>CM069903.1:101525808-102186725 GCA_036172215.1 Camellia granthamiana
ATCATTCGCAACACCTACCATCCCTCCCGTTCATCTTTACTTCCCCTCGCTACTCCCATCGCACCGATCCTCCCTCGCTTCATCTTTCTTTATTTCACGCAATTCTTTTTTGTCAAAAAAAAAAAATACAATAAAATACAATCTTGAGCCTCCCTCACCTCATTTTATAATTCCCAAAATTGTTTTATGGGTTTCACCTTTCACAGCTCTCCTTTATTTACAGCCATCTATTACCTCATCAATTTAAAAATAAAATAAAATAGCCCCTTCATTATTTTATTTATTTATCTTGTTTTTATACTTCTCCAAATCCTTCTGTGGGCTTCCCTCAGTTCATTTTTTTGTTTTTCTGTTTACCACCTATAAATAATTAAAAATAAACAATAAAACCTCATAGCTCTCAATACAATCCTACAATTTTGCCAAATAGCTCTCCCATATTTATTCTAACAGTTTATTTTCTAAGCATACACCTCTCCAATATTCGTTATTAATAATTTTCCAACCTTTTCACTTTTTACCAAATTAATATTTTATTATAGGCCTCTCCAATTCTCCAAAACACAACTATTTTTTATTGATCTGCCTCAAGCTCAAAAAAAAAAAAAAGATAGATAAATAAAAATATATATATATATAAATAAATAAAAAAGAAGGTTCTCCAACCCTTGGCTCTTCACCAAAATAATACAATTTTATTATTTTACAACTCTCCAAAATGCAGTCCTCCATTTTGTCGACTTACCTCGTCATATTTTATTTTATTTATTTATTTATTACAACAATCTGCCCCTTTTCTTTTTCTTTGTTTCATTACCAAACAGACAAAACATATATATATATATATATATGTATATATATCTACATCAATACAAACACAAAAATAGCTAATCTGTGGAAGAATGGAAGCATAACTCCACACGTTAATTTCTAAATCAGCGACAGATGACTCCAAGTAGGTGATCCCAGATCGTGGTTGAGCTTCCAAAGCACCAAGTCCTTCTCGCTCAACTCGCCACTATGGCTCGCGATTTCCCAACTCACCCTTCTCGCTTCGCACCTTTCTCTATCACCTGTTAATCACCGAAATCTTCCCGCTTCCCCTCAATCGACGACAGCAAGTAACCCTCGAAATCCCTTAACCAAGGAATCAAAACCCTAGCCCTACGCTAGTGTCGGTTCACACACCTTCCTTTGTCCAGAACCTTCAATCAAGCTCCAAACCCACCAGCGAAAAACCCAGAACCACCCTTACGAATCGCCGACGACAACCTCTGCGCTTCGCAGGTACCTCTCTTTCCTCTCGTCTCTCTTCTCTCTTCATGCCTTCTCGGAGCTCGTCGGCGGCGAGTTTTTTTCCCTTTTTCACGATTGTCCACCTTTCTCTCCTAGTTGAACTTTGGATTTTATGGTCTTTCACTCTAAGTGGGATTCTAGGTTTTGTTTAGAGAGAAAACCACAGGTATACCCAGACACAAATTTTCCCAAACAGTTTTCCTAATGGTATAGGAAACCTAGTTGCAGATAACTATGTCAATAAAACATCCTTGCACACCTTGGGTAAAGGGAGAAGACGTGGGCAGCAACCGGATAATACAGAGTCCCTCTCTGATCCAGTTTAAAAAAAAAAAAAAAAAGTCTGCACAATGGATAAAAAAGGGAAGTGGACGAAGTAACCAGAATTTGGACAGCTCTGGTCAAATCCAAAAAAACACGAAAAACATTTTTCTAAAAAAAAAAAAAAAAAAAGAAAAAAAAGGAGGTGAGCTCCCCTTTTGAACAGTTTCGAACAAGCTGAAATCATATACACAAACTTCTTTGAATTCATACGAAACAAAATATATATATATATAATAATGTATATATATACACACATATTCAGGATTGCACCTTTCCAAAGATGAATCCTTAAACCAATCAAACTCTTTGCTACAGACTGCAAATACCTTAAAGTCTTCAAAAAGTCACTTTACTAATAGCTACACAAGCTATCACATTATACTATGAGCAACTCCAAAATCTGTAGGTCTACTCTAAACCTATAACTTCAATTCATGAGTTGTCTTCTCCATGATCACCCATTCCCAATGTAAAGCTGTAAAAGTTTAGTAAATTCACCTCCTCCTTCCCGATACAATCTCATCTTTATAAGAGAGCAAATACGGGAACAACAAAACAAAAAAACGCAAGCAAATTCATATCTAATTACTAACACTCTCCTTTCAACCCATCCTCTCCAAATGGCTTCAGGAGGCCAGAGGCACCGAAATAATCATCACAAACACACAAAAAAAGGAGGAAGCGAGGCCCAGTTCATGAGCCAAATCATGGGCTTTCCTAACACCAAGACCATTACCCCCCTCCTAGCGGCATGGAAAGGGTGAGGGGCAGAATCTGGTGCCTATGGAACGAAGCTGAAATCTCCTGTGAAGTAGTGGAAATTCTGCGGAATCAAGCCATCGCCCAACAAGCCCACATCTTTATCCTGCCGGCTCGCATCGGATGAAATTTAAAATGTAAACTCTCCATGAGCAATCCAAATGACCCCATTGTATCAAAAGCCTAATTTTAGACGATTCTATCTGAATACTTGTCTGCATGAGTTTATATTTTTCAAAACTTTTTAACATAGTCATGTACAAATACTCTCATTAGCTATAAGAGCATCTGTACAGGGGGGCATTATTGTGGGTACTTGTATCAAGCTCAATACGCCACATCGCCAAAACTCCACCCACGTGGCAGACCGATAAGGCACCACGTCGGGCATGTCGTATGTTTGATACATGGCGAGCCCTATGGGCGCCATGTGCCAAGGCAACCAAAACTATATGCTTAGCCTAAGCGGGAGCATATGAACAAGCCCAAATATATCTAGATATGAAGAGCCCTGCAACAGGCAGCACCATGGCCCCAGGGCCCATGGTCCTTCATATCTCGCTCCAAAGCCAAACAACAATACAATCAGCCCCGGCTCACTTGGACTTGGATTGATAAATACTGGCTCTCCTAAACATTGAAATAAGCCCGTGGCCCATCCTCCTACTTGGTCGCCTGGAAGCGAGCCCTTGGCTCTCCTAAACACTAAGGTGGGCCTAGCCCATTCACCTACTTGGATGCCCTCGGGATCATCAGAGGATACTGGACTGGCGGCTGAGGTCATGGGATCGTCGAGATGGTTGTCTTCTTGCTAAGACAACTCCATCTCGACCAGGCTTGGAGAAGAGGCAACAATGACCTTACATTCATGTCATTCGATGCATATATGAAACGTTACTTTCTGCCTGCCATGAAACGTTGCTCTCCGCCTGCGGTCAAGCCACAGACGGCAGAAGGGCTTATATCACTTCTGGCAGAGTTGAGGAGAACGAGCCACCTGTCCAGCAGTTTGCTTGGGCTCCAATACTCCTGTGGCCTATATAACGTATCGTATATGTAGCGAGATACAACAACAACAATACAACCAAGTCTTATGCTTAAACACCCTATCATACTTTACATTAGTATTCAAAGGTCTTTCACTGCCAACCTCTCCCTCTCTAAGCTTGCCTTGACCTCCTCCTCTCCACCTCCGGTGATCTCAGGCCATTGAAGTGCCCGCCATCTTCCCAGACTACCTCTAACCACACCTCTCACCCACACATAGCAATATATCCACTCCACAAACAAATGCACCATGCTTACATGTAACAATATAAACTCCATAGCAGACTATGCTCGTGGGCAGCAATCTAGACTTGGCCAACTTCCAGCACAAACTATATTCCAATTACCTTTGATGTAAAAATTAAATGGAAATACCACAATAACTATGCATTTATCTTCACTTTTCAAGTGGAAAATCCTAGCAGTGAATTTGTCTTTAGTATTTTGTATTCCAAACTGGAGAAATAAGAGAATGCAAACAAAATATCATGATAACTTGTATTTTTACAAATATTACCTAAAAATTTGATGACAACTGAGAAAAATCACAAAAGCTAGACTCGCCAAGAAAAGCCCCGAATTTCCAGAAAGTCGACTAGATATTAGAGGTGTATAGCCCATAAAAAATTTCACAAAGCATAAGACCACATAAACTTTAAACTCAGCAAATTTGCACATTCAAGACCGAGTTGAAAATAAGTAAAACAAAAAACAAAGCAATTAATAAGGTTCAATATGACACAGTACTCGAGCAACAACACAAGAAACGATTAGAGTGGAGGAGACACCTTAGGTGGCTTGAAAGGGTAATCTGGAGGAAAATGGATGGTAACTAGAAAAACCCCACCAGCATAAGGACTGTCAGGTGGACCCATAATTGTTGCCTGCCAGTGAAACATGTCTTCAGCAACAGGACCTGAAACAAATACAAAATAAAGCAAAATCATCAACAAAAGAAAAAAAGAACTGCACAAAAAGTGAAGGACAAAACTTTGTATGATCCCTCCTGGAAAAAGACATAGGTTAGACTTACAAACAAACCTTGGAAACAAACACAACAGCTTAAAATATTAGGGTTCATGGGCATGCACATACACTACACAGATTGAAGAAGAAACAAAAAATAACTTGTGTAACAACCATTTACAGAATTTTTTTTTAACAAAAACAAGGGGGAAATAAAAAATAAATAAAAAAAAAAAATGAACATGTCTACAATGTCAGCAATAGCTCAAATTCCAAGCCTTCCACCAAACCTGATGGCCCAGATTCGTGAAAAACATTAAATGCAGCACATTTGGTGAGGTAAGCCATTTGGACCTGGAAATCGGTGCCACACCCTATGTGCAAGTTGCTCCAATTTTCAGACCAGCAGCCCACTTTAGAATTTAACCATATTGTTAATACCTATATCGGCTTAGCATTGCTGTTAAGTTATATTTTTACAAGTGCCCAAGGGTGGTTTCTTGCTAAGCTGGCATGTGATGTGTGGATATTTCAAAAATAGTCACTTGCCCTTTCTGCCATTCTGTTACAAACATTGGTGTTGCAGTGGCTTAAAATTTGGATACCATGCATGTCTAACACCTAAAGACACAACACTGCAGAAAACTCAAGCTGAATCGATGTAGCAGACAGGTCATCACTCCAACTAACAAACCTTAACCAACTACCCATACAAAATAAAGAGTGAAAGAAGAAAACCAACTTAACCCTAGTGGAAGCTACAGCTCCCACCACAGTTCTACATACCGATATCAAGAGACAAATCCATATCAGTCACAGTGTAATGGCAGCAGAAGCGTTGAGTAATACATATCAGGATATCAGGAATCGGGTGATATCGCCATGAATTTCTTAAAACCATTCACAACTACACTAAGATTTAATGATACATATTCTTTTACTCTTAAACATAATATGTCACATTTTAATCAATGTACTGATAAAAAGAATCATTTTTTACATGCTAAGATAATAAAAGCAAATCAATTACACACAAAAAAAAAAAAAAAAGGGAAGAAGTCCATCAGCTCAACTGACCTTAGACATATACATCAAAAAATATAGGGTTATTAACAATTCAGGGTATAGATTATTAAGACATGAAGGGTGCAACTCTTTGTGAGGTGGGGTGAGGGTGCAATTCTGAGTTGCACCCCTCCATGTTTGTGTAATTTTTTTTTTTTTTTTTTTTTTTCACTTAGGAGTAATTCCCCCAAAAATATATACTTCTTGCTCTACATTTTTTTAATAATAATTACGTTTATTATTCAGCATTTAGAAAGCTACAAATCAGCTCAAGTTTTACAATAATCTTAAGAAACAAAATATATGCAATGAATTTACTTCACACCCCGGTATTGTTCTCCCAAACTCACGACTTCGGGTGGGAGGTTTGGGCACGCAATGACTGCACTATGCTTTCAGTTTATCGGAAAGGTTTTGGTCAGTGGAAATTTCTAAAATAAGAGTATCACAAATGCCTAAAATCAAAGTCTCAAAAACCTTCAAATCCAAAGGTTCAGCATTTTACACACCCCAAAATCCATAAAAAAACATTTAGAAATCTAAAGTAAAACTAAAATCAATACAGGATACCAACTAAACTAGGGAAGGGTCTCACAACCCTTGTTAGCAAATCTTGGTGATAAGATGATGACCTTGGAGAAGTTATGGTTATGGTGACGGTGGATCCATCTCGGCCCCAAGCTTCCTATGTTCTTTGATGCCCTTGGAGGCGTTTGGCAGCCTTGTGATCGCAATTTGAGAGGAATGTCAGCTCTTTCAAACTGATGGAGATTTGAAACCAGAGGGCAAGTGGTGAGGGAGAGAGGGCGAGTTAATGTGGTGCATCATCACGTAAAGAGAGAGATGAAGAGATAGATAAAGGGAGATGAAAAGATAAAGAGAGAGAACTCAAACCAGGGGCAACGCCAAGTAGAAGTTTGTGACTTCAACTGAAACCCTAACCGGGATAAGATAAAAAAATAAACCAATATAATAATGCCACATGTAAAGTTACTTATTTGTTAATAAATTTTGTCAGTTCGGGTGTTTACGGTTGGATTATTTTCAAAGCAGAGGCTGATTGAGAAAATGATGTTTTCATAGCTAATGCCCGTAGTTGATCAAAGCTTCTTTTGAAATGACAATTTCTTGCATTGTCAGGTCGCTCAATTTGGGCTAGTGATTCAGCTATTTGAACATCCCTAATAACCCCAGTTGATACCAAATCAAAGTACCACTCTTGTTTTCAAACTCAAAACAATCATATACAAAGATAGGCAAGTCCCACATCATTGGAACACAATTACCACTCCTCTAACCCCCTTTACATAAGCAGCCCCAAACTTCTTTTGTCCCACATTGGCCAAAAACCAATATCTTGTCTTGAAATGCATCCATAAAAGAAAAGGCAAAAGGCATTCAGTCGACTGACAGGGCCAAAGGTGTTTTGTGGGATTGTATTGCCCACGTCTGGTGTTTCCAACTGATTCAAACTAGTTCGTCTCACAAATTGGCAGGTTCATTTGTGATGTCCATTTACAGTGGTACACTTGGGAGTATCTGCATGTAAGGCCTAAAAACCAGTACAAAACAGCCAATTCACTACGAACCATAGTTGTCAAATCGGGATTCGTATTGTGAATCGAAATGATCTCGTACCGAATCGCGAATCGAATCGAATAGTGAATCATAAAGATTTAGTCATTTTTTCTAAATTACTTAAAAATATATATCGACACATTTAGATGCTAAATATATCTTATGAATATAAAATATTTAGACTTAAATCTATGAAAATGTTATTTTGAATGATAATCACGTACTTTAATAGATAAGAAGTTAACAAAGATTCCTATGTAAGATCACCATCTTACTTTTTTTTTCTTTTTTAGATATTTCTTATTAACCATTCTTAATAAAGATAATAACCAAATAGACAAATTATCAATTTCTAAAGTAACAATTATTAACAACGATATTGATATTTGGACAATAAGTATACATACTTTTCTAAGTAACAGTGAGCCAATAATAAGACAGAATTATTTAGAATCTTTTATTTTAAAACCTAAAATATTTTAAAAGCTATAACTAATCTCACACGTAATATTCAATTTAATAAAGTAGCAATAGATAATTTATAGTGTAACTTTAATTTTAAACATCTTTAAAAGATGTATTATGATTTTTTAAAGGAAAAAAAAAATGAGAAGAAATGTTAAAAATATGTTGTGTCTGACTGAATCTGATTGGATCCTATTAAAAATTCCATAATTACTAAAATAACAACAATCATGTATATACGTTAGTTATTTTAGTATTAAACACTACTAGAAGTTGTATTATGTAATTTTCACCAAAAAGACGGACAAGAAAAGAGTTGAAAATATGTCGGACACAATAATTTTAAAAATTGCATGAATCGTAAAATGTGAATCGAATCGTGAATCGATTGTGAATCGTACGATTTACTAGATATTCACTTCCAAAATAGATTCACCCATAAATTCATATCGATTTTACAAAAATTGCGAATCGAATCACGAATCGTAAGATTCTGATAACAGAGCTACGAACCAGCTAATATTTATAACCACATCTTCCACTAAGATTTAACCCTTATTTGGGAAGTGGCTAATATAGCCAAAAAGCTACTATAAGTTGTCACATCAGCCCCATTTGATAGAGCTGTGGGAAAGTGATTATAACTTATAACCTAACAGCTTATAGCTTATAGCTGTGAACATAAGCTAATTTTTTACTTATAAATTAAGCTTCTCCTCCCCCACTTAAAGAATAAGTTGATTTTTGACTTACAAAAAGCTATAAGCTGTATTGTTAAGCTGAACCAAACACATCAAAATAGCTTAAATTAAGCTAAAAGTTGAAATAAGCTAAAAATAAGTCCTATCAAACAGGGCCATCACTACAAACCAGCCAATATTTATAACCACGGCTTCCAATAAGATTACCATCTAGACGCTAACAGAAATATAATTTACATGGAAACTACCTAGCCAATTTGGCTTCAATATCTTTTCATTTTTGCCTTTTTGTGTGTGTGTGTGTGTGTGTGTGTGTGAAAACTCAAAAAATGCGCAGCTACATTAACATTTTTTTTTTTTCTTTCTGGGTCAATGCTGATGATCTCCAAAACTGGGGGTAGCTCTCCCCCTGTTCATTCGCCCATCAAACAGGATGAAGGTACAATTCAATCCCAGGTCTCTGGTAATACTACCAAGAGATTTTACAAACTAATCTAGCTGGCACCTTAAACTATGTTCACATATCGAAATGAAAACTTGTCATTTCTTCTGTGGCATAGATTTATGACCATGAATCATGGTTCTTTTTTTTAACAGAAACTCTGATCATGTATATAAAATATAGAAATTCATTTCAAATAAGAGGCTCAAATAAAATTTAAAAGAAAACTCTTTGTAGGAGATTTGAAACACAACACATCATGAATGAAAAAATTACCTGAACACCATCCCAATAAATCAACTCAAAAAAAACTTACAAGGAGAGGGATCACAGAACAAATTAAGGCATCATAAAACATAGATAAATGCATAAATAAACATAGAAATGAAAATTATTGAGAAAATGTGAAAGACTATACCAGCGCTGCAAGATGTAGGAGGATCCTTCTGGAGATCTTTGAGTTCCTTCAAGATCCGCTTTGAAGCCATCGCTAGACCTGCGTTTCAATAGCCCGATCACCTCAGATCCACATCAAAACAAATTAACAAAAACATAGAGTTGGAGATGTGTACTACCTGAGGAAGAAGTAGACCCTCAATCAGAATTGGGTGTTTTTTTTTCTTTTTTTTTTCTTTTTTTTTTTTTTTTTTTTGAATGAATGAATGCTTATGGGAAAAGGGGAAAGTTAGAAATGAATGACAGGGAGGGGAGAGAGTGGGGTGAGGAGGAGGAGGAGTTGCAGCCTCTCTCTTTCCTCCGCTTCGGCTTCTGCCTCTCTGATTGATTCTTCAACCCCAACACCAACCCCTCACCACACCCACACACATCATTAAAGTACTTCACTAATATTTTTAAGAAACGTTTTATTGAGTTTTTTTAAAAAAAATATTTAAAAAATAATAATTTAGACAATTGATTCACTTTTAAAATTATTTAAAAAATTAATTTTTTTTTTAAATTTACATTTTGAAAATACAATTTTAAATTAAAAATCACATTTTCAATATACATTTTAACTTAAAGGAAACCTGTCTTATTGCATGATATCCCGGACACTATTCGCGGCCTATGTTCAAGTGTCAAATTATGTTATTTGTATTGTTTGATCATTTCTTTGTGGAATAAGAGGTATATTAATAGTAATAACTAACATACCCCTTTGCGACCAAACTTACCTTTTGCATACAGAGAACATTAACACCTTCCAAGCTAGGACATGATACCCACCCTTCTACAGTTGCAATGTTGTCTTTTTGTTTAATTTAGTGAATCTTATATCATATTTCCAAAATTAGGATAGAGCAACCATACTCTCCAAATAGGCATAAATGCAAATTATGTGCTTATATGGTATCTTGTCTTAAATGAAAATGGTTTGATTTAATTCTGAGATCAACAATAAATAAAAAAAAAAGGCAGTGATTTCATTCGAAAAATTTGAGGAGTCGAAAATAACGGTGATTTGATTATGGGGTAATCTAAGTTATTCGGGGCAGTAATTCAATTACAAAAATTTGGGGAGTGATTGGATTTGGATTAGGATTTTGTGAAAAGTTCAGGGATGTTTTCTCAAATTAAAGGATTTGAGTTCGAATTTTGAATTCTTACCTTAGTGATCAATTAAGAATGATTGTCTTTTCAAAATTTAAATCTCCAACGAAATATGTGATCAAAAGACTTCTAAAAAAAAAATTCCAACCTAAGTAAAACTTTGGAGATTATGGAAGGTATTTGATTGAGTATGAATCTTTAGGTCATTTACTTTGGAGGGAATTTCAAATTTTATGAAAGATGGTAGGGAAGGAAGTGGTGACCAAGTCTTCCATTTTGAAATAAAATTCCATTCCCTTGAAAGATATTTGACTAAAAGACAATTATTCAGGGCTTAAATCTAATCAATTATGATTATCTTATCCTAATTATTTTGATCCGAATTAAATTTTAATCAAACTTATCATATGGTTCTAAAAATTCTAACTAGCCTATTGAATTAATCAATTTTGGTTTCTTAATCCGTTTGGGCTTCCTATTTCGCATTCTACGTTGATATTCAAGTAGATAATTCACAAACTAACAAATAAATACCAAATAAGCACATAATCATACAAATATGCACAATAAAATGTTATGAAAAAATAATATGAAAGTCGGGATCGTCATAGGTGTCATCCCTAATTTTAAGTAAGAAGTGTTACAATAAACTTTTCTTTTTATTTCATTAGATTATATACTAGTGTCAAACTTCTTTTTCATTAGTTGTTTATAATATAAATTATTTCCTAATTAACTCCATAAATCACTCATTCTCTCGCTTTATTTCCTTGTCTCTCTCTATACATGTTTTCTAAGTTGGCATTTTTGGTGAAAAGCCCTTCTCATTGGGCCTTTTTTGTGTGAAACCCACGGAATAAAACAATAGCCCCAAAAGCCCCTCAATTAAAAAAATATGATGAATAGACTGGAATATCCTTCCATATAAGTAACTGCCTTTTGCTTGGGATAATACTCTTATATCTATATATATATATATATGAATGTATGTATGTATATGCAAGTAAATCTAGGCATAATTTCTGAAGCTATATTTTGATGATAAGAAGCACCTTAGATGACTTGGAGTCATGTTTGGGCAATCGGAGACCAGAAGAATGAGGAATCGGCGTTGTAGGCATTGAAAAGTCCGAGCCTCTCGCCGCCGCCAGAGAACCTCCCAGCGGACTGAACCGACGGTAGCGAGTCCTCTACTGTGCTCGGGACATAGAGGCACGTCAGAGCGAGCTTCGCTTTCCTCCATTTGCTTCCCATTAGAGCTCGATTTGATCTTTCTAGAGAGAGAGAGAGAGAGAAATAAATAAATAAATAAAACTTACTGTTAGACTTATTTATTTTGATGACTTATTTAATTATTTTCTAATTTATTTGAAAGAGAAAAATATAATCCAAAATTTATTTTGATGATTTATTTAATTATATTTTAATTTATTTGAAAGAGAAAAATAGAATTAAAATTTATTTTGTCCTATTATTTCTCACATAAACCTTTATCCTAAATGTTGTTAGAATGTATTTAATATTTGATTAAATCAAGAGTTCAAACAGCCCAAAACAAAGGTTCAAATAGCCCAGTACAGTAACAGGCCAAAAGATTCAAAAGGTTCAAGTGGAATATATTCAAATTTGTAATGATAGAGTGGAAGATATTCAAATTAGTAATGATGAAGTACAACGGCTATAAACGACTATAAATTCAAATGAATACAGCGGCTATAAACGGCTATAAGTTTCATTATATATACCAAAGCCTCTAAATGTAAATAAGTTACAAAAAAAAAAAAAAAAAAAACAGAAAATATTCTTTGATCTATAATCGCTTACATCTATTCTCTGAAAAATTCTCTGAGAAGTGTTCTTCAATTTTTGTTTGCATCCTCTCTCAAAAATTATGCACTAAGCCTTATAGCATTAAGCTCATCTTTCCTATGTGAGGTTTACAGAAAAACCAAAGCTTTATTTTTATATCTATATTTGAGAGATAATTATTGTAACTTTCTGTGAAAGCAAAAACACCTTCTTTTCAACCTTGTAAAAGTGTAATACACTCAATGTTCTTGACTTAAAAAGTCTATGTAAAATCTATGGAGGATTGCTCCATCTGTGAAAAGGTTGCTAGCACCCTCTGAAGCTAGAAGATAGTGGAGAATCTCAAGTGAAGCTTGAGGAGTAGATGTAGGCTTGGTTGAAACCGAACTACTATAAATCTGTTTGTCTCATCTTCCCTAATCTCTTTACTTTCCTACTACTGTTATATCTATCTAATATTCATGTACTAATCATTTGATTTACCCTATATGTTAGTTATACTTCATTGTTATTTTGCTTGATCATTTACTGCTAAGTTCATCATTGTGCGTGTTAATAATTTGTTGTACTAGTAATTAATTTTATTGGGGTTTTATTAATTTTAATTTGTAGAAACCTAATTCACCCCCCCTCTTAGGTTGCTTTTTGGGTAACAATTGGTATCAGAGCCTGGGGCTCTTGTTTAGATTTAACAATCTTGAGTTTTTGATCCATAGCAACCATGTATTCTACTTACTATGTTGTAGGACAAGCTAGCAATAAGCCACCTTTCTTTGATGGTAGTAATTACATTCATTGGAAAGAAAAAATGACTTTATATCTTCAAGCTACCAATTATGCTTTGTGGCTCATTATCACTAACGGTCCTAAAATCCCTACCAAGGTTGACTATATCAGTGTGCCTAAACTTGATGATGAATTTGATGAGCATGATTATAAACTCCTTCAAGCTAATGCTAAAACCAAGCTTATTCTTGTATGTGGACTAGATGCAAATGAGTACAATAGAATTTCTGGGTGTATTACTGCTAAAGAGAT
This sequence comes from Camellia granthamiana, assembly GCA_036172215.1. NCBI lineage: Eukaryota > Viridiplantae > Streptophyta > Magnoliopsida > Ericales > Theaceae > Camellia > Camellia granthamiana. The sequence goes on from CM069903.1 coordinate 101,538,850, forward strand.
TTGGGATAAACTTGAAATCACCTATGAAGGAACTAGCCAAATAAAAGAGTCTCGGATTGACATACTTATTCATGATTATGAACTCTTTACTATGGAATCATTTGAATATATTTCTGAGATGTTTTATAAATTTACCTATATTATTAATGCTCTAAAATCTCTTGGTAAATCTTATACTAATGATAAGCTTGTAAGAAAAATACTTAGGTCTTTGCCAAATAAATGGGAAGCTAAGGTTACAGCTACCCAATAAGCAAAAGAACTAACAAAATTAGGCATTGAAGAACTTGTAGGCTCACTCATGGCTCATGAACTTTCGATGATGGATGGCAGCAAAAAAGAAGCCATTTGGGGAGAAAATGATGGAGTAGCCAACCTGTGTCCCATGGCTCTTGGAGAAGAAGAATCCACTCAAGATGAGGTAATTTCTAATTATGTAGAACTTGAAAGTGCTTTCAATGAATTACATGACATATTTAGAAACGTTTGTGTTAAGAATTCTAAATTAAAGAAATTAGTTACTTCTCTTTCAAATGATGTGGGTGTTTTAAAAATGAAAAATGCTACTTTGAAAAATGACTTTACGTCTATTACCAATGAGAAAAACATTTTGAAAAACAATGTTAAGGATTTAAACAAAACTCTTGAAAATTTTGTAAAAAGAAAAGAAAACCTCAACAAGATTCTTGAAAATAAAAGACGTGTTTTTGACAAAGTAGGCATTGGTTTTGATCCTCCTAAACTTTTTATGAGATTAAATGTTCTTGAGACTAATCCCCATGGACCCAAGAAAGTATGGGTACCAAGAAAGAAATCAATATATTTTGTAAGTGAAATCTTAAAGAACACCAAGGACTTCGAGAGGAAATGCACAACAAGAGTGTTCAATCTAAAGAGCAAAATCAGCTCCTACAAGAAAAAGAAAGATGAAATGAAAATCACCAAGATGAACAATAGAGGTAATGTATGGGTGAAAATTCCAAAGAGATAAATGAAGGTATAACTCCTAACACACCTTTAAGCTTAAAGTTCTATATTCTTTAAGGTGTGATTTATGTACAATAGGTTGTGTCTAATCATTGCTTCCATGTAACCTAATTGTACTAAGTTTGCTAAGTCATGTTCTGCTAGTTTATTTCAAACATTCATTGAACTCAAAAATGAGAATTATATTATTTTGATGAATGCCTATTAGAATATGAATGATTCATGTATTCATTAACATTTTATATCATATCATCCATTGTTATGAAAAAGAGATAAGAAGTGATAAATTTTTTTGTGAACATATTTTTCACATCTTATATATGACTTCATACTAATATGTTAATTCCTTTTTGAGTTATATCTTTATAGAATCAATTTTGATGTCATAGCATGTATTTGAGATGTATACTATCTATATTTTGAATTCTACATTTGTGATCTCAAAAATATGCTCAATATGAAAATTTCATGCTTATATGATTTACATTGGAATATTTGAATGAGTTGTGAAATTCCTTGATTATGATCCATCAACAATGTCTAAATGAAAAAAAGTATCATACGTTTGTAAAGACATTGCATCTATCCTATTGGATATCTTTTGAATATGGATTATATTGGCATACATCTCATAAAATACTTTTGATTGATAAATTGTTGAATTAATTGTTTATAACATTCATGTTGTGTTCCATATTGAGTAAAATGTTTTATCACACTTGAACATATGGATTGAATTGATGAAAATGTCTCTTGATAATGTTATGTGATTAAATGAGATTAGTGCATCAATGCTTAATAAAATAGAAAGTATAAAACTATTTTCTTATGCATATTATGATATGCGTTACAACTTAAAAATTCTGAAAAATAGCATTCCAAACTCTTGTTTGATCATTGAATTATTTTTCACCTTTTTAGTTTGTGATAAGAAGTGATTTGGGTTGTATTTTTATTGAGTAATAGTGATTGTTCTATGAATGCTATATTTACACAAAATAGAAAAGGGTAGCACTAACTTAGGGGGAGAAATCATTTTACTAACATACTTGTTAAACCTTTTTTAGATGAACTCCTCATGAAAGAAAATTGAAGATTGAAAAGCTTCCATCTCTTGAACCTAAGGTATGCCTCATATACTCTCTTAAACTTTTGAGGTAAAAATTCTATCTTATATCCCTTGAACTAATACTGTTATTACTTTGATATGAAAAAGATTGATTATGCTTCATATGATTTGCAATGTCTACTCTTTGATGATACTCTTACCTAAAAATCATGCCTATGCTTAAATGTGTGGTACATATTGAAATTTATGATTTTTCTTGGTATATGGATTGCTATACCTTGAACATGCTTCATTGTTTTTTTTGGAATTACATTAGCTCCATGAGATTATATTGAGTTTAACCTATTATGAGCAATATTTGGTATTCTACATAATGCTTGAACTATGATTGTTAAATCTTCTAGATTGCATATTATTATCCTTGGTAGATTGCATGTTGGTATCATTTTGGCATCCTATTTGATTTTATTGACGAGAACATTTCAGTTATGAGCTTTCATTTATTATATCTCCTATGATTTTGCCAAATGAAACAAGAGGAAGAATTTAAACTTGATTATTTTTTAAAATCCCCTCAGTTTTTATTCTGTTTTTGATATCAAACTTATGGGCTTGTACCTTCACATGTTACTATTTTTTTTCCCATTATTGTCAAATGATATGAGCTTCAGTTGTATGATCATTATGTGCTATCATTTTTTTTTTGGTATCGTAGAGCTACCTTGATATGGATGATTATTTATGCCATAATGAGCCTTCATTCTTTCATCCTATATGCTGTACCATACCCCCTTCCTTGTACTTGATTTTGTTGAAAATGTCATCGAAGGAGAAAAAGAGACTTGATTGTTTTAGTATCTCTGATTACTTCAGTATCTCTATGCTTTTGGTATCTTAATTCTTATAACATGACCTTTGAGCTTGAAAAATCTAAAAATCTGCTAGATATTGATTTGTGATTATGTATCAATTTTAAGTAATAAAACAATCCTAATCAAACAATCAAGACAAATCGACACAACGATTTAATGTGGAAAAACCACAATTGGAGCACCTCCGATTATGATAAAAAAAATCACGGGCAACAGCCACAAAACAATCCACTAAGAAGATATAAATGAATTACATAGGTATACTCTCAATTACCAAGCGAATCCACGCCCGAATTAAACCAACCCCTATGTGCCTCTTCCAGCCCCGTCTTCACCTCGAAATTGTCTTGACGATGAGCCACTCCAGAATCCACCAAAGCTTCAGGCTCGAATTCTTCAGAATCCACCGAAGAATAACTCTCTCTTTTTGTATAGAATGAACAAACAATCCTTTAATGTATCCTCCTTAAACCATGAGTTGAATACTCAATGAAACATCAAAGAAAACTAGCAAAATAGCCGCAGATATAAACTCTAGAACCCATGAAGAAGATCTGGAGGCGTAACCCTAGACTTGGAGCAACATGCGAATTCATAGAATCTGAAATTGCGAGGTCTGCTCGAGCGTGGGAATGGACGCTCGAGCGATGACACTGTATGACGTGTTCCAAACTAGGATGTATGCTTGAGTAGGGATTTCGACGCTCGAGCGTGAAAACACGGATCACAGTATTTTTGTAGACACGTACACTTCTGGAACTCACCAATCTCTGTTCGAGCAGGGAAATGTCCGTTCAAGCAGACAAGCAACTTTGAATGCACTTTTTCATTTTGCTTCGGGGGCGCTGCCCCTCGACCCCGCTTGGGCGCTGCCCCGGACCTGCCAAGGGGCGCTGTCCCCTGGACTCCTGTGAGCTGACCGGGCAGCTCGATCCCCGTCCTAGTTAGCAAAGTGGCAAACTTGAAAGAATTAACATTACAACTTCTCTGCAAAGGCACAATTCGGGTTGGATTCGCATCTAAGATACTCATAGCCTTACTTAAATAAAAGTGCGAAAACAAGTACAACTGAAAGGAGTTTTATCAAACGGGATTGCCAAGAATAAAAACCTAACAATCTCTGCCTTTGGCAATGCCGTGACAAAACACACCTAACAAATAAAATCCTAATCACCCCAACCCATTATAGCCAACAAACTGTAGACACCCCATTTTTGACCGATCTTAAGACTTAGACGTTATCGTTTGAGTACGCGGTGATCGCGCATGTTTGTGCTCGTTTCGAGTTTTCGGGGTTTTCGGCTGAGTGTCTTGCCTCCGGGCCTCTGAACTCTTTGTGTTTTGGCTTGGTTTGTAGACCATGCCTTGTTGACCTTGCCTGGAGGGAGAGAGAGGTCCGTAGACCACTTTTTCCTCTTGTAGGCTAGTTTCCGGTTTCCGGAGCCTGTAGCCGAGCGCCTTGTCTTGCTTCCCTTTTGGTTTGGTTTTGAACCAAACCTTGTTTTCCCTTCCCTGGAGGGAAGGAGAGGTCTGTAGACCACCTTTTTGTGGTCGTAGACCACTTTTCCCTCTTGGAGACTAGTTTTCGATTTTCGGAGCCTTCGGTTGCATGCCTTGTCTCGGGACCGCTTAGCGTTCTCCTCTTGGCCCAGTTTTCAAGCCATGTCTTGTTACTTTTTCCTAGAGGGACACAGAGGTCTCGTAGACCACTTTTCCCTCATAGACCGCTTTTGGTGCCTATAGACTAGTTTTCGAGATTTTCAGCTGCGCGCCTTGACCTGCGGACTTTCGTCTTTCATCCCTTTTGGTTTGTTTTTGGCACAAACCTTGTTTTCCTTGCTTGGAGGGTGGAATGAGGGTGGGAGACCAGTTTCTCTCTCTGAAAACCACTTTTCTTCCCACCAGCCAGTTTTCTGGTCGGCTAACTGGTTTTCTTGGTCTTTGGACCACCAAAAGTGGTTGGCCACTACACCATTGGCTTGCTTTCAGTGTGCAGACCACCTCCTCCCACCTGCCGACCACTTTCTTCCCTTGCAGACCACTTGTGTTGATCGGCCGACCACTACAAGTAGCTGGCCGACCACTTCAAGTGGTCGGCAGCTTTCTAGTACCTTTTTGAAGATCTTTTGGTGCCAGCTGTCACAGTTGGAGGGCACAGAAACCATCCTCCATACACGTGTATGGAGGGATGGCTTGAAGGCCTAAGCTTGTTCAACAAGCTTAAATTTTGGTTCTCTATAAAAGAGATCCTCTCCCTTCTTGCCTTAGGTTCAGAATTTTGTGCTTGAGCTATAGATACACACCTATCTCTATATTTGCCCCTTCTCTCTTGTTTTGTGCTTAAAAGTGCATTTTCATCATACTATTGCACACAAACACACACTCAAACACCATACTCTTGTTGCTGAGGCATTTTGAAGCTAGTTTTGGTGTTTTTGGACTGGTTTTGATATAAAAAAAAAAAAGCTGCTGAAGTTGTTGCTCTAAAGTTGTTCTACAAGGGTGAGCTTCTAACCTCTTACCCTTTATTTTGATTAAGCTTTTGGCCCTATTTGCATGCTTATTTTGGCTTGACTTTCTACTACAAAAAGTTCTGATTTTGCATGCTTGTAATGTTTGTTTAAGGTCTCTTTTGTGTAGGAGGTGGTCTACCCCCTCTTGTGCCTTGTTTGGCTTTGTTTTACACCATCACTTTAGGCCCTTGAGATCACTTTCTCTTGGCCTTTTAACCACTAAAATCCAGTGGATTTTTAGTGGTAAAACTTGTGTTTTGAGGTCTTAAATAGGAGAGTGTCATCCCCTTTCCTTGTATCTTGGATGCTTGCTTCATTTGCCTCATGTTTGAGCATGTTTGTTAAGCTTATGTTGACTCCATCTTAGCATGTATTTGGGGTTATTTTGACATGGCATACCACTATTTTGACTTGGTTTGGTCACCCTTTGCATGCTTTATACACTTGTAGTGTAAATTTTGCAAACTAACTTTGTGTGCCTTATAAAGTAGCATGTCATTCTAGCATGATTTTGGCTTAACTCTGAGAAGCTTTTGTTCATGTTTTAGCATGCTCTAGCTCTGATTTATGTTGTTTTGGTCATGCATGCATTGTTTTGTATAGCCATAGTGCATTCTAGCTCACTAGCCTTGAGTTTCCAAGCCACTAGCATGTATTGCTTGGACTATTTTCATGATTTGGCATCATTTCATATGTGATTTTAGAGCATGTTTCATTGCCATACACTCACATTTTTCACTCTTTTAATGCATTGGAGAGTTTGTGCTTTATGCCTTAAACATGAGTCATTGTGTATGCCTTCATGCCTAAGCTTGCGAGCTATCATTTCAGTGTATTTTTTGGGTTATTTTGCCATGACATAACTCTGATTTTTGTTGACGAAGCCATCTCATGCTTGGTCTTGGTAGGTGTAGTGTAATCTTCCTTGTTGGCCTTGCATCCATCATGCTTCATGCTTACCATACTAACTCATTTTGGCTTCCTTCCATACAGGTTTTAGCATTATTTTAACATGCTCTAGGATTGTTTTGGGTTGTATTGGCCATATGCTTCATGTATTGCATAGCTGTAGTGCAATTGGCCTTACTAGCCTTGAGTTTTGAACACCATAGCATGCTTCATTTGTGACATGTGCATGATTTGGCATCCTTTAACATGGCATCCTTTAACATGGCATTTCAGAGCATATAGTATTGTCATGTTCCCATTTCTTTCACTGTTTGAGTGCCTCTAAGGATTGTGCATTGTTGCCTTGTTTGTGGCCTAGCTTGTATGCATGCGTGCTTAGGCCTTTGAGATCCCATCTCAGCATGTTTTGGTTCTTGTTTTGACCTATTTGAGCTTTGTCCATGCTTGGTTCATTCATTTGAGCATTGTATTGCATGCCCCTTTGTGTAGTCCCCTTTACTAGCCTTCATGCCTTAAGGACTCTTGCATGCCTTGTTTGTGTTGTTTGAATGATTTGGCATCATTTCATACCTAATTTCAGTGCTTATAGTGTTGTTATACTTCCAAATTAGTCACTCCTTGAGCACTTTTGGGAGTTGTGTTCTTATGCCTAATTGGTAAGCCAATACATGTGCATGCATTTCACTTGCTTTCATGCCTTTATTTCAACATTATGCCCACTAATTTGGGCATAATTGAGGTCTGTCCATTTTTAGTTTAAGTCCATTGAGCATGTTGTTCAAATGTTGTTACATTGCATCATGTTTGCATGCTTGAGTTGCATTGTGTTTTGCATACTTGTTGTTTGCATTGTTGATGCATACTTATGTTGCATTTCATTATGCTTGCATTGTTGTTTGCTTTGTGTTGAAATGCTTATGTTGCTTTGCATTGTGTATGCATGCCATTTGCATTGATAGGTTGCTCATGTTGCATTGCATTGTGTATGCGTGCATTACATTGTGTTTAGCATGCTTGAGTTGCATTGCATTTGTTTGGATTGGGTGTTAGTCCAAACACGAGAAATGAGGGACATTTCATACTTGAAGTGATGAAACGTGCCTCATTTCTCGGTTGCCGACCCTCTTGATCGTACATGATAGAGGTTGAGGCATTTTTGTTTTATATGTGCATTCATTTACATTGATTCGTGCAATCTTGGTTTCTCGGCCATCGTGCATTGCAATGCTCGGTTGGTGGTTCGAGAGTCGAGAACCACACTCCCTTGAGATCATGAAATGATAGGGAGAGTGGTTATGCACACATACCTTGCAAATACATTGCCATGCCGTTTCTTGTTCTCTGTTGCAGCAAACTGGAAGAGTGTCGTAAAAAGTGGTTGGCAGACCAGTAAAAGTGGCTAGCCGACCACTTTATCTGGTCTGCAGCAATGGTAAGTTGTTTACAAGTGGTTGGCAACACCAATAACTGGTCGGCCACCTTCTCGGGGGTCCCCATAATGGAGTAGAAGCTACCCTGAAGTTTGTACAGTGTTCTGAGAACAATTGAAAACAGAGGCAAGTTAGGGCATCGCGATGGATTTCCGAACGAGGCGACCGAGCATGTATACACTCTTCTCCCTCCAAGGACATCTCTTTACTGCTTTACTTAGCTTCTTTACTTAGCTAGCTAATGCTTTGGTTTTGTACTTAATTAGTTAATGCATTTAACTATTCAATTTGTGTTGTAATAACTAGTTAGTTAACTTGTTAGTTAATTAGTTGGCTTGTAATAATTAGTTTAATTGGCGTAGCTAGTTAGCTTATTATTCGGATCCTCTGTCGAGAGGGCACAATTGTTGTAATACGTGTGCGTGTGTGTGATGCATGTCTTCCAACCGCCATTTTTTTCTCCCTTTTACTTAACTGCTTTTGATGGTTAGTTTTAGGGTATATTTCAATTAACATCCTTATGCTTGCATGCGTGCATCCATTCATCTATCTTGCATGCACCGGGCTCGGCACATCATTCAAACTGCATTGTATTTCAATACCAATTTGAATACATGTTATCTAAATTGCATTCACATGACATCTTAGAATAGCCGAGCCTATTGTAGCTGCATTTTTGCATGTGTTGCATTAGGCATTGTTGACATAGTTAGGATCATGCATTGATTACTAACTAGCTTCTTTTTTGGCTCGGAGTACACTGTGAGTGTTTATGCTTTAGCATCCTTGCATGTGTGTAAATGATTGTCATGATAGCATGCTTGCCATGAGGCTATTTGCTTAACTGATATAACTGCATGAATGCCTGTGGATGAAGGCTTCATTGCTTGAGTTGGGACAATTCGTCGAAATGCGAGTTTTTAAGCCCACTTAAAGTGGCAAATCACCATGTTTTCTAAGCCCACTTGAGGGTGGCAAAATCGCGACTTAGCCTACTTGAGAGTAACAACTTTCAAACCATTTTCAAACAAACAAATATAAGATGTTTTGTTCCAACTTGAGTGATTTAGTCTATACTTGTATGCTGTACACATCACATAGTAATTCTAGATTAATAATCAGAATAAGAACGCATGTGTTTTCAAAAACAACATATCATGTTAGTAAACGCCGATCGTTTGATCAGGCGAGCGGGGGTGCTCATTGCATGACTTTCCCTTCTCGTACCCAAGTTCCTGAGCTGAGGCAACTTTGGTGATGACGGACACGTGGCCTTGGGCACGAGTCAGGGTTTCCTAAATTTTCCCAAAATAAAATATTTACGTGGCGACTCTGAAATTTGGCAAAGCAGTCCATGTTTGTCACTTTTTGATTAAAATCGATTTTTCAAAACGATTTTCCGGATTTGGACTCTTTGGTGATTTATCAATCTCACATTACACTTTGTGAGCAAACTTCTTTCTCAAGATCATGATCTGCAAAACAGCTATTAGTGCCACAATCTCCAAAACAACTATTAGTCGCACAAGAGTATATGAAAAAGCAATAAATATATGGCTAGATTATCTTGAAGCATGAGATGGAAAACATGCATGAGATAGAAAACATGAATAGAAAGAAATTGGAGATTTTAAGAACATATAGCATGAAAACATGAAAATTAAGACACATGCACCCGACACATGTGCATGAAAACATGAACAACAACTTTCTCCCCCTTTTTGTCACAAATTGACAAAGGAAGCTCAATCAACTAAAGCAAGATCAAAAACCACACAAACAGGGACAAGATGATTGAAAAATTAATAACCTGCGAGATGTAAGCAATAAACAAGTAATGGATAGCAACACACAAAGCAACTAACGCCAATCTCCCTTACCAAACAAATCAAAGTGTTCATGCTAACAAACTCTTTTAATGATAAACCAAACTCCCCCTCACTAAAAATAATGAACAAGAAGAAAATAACAAACAATAATATGGTGGAGCAAGCAAAGAATTTCATATTTGAATCTTAAAACACACAAGATTATCCAAGAAACACAATTACTTGAAAACACAATGTGCACGGTCTATAGAAGATTCCTCATGAAAGAAAGTGATGCTACATGTGAAAAGCATAGATCCCATGATAAAAGTGTGTGTGTGACTCTAGGAGTTCGACAAACATAAGATTTAAATCCTAGCAGTGATCTGAAAGCTGGACCTCCGGCAAGAGAATCTAAGCACAACAAAGAGAAGTCAAACTACTAGGAATCAAGGGGTATTTGGTGAGTAAAAACGGAGGCTCTCCCTTAATCAATGACTCTATTCATTTTCTTTTCTTTTCCTTTCTTTTGCACATTTTTTTTTTCTTACTTTTGCATATTTTTTCTTCTTCTTTTTATTTTTATTTTTCTTTTTCTTGTGCACACTCATTGGCGGCTGACACGCTCAAGAGTATGGAAACCGAACCAAAGAAGCATGGATATAATAAAGATAGCCTGGTTGGTGACTCTGAGGTAGCCTTTTCCTTATGGCTATACTACAAAGAATAAAGGGGGAAAGCCGTGGAGATGCAAAAAGATGAAAGGTGGTTAAAAGACTCAACATCACCTAAGATATGCTAGTATCTGTCAATTCCTCTAGAAAAACAAAAGATACCATGCCAGAAGTCCATAGAGAAAAAAGATCACTAAGGCGGAAGACTCCAATATTTGTTAATCCAAGAGTGTGTACAGAATGAGACATACTAATCAAAGAACACGCACTCCGAAATGAGTAATGATCACAAAAAGCACACACATATTAACATGTAATGGATATTCTTATCAATTCAATATGCACCAAGGACTCCTCAAAAATTTCAAGCTTGCAAAACCATACTAAGAAAATCTTTTTGGATTTTTTTTTCTTTTTTAAAATAAAGCAAGATAGAAAACAAACATGCACACATTTTTTTTTTTCTAAACAAAGCATGTCAGAAAACGAACAAGCACACATTTTTTCTCATTAAATGATACCACACATTAGATGACCCAAAAACTAAAAATGAATAAATAAATTAACACAAATCAAGTTTTCTCACCCAAACCGTTTTAGTATGAACAAAATTGTGGGAATTGTGATTCTTTGGTGGTGTCTTGACGTTGTGGTTCCCTTCCCCTTCAATGGGAACCCGTCTCGACTTGGTTTCCAACTCCCTACTCCTAGGTCTAGGAAAACACAGCCTCTGTTCATGTTTGGTCTCAACCAAATCAAAATAACGAGGTCAAATATGACCCTTAACCTCATTACCACCAATGAAGTGTCTCCTACCCCACGAGATGTTGGAATTTCTTCCATCTCTATGAGACACTCTCCCATGCAACTCAAAACAATAAGGCGAATATGACCATTGTAGATACCCCATTTTTGACCGACCTTAAGACTCAGACATCATCGATTGAGCGCTCGGTGATGATGCATGTTGCGCTCGTTCTGAGGTTTCGAAGTTTCGGCTGAGAGCCTTACCCCTGGACCTCGGGACCCTTTTTTGCTTTGTCTCGGTTTGCGAACCAGGTCTTGTTTTCTCTTCCCGAAGGGAGGGAGAGGACTCGTAGACCATCTCTCAATGGCCGTAGGCTACTTTTCATGGTTGTAGGCCACTGTTCCCGTTTGGAGACCAGTTTTTAGTTTTTGGAGTCGTCGGCCGCGCACCTCGGTTCGGGACTGCTTAACATTCTCCGTTTGGCATGGTTTTTGGCACACACCTTACTTCCTCTCTCTAGAGGGACATTGTGGCCCGAGAGACCACCTTTGTGGTCGCACGCCACTTTCGATGCTTAACAGCCTGTTTTCGGGGCACTCGGCTGCGCGTTTTGACCCCCAAACCCTCGTTTTGCATTCGTCTTGGTTCATTTTTGGCATGGACCTTGTTTTCATTGTTTGGGAGGTGGTACAAGGGTGGGAGACCACCTTTTCTCCTTGGAGACCACTTTTCTCCCGCCAGTCGATTTTCTTGTCAAGAAGCTGGTCTCCTTGGTCTTTAAGCCACATTTGCTGGTCTCCCACCATACCACTAACTTGCATTCAGTTGAGAGACCACCAAATGGGGCTGCCGACCACCTTTCTTGGGGTTGAACCTTTTGAACTGGTCAGCCGACTAGGGGAAATGGTCGGCCGACCACCTGAACTGGCCGACCTACTCCATCCAATTTTCTCTTTGTGAGTTGTTGCCAGCTGTGCCAGCTGGAAGGCACAGACTGTATCCTCTATACACGTGTATGAAGAATCTTGAGCCTTGGTTTTTAGCTTCTTGAAGAATCTTTGGCCTTGTATCTCTATAAGAGAGGCCCTCCTCTTCCTTGGCACAGGTTCAGACTTTGTCTAAGGCAAAAAATATATATCTCTATATATCTCTATACTTTGAGCCAAAAGGGGTGTTGTTCTTGCACCTTTGCACACCACCTCATAGCCTAACCCTTCCACCATTGCTTGGAGCTTCTTGGAGGCCATTTTCAGAGGTTAAGGAGTTGGTTTTTGGGTCCAGAAGTTGTTGTCTTGCTGAGCTTCAAGGGTAACACACTTTTTTCCTCTTTTAAGCTTTTTTTTTATCCATCTCTTAGCCTTATTTTCATGCATATTTAAGCTTTGTTGTCAACTGAAAAAAGTTTTTTTTTTTTTTGAGGTCCTTTTGATGTTTGTTTAAGGTCATTTGTTGTTGGGGGTCATCTACCCCCTTGCATGCTTCATTTTGCCTTGTTTTGAGCCATGCCCTAAGGCCTTTGTGCTAACCTTTGCTTGGCCTTTTAACCACTGAAATTTAGCAGATTTTCAATGGTTAACATGTGTTTTTGAGAGCCAAAATCAGAGAGGGGTGACCCTCTCCCTCCTTGTCTTATTCACTAGCATTTTTGGCCTTACAAAGGAGCCTTCATTTTCGCACCTCCAAGCCTTGTTTCAGGCCCTTTTCAGTGACTTTTAGGGCCTGCCTAGGCTCTGTCCAGAGTTGGTTTTGTCACCTTGGGTGTGTCTCTTGCATGTATAAAATAACCCCTCTTATAGCCTATCAAAGGAGCATGTCATTCTTGTATGCATTGATCATGTTTCAGTGGGTTTTTGGGCTTTACTTGGCATGTCATGTCTCTGATTTTTGCTGGTTTAGTGGCCTCTTGAATGCTTCATATGCTTGTAGTGTAATACCCTTGCCTAGCTTCGAGTTTTGAAGCCTCTTGTATGCTTAACTTGAGTTTTTTTCATGTTTTGGCATCATTGAACATGTTATTTCAGAGCTTATACTTGTGTCATATTCCCATGTTTTCCACTCTTTAAATGCGTTTGAGAGTTGTGCTTGTATGCCTCTTTTTTGGGCTATTACATGAGTCTCATTTTTGTGCATTGCAAGCCATCATTTTAGTCCATTTTGCCACTATTTTGGGTCTGCATAGGGACTATTTCGGGTTGGTTTGGTCATTTGGGCATCGCTTTGCATACCTCTAGTGTAATGCACTTCACTAGTTTCGGTAATTGTGCCATCCAACATGCATCGGGTGAGTTGTTTGCATGATTCGGGACCATCTTGTATGTCATTTCAGAGCTGGAACATGTGTCATTGTATGTCATATTTCATCCTTGTCATGCTTTGGTAGAGTTGCACTTTATTCCTTAGGTTTGGTCCCTTGCATTTGTGCATGTTTGCATGTACCTTGTTGCCTCATTTTCATCATATTGGCCACTGATTTGGGTGTGGCCGAGGCCCATCCATCTTGGTTTAAGTCCATCTTGTATTGTGTATGCCCTATAGTCCATGTTATCGCATGTTTGATCATCGCATTGTGTATGCCTCGTTCATAACATTGCGTATGTTAGCACATTGTGTATGCATGCCACATAATCTATGTACATTGAGTATGCCATTGATTAGTTCATAGCATTGTGTATGCCATTTGCATGCTTGCATGTCATTCCGTGCATCTTCGCATCACTTAGTTGCATTGCATTTAGATCGCATGCTAGAGTTGTATTTGTCCATACATTGTTTGCTGCATTGTGTTTGGAGTAGGGTTTAGTCCAAACACGGGAAACGAGGGACGTTTTGTACTCAAAGTGACGAAACGTGCCTTGATTCTTGGTCACCGACACTCTTGACTATCCATGATAGAGTTGTTGGCTTTAGGTGTTTACATGTGCATTCATTTCACATTGAGTCGTGCAATTCGACTCCTCAGCCATCATGCATCGGGATACGTGATTGATGGCACGAGGATCGAGGACTACACTCCCTAGAGCTTATGCAATAACGGGGAGAGTGGTCAGGTACACATATGTTGAAAATACTTTGCCTTCCCTCTCTCTTGCCTTTGTTGCAGAAAATACAAAAACTGGTCGGTCGACCAGGTTTTCTGGCAGGCCGACCACCTTTTCTGGTTTTCACCACCAAAGGTGGTTGGTAGGTTGTCTCCAATGCCTATAGCTGGTCAGTAGCCTTCTCCTAGATTCCCAGGGTGGAGTTTCATCTCCTTGGAGCTTTGTACAAGTTTATGAGTTCAATTGCAAACAAAGGCGAGCTGCGACATCGCGATGGATTTCCCGACAAGGCAACTTGAGCATGCATGCATCCTTTATCATTCGGAACAGAGCCAAGGCAGTCCATTTCATGTAGCTTGCATGCTAATTTATTTGCTTCCTTAGTTTAAATTGTTAATTAATTAATGTTGTGTAATATTTAGCTGTAATTCACTATTCATTTCAGTTGTGTGATAGCTAGTTTAATTAGCTCAGATTAGCTAATTGGTTCTGTATTATTTATTCAGACCCCCCCCCCCCGCGAGAGGGCAAACTTTGTAATAAGTGTGTGTGTGTGTGATGCATGTCTTCCAACCCCATGTCTTTCTTCTTTTTATTTACCAACTTATGATGGTTAGTTTTAGGGCATGTTTCAATTAGCATCTATATCGCATTCATTCATCTGTATTGCATGCACCGGGCTCGGCGCATCATACTAACTGCATTGTATTTCAATTCCGAGTTGAATACATGTTATCTGTAGCATCTCATATGCCATCTTAGAATAGCCGAGCCTATTGTAGTTGCATTTTTGCATGTGTTGCATTAGACATTCTTAGCATAGTTAGGATTCATGCATGATTTCTAATTAGCTTCTTTCTTTGGCTCAGAGTACTTGGTGAGTGTTTATGCTTTAGCATCCTTGCATGTGTGTGAGTGACTGCCATGATAGCATGCTTACCATGAGGCTATGTGCTTATGTGATATAACTGCCTGAATGCTTGTGGGTGAAGGTTGGGTTGCTTGAATTGGAATAATTCGTCGAAACCCGTGTTTTAGCCTACTTGCGAGTAGCAAACTTCAATCCATTTTCAAAACAAACGGATATGCGATGCTTTGTTCCAACTTAGGCAATCTAGTCTATGCTTGTATGCTGTGCGCATCACATAGTAATTCTAGGTTAATAACCGGAATAAGAGCACATGTGTTTTCAAAAACAAGAAATCAAGCTTAGTAGTGGTCGATCTTTGATCGGGCGAGCGGGGGTGCTCATGAAATGACCTTCCCCAATCGTACCCAAGTTCCCAAGCCGAAACAACTTTGGTGATGATGGACACGTGGCCTTAGGCACGAGTCAGGGTTTCCTAAATTCCCCCAAAATAAAATATTTAGGTAGCGACTCCATATCTGGGAAAGCAGTCCATGTTTGGCACTTTTTTCTAAAAATCAGTTTTTCAAAACGATTTGCCGGATTTGGACTCTTTGGTGATTTATCGATCTTGCATTGCACTTTGCGAGATTAGATTCAGAATCGTGACATTGAGTCCGAACTGTAGCAAGCCCAATGAATAAAATAGGATTTTCCCGGGACATTCGGGGACGTCTACAACCATACTTACCACAATAATGACAAATAAAAACAGGGTGTATAGGATGTACTTTCTTTTCTTTGGCCTTACCAACTCTAGGAAGACTGAGAAGTCCATCCTCATGTTGAATTTTTTGTTCTCCCTTTCCTTAAGTTCTTGTATCATGAGATGTGGAAGCACTCTATTTTTGCTCTTTCTTACCACCAAAGCCAATGCCACTCTTGTCAGAACAAATTTGTTGAGACCCAATGATATTGTCCAAAGTCTCTGATCCTCTGTTCCAAAGACCAATGGTAGCCATAGCACACTTGAGTTCTTCCTCTTTCTTGATCATTAGTTCTTCCAAAGCAACTTGAGACATCTCGAGAGTTTCAATTTTTTCTTCATATGTTGCATAGATTTGTTGTAGCTCATTCCTTTCTGTCTCACAAGTCAAGAGTTTTGCACAAAGAGCTTGTCGATCATTAGAAATCTTAAGGGCATCATTCCTAGCCTCAAAAATCTCTTTCTTTAATTTGACATTCTCACTTTCACATGCTTTGAGTTTCGTAGTGAGTTTGTCATTTAATTTGGATAAGTTAAGAGATTCCTTATACAACTTTTGATATACTTGTTGAAGTTCTTCATCTTCACTCCCCGAGGATTCATTATCATTGGCATTCTTAATCGGGCTCTTCGGATACTCTATTCGTCCATTAGTTTCAGAAGCTGCCATGAAGGCAAGGAATTGTTTGTGTCCCTTTTCGCCTTGATCTTCGTTGTCACTTTCATCTTTATCAGATTCTGATTCATCATCCCAAGTGATAGCGAGGGCTTTCTTCTTCCTCAAACGAGTGGGGCATTCTTAAGCAAAGTGGCCAAATCCTTTGCATTCATAGCATTGGACTCTTTCAGAGTTCCTTTGTATCTTTCCTTTCTCCTTCTTGGCTATAGAATTAATTTTGAGTTTATCTTTGCCTTTGGATTTATGAGTATGAGTAGAGTCCAAAAGATTAGGATTATTTTTCAAAAAAGATTTTTTAAATTGTTTTACAAAAGCATCTGTAATCTTGGAATCTATCTCACAGTCCTCATCAGAATCTACTCCAACTCTATGAGCACTACTAAAAGCAATAACATATTTTTGTTTCTTATTGAAATTCCTATGTGCCTCATAAGTTTGGAGATTTCCAACCAAATGATCTACCTTGAGGTTATCAACATCTTGAGCCTCCTCAATAACCGTAACTTTTGGTTGGAACCGATCGGGCAAGGACCTCAAAATTTTTCCTACAATCTTGGATTCTGGTATTTTTTCACCTAAATTGAAGCTGGAATTTACAATGTCACTCAACTTCGCATAAAATTCATTAAAGGTCTCACTATCTTTCATTGAAAGGTTTTCGAAACTAGATGCGAGCTTTTGAAGTTTTGAGCGTTTAACAGAAAGAGTGCCCTCATGAATAGTTTATAAGATATCCCAAGCCTCTTTTGCGACTTCACAATTGCAAATGCGACTAAACTTTTCAGGTGTGACAGCGCAAAAAAGAGAATTGATAGCTTTACTATTCCAGCTGCTATTTTGGTAATCAATTATGTCCCACTTATCAATTGGTTTGGGGAAAGTTACTCCATCAACGATAATCGTTGGTTCGGTCCACCCATACATGATAGATTGCTAAACTTTTTTATCAATAGATTTCAAAAAAATCTCATCCGAGCTTTCCAAAAAGAATAATTGGATCCGTCAAGTAAGGGTGGTCAAACCATAGAATTTCCCTCACGAATTGAATCCATTATCACAAATCAAACAAGATCTCGCTCAAAAGTTTTAAAAAACAAAAGAACGACCCGCTCTGATACCAATTGAAAAATCTAGAAATCCGCTAGATATTGATTTGTGATTATGTATCAATTTTAAGTAATAAAACAATCCCAATCAAACAATCAAGACAAATCGATACAATGATTTTAACGTGGAAAAACCACAATTGGAGCACCTCTGATTGTGATAAAAAAAACCACGGGCAACAGCCACAAAACAATCCACTAAGAAGATATAAATGAATTACACATGTATACTCTCAATTACCTAGCGAATCCACGCCCGAATTGAACCGACCCCTATGTGCCTCTTCCAGACCCGTCTTCACCTCGGAATTGTCTTGACGATGAGCCACTCCAGAATCCACCAAAGCTTCAGGCTCGAATTCTTCAGAATCTACCGAAGAACAACTCTCTCTTTTGTATAGAATGAACAAACAATCCTTTGATGTATCCTTCTTAAACCATGAGTTGAATACTCAATGAAATATCAAAGAAAACTAGCAAAATAACTCTAGATATAAACCCTAGAATCCAAGAAGAAGATCTGGAGGCGTAACCTTAGATTTGGAGCAACATGCAAATTTATAGAATCTGAAATCGCGAGGTCCGTTCGAGCGTGGGAATGGACGCTCGAGCGGGGACACTATATAACATGTTCCAAACCAGGATGTATGCTCGAGCGGGGATTTTGATGCTCGAGCGTGAAAACACGGATCACGGTATTTTTGCAGACACGTATACTTCTAGAACTCACCAATCTCCGTTCAAGCGGGGGAATGTCCGCTCGAGCAGACAAGCAACTTTGAATGCACTTTTGCATTTTGCTTCGTGGGCGCTACCCCTCGACCCTGCCTGGGCGCTACCCCGGACCCGCCAAGGGGCGATGTCCCCTCGACCCCCGCGAGCTGACCGGGCAGCTCGATCCCTGTCCTAGTTAGCGAAGTGGCAAACTTGAAAGAATTAACATTACAACTTCTCTGCAAAGGCACAATTCGGGTTGGATTCGCATCTAAGAAACTCATAGCCTCACTAAAATAAAAGTACGAAAACAAGTACAATTGAAAGGAGTTTTGTCAAATGGGATTGCCAAGAATAAAAACCTAACAGAGCTGATTAGTTGTTGATAATGTAAGAGGAAGATCGTTTTCCTCAAAGAATAGTGACTTGAACTTTAGCTCCATATTTATGCTCTTGCTTGGCAACCTTCTTTGATCTATGCACTGTTATGTCTATTATAGTCTTGAGATTGGTATGCTCTTGCTAAGAAATTGAGAATTAGATCATGCTCAAATGTTTCTCATATACTCATTAACAATTTGGTCTCTCATTATTATTTTTTGTTTGGGCTTAATTTTCTTATTTTTTTCTCTACTTTTTAATTTCATTTTTCAGTACTTAAACATAAACACAACAACAAATCAAAATACAAATATTTACATAAAAAACCAAAAAAAAAAAAACACCTTTCATTTTTTTTACGGCCACACATCGATCAAAATAAACATAAAAAAACCCTTTATTTTTTTCCAGCCATACGCCGATCTTACTTACTCGCCTCTTCCATCGTTTTCTTCTTCTTTTTATCACCTTGGGCGACCCTTGACGCCCCTGCCCCTGTGCTTTCGTCGAGAGCGACGACTCTCCGCTGACTATCAAAGGCCAAGAACGACGTTGCTCCAAATCGGGCCATGGAGGTGGTCTTCCGTTTAAGCTCTTTATTTTCGACCTTCAGTGCGCCTATTTCTGCTCGCGTATCCTTGTACATGCGTTGGAGCAAAGAGAGCTGGGCGTTGACCTGATGGAGCTCACTCATCCTATTCTGCAATCGGTGAGCCAATTTTGTGACTACCGTCACTGTCTCCATACAGGACGTCATTGTGAAATGATTGGCTTCTATATCAAATTGAGCTTCCATGATTTGCTCAATTGATATCATGGGAAGGTTAGGAGGAGGAATGACAGGAAGAGTAGGAGTAGGGGCACTCGGTCCAGCAGAGCTTATGGGATCGTTCAGGTCCGGAAACAGAGTGAGGTGACGGGATGAGGAAGCCATGGTTTAGAGATGAGAGGTGTAAAAGAAATGAGTTGCAGAGAAATAGAAGAGAACAGACTAAGGTTTGGCCTTCTCCATTTAGTTTTTTTTTTGTCTCTCGATGAGGAAGAAGAAACAAAAGAGAGTGGTGAAGAAGAGATAGAAGAGAATGGTGAAGAAAATGGAAGAGTGTGTGATTAAGAAGAAGGCAAAAAAGAAGAAGACAAGGAGGGAGAGGGAGTTGAGGCGAGTACAAATCGAGGCCACGTGTCAAACGCGTTTATCGAAGGAAAAAGAGAAACGCGGGCGAGTTGTATGTGTATGCATATATGTATATATATGTTTTGAATTGTATAGATGCCATTTATCACTATCATTCTCCATATCCTCCTCCAGATTCTGACCCATGATTTCCTTTTGATAATGTCATAGGGGGAGAAATTATATGATGCTATGTATTATGGTATTATTTTCAAACTAATCTGATTTTATGTATTTATAGTTTGATATCTTAATCTTATGTCGTGTTGTTAATTAAAGCTTATTTATTACACATGTGCTAACCTATGTATTTAGAAATGAATTGAGGGAACATGACTTCAAACTAATTTGATGTTATGTATTTATAGTTTGATATCTTAGTCTCATATCATGTTGTTGATTAAAACTTATTTATTACACATGTGCTAACCTATGTATTTAGAAATGAATTCAGGGAGCATGACTTGAGGGGGAACCTTTCTTATTCCCGAATCAAATCAAAACATCATTGTGTGCCATCATTAAAAATGAGAGATTATTAGACTTATTTATTTTGATGATTTATTTAATTATGTTTTAATTTATTTGAAAGAGAAAAATAGAATCCAAAATTTATTTTGATAATTTATTTAATTATATTTTAATTTATTTGAAAGAGAAAAATATAATCAAAATTTATTTTGTTCCATTATTTCTCATCTAAACCTTTATCCTAAATGTTGTTAGAATGTATTTAATATTTGATTAAATCAAGAGTTTAAATAGCCCAAAACAAAGGTTCAAACAGCCCAGTACAGCAGCAGGCCAAAAAGTTCAAAAGATTCAAATAGAAGATATTCAAATTTGTAATGATGGAGTGGAAGATATTCAAATTATTAATGATGAAGTACAACGGCTATAAATTTAAATGAATATAACGGCTATAAGTTTCATTATATATACCAAAGCCTCTAAATGTAAACAAGTTAGAAAAAAAAATCAGAAAATATTCTTTGATCTATAATCACTCACATCTATTCTCTAAAAAATTTTCTGAGAAGTGTTCTTCAATTTTTGTTTACATCCTCTCTCAGAAATTATACACTGAGCCTTATAGCATTAAGCTCATCTTTCCTGTGTGAGGTTTACAGAAAAACCAGAGCTTTATTTTTATATCTATATTTGAGAGATAATTATTGTAGCTTTCTGTAAAAGCAAAAATACATTCTTTTCAACCTTGTAAGAATGTAGTACACTCAGTGTTCTTGACTTAGAAAGTCTGTGTAAAATCTGTGGAGGATTGCTCCATCTATGAAAAGGTTGCTAGCACCCCGTGAAGCTAGAAGATAGTAGAAAATCTCAAATGAAGCTTGAGGAGTGGATGTAGGCTTGGTTGAAGCCGAACCACTATAAATCTGTTTGTCTCCTCTTCCTTAATCTCTTTACTTTCCTACTACTGCTATATCTATCTAATATTCATGTGCTAATCATTTGATTTACCCTGTAAATCATTTGAAGCTTGAGGAGTGGATGTAGGCTTGGTTGAAGCCAAACCACTATAAATCTGTTTGTCTCCTGTTCCCTAATCTCTTTACTTTCCTACTATTACTATATCTATCTAATATTCATGTGCTAATCATTTGATTTACCCTGTATGTTAGTTATACTTCATTGTTATTTTGCTTGATCATTTACTGCTAAGTTCATCATTGTGCTTGTTAATAATTTGTTGTACTAATAGTTAATTTTATTGGGGTTTTATTAATTTTAATTTGTAAAAACCTAATTCACCCCTCCTTCTTAGGTTACTTTTTGGGTAACACTTATGTACACTAGTTGAGATCTTCAAACCCTTCAACCAAAAGCCACATAATAATTGCAAGAACATATCTCCAAATGCTCAGATATTTTACCATCTCTCTCTCTCTCTCTCTCTTCTCTTTTTGAACACAAAAACCAATAGCGTGGACCAGGCAATAAGATATACATACACACATCAATATAGAAATATTATTATATATGTGTAGAGAGAGTGCGTGTGTTTTGACTAGGAATGAACGTTGTTATGGATAGAATACAATAGTACATGTTATACTTATGTATCTTTGATGATATATGTAGTTGTGTTGTCAGATTTTTTTGCAAAAAGATTGCATGATGAGCATCAGGAGAGTTTGTGTATTGTGGTAAATTTTGGTGCAGGTTGGAAATATTTTTCTAAGGAACTAACATACTGTCTGAAATAAAGTAAATTTTAATTTGTATAAAAGTAAAATTTTACTTTACTCTGAAATAAGAGTAAAATGTTACACTCTGAATCTAAAAGTAAAATATTACTCTGCATAAAAGTAAAATTTTACTCTGAAATAAGAGTAAAATGTTACACTTTGAATCTAAGAGTAAAATATTACACTCTAAATCTAAAAGTAAAATTTTACTCTGAAATAAGGTAAAATTTTACTCTAAAAGTAACATTTTATTCTAAAATAAAGTAAAATTTTACTGTGAAACCACAAACTCATCACACCCATAGACAACCATTCAACAACATAGTAAATTTTTACTTTGAAATGCAGTAAAGTTTTACTTTCATGTGAATGAAGGTAATGTTTTATTCTGAAAAAAGTAAAATTTTACTCTTCAATAAAGTAAAAGTTTACTCTGAAATACTGAAAAATTTTACTCTGAAAGCACAGCCATTTCAAACATTCACACCTACTGAACAAACTCCATAATAAGTTCATTTGCATGAAACTTATTCAACCACATTAAAAAAATATATTAAAATGTCAAACTCAACCACAAAGCAAATCAGAAACTTGAACAGACAACCATTCAAGACTATAATAAAAATGTCTTTTATTACAATATCTCCTTACAAATTTAGTCTAAAAGACTATACTATTATTGCTATAGACTATTTATTGCAGAAGAACTACATTGTTTCATACTTTTATTACAAAAGCAATAATGTCTTTCATGGCAATGTCTCCTTGCAAGTCTTCCTATTATGACCGTACTTCTCGCATCTACCACACTGTACTCGTCTTATCTTCTCACCCCTAGATGGAATCCTATTCTTCCTTGGCCTACCAGGTGGCTTCTTACAAATTAGAGGAAGGACAACAAGATCATCTATAGCTACAAGAGGTTTTTCAACAGTGGGTATTGGATAAACGAACTCAGCATAGCAAGCTTTGAACTTGTTAGTGTAATAAAATGGTTCCACATGTGCATACAAATCATCGCCGCTCTTTTGGA
Organism: Camellia granthamiana; assembly: GCA_036172215.1. Lineage (NCBI taxonomy): Eukaryota > Viridiplantae > Streptophyta > Magnoliopsida > Ericales > Theaceae > Camellia > Camellia granthamiana. The sequence continues at coordinate 101,561,805 of CM069903.1, forward strand.
TAGCAGTCGCTGCGTGAGCACAAAGAAATCTATTCAATTACCATTCGTAACATGAGCAAGTTCTATTCAAGAGGTCAACGCTAACCGATGGACGGGATTAAACCTCAAAAACATGATCACTTGAATGACTAACCAATCAAGTTCTTCCACTTTAAGAGCATTTACTAATGTTGAATCCATCTCCGGACAAAGAAAAGTATTTCATTTCTTAGCTTGTTCTCTCCTTCTTGACATCAAATCCATAATCTTCAACCTAATTGAATCAATCATCTTCGTAGTGGGCAAATGACGAGCTTGACGGATCCATGAATTAAAAGACTCTGCTACATTCGAGTGCATTTCACCGTATTTTTGTCCTTTAAAATATGCATTAATCCACTTGTCACTATCAAAGTAAAATTTTACTGTCACTACAAGTCCAAAACACAATTTTACAGAAGTATAGAATACCAGAGTAAAACTTTATTCTCATTCTCTCAAACAAAAACAGAGTACGTACCAGAGTAAAATTTTACTCTCATTCTCTCCAAAAAAAAAAAAGAAAAAAAAGAAGGGCAATAAAACCAAAGTAAAATTTTACTCTCATTCTCTTAAACAAAAAAACAGAGCAATAGAACCAGAGTAAAATTTTACTCTGATTCTGTCAAACAAAATCAGATCAAACACAACAAAAATAAATCAAAAAACAAACAAACAAAATAATTAATCAACAAATCAACATACCTGATTGAGAAGAAAAACTTCTAAAACTTGATCAACACTCACAAATCTCAATGAAACTCTTGTTTAATTGAGAGTGTTGATTGTTGGCGGCGAGATCGTCTATTGTTGACCAAGGAAGAGATCTTCAGCTGCGAGATCTTCAGATTTGGAGATCGTTTTCATTGATTTCGTTCCTGATTTCGCAAATTGTAGCATATCTGTATAGTATGTATGAGCTCAGATTTGAAATATATGATACATATATATAGAAGGGCCAAATTGTCATAAAAAAAATATAAATTATAAAATGTCCTTATTAAGGCAAGAATCTCCTACTCAGGGATTTTTTGAAAGAAAATTGATTGAGTTATCCTTTACCCTAATAAAAAGGCCCAAAATGGGGGTTTCACCAAAAATCCCTTCTAATTTCTACTTACCAAAAATTCCTAATTTCTTTCCCTTTTGTTATGTCAAATATTCTTAAAATCATATATGAAATTATTTTACATACAAAAAAAATCTTTATTTTTGCTTTTACTTAAATTAATTTATATCATTGCAAAACTTATAACATAATGAAATTACCATAAGTGATGTGATTAATTGTAACTATGTGTAACACAATCCTACTATACAGCCTTCTAAATTTGAAGCTCCAAAGCCTCCAGCTCCCCATCTATCTATAATAAAAAAATATACATAGCCTAATACATAGCCTAATAAAACTAAATTTTAAAACATTTACCAAATATATAATTTACAACATCCTTCTAAAAAAATAAATAAATAAATAACTCATTAATCTATATATAAAGCCAAAGAGTCTTTTTAACTAAGGCCGTGTAAGAGTTCTAATTCTTCAAAGTAAAATTTTAAATTTTTTACAATTAAAAATAAATTGCCAACTTATGGTATCATCAAGGTCATTTCAAAATAGGCGTCCTAAACCCAGACGTTTTTTCAAATTAGATGATCAACTTAAGATAATCAAAACTCTTTATTATTTATTATCAAGAACACACCATCAATGGAAGTAATAATAATAATAATAATAATAACTCTTTAAATGCAATAGAGATAAAAAATAATTGAAATTTTCTTGATTATAAATAGCTTTTTCTTCCCACTTTAATTCTTTTATTGTTTAATTTTAAAATTAATTTAAAATTATTTATTTATGACCATGTATAACACGAATATTATGCTTAGTACATATATTTGCAAAACCATACCCGGTCTCTCAGTTTCTTCTATTGCATTTGAAAACCTTAATTTGACATTGGCATACCTCTTTCACCACAGCCATGCACTACCTTATCTAGAGGTGTTTGTGGTGCGGTTCGTACGATTTGAGAAAAAAATTATAAATTAAATAGAAAATGATAAATTGACAAATAATCAAACCGTGATTTGGACAGTTTGGGGTGGTTTCAATGTCTTAGTTAATTGAAGGTTTTTGTTAAATAATTATTGAGAGGGCAGATTCGCGCCGGTTAGCACGGCCGAGCAAAGATAACGTCAAGCGTTACGGACTACACGGCGCCGAGCAAATTGCTCGGTTGGAACGGCCGAGCGGACTGGCTTGTGCGGTCGAAGATGTCGACCGGTCAACATCTTGGCGTGGCCGAGCTGTGGGTTGCTCGTGTCGGGCGAAGCTCGCAGTGGCGAATATTAACCAAGCTAAAGGGTTATCCGGACTGGACTGAGGGCGCGGCGAGGCCGGAATGCCTTCAACCGTCCAGCCAAGATGAAGCGGTTTCCTGTGACCGAGATTGAAGTTAGAATGGTTGAAGGCCGGCATGCCTCTCAACCAGGTGGTCCTGATGAACCGGTCAAGAGCAGTTCGGCCGAGGTGGTTAGGCTTTCGCCTGATCTTAAGTCACAGGCCGGTGACACATAGCACGGTTAAGTGCACGTGATGGCGATTTTCCACAAGTGTTAGGCCGGTCGTGGTACCCCGGTTAGGTGTGCCACCTGGGCCAATGGCGTGAGGGAGAAAATATCTGCTCCACGTGCGCCTCAATACCGTTGGACAGTTCTGTGTGTACTGGTAGAAGGACAAAACCTTTACACGCGTAAGGTGGTGAGAGGCGAGCACTGCCACCTGTTTAGGAAAGGACAGCAAAGGTAGTGCGCGCACAATCTTGGGTTACATGGCCAGCCTAGAAATAGGGAAGAAGGGGAACGTTAGAGGTATGCGAATTCACTCTCACAAACACTCTTCTTTGATTGTCTCCTTCCTTTAGATCTGACTTGATCGTCGGAGGGTCTTTCCGGCACACCACCGCCGGGCAGCTCACCATTTTTGTGTTGCAGAGATAGACACCGTCACCAGAAGCTTGACGTCCAAGGAGTACGGAAAGCAGAAGATATTTCGCCCCCTTACAGTTGGCGCCGTCTGTGGGAAAGTTCGATTCTCAACCCTTGTTCTTCGAGCTTCTTCGACCATTTCCATGGCCAACAACGACGAAGTTCCGTTGTCCGTCGTCGATGGCGTCACTCCAGAGTATGTCCGGAGGAGAGAGGGCCCCCCGAATGTTCCAACCATGGCGGGCTTGGAAACTTCTTCGCGAGGAGTGCGCGACAAGCGTGGGAGGAGTTTTGATCACTCACAGAGTCCAGAGGGCCGCCGACGCAGGGGGGAGTCCCGTGAGGAACGCCTGGAGCACAAACTCAAGGATCAAGATGCCCTCATTCGAAGGATGGCGGCGGAGATGGAGCTGCTGAAACGCCTTGTTAGGGGCAAGAGTGTCGCTGGAGAGGGCAACCTCAGTGAGCACACCCCCTCCCCTCGTTCTAGCAGTCGCCACCAGAGGAGGACTCATTCAATCTCCATCACCAGGAACTACGAGGTTGGAGATTCAGACCAGCAAGAGGGCCGATCCTCCACTCGCGACAGCACCTACCGCCCCTCACACCCATCATCAACGTCGCGTTACTCTGCCTCCTCTCGTTCCGGGGATCTCAGGGACGTATTGGAGGAGAGAGCGCGCCGTCGAGAGGCTCAGAGGGTACCGGTGCTCCAGAGGTTGAGTGCCCCAGTTCGTTGCAGTGAAGAAGTAGTGATGCCGGCGCCCAGAGTCAGGGCCCCTGCACTGGAGGACAAAGAGCTGGCGAGACTTACAGCTACGCCGCTGTCACCAGAGATTGAGAGCACCCCACTCTCTGCTGGATTCCACCAGCCAAAGTTCACTTTGTATGACGGCAAGACGGATCTGTACATGCATGTGAGTCATTACCGGCAAGTGATGGCTGGCCACCGGCGAAACGACGCCTTGATGTGCCTCATATTCCTAGCAAGCTTGGGAGAGCTGGGCTTGAAGTGGTTCGAAAGGCTCCCGGAGGGGAGTATTGAGGGGTGGCAGCAACTAGCGGAAGCCTTCGTCACCAAATTCAAGACCAACACTCTAACGTTGAAGGAGGTTGACCATCTCCTGGACGTCAAGATGGAGTCTGGAAGTTCGCTGAAGGCATACAATGCGAAGTACTGGGAAACTTACAACGAGATCCTCGACTGCCCTACAAATCTGGCAATCACTCAATACAAGAGGGGTCTCCTAGTTGGACATAGACTGCGAGATTCACTCACGATGCATCAGCCCACCACCATGGAATCTTTGATGCAACGGATCAACAAATACATTCGTGTGGAAGATGACGCTGCCTCTGCGACCGAGAAGAATAATCCGGTCGCGGTGGACAGAAGGACAGCGGGGAAAGTTAACTCGGTTGGGCAGGAGGATAACCGCCCAGGCGACCGATCAAAAGATTAACGGCACGGACTAAACCGCGATGACCGAAACAAGGGTCGCAGAAACGACCGAGCTGACGCACCTCGCGACACAGCAGAAGATGCTAAGAGAAAACTGAAGGCGCGGACAGGAATTACCACGGTCTTCAAAATCCCCATCTACCACATTTTGAGTGAGATCCGAGGTGAGCCTTTTGTCCGTTGGTCGGCCAAGTTAGGGAGTGCGCAGCGAGGCTTCAATCCAAAATATCGCTGCACTTTCCATGAAGAACGGGGGCACCGGACAGAGGACTGCTTGCCGCTTAAACAGCACTTGGAGGAATTGGTGGCGGCGGGGCATCTTGACCAATATATAGATGGGGGAGTCAAGGCAGCGCCAACCGGGCAAACCGAGCCTAACGGTATGGCCGCTCTAGAGGCGCCCCCGCAAGGTGTAATCAACGTCATCTATGGCATCATTGAACCGGCGAGGGTCTGTGAGCTGAGAGGAATGATCAAGAAGGCCGAACACATGAGGGAAGTGCTCTCTGTCCAGCCCGCTGTAAAGAAGGGAAAAACTGAGGAGAGAGACATCCTTTCGTTTTCAACCAAAGACTTGGAAAGGGTGCAGATGCCGCACAATGACGCCTTGGTGGTGACCCTTCGCGTCAAAGATTTTGATATCAAGAGAATATTGATTGACCAGGGGAGTTCGGTTGAAATAATGTATTATGACGCGTTCAAACAAATGAAGTTAGAAGACAAGGATTTGGCTCCTGCAAAATCTCCTTTGGTCGGCTTCAACTCTCAACCAGAATGGCCGATCGGAAAGATTATTTTACCGGTCAAAGCGGGATCGGTTGTGAAGCAAGTAGAATTCTGGGTGCTCAAAGTGCCATCGACTTACAACTTGATCCTGGGCAGAGGTTGGCTACACGCCATGCAAGCAGTTACTTCGACCTTCCACCAAGTCATGCGCTTTCCAACATCGAACGGGCAAATAGAGGAAGTCTGGGGAGACCAGGTGATGGCCAAACAATGCTTCGTTGCGGTAAATGGCAGCCGAGCAGCCAAAGGGTTTGTCCAGATGATCGAGGGGCCCGAGGGAAAGGAGGTCCTCGAAGACGTGGGAAGAAAGGCCGAGGAAAAATCGGTCGAAGATTTGGTGGAAGTGCGCATCGATGAAAACGATCCGACTAAATTCTTCCTCTTGGAATCATCCTTGTCTAGCGCCGAACGGACGGATTATGTCAACTTCTTGGTTTCCAACTTGGAGGCCTTTGCCTGGATGCCTTACGACATGCCTGGCGTCGACCCGAGCTTCATTTGTCATCAGTTGAACGTCTTTCCCAATACGCGCCCAGTCATTCAAAGGACGCGCCGCTCAGCCTTGCACCATGCTGAAGTGGTGGCGGAAGAAGTGAAGAATTTGTTGGAAGCCGGGGCCATAGAGGAGGTGCAATACCCTCGGTGGATATCTAACACGGTGGTTGTTCCTAAGAAAAATGGCAAATGGCGAGTCTGCGTTGACTACAAGACTGTCAACCGCGCTTGCCCGAAGGATAGCTTTCCCCTCCCTCGAATTGACCAGCTGGTGGACTTAACCGCTGGCCATCAGAGGTTTAGCTTCTTGGATGCATATCGCGGCTATCATCAGATAGCCATGTACAAACCGGACAGGGAAATCACATCATTCACCACCCCCAGAGGGTTATATTGCTACAAGGTTATGCCATTCGGACTGAAGAACGCCGGGGCAACCTTTCAGCGGATGGTGACAAAGATGTTCGCTCCTCTCTTGGGCTGGACTATGGAAGCCTATATCGACGATATGGTGGTGAAGAGTAAGGAGAAGTCCCAACACCTCGCCGACCTAGCAGAAATGTTTGCCATACTAAAGCGCCGCAAGCTTCGCCTGAACGCCTCTAAGTGCGCCTTTGGAGTTGGCACTGGGAAATTCCTAGGTTTTCTGGTCACAAACTGGGGAATTGAGGCCGACCCTTCGCAAATCAAGGCAATACAAGAGTTGGAGCGCCCGAACTCCACGATGGACGTGCAACACCTTACCGGAATGGTAGTCGCGCTGAACAGATTTATCAGCCGGTCTTCGGATCGTTGTAGGCCCTTCTTTAAAACTTTGAAGTCTAAGTTCTTTTGGGATGAAGAGTGCGACCGTGCACTTGCAGACCTAAAGACGTACCTTTCCTCAGCCCCTATTTTGGTCACCCCTCAGCCGGGCGAGGAGTTGTACCTCTACTTGGCTGTGTCTCAACACGCGGTAAGCGCGGTATTGGTTCGTGCTAAAGGCATCTAGCACCTACCAATCTTCTATGTGAGCAAGACTCTGCTTCCGACCGAGACGAGATACCTTCCCTTGGAGAAACTTGCGCTGGCCCTAATGATGGCGTCCAGAAAGCTGGCCCACTATTTTCATGCCCATACAATAGTGGTGTTAACCGAGTTCCCGCTCAAGGTGCTCTTCGAAAAAGCGGATTTCACTGGGAGAATTCTGAAATGGGCCGTGGAATTGGGCCAGTATGACATCAAGTTCAGATCGCGCACCGCAATCAAAGCTCAAGCACTTGCAAACTTCGTGGCGGAATTTGCCCGTAGAACGCATCCAGTCTGTCCAATTGATTTGGTTGATGCGGATTTAGCACAACCCATGGTTTTGGCAACAGAGACAAGTGTTGGCCCGCAAGTGGGAGAAGGGCAAAGCTCGACCGAAATAGGAAAGTCCAACGACTCGTTGAAAGAAGAACCCAGCAAAGACGTGGAAAGAGACCAAAATGAGCCGACCAGAAACTTGGAATTGAGAAGCTCCCAAAACCCGTCTGATTGCTGGAAGCTGTTTGTTGGCGAGATGTGGAAACTCTTCGTCGATGGGGCGTCCAACAGGCATGGGGTCGGGCTGGGAATTGTGCTAACTTCACCCGATGGGCTAATTGTTGAGCAAGCAATTACGCTCAGATTCCCAGCGTCCAACAACGAGGCAGAATACGAGGCCCTCCTCGCCGGACTAAGAAGCGCGCTGAGAATGAAGGTCACAGCCCTTATGGTGTTCAGCAACTCCAAGCTGGTAGTCAATCAAGTCTCAGGGGAGTATGAGGCCAAAGATGAAAGAATGGCCAAGTATCAGGCGCTGGTGCGAGCAGAAATCAAGAAGTTCGATGCCATCAGAGTTGAACAGATCAACCGCGAAGGAAACAACACGGCTGATGAATTGGCCGGTCTCGCTTCCACTCAGACAGCCTTTCCCAATCCCTTGATGATTGAATTTTTACCTCGGCCAAGCATTGAGGAACCAGAAGCAACCGAGGTACTCTGCACCGACTTGGGACCTTCCTAGATGGACCCCATCATCGCCTTTCTGAAAGATAGAATTTTACCGGCAGAAAAGAAGGCGGCCCACAAGATCCGAGCAAAGGCAGAACGGTTTTGGCTCTCCCCGTCCGGAGCATTGTATAAGAGGTCCTTCACCGGGCCGTATTTGAAGTGTGTCCACCCCGCCAGGGTGGAGGATTTTCTCTTTGAGATCCATGAAGGCGTTTGCGGCAGCCATACTGGGGGCAGGTCTCTGGCGTACCGAGCAATTTCACAAGGTTACTGGTGGCCGTGCATGCAGGCGGACGTACAAAAATACGTTCGCCGATGGGAAAAATGTCAGAAATTTGCTCACCAGATCCACCAGCCAGCAAGAGAATTGCTCTCCCTCACAAGTCCTTGGCCGTTCGCACTCTGGGGATTGGATATCGTCGGGCCACTCCCAGTTGCACCAGGAAATAGCAAGTTTTTCATCGCTGCCACTGACTATTTCACCAAGTGGGTGGAGGCCGAGCCACTGGCAATCATTAAGGAAAAAGATGTTAAGAAATTCGTTTGGCAAAATGTGATCACTCGCTTAAGCATACCCATGGCCCTCATCTCGGATAATGGCACTCAATTCGATGGAAAACTCTTTCGCAAATTTTGTGAAGAGTTGAAGATCGAGTTTTACAATTCAACGCCGGCCTATCCTCAGTCAAATGGTCAAACGGAGGCCTCAAATAAGACCATTTTGGACGGGCTGAAGAAGCGGCTTGAGAAGGCCAAGGGAAAGTGGGCCGAAGAGCTTCCTAATGTGCTATGGGCATACCGCACTACGCCAAGGCGATCGACTGGAGAGACACCATTCGCTTTGGCCTATGGTATGGAGGCCGTCATCCCATTAGAAATTGGCATGCCAACCATCCGCTCAGAAAGTTTCCAGCCAGACCTGAACAATGAAGCCGTGGCGTTAGAGCTGGACCTTGCTGAAGAAAGGCGAGAGCGCACATTAATCCACATAGCGGCCTATCAGCAGGAACTTTCTAAAAAATACAACAAGGCAGTGCACCCCAGGCTATTCAAGATTGGGGACTGGGTCTTAAGGAAGGTGCTTGGCAACACGGTGATCTCTGGCGAAGGCAAGCTCGATGCGAATTGGGAAGGACCATACAAGGTGATTGGTCTTGCGGGCAAAGGGGCATACCATTTAGAAGACTTAGATGGCAAGGCTGTCCCCAGACCGTGGAATGCAGCCAACCTTAAGGTCTTTTACTTTTGAGATGTAATTTGCTTTTGTTTAGCTTTTCTAGGCCTTTAGCCTTTTTGCATTTGATGTAAAAGATAGCAACGCTTTTGTAATGAAAAATAGCCCTCTTGTTGTATGGTGTTACATCTATCCAATGAAATGACAAGACACAAGGCAATCATAGATGCCAGGGGCAACTAGACCGACTTGAATAAGACCGGACTGTTTTCCTCGGAATGGGAGCAGACCGCGCAAACAGTTTGCGTATGGAGCAATGCGCATTAGGGCTAAGCTGGTTTTGCTCGCCCAGTTGGAATGTTGGCGGCATGACCAACCAAATTGAAACATTGGTGTTTTGCCCAATGTAGAAGCCGAGCTAATTTTGCTCAGCCCAATTGGCATATTGGTGTCTTGTCTAATATGGGAAACGAGTTGATCTTGCTCGGCGGAATTGGCAATGTTGGTGTCTTGTCCAACAAGTTATAAGGCCGAGTTGACTTTGCTCGGCCAAAAGGAAATGTTAGCGTTTTAAACAACTTGAAAGGCGAGCTAGTTTTTGCTCGGCCACAGTGAAGTATTGGAATTTCAGTCTGCAAACCAATCAAGGCCGAGCGGTTTTTGCTCGGCCAAGTTCAAATGTCATTTCATTTGAAAATTCAACTGATAGTCCTGATTAGATTACTTGTGACTTGATTTTAGCTCGGCAGATTGAGCGGTTTAGCCGACCTGCCAGTTGCTTACAGTTTGAATCAAGAAATTTACACATGTCAACAGAATAGAAATGGGAGATGTACGAGCAAAAAGTTGAAGTTTCATTGATGAAAAAAAATTCAGTACAAGAGGTGGGGCCTTGCCCGGTTACAACAACAACAACAACAACAACAACAACAACAACAAAAAAAAATGAGAAAATCTTCAGTCCAGCGCAAGGTTTTGCTCGGCGATCTCCTCGGTCTGCTCTGTTACGCCGACTGTCTGCTCGAGCAGGCTCTCTTCGGCTTCATTGTCTGTGCCCTCCACCGCGACAACCTCCCGATCAATAACTTCGGCCTCCACATCTGGGGATGCTTCGGTGTTGGTGGCTTGCTCGGTCTGTTGTGCGGCGGCGGCTTCTTCCTCAGCCTCTTTCCTTGCCTCTGCTATCAGTTGCTTTTGCGCGGCATTGGCGTACGCCTGCATGTAGACCGGGATATATGCAGCAGGCGGACTAATGAACATGGCAGAATCCTGACCAAGTCCAACTTTCTCCACGGCGACTTTCCAGCCGCACTGGAAAAAGATGTCCTTCATAGCCTGGACTTGCCGTTCATAGGTTTTCTCTCCTTGAGCATATCCCCGGTCCTCCGCGTCATCGACCGCCTTGTCCAGAGCTTCCTTGTTGGCATCGCGCAGTTTCCTTAGCTCGGCGAGGTACCGAGCTTTGGTCGACTTCATGGCCTTCTGTTTGTCAGATTCGGCTCGGTCAACCTCTTGCTGCAGTTTATCTCGCTCTGCCGCGATAGCATCCTGCGCGACCTTCAGTTTGGCTATCTCGGCCTTTTGCTCCTTATTTTCGGCGATGGCCTCGCGCAAGCTCTGCCGAACTTTTATCATCCGGTCGTGGGCCAGGTAATTCTTTTGTGCGGCCTGCAAACAAGAGAAAGATTGTAAGTGTTCGAGGAACCGAGCAAAAACCGAGCAAACAGTTGAAGCAAAAAATTGTAAAACTTACCAGCACAATGGATTTTGCCGCCGAGCGAAGGACCTTGAGGTCGGACAGCTCGTCGTGTCTTTTCATGTCCGCGGGCAAGATCAACCCCTTGGTCAAGTTGAAACCAAGTGAGTAGTCCTTGTCCTCGTGGACAGAATCTTCAGTGGAGACTGCTCGGTCTTGATACTTGAACTCGGGCGCCCAGACCAGGGGGGCGGCCGGGCCCTTGCCCTTGGATTTGGCGGCGAGTGGTTGCTCGGTCAGGCCCCCGAGTTCGGTGGAAGCGTTGTCTGTGGAGTCGTCATCCACAAGGTGTTGCGCAGCCTGTTCTTTCCTCGGTCTTTTCTTAGACCGGCCAGCCTGTTGTTCGCTGGCTAGGGCAAGAACGGCTCCTTCTGATTGCCCAGCTGGGGCGGAGGATGTTCCCTCGGTCGCCTCAGGGGGTTGGGACTCCCCTTCTTCTCCAGTGATCATGGACTTGATCGCCCTGATCTTCGCCATTTCTTGCTCAGCGGTTGTTGGGACAAGTCTGATCGGTGGCAAGTTCGGATCTGGTTCTGGAGAGGGTGCGCGCAGGAAGTCCGTCACGCGGCTTTTGCGCGGTGCTTGATAATGATAGGTTTGTTCGAAGTCGAGCAGTTTTGATGCTTCTCTCTCCTCGGCCGGGTGACGCAGCAGAGCTCGGATGGCTTCTGGGTCAGCCTGATGGTAGTCCGCTGCCAAATGTCTATCTGCAAGAAGAAGACAAGGGTTAGACCGGCAAAGATGACAAAAATGAAATGCAGAAAGAGGGTAGTGCGGCCAGTCGGGCTACTTACCAGCACAGCCAAAATCTTTCCTAATATACCAGCCCGGTATGGGCGCTTCGGTGTCCTCGTAATTATCGGACACCCAGAGGAAGTTGTCGTCGTTGGTTTCTTTGTCGGGGTTGCCTTCAATGAGTTTTGCTCGGTCCTTCTTGACTTTAAGGTACCAGCAAAGCCCACTCTTATTTCTACTTAGGCTGTATTGATGGAAAATTTCGGCCAAACCGAGATGAAGACCGAGCCTCCAGTTCAGCTCGGCGACCCCGTTTATTATTTTGTATGTATTATTTGAGACTTGGCTCAGGCAAAGCCTTGTCTGCCTCAAAAATTCGCAGAGCAAGGGCTGAACCGGGAAGCGGACACCTCCCTCTACTATTGATACGACTGTGAAGGGGCACCGGTCTAAGTCTCCCCAAGGAGTGTCTCCCTTTTTGGCGAGCTCTAGGACGACGTCGTCAGGAACTTTGTACTCCTTTCGAAACTCCACCATCGCGCCGGGCGAGCTAACCATGAACCGGTACTTCCCCATTATCTCGGTTTTATTTGGTTTGGTGTGTAACTCGGTCAAAAATGTTGGTGTGTTTGCTCGGTCTTTGAGCTCCACCAATTATAATGCAGGACTGGCTTGGTTGGTCCTATTTGTTCTGCATGTTAAAAAATAAGGCCAAGGGTTAGCACGGCATATATTGCACGGCTCCTATTGGAAATAGCTTAGTGAAGGACTTTGGTGTTTTGATCGACAAGTCCCAGCTCGGTTCAACTACATCTGCGCTCAATCCTCCTAGTTCGGTTCTAGCTCGGTTGAGACCTAATGATGGATCCAGTTGATCCTTCAGTGCGGTTAAGGTTTCAGGCGGAGGGTGTTTTAGTTCGGTTCGCTCCACTCACCGATCTAATGGGGTTTTCAGCCCGGTCGCAGCCTCTATGAGAAGCCACAAACTAGTTTTTGCTCGGCTACAGCCCTAATTACGGATCTAAATGAGCATTTAGCTCGGTTCAGTCCAGATTCGAACTGTTCATATCAAATTCAGAGGGTTTGCTTTGAGGCTTCATGGATCGAGGGGCACGAAGGCCCCCTCAACTCCACAAAGTTCCAGTTTTTCTAAGGTGCGAAGTTATTGGGACTAAAACGAAAGGGCCTTAAAGGCCACAGACAGAGAACATAAAGAACACAGTTGTACAAGAATGAAGAACAAGTTCAAAGGATATGAAAATGGAGGCTGAAAATGCAAGAGAAGGGCAATGTAACTTACCAAAAACGGTTGTGAGGAGAGGTAGGCCTCGAAAACTTGAACGCAGCGTCAGAAATGGCAAGATGAATGAGTTGAGGACGTGAGGCGATGCAGCAGCAGAGAGAACGAAGAGGGTTGAGGGGCTAGGGTCTTTGGAGCTCTGATAGAAAATGAAAGGTGAAGGGTTTAGACCCTTCGAATGGGGTTTATTGATTGGGGGAAAAGACCAAACGGCGCAGCCGTTTGAAATTCAAGGCGTGGGGGACAGCTGGATGCACGACCCAGTGGCGTGGAGCCACGTGGCTCTGAAAAGCGGCTGTCAGTACGGCTGTACGACCTTTGATGGGACTGCGGAGGTAATGGTCGACCAATTGAGGTTGCTCGGCGACAGATGTGTCCCAAATTACGCTCGGCTCAGTAATGGCGCAACTCAACCGTGGCTCGGCGGTAGACATTCCCCCAATCCAGCTCGGCCTAGCAAGAGCGCAACTCAACCTTAGCTCGGACACAGTGGTAACCCCAATCACGATCGCCTCGGATGGGGTTAAGGGGCAATTGAGAGGGCAGATTCGCGCCGGTTAGCACGGTCGAGCAAAGATAACGTCAAGCGTTACGGACTACACGACGCCGAGCAAATTGCTTGGTTGGAACGGCCGAGCGGACTGGCTTGTGCGGTCGAAGATGTCGACCGGTCAACATCTTGGCGTGGCCGAGTTGTGGGTTGTTCGTGTCGGGCGAAGCTCGCAGTGGCGAATATTAACCGAGCTGAAGGGTTATCCGGACTGGACTGAGGGCACGGCGAGACCGGAATGCCTTCAACCGTCCAGCCAAGATGAAGTGGTTTCGTGTGATCGAGATTGAAGTTAGAACGGTTGAAGGCCAGCATGCCTCTCAACCAGGTGGTCTTGATGAACCGGTCAAGAGCAGTTCGGCCGAGGTGGTTAGGCTTTCGCCTGATCTTAAGTCACAGGTCGGTGACACATAGCACGGTTAAGTGCACGTGATGGCGATTTTCCACAAGTGTTAGGCCGGTCGTGGTACCCCGGTTAGGTGTGCCACCTGGGCCAATGGTGTGAGGGAGAAGATATCTGCTCCACGCGCACCTCAATACCGTTGGACAGTTCTGTGTGTACTGGTAGAAGAACAAAACCTTTACACGCGTAAGGTGGTGAGAGGCGAGCACTGCCACCTGTCTAGGAAAGGACAGCAGAGGTAGTGCGCGCACAATCTTGGGTTGCATGGCCAGCCTAGAAATAGGAAGGAAGGGGAACGTTAGAGGTATGCGAATTCACTCTCACAAACACTCTTCTTTGATTGTCTCCTTCCTTTGGATCTGACTTGATCGTCGGAGGGTCTTTCTAGCACACCACCGCCGGGCAGCTCACCATTTTTGTGTTGCAGAGATAGACGCCGTCACCAGAAGCTTGACGTCCAAGGAGTACGGAAAGCAGAAGATATTTCGCCCCCGTACAATTATCAAGTATTTGTATAATATATAATACTAATTTATATATTATTTTTCATATATATAACACTAACTAATTTTACATAACATTTTTCATATATACAACTACTAATTTATAACAAATTTCATATTTTAAATATTTCTAACACTTATTTTTACTTTGATATTTCATTAGAGGTTAAAAAATATATATTAAATATAGTGAAGCGGTTTCGAATGAAGATTATACATTTCAAACTTTAATCAGCGATTAGTGGATAAATTAGTGTGATTTTAATAGATTGGACGGTATTTTGCACAATCCTAATCCTAGCCACTTTCGATTATCCTCCTTCACCTCTCTCTCACCCCATGCCCTTTTTCACCTCTTTTCTCTTTCCCAAACTCTTCCCACTATCTCCAAACCCTAAGCCCACCTTACACCGCTACTACAAGCATCTCCGCATTCACACTCTCTCTCACCCCATGCCCTTTTTCACCTCTTTTCTCTTTCGCAAACTCTTCCCACTATCTCTAAACCCTAAGCCCACCTCACACCGCTACTACAAGCATCTCCGCATTCGCACTTTGCCACTAAATTAAAAGAGACAAAAGAAAAATAAAATCACCAGATAATGATATTATTATTTTTAAAAAATTAATAACGGGTATTATTATCTTAAAAAATTAATGAGTGTATTATGTGTTTTACACATTATCTAATTTTGTATAAATTTTTAACAAAATTAGAATAAAAAAATTAATTGTAACAAAATAATAATTTACAATAATTAATTGTTAAATTTTAAAGGGAGATTTTTTGATAAATCTTCTTGCTAAGAGTTTTATTCCATCCGACCCATATTATTTTTTACTATTCTATTAGGTCCTATTTGAGGTAAGAAGACCAAAACACTCTCAACTCTCCTATCCCCTATTAATATTGATATTTAATGCTGATTGTCATTATGTTTTGATAGTTCTTATACATCAAGATGTTGACTATCATTATATTCATATTAATTTGAAATAAATTTTTGTCATTGTATTGTCAATTACATGATATGAATATTCACATCAGGCAATTGAAATGAATATTTACATTATTATATTCACATTAATTTGAAATTTT
Organism: Camellia granthamiana; assembly: GCA_036172215.1. Classification (NCBI taxonomy): domain Eukaryota; kingdom Viridiplantae; phylum Streptophyta; class Magnoliopsida; order Ericales; family Theaceae; genus Camellia; species Camellia granthamiana. The sequence goes on from CM069903.1 coordinate 101,577,093, forward strand.
TGTTGTCATTATATTGTTAATTACATGATATGAATATTCATACTAAAACATACGAATGTGAACGTTCACATCACTATTTTAGATGAGAGAGAATGTTCACATGTTGTGAATGTTCATATCACTACATGTTGTGAATAAGAATGTGTTGTCAATTAAAAATATAATGAACATTATTTTAATGTGTTGTTAATTAAAAATAAGAAAGTTCATATGTTGTGAACGTTTACATCACTATATTAGATGAGAGAGAATTTTTCAGAAAGGTATTATGAACGTTCACATCAGATGAAAGAGAATGTTTATATTATTTTTAATGTGTTGTCAATTAAAAATATATTCACATTATATAGTAATATAAAATAATAACATCAATATTATTTAATTTGTGTATGAAATTTCCTATACCTTGATTATTTTCCTTCTCTTTCCTCTTCCAACATTAAATATCAATATTAAATATAAGGGTATAGGAGTCTAAGAAAATAATGTAAATAATAAAAAAAAGGACTTTATAGAATAAAAATATAAATACATGGGGGTTGAAAAATTCCTTTATGGACTTCTTGAATTAGGACACTTCTTAGGATTGGTTTGAGATGTTCTAAAAAAATGCACTTTTTGACTTATTGACTTATATGGGTTAGGTTTGGGTTAGGTTTAATGTGATGTGTTAGAGAGGTGATGTGATTTAAATAAGATGATGTGTCTTAAATAAGATAATGACTTTTTGACTTTTTGTATTATTTAATTTATGCCAAACCAACTCTAAATAAAATTTATCAATAAAAAGTCAAATTTTAAAATTCAAAAAAAAATATAAATAAATTATAATTTAAAGAGATTAGTGTAACTTATAATTAAAAAAAAAAATGCCATGCAACATTTCAGCGGAGTAGTGGGAAAAAGAATTTATATTTTCATAATGATACAACTCTCTTATATGTATAGTACAGATTTATTCATGTATTTGATATAATTCTTTTTATACGTGAGAGTTGCATAAAAAGAAAAAGGAAAATGATTTAGAGCCCTAAAAATACTATCTCTAATCCTTCTAATTTTCATTTTGGGTAACTATTTCCTTCTTTTTTTTTTTTTTTTTTACTTGATATAAAAATTAGAGAGATTAATAGAGGTATTTTTAGGAAAATGTAGCATTGTTGAAAGAAAAAAAGAAAATTTTACATTTATACATTTATAATGTAATTTGTTTCTCAATACTTGCCCTTGTTGCTAGGACAAAGATTCCAGCTCGGATTTCCAACCCGGAAACAATTCATTTCTGTCAGTCTCAGTGCCAGTGCTGGATGACAGGTGAGGTGAGTCGGTGTCCACCAATCAGCTTGCATCCCTCTGCTTCCCAAAATCTTTAATCCCTCTTTTTCCAATGCAGTCTCTCAACTCAACCAAACAAACTCTGTTAAAAAAAAAAAAAAAACCAAACACACCCTATGAGCCAGTTGCAGTCTCAGCGGCGAGTCCACTATGACGACGACGGCGTGGCCACCGCATCAGAAACTGTAGAAAATGACGGCGGAGGAGAAAGCAGCATGAAACTCAGATCTTCAAGTAGCAACGTCACGGAAGATCAAGAGCCCTTCATGGGGGTCAAGATCCGCCGAAAAGCCTCCCGCCACAGAGATTACAGGGGCGACTATATCGATCTCCAATCGCGTCCTCATCTCATCAAGGTTCTCGATAAACAAGGTCATCCTCGCATTTTACTTTTCTTGATTTTGTTTGGTTTGGTCTCGTCTGGTCTGGTTCAATCCAAGTCGGAACAGTTTGAATGCTTTTTGCTGTGAATTTTGATTTTTGTTTGATGAATCAGATTGCAATTTTTTGAGTTAGGGCTACTTTTAACTTATGGTTACTCTGTTTTTTTTCTTTAATTATTTATTTGTGATCAACTGTTTGATTGCTGATAATGTAGGTTTTTGAATCTGAATTAAGGTGTGAAGTCCGTTGTTTGTTATTTGATTATTCAAGCTGGGGTTTTAGAAGTTCAGAAGCCTTGTGTGAACTTTGCTGCTTGTGATTATCAGCATTGATTAGCTTTGATTCAGTTCAGTTTTAAACTGTTGAAGTTGTGATGTTTCTGAGCTAGATCATTCAATGTCTTCTGAAGTTGGTGGTAGATAAAGGGTAATGCAAGAACAGATATTGATTGTAAATGCTATTCAACACGTAAGAAATCAAAACCTCCATTTCACTTGAGCCTGTAAAAGTTTTGAGTATACAACCAACAATCCAGTGTTGAATTGGGAGAATAGGTAGGCATTATTAGCAGCATTTAATCAGGCATCATTAGCAGCATTTAATCAGATTACCCTTGCCTTGTTTAATTAAAGAATTTGGCGTTACTATGTTCTGATGCTTCAAGCTGTATGTTTTTGGTTGAATTGATTCTTTGCTTTCTTGAAATCAGACACAATGATGAGTGATGACAATTGGCAAATTTTGAGTTGTTTAAATTTTCATTTTTGAAATGTGCATTTTTATATACTGAGCAGGATCTCAATACAAATGGGCCTTTTGAACAACAATTAGACAGTAAACGATCCCTTTGCTTTTTATTAAGCTTTTGCATTATTAAGTCCATTGTGTTTATTATTGTGTTTGAGCATCGCTGATAAATTTGTTATCCTATTTGTTTAATGTCACTTGGGACCTAAAACGTTGACCTTGTTTCTGTGCCTGTTTGGCAGAAATTATAATCAGCTTATTTCAGCTTTCAGCTTAATTTAAGTTATTTTGATGTGTTTGGTTTGGCTTATAGCTTATAGCTTATAGCTTTTTGAAAGTCAGAAATCAGCTTATTCTTTGAGTGGGGCATGAGATGCTTTAAGAATAAGCTGGAAATCAGGTTAAGCTGAAAGTTACAAGCTATAAGCTGTTTAGGCATAAGCTATAAGCACTTTCCCACAGCTCTACCAAACAGGGCCTCTAAGTAATTCACTTGGTGTATAAGTGATTATGGGATGACTCTAGCAAGCCACTGACTTGTGTTTTCTAATTGATCCTTGAAGTGAAATAGTGCGTTTCAGTTCCATGGAGCATTCAAATAAAGGCACATATGAACTTTAATATCCACTACCTCTTATTCTATGAAATGAGAACTCTTTTTGTACATGCTAATGAAATCTCCTATATGCACCTTTCACATAATGCCCTTATTTACCCTTGGGGGATGTGGGTGTTAATTACTCAAGTTCAGTATTGCTCATGATTATGGAAGTAAATTGAGCCCCTTTCCTTCGCTGCATCTTGAATCAATCAAAAAGCTTAGGGCATGTTTTGTTGTGTCTTCATTATCTTTGTTTTTGGGAACAAAAACAATGAAAAGTTAAAAAAATCCATTGTTTTTGTTTTTGTACAAAATAGTTTTTTAAAATTCATGTTTTTTAGAAAATAAATGAAAACACAACCAAGCAAGCCCTTATTCATTTGATTTATCCAATCTCAATTGGGCAAGAGCTATGAAGCACAGAGACCTCTTCGGAGGTCACGTACCGGTGTCAATCATGAACATACACAACCAAGCAAGCCCTTATTCATTTGATTTATCCAATCTCAATTGGGCAAGAGCTATGAAGCACAGAGACCTCTTCGGAGGTCACGTACCGGTGTCAATCATGAACATACTCCAGGCACGTGTTGGACACGCTGGGACACTTGGGGATACGCTGTAGACACGCTAAGGATACGTTGGGACATTTTTTTAATAAAAACAAGTTAAATAAATTAAATATTTGATATAAATAAATATATAATATTAAAAATCTGGCATAATAAATATTAAATATATAAAATTATGTTTTGCGCGTGTTCTTAATGTGTCATGTCTTGCATTTTTTGAAAATTTACAAGTCCGCATATTCATGTCCGTGCTTCGTAGGGCAAGAGCAAGGTTAAGACTAACCTGGGGTACGGATTTGTCGGGTGGTCATAACTTCGCACCCCTCCACCCACCTCATTCCTGCAGGGGACAGTGTACCCTTCTCACAATCCTGCTTATAACCTATATAAGTTATTCTGGCATCCACACATGAGAGTTTAAGTAGGTGACGAGTTTTGAGGCAGTGTTCTTTATATGTTAGTGCCTAATGGGGATATCTAATGGAAATTCATTTCGTTACATTGAAAACATACTAGATGTATTAGTAAAACATTTTTACTGTCTATTGGAGAGTTTTTCATCAATTCTAACACTTCTGTTATTTTCTGAACTCTACCATCTTCCATTTCACAGGCGATAAGAAAGTTCTTTTTGCAGATAAAGTTTTGAAGTTCACTGGCTCAGGGAAGATGAAACGACGTATTCTTTTAATTACTGATTTTTCCATTTACATGGTTGATCCGGAAACGGATGCACTTAAAAGACGGATTGCGCTGTCTGCTCTTGAGAAGCTTTGCTTGAGTGAATTAAGTGATAATTTTTTTGCAATTATCATTCCAACCGAGTACGATGTACTCATGGCTAGTACTCGAAAAACTGAAATTGTTACTGTGTTAGTAGAAGCTATCAAGAGCACATCCGACTATGAACTCGAGGTTATTTTCTCCAATAGGTAAATGGATAATGCTATCACTCGTTATGCTTATATGATTAGTTTTATGTGCTTTTCTTTTTTGTTAGCTGGCATGTCACAGCCATTATATATTTAAAGGGAAAGTTAGCTATCAAAATATATACACATACATATAATGGCAGAATAATGTTCTCTTTCTGCACAGCTGGTTTAATCAAGTTGTCAAATAGTTGTTCTTGCTGGGCTTATGGGCTTCCCTAATTGAGGCTGGTTCAAAATCTTCAGTGAACCTTTTTGACCTTTTACGTGTTGCTAACTTGAGGTAATGAGTTCTAGTTCCGCTTGTCTGGTACGAGGAATTGAGATTGCACTTGTAGGGGTATAAGTTTGGTGCTTTTACTGTACAATTCAATTTTCTAAGTGGTTGGTATTTTGAATTTTTGATTTATATGCTGTGGACCTGGATTAATAATGCATAAACCTATAAGATGTGAAAATTGCTCTTTGGCAGTCTTTGTCAACTTGCATAAATGTGTACATGAATGTATCCCTGCATGCTTAAGGATGCCTGCTGTATGCATTTAATTATTCTTAAACATACTCTGCAAAACAATTAATTTGTACTGCAAAGCTGTTCAAACTGAATTAGACCGGGAAATTATGAAATTAATGGGACAAGGTAGTTATTTGATTTGAACTAGGGGATGTACAAGATGGTGCCAGCTTGACCTTTTGGAGGCCCTAAGAAAACTTCTAAGATGGGGCCCTCTATGCTAGGTGTTGAGTAATTTTAGCAGTTTTGAATCAACGGATTTGACGGGTTGAATTTTCGACTGGCCATATCCTAAATTCAAAATAAAATAAAATAAAACTAGCTATCCAATTTATATACTATTAGTCTTTGCAATGTATCTTCATGTAGAAGATAAAAATAATTTTTTAATAAATAAAAGCAGTACTTAAAATAATAATAATAATTTAAATTGTCATACTTAAAACTGAATTTTTTTATATAAATCTATATGTACAATAAAATACTCTACATGCACTTGCTTGTGTATAAGTGTATTTGAAAATTGATGTATTCTATTTTCTCTATCCATCTAAAAATTGTTCAGTTCAATTTTTTCTATCCATCTAACGCATATCTACATTCAGCTTCCATTACAATCAATCACCCAATCTCAAATTGGAACTTCTATACTTCCACTGGAAAAAATTGGTGTTACATTCTATATATGCAATATATACATATACATTATACATGGGGATCTAATATATGAATTGTGGTGAAGGGGGGTGTCAGATTAGTATTTTGGACTTGGATTGGAGGCCTTCCATTTGATTGAAGCTTAATAAGAACTTTTGGACCTAGTATGAACCTAGGTAAGGGCCCCATTTTTTGAGCCAAAATTGGGGCCCATAAGTGGCTGCTTTGCCAGCCTTTGCTCAGGGAAGGCTCTATGGGGGTGGGCACTCTTTGTTTGATTGTATTTACTGATATATTATAGTTGCTTCGCAGCTGTAGTTCTTAAATTTCTATTTTTTATTTTTTTTAAATTTGGATGGAGCTACTGGCTTTATTTTTTGGGCAAATTGCATTTCAGTAGAGCAGTGGGCATTTTCATGATGGTGTAATTCTACTGTGTGCATGGTGCAAGTACATTTATATGTTTGGTGTAACTCTTCCTGTGTGTCAGAATTGCACCCAAAAAAAATTCCATTTGTAATGCAATTGTTTTACCACTGCTCCATGTATTTGCAATTTTCCCTTATTTTTTTCCTATGTTGCTATAGTTAACTGCATGCTTCTCATGTTTTGCAGCTTTGAGTATAATGCTTCTGCTGATCTGGTGAAGGAAGTTCAATTTGAGGAAGTCGAAGGTCTGTTAAACAATCCCTAGAAAGTATTTGGTACCTGATTAGGTGTGGGTTAAATTTTAGCTTTTGATGTATTTGTGAATTTCAGGTGGTGTTAAAACAAGAATTGTGCGGAAATGAGTTGCGTTTACCACCCAATGTTATGAGGAAGCGAGTTGCATATTCCTTCCGTATAAAAGGTGATGGATTATTTTCTGGTTTTGAAACCAAGTAGTGATCAGGCATTAAACCACACCAAATAATGTAGCTTATTGTTTTTCATATTTAATTTTTTTCTTTTTTTTTACCAAATCTCATGTTGTACCAATTGTGATTACTAAGACTTTCAGTCGATATGAATTGTTTCCAATTGCAGACGTCTTCAGAATGCGACTTTTTTGTATATGCTTGGTTGTGAGATAACCAAGTGGTTCGTGCACTCACGCCAATAAAAGAAAAAGAAAAGTAGAATCTTAGAAGTGAACGTAAATATTGTTGAGAGCCATCAACATCATCTTGGACTAATGATCTACAAGCTTATCATAAAGTAAACCAAAATGCTGGTACAAGTTACTTTAACAAACATGTTGACTTCAATTAAGTTGATTACATTGTTCTGCATATGTCTATTTAAAATGACATACATAATGACACTGCCCTGAAAAAATTAATATAAAATACCAACCTAACTTTGACAATAGCTGGATCATGTAGGTAAAACTAATATGAGGCACCAATAGTCAAAGAAAAGCAAGATTTAAAGGACTAAAGTAATCCAAACCATGTGCCAATCAATGATCTCCAAAAAAATTATATCACGACTAATTTCCAACAACCCGAATCTCACTGTGGAACAGAAGACGATCCTATTTCAGCCACTGGTGGTGTCAGTATCGGTGTTGGTGTTGAACCTTCTGATCTAGTTTCAAAGGATGGTCGGTTCCCAGTATTGACCCGTCGGATTTCCTCAACCCTTCTCAGTATATCTGGCATTTTGGGTCGCTGCTCTGGCATCCTAGCAGCACAAGCCAGCCCTATTTGCAACATTTCCACCATCTCTTCCTCTATATTTGGATACTTCAAAAGCTCTAAATCAAATACTTCAGCAGTCCACTCTTCTCTAACCACAGAATTAACCCATCTTACCAAGTGCACAACCTCATCGCCCCCTGTGGCGTGGATAGGAGACTTTCCAGTGAGAAGTTCGAGCAGCAAGACTCCAAAACTGTAGATATCAGATGAATGGGATACTTTGCGGGTGTCTGTTACTTCAGGGGCTTTGTACCCTGCAGTTCGCATGACTGTTGGGGTCATTGGGCTCATCAATGTCGCCAAACCAAGATCAGACAAGCAACCGTAATGTTGGGAGTTCAGGAAAATGTTTGAAGCTTTTATGTTTCCATGAACAAGCTTCCCACCATTTTGTGTGTGGATATGAGCAATGCCTCTTGCTGCACCAATTGCAATCTTTAGTCGGGTTTCCCAATCAAGAGGAGTCCGGTCTTCACCTCTTTTAGCTGCAATTTTTAGGGTACATTAGAACATGGCTGGCTCTATAACAGAAATTATTCTAATATACTTGGGCTAAAAACTAATTTAGTCTGAATTGCATCTCACTTCTTATGGATGAATATCTAAGCTGAAAACATGCACACCCGCACAAGCACAAAAAGAACCTAAATCCATGTAACTTATAACATTTGTCAATCAAAGTCTGGGTTTTGTAAGATACATCTTAATTAATATCAATAAATGAAGTTGCACAATCAATTTGAAGTAGCTTACATGCACCCTCTATTTCAACAATCTTTATACTAGTTACTCTTTTAAATTAACACACAATGATATCTCATAAATCATGGTGCATTTCATGACTCCAAGGATCAGAAACACAAGGAATGATGGAAATCGAATAATGACAGAAGATCTTGTTCAAACAAACTGTGCCATAAGCCAGTACTTTTATGTTCTAGGAGAGTGATGATACATATAGAGAGACCAATCAGATTAGCCCAAGTACAGACAATATAATTCATACCCATAGGGAAGTTAGATAATCTAAAACATACAAGAAGATCAGAAAAAGCCTAACCCTGCATCTCAATTTTTTGGGAATCCATGGAAGCACTTAGAGCAACAATTTATATTAAAATCACCAAGGACTATGTTCCTGCCTCTGTAGTGTGAATGAATTGAATTCATGAAAGTGAGGCTATAAAACAACACGAATGAAAATTGTTTAACATACCGTGTAACAGTGCAGACACGCTCCCTTGACTATAGTAGTCATACACCATGAGCTTTTCATCCTTGGAATAGTAATAGGCTCTTAACGCAGCTATATTTTCATGCCTAATACTTCCAACAACTTCCATCTGCTGCTCAAAATCTCTCTTTGCTATGCTCCCTTCCTTCAACCTCTTCACCACTAACGTCATTGTATCTTCCAATGCAGCCTTATAAGCTATCCCAAATGTCCCCTTCCCAAGCACCTCAGCAGAAGCCCTCAACAAATCTTCCAGGTCAAACGCAAGATTACAGCCCTCGAAGAATACAAGCTTCCCATTCCCATCTCGACTCCCGGAAATTGCTTTCTTTGCAGACACTTCTTTCTTCTGTGATTTGGCTGAGACCCCTTTTTCACCATCTTTCTTTGAGCGGCAGACAATCATCAGGAAAGCAAGTACCACAAATCCCAGAGCGCAACCGCCAATTATGATTCCCAGTATTGCAGGTTCACTAAGTTTTGTTGATTTCTTTGATGGTTGAGCATTGGGTGGAAGTACAGGAGGGGATGAATTTCCAGCAGAAAGATTGTTACCTAAGAATGCCCAACTTGGAAATCTTTGAAGAGATCGAGGTACAGTACCGGTGAGATTATTGTTGGATAGATCGACCACTTGCAGGCTAGGGAGATTCAAGTCGGGGAGTTCACCAGAAAGCGAGTTGTTAGCAAGATTTAGAGCTGTGAGGTGAGTTAAATTTGCAATTGAAGAAGGGATACTACCAGTGAAACCATTGTTGGATAAATTGATGATTGAGAGACTTTTCCAAGCCAAGAAATCCGAAGGCAAAGGGCCAAAGAAATTATTGAATTGAAGATAGAGGCCAGTCAAGTTTCCAAGTTTGGAAAAATCAGAAGGGAAAGGACCTGATATCCCGTTGGATCTTAGACTCAAGATCTGAAGTTCTGGTAATCTGCTAATAGTGTTGGGGGGAATTGGACCATGAAAGCCGAATCCAGGCAATCGAATAGCTATAACCCTTGATTCATCGTGATTGCACGTCACTCCAGTCCAGTTAACACAGACTGAAGAATTCTCATCCCAGTTGAGAGGGTGCATGTAAGAAATGTTGCGTATGAAATTAAGCAAGGCTTGTTTATCTTCAATCGGCTCAGAATTCACCAGCAGGAAAATAGTTCCTAGCAAGAAAATTGCTGAGAAAATGAACTTGATGCCCATATCTGTTCACTCTGTCAATAATCGTAGAGCTCACACACAGAGAGTCCCCTTAATGGACTGAATGTTTTTGCAAGCTCTTTATCATCTAATCAAGAAAAATCAAAATTAGAATTAGACTCTAAAAAATGAAATGCTTACAACCAGTATAAACTCATCATAGATACGCTTCTCATTCACAATATAGCCGTTTCTGGAATTTTTTGCATTAAGATTATATTTAATTCAACCGTTTTGCTATATATATATGCATATATATAAGAAAATAGAAATGGGAGTTTAATTTCCACCGTCTTTTACTGACTTGTGTCTTTCTATCCTCTGTTTGGCTTGTGAGAAACGGAAGGAAATGAAAAGAAAATTTGGCACTATATATATATATATATATTTACAATATGTGATGTAAATCAGATACAGGTGTTGTATGAGAGGTCGTAAACAGGAAAATAACTAAGATTCAAAGTCTGAATCTGTTTTCCCTCTTTCCTACTTTTTCTCAGATACCAAACAGAGCCTAATGAAATAAAAACTAAAAGTTGGACAAGTAAAAGATTGAACTCACATTAATTTACACAGATCGCATGAAAAACAACTCTTCACCGTCCCGAACTTATGAGCGCTCTCTTTCTCTCACTCACACCGACGAAATCACATAATTCGCAATGAATGGCAACTAAAAGGGCAGGTCCTGAAAATTCAACAAACGACAGGTACATTACACGCTCCTGAATTCAGAAACACTTAAGAGAGAGAGAGAGAGAGAGAGAGAGAGAGGTTGATGGTGGGGATGATGATGATGATAATGAGGAAGAGGGTTGTGTCAACTGTTTTTGCTTGAGGAAGCAGAAATTAGATAATGACAATGATTGAAAGTGTTTTGAGAGATGAGAGAGAGAGAGAGAGAGAGAGAGAGAGGTGGTGTTGTTAATAGAGTTGTTGAGTTGGGTTGTGGGGAGCGAGAAGGGGAAGGGACCGCATGTGCAGAGTGCAGACAAAGCGGAACTACTAGTACATTACTTCTTACTACACCCTCCCTTTTAACAGAATTCAAAGTAAGAGACAGAGAGAAGAAGAACAGCTGTGGATGACCTAATTAAGGAGTTTTAGAGTTAATTTGCCAAGTGTGAAGTTTCTTCTTGAGTAATGCTATATTTATCTAATTTTGATTCGCTCGACTCATTTGGATCTATGGATGTCAAATGTTTAGCCGTTTATTTGAGAATGAAGTGAGAATAAGAGTAACAATCATAGTTGATAATGATTGTACCAGTTTTTCGATTTATAAAATTTGGTGATTTGGACGAACTTAAATTTGGTGTAGCATTATGAAAAGATGTATAAAAGTACACATGATAAGACTAAAATTAGCCAATAAATTAATAAATTGATTTTTTTTTACCCTTTCCAGAGGGGGAAACTTCTTTATAAGTTTATTTATTTTTATTACAATAAGGTTAAAGATATGAGAAAGGTTATGGTACACACTTTGTATACACTTCTAAAATAGTGTATATCATATGTACCTATAATTATTAAAAAGAATAATATTTGAGGGTCACAAAATGTGTGGCTCAAATGGCTTGAAACTGTTAAAACGACGTTGTTTTGCGTCGTTTTTGCAGCAAAACGACATCGTTTTTGCAGTTTCGAGCCATTCGAGCCACAAATTTTCGGGCTTCCTACCAGTGCTGTATTAAAAAAAATTAAAAAAAACTAGTATAACTCGATACTTTTTGAGTTGTAATTTAAAATTAAAAAAAAAAAAAAAAAGTCAATAACGAGGCATAACCAAACATTTAAAAATAATATCATAACTTAGAAAAAAACAACTGTCATAATTAAAAAAAATTAAGTAACTAAAGTAGATTGTAAAGTTCTCCTAAAGAAGCCCGACCGATCTTCAAATCGGTGTCCTGAATATTATATTGTGTAATTTGTTATGTGTATCTAAATTTATTGTTTTAGGCTTGGTTTGGCATATCTAAAAAAAGTTAAAAAATTAAAAAGTCACTATCTTATTTAAAGTCAAGTTGGACAACTCAAAAACAATTTATCTTTTTATCTTTTTTTCATCACATCATCTCTCTACTTTTCTGTATATCTTTTCGTAAAAAGACAAAAAGTGCACCTATTTAGGTCATCCCAAACAATCTCTCACATTATCTTATTTAAGTCACATCATTTCTCTACCACATCACTTCAAACCCAATCCATATTTCATAAAAGTTAAAAAATACACTTATTTAATTTATCATAAACAATCCCTTTCAGGTCCTTCCACCCAACTCTTTCATAATTTTTAATTTATTTTTTTAATCAGTTAACACATAAATCAAGTACATAATGAATATAAAATAAAATGAATAGATATAATTTTATAAAAATTATTGATGAGCCTTAGTTTGAAAAAATATTTTTGGGAACTTACATGTACTTTTATTAAGTGAACTTATTATTCAATAAGTTCGATGAGAATTTGTGACATTTTTCATCAAATATTATTAAAAAATGTCACTAATTGTTAATTTTCAATAATAATTTAAAAAATTTATCACAAAAAATTACTAATGATAAGTTTTAGTTACAATTTATAAAAATCATGACAAAAAAAAGTCATTAATTATTAATTTTTAGTGATGTATATAAAAAATCATCACAAAAGAAAAAAAAAATTAGCGATGATTTTATTAGGGCATGTTTGTTTGGACGGACTGGATAAGGGGAGATTGTAATCCACCGGACTGTTAGTCCTGGGATATATTATCCCCGAATTATTTGGTTAGATTAGATGTGTATCTTATGTTTATTATGAGATTAAATGTCTGGATTAGACTATGTTATTGAATCTTATATTTGTTTGAAATATTATGGTGAAGGATAAAAACTCAAAAGACTATTTTGTCCTTTTGAATTATTTACTAAATAATAGGAATATTAAATTTGAATTATAAATTTTATTTAATTTTTTTATTAGAACTTTTAAAAAATTAAATAAATAGAATATTAATAAAAATTACATAAATTTATTTTAATTTGTAGTTGAAATTTTTAAATTTTATTTTACTTTACTAAGTATGATTAATACCATATGATTATTAAAATAAAAAATTTAATAAAGTATAAAAAATTTAAATAATAAAATTTATTAAGTATAAATAATTTATTAAGTGTAAATAATTTAATAAATAAATTTTATTTAAAAAAAAAAATACTAAATAGTAGATGGTTAAAAATATAATTTCACTACCTAATCCCATAGAATGAGTTATCCTATGGATTGTGTCCCACCCCCCATGGGATAGAACAATCCCATAGATTTGAGATTCATAGTTCGGTGCAAAAATTTTGAATCAAACAACAGACTATTAGTCTGGATGGACTATTAATCCTATCTCATGCCGGAATCCTTCGAAACAAACACCACCTAAGTTCAACTACTAAGATCTATGGGTAGTTTACTACCCATATACATTGGGATTATTTGGTTTAATTTATTTGAGTTTTTTTATAATTTTTGTTATATTTATTTTAAAAGTCTATCAAATTGTTTGGTAAATTTTTTTTCTTACAACTTATTAGATAAAAATATGTTAAATAAAAAAAAAATATCTACGTTAAAAAAAAAAAAATAATTTCTACCCTTTTATTTTTAAATTTTAACTTACCATAAATTGTACCAAACAAATCAATTGTGCCCAATTCTCTCACTAATTTATGTATTCTTAGATTTTTACTTTTTAATTAGTACTTAGAAGAAGCCAGGTAGGGTTGTCTGCTCCAACAAAAACTTGATTTGTCAACAGAACACATCCCCAATTAATTATATCACTCCTTTGTTTAATTCCACTGGCAGAGAGGCTTGATTCATTTTACACTCCAAAAATGATTTAGGCCTCTAAAAATAGATCTCTAATAGAGCACTAATTTGTCTTTTTTTTTTCCATTTTGTGTCTTTTACTTCACCCTTTTTTTTTTTTTAATGGGTGGACAGCTCATTAGAGCTGCACTGTAGCAGCTCTAATTAGAGCTCTACAGCATGACTGTTTTACACTCTCAGCGTTCATTTGGCATGCTAAAGTTTTTGAATTTTTGACTATTTTAACCATAAAAAAATAAAATAGAATTTTTGATATAATAAGATAAAATATCACATTTAAATCATAATAATTATTATTTTTTTCAAAATTCAAAAAAATCAAAAAACTATCTTAAACGAGATTTTTTAGCCCCAGACTAAAATAGTCAAAAAATCAAAAAAATTCAAAAATCAACCTACATCCCAAACGAACTCTCAAAATGTAGAGTTAACGCGAAATGCCTTTCCTAATATATAGTTATTTACTATTTATTACTTGCAGCATTATAACAACTGAATTTTTCTATTTATTTTATATAGATTTCATACAAACAAGGATAAATTATGGTTTTTTTTTAATTTTATTTTAATCTTTATAATTTGATTCAAATTTCATTTTGTCTCTGTAATTTTAATTTGAGTGATTTAATTTCTCTACTTTGGGACTTGAAGAGAATGCCATATGTACACGGATGGGATGGGTTTTGCTTGTGCAAACGTTGCTAACTATTTGCATCAAGTTTGTTGGTTTGTTATCGGGTTGAATGTAACAATAACGACCTAGTTGACATCGTTTCTTTGTTTATATTTTCTGGAATGTATATGGATGATTGTATAATCCTTTCTTGGTTTATATTTTTTGGCAATGTATATGGATGATTGTATAATTTGTTATGAATGATTGGTTGAAGTTAATTATTATGGATGATTTTTTTTATATTTTTAGGCATTATGAATGATTGTATAATTTGTTAGTTGAGGTTAATTGTTATGAATGGTGTTTATAGATTGTGGGAGTGATTTTTTTTTAATGGTATGCTTTTTAATTATAAACTATGGGTGTTGAATTTTGACCTTATAACCAAATCAAATTTGTTCCCGACATCCTGAGAACAAAGTCGTAGAGCATGTTCAAGAATAGAGTAGTCCAACATCTGCACAGAAAATAAAAAAGGCCGTGGCTCGTCCATCTAGGAGCACTCTGACGATTAAGTCAGTCAAACAATTTCCCAAATATCTCGGCTCAAGTAAGCAAATAACTCTCAAATAAAGTGTATCTTAGACCCACGGAGTGTCTATCTTTTATAATCATCAGTGCCTTAGTTCCTTAAAAGTCTCACCTCATAGGACTCTTATCCCTTCTAAGATATCACTTATCAAAGACTCCTCCAATTTAGAATAGGATTAACTCTCTCAAGAGTCCTAACCTATCCAAATAGAGAATCTGTCATCATCTAAGACTCTAGTTCCTCATCCGAAAATCTAGGATTCATATGTGGTCTAACCACACCTTTGACAATTAGAATCACCTATGTGGCACGTCGGCTAATCACCTAGACCACGTGGATTACTCAAAATTGTCCCCACAACTGTCTCTAGGTCCTATTACCTCGGTCATACTGAGGTGATGGGACCTACAATGTTTGATCTCTCGACATGTTAATTGTACAACATGCTGGAGGGTGCTTTTCCAACTGAGATCATGATTCATCGTCGCCAACACATTGATCGTACATGATGTTGGTCATCTATTTCGACTAAGTTCTCACAAATGACACCAAATTGTGGGTGTTGAATTTTGACCTCACAACCAAATTGGATGTCTTTCCCAAGAGCCTGGGAACTAAGCCGTAGAGTACGTGCAAAAATAGAGAAGTCTAACACCTATACACAGAAAACAACAAGATCGGTGGCTCGTCCACCTAGGAGAACTCTAACTATCAAGTCAGTTAAACAATCACCCAGATACCTCACCCTAAGTAAAGAAATAACTCTCAAGTAAAGCGTATCTTAGACTCACATGGGTGTTTACCTTTTATAATCATTAGTGTCCTCTTTCCTTAAAAGTCTCACCTCATAGGACTCTTATCCTTTCTAGGATATCACTTATCAAAGACTCCTCTAATTTGGAATAGGATTAACTCTCTCAAGAGCCCTAACCTATATAAGCAGAGAGTCTGTTATCATCTAGAACTCTAGTCCCTTATCCGAACATCTCAGATTTAGATGTGGTCTGACCACACCTCAATTGTCACGCCCCGAATTTACAAGGTCCGGCCCACATAAGTATATCCATAACCGATAAACAAAAGACGACAATAAGATAGAACAAACCAACATTTCTCATGCAAATGACTATTATAAAGTAAAAAATACATGAATTCATCCGGTTTCATACACCTTACCTTCAGCATCTAAGTGGTATGAATGCTCTTTATATAAAATATACAATGATGTAATACATAAAATTGAAATGCTCGAAGGCTTACATTATAAACAAAGGGTGTAACCCTTACACGAATGGCACTCGGCCTATTAAATAAACAAATGGCCTAAGACCTACATATATGGGAGCACTCATACTCAGCTCCAACACATCCACTATTTCATTCTATGTTCGTACATGAAACACACCTGAAAAACGTTTTCTGCCATGTAGGGTGAGTATATATAAAGCCTAGTAAAGATTATTTCAAAAACTAAGGCCCCGTTTGGGAACTTACCTTTTTAGCCAAAAAGCCAAAAAGTTACTAAATTAGCCAAAAAGCCAACAACCCATATCAAAAAGTCAAAGATTCTCTTTTCTCTCTACTTTTTGCACATCTTTTCGTAATTAGCCAAAAAGTCATCCCAAACATACAATATGCTTCACTAGCATAAATGATCATGATGTTATACATATATATAGTATGCTCAAATGATTTTCAAAATCCACGTGCTTGCTTAACAAAACATTTCTCTCTGTGCATCAAAAACTTATATTTGTTCAAAACGTTTTCTGTTATCAAAACCTTTATGTGGTTTAACCACTTTTCAAAAACATTTTCGTACATCACAATACCAACTAGCAAATACATCCATAAACCAAAAGTGAATATATCGTTGAACAAAAGCAAATACACTGCTAAACATTTTCCAAAACATCCTTTTAAAATTAAAATGATAATAAATAAAATGGGTAAATCCCCAGAACTAGTGTTCATAATAGTAACTCTACAAGTCACTATGCCATTTTACTGGGATTATTCGAAAAGAATCGGTAACTACCGCGCGGGTATTACGTCTTGCACCATGGACACACAAGCTAACTTAATTCTGGTCTAATATCCCATTACAACTTTACCACCTTATCTACCCTTTTCAAAAGCACGACACATGTGTTCCAAAATAATATTTTCAAAGTGATACAAATGTTTTCAAAATATAATATGAGAATTTCCGAACAATCTCTCCAAAGCATACAGTTTTGAGTCCCAAAATCCATGACATGCAACATGATATGTAAGATTTTATAAACTTCCAATCACCTAATCCACAAGCAACTTCTAACATCCAGCAATACTATCCTCCACCGATAGCCAAAACAGTTATCTGTGATACAATAATTAAAAGATAACAATATGGATGTACAATCCAATAATTTTGAAACCACATTTCTTAAAACATATATATATTTCCCAACAACTCAAGATTTCCAAAAGAGTAATAATACTCATTGTTTCCAAAATCTCACAACACTTTCTTTCCAACCAAATCATTTTTCGAAAGTCCAACCAACTCCCCAAAACAATATCATTTAAGGTTTTTCACAAATTGGAGCTTTTGCACTTTTAGAAATCCATATACAATTTTATATATCGAAAATAAATCTAATAACAAAATAATAACTAAACAACCCCAGTTGGAACAAACCCAACCCACAAATCATAAATTTCAAAATCAACCCAACACAATCAAAATCTATATATCAAAATACACTACAAATACACTACCGAACTCATATCGAGTTTAAGAAATAGACCCTACCACTTGAAGCGAAGATAAGACAAGCCAGAAAAACCGCCAGCGACAAAAAGACAATCCGCTCAGATTAAATGGAAACCCTCGCTGAGCTCAATACTTTGGTATATAGAACTAGGGGTATAAAATGACTAAAAATAGATGAAACCCAAGCTTGAAAGCTTAAATGGTCGAAAATGGTGAAAGGGAAAGAAGAGAGAGAAAAGATCTAAAAAAGAGATATTTTCTATGCACTAACTGTCTATATAGCTGCACTATCACGGGCGCGACCAAACATATCACGGCCGCGATCACTCATAACAACTAGTTGTGGGCACAACCACCTGCACCACCGCCGCGACCACACTGACCGCGGCCCATCGCGGCCAACGCATTCCTACCCAGGCCAAATGAACTGAAGCTCACTTTTGGTTGCGGCCCCCTCGCAGGTGCAACCTCCCCTTAGCTATATTGCAAGCGTGACCAACCAAAAACATAACTCTTGGGCATTAGCCCAACAGCCAACCCGAGGTGTACCAAAGGTTCAATTATCCAGAAAAAGTTCAAGTCACTTGGGACAACTCTGTGTCCCAACCAAATGTAAAATGGGTTGGGTTTTCTAACCCTGGCCACTACATCGACCAATTAGAATCACCTACGTGGCACCTTGGCTAACTACCTAGGCCACGTGGACAACTTAAAATTATGTCTCCATATGAACAATTTGATATTGTATGTGGATATGATTATTATATTGAAAGGTTGTTAATTGAAACGTAAAATGTGCAATTTAAAAAATAAATTATTATTATTTATTTAAGAAACAACATTCTCTACATTTTTGTGCAAATACTGGGAAAAATCTTGTCAGTGCTTGTTGGCAATGATTGCTTGCCAGAGTTTTGCAAACGTTGGGAATGAAATGTCGACATCTCGGGATTTATAGAACGACAGAAGTAGTCCTGCCACTGTTTTTGTTGGGATTTGTCAAAATCATCGAGAAAAATGCCAGGAAGACATTTTCTAGCATTTTTGAGACTTTTACCAGGATTTACAATGCCTAGAAGAGCCTTTTTTCTACCATGTCCCTTTGGGCGAGGATCTTCTAGAGTATATTTTTTAGAGTGATCTTTTGGATAGTTGAAATTTAATTCTACCAAAGTTGAAGGTAGGGGTGTGCGCAGTGCGATTTAGGTGGTTTGAGAGTAAAATTAGAAACCAACCTAAATAGCAGATTGACAAATAACCAAACCGCAGTTTGGCCAGTTTTGGGCAATTTCAATTTGCTAGTTGATTAAAGAATACTCTTAAACAATTATCAAGCATTTGCATAATATATAACACTAATTTGCATAATATTTTTTATATATATTGTATGGGGGCCAAATATTTGTAACCTTCCGTAATCCTCGCGTCCAAGCTGTGCCTTCCTCTGATCGACCTGTGAACACAACGAAGATGAGCTACCCGGCGATGCGTTGCCGGAAAACCCCTCTGAGGGTCAAGTCAGCACACACTCAGAGAGAGAAGATAGAGAAGACAATGTGCTAGTGTTTCTCTCACCAACAGATGTTCCATCATCAGCATGGGGGGCGCAGTTACGTTTATATACCTTCTGCGCATGCCTCTACGTCAATTCGCTTTCTGACACGTGGACCTGCTCTCCTATCTCACGTGTCAGCGCAAATACAGCTAAACACCACCTAACCAAACTGCCAAACGGCGTTGGTGTGAACGGACAGCCCGGCGGCGCTGCCCCATCTTCCTACGACCGTATTACTTCTGAGACATGCAATGCTCCTAGCCGAGCTCCGTTATGACCGAGCTTAGCAGCCCTCCGTTATGATCGAGCTCTTGCTCGGTTGGGCCGGTCTGCGGAGGACCTTACACGCCAATCTCAACGAGCAAACAACGTGAATCGGGCTGTCCGAGAACTTATCCCGGCCAAATCGAACCTGGGCTTTAACCAAGCGCACTGCCCCTGGATTGGCCTAGCCCAACTCGGCCCAAACATGTTCGGACCAATTTTAGCCCGGTCATTACCATGGCTGAAAGTCAGATTATGAAATCTCTCTTTCATATATAACACAAACTAATTTTATATAATATATATATAATTATTAATTTGTAACAAATTTTATATCTTAAATATGTCTCACACTCATTTTTACTTTGATATTTCATTAGATGTTAAAAAAAAATGCATTAATTATAGCTGAGCAGTTGTAAAGGCAAATTATAAATTTTAAGGTTATGTTTGGTATAGGCTGTTTGGGCTAAAATAGTCACAAAAAAGACAAAATAGGCTAAAAAGTCAATAAGATAAAATGTCATATTCAAACCATAATCATTTTTTTTTCATGAAAATTAAAAAAGTCAAAAAGTCTATCCCAAATGAGGCTTTTTAACCTTAGGCTAAAATAGCCAAAAAGTCAAAAAACTAAAAACCAATCCACATCTCAAACGAAGGCTAAAGTTTGTATGAATTGGTACAAATTGGTTTAATTTTTGTAGTTGGATGTGATGCTTGTAAGAGAAAAAATAAAATAATTAAGGATTTGATGTGACATTTTGTTATATTGACTATTTTAGCATATTTTGTCATTTTATAAATTTAGCCCAAAAAGTCAAAAAAAACCTTTGCCAAACACTTCCTTAATTTTAAAAAATAGATTAATATTTTAGAATAATAAAAAATAAAATAAGGAATTAACATTTTAGAATAGAGAAAATAGTTTTCTTAAATTTTTAAAAAATTAATAAATAAAAGTAAGAAAAATGATACAGACTACTAATTAGTGGTTGTACTAGGGATGTGGCAGTGGATCTCACCCACTGCCACATGTGTTTTGTGTTTAAATTTTTTTATTTTGACTTGTCACATTATTATTAATGATGTTAGTGGTAAAAATTTAATGGTAGGTAAGCATGATAAAAGTAAATTATTTTGTGAAAACTGAAAAGGACCCACAGCACATGTGCATTAGTTTCGTGAAGAGATATTTTTCCTGTGGCGTGGGTTGACCGTTGCACGTGTTGCGTCATGTCAAACGCTGTCATTGTACCAAATCGGCATGATTGATCGGAAAAATTATGGGGGTGGTTTTGAAAAAATAATTTCATACGCCTCATTTGAAAATTGGTTATTTTAATAATTTTTTAATTTTTTAAATAAAATGTAAAGTAAAAGAAATTAGTATATTTAAAATAATTTTTTAAAACTTTTATAAAAAGATGTACAAAAAGTAAAAAGATTTTTTTTTTAACTTTTTAATATAGATTGTTGACTTTTTAATTTTTTTAATAATTTTTTAACTTTTAAACTAAAAAATGGTATTGTCAAACGAAACCTTAATCAAAGCGCGTGGTCAAGTCTTTACTTAATAACAAACTATCCCATTCGTCTCAAAATATTAATTTATTATTTTATTTTTTATTGTCATAAAATATTAGTCTCTTTTTAAAAATTAAGAATTAAAATAATATATAAATTTTTTATCTTGTCATTTTTTTAAATTTATTTACAACACAAAAAAAATAATCATGGCAATTGATATTTTCAAAAAAATATACTATCAAAAGTAATTTTAAAAAATTAATATTTTTAAAAGACAATAATTGTACTATCAAAAAAAGTTAAATTTTTCAAAATGGACTATTATTTTGGAACAAATGGAGTATTATGCTTCTTCATGTTTTATAAGTGATTATTTGGTAGTATTGGAGTATGATTGCGTGATATTTTATGATAATATAAATGATAGAAGAAGTGGAGTATATTGATTATTTGTATTGAGTGATTGAAGAATATAATAGAGTATAATAAATGGTGATTGGTGATGGAGTATGGTCACATAATATTCCGAGACTATTGTATAATTTTTTATATTTCACAATCATCTAATGCAAAAACGTAAGTTTCATCCCTTTCATCAATTAGATCACATTTGGGATACTACATATACGCACCCTAAAGACTACCAAATAACTTTTCAGAGTTTTGGGGCCATCCCACATAATTTTGGGAATATGGTATTTTGAGTAATTTTTTAGTTATACGATTAAAATATGAGGTGAAAAAATTAATATGTTTAGAATAATTTTTTAATTTTTTATGAAAACTGCACAAAAAGTAGAGAGAAAATAAAAATTTTGACTTCTTATATAATTTTTTTGATTTTTTAACTCCTAACGACACCTTAGTGATTTTGTTTTTACTTTTGGACTATTGTAGTATATTGCCAAACCAAGCATAAGAATTAAAATAATATAAATTTTTTATTTTATCCTTCTTTTAAATTTATTGTTAATAATTTAAAGTATAATAATTGTACTACGAAGAGTAATATTTTAGAAAGTTAATATTTTTAAAATGTAATAATTATACTACTTAAAAAAGTTAGATTTACCAAAAGATACTAGTATTTAGGGATAGAGGGAATAGGTGTTTTTCCTCAATTAAAAAAATAGCTTCATGTAAAATATTGAGAAATTTTTTTTAAAAAAAACCTTAAGAATTGAGCCTTAAAACAAAATAAATAATGAATTTTTAATTTATTCAATTTAAAACTTTATGTTTTGATTTTTTTTAATTTAAACTATTTATCTATTTTTGTTAAATAAAACTAACGAAAATTTTTTTTAGTTATTAAACTTAATAGAAATAGTATTTTAGACATTTTTTTGTACACTTATATTGAATAAAATAAGAGTTTCTTTGGACCCATCTATATGATTCAAAACCTCAAAAATTTCTAAGAATTCTCCAAATAATACCAAAAGTATCATTCTAAAAATATCACACACATCAAAATGTACACTCCTTAGCACACCCCCTCAAAACCTATTATCTCCCAAAGCCCTTAACTGTTGAACTCTTATCATTAAACTCAAAACTTTCTCCTGCCAGTAACTATTGAACTCTCATTGTTAAACTCAAGATTTCTCTCACCGTCAATAGAGTTTCACTGTCGATCTTTGTCACAGGTGATCTGTTATAGCTAACCTCTCTTCGATGTGGATCTCTCTTACAACCGATCTTTCATTGCTGACCTCTTTCTGTCATCAATCTCTTTTATAGCCGATCTCTCACCGCCGACTTCTCCGCCGCTATGTTCGAACCTATGTTGCCGAACAAATTACCCATGTTCAAACCTGTATTATCAAATATTTCGTACATATTTGGACTTGCATTACGAACATTATAAAAATGTAAAATCTTGTATCTATAAATAAGTTTGACCCATCGAATATAAATAATGAAAATTATAATTAAATACTAAAATGTATATTCTATAAATTAATAATTTCAATCTGTGTGTGTCAATTTCCGACCACACTGCCAACTTAGTACTCAACTGGAGAACACCAGCAGAATACATGGCACCTGTCTGACCTGCAACAGAAAGAAGAGTCTCCGGCGGTGGCTCGTCCACTCGGGGGTACTCCGACGATCAAGTCAGTACTCCATATCTCTCAAAAATAACCAATAGTGCTTAACTTACTAGACAGAATATCAAAAGCCATACCTTAGACCCATGGGGGTGCCTCCCTTTTATAGCCAACATAATCCTAGTCTCAAATAGAAGCCTAGCTCTAATGGACTTAGGATTACTGCTAACTTGGACTCCCAGTAGGATTAGGATAAACTCTCTAAGAGTTTTATCTTTACCCAAACTGAAGTCTTCTCCCATTTTAGGACCCTTGTCCCTTATCCGCTTATCTTAGATTCCGGTATTCTCGCAGATAACCTCGGCTTAACCGAGATCATCTCGGCATCATGACCAGGACACGTGACACCTCGGCTAACACTTCGGTGTCACCTCGGCTAACACTTCGGTGTCACCTCGGCCACGTGTTGTCATTCAAAAATTATGTCCCCACAACTGCCCCCTAGATTCTATTACCTCGGCATCCTGAGGTGATGGAACCTATATCATTTATTCCACTTAGCACCTTGGCTAAGCTCGCTTCATCATCTATTGCCGAAGTCAGAACTCGTCGGCTCAATATGACTAAGACCTATAGTCTGCTTTCATCAATGCCTTAGAACCAACGACCAAGTTCGTTCAAGTTTCTCAGCCGAAACCGTTCTCCTTTGCAACCGTCTTGGGGTGACACACCTCGGTTATACAAACCGATGATTTACCTCGGCAAGTACCCAAGTACCTTTTCTTGACATAACCTTGGTTTCACCATGTAAATTTTTTCATAAAATTTCAACAAGGGTTTAACCTCAGCTTAACTTTAACTTGTAAATTGTCCACAAATTTCAACAAGTGTTAAGCAATGATTTCGGTTTAACTTCAACTTGTAAATTGTCCACAAATTTCAACAAGTGTTAAACAATGATTTCGGTTTAACTTCAACTTGTAAACTTTTCTCAAGTTTCAACAAGTGTTAAACAATGATTTCGGTTTAACTTCAACTTGTAAATTGTCCACAAATTTCAACAAGTGTTAAACAATGATTTCGGTTTAACTTCAACTTATAAATTGTCCACAAATTTCAACAAGTGTTAAACAATGATTTCGGTTTAATTTCAACTTGTAAACTTTTCTCAAGTTTCAACAAGTGTTAAACAATGATTTCGGTTTAACTTCAACTTGTAAATTGTCCACAAATTTCAACAAGTGTTAAACAATGATTTCGGTTTAACTTCAACTTGTAAACTTTTCTCAAGTTTCAACAAGTGTTAAACAATGATTTCGGTTTAACTTCAACTTGTAAATTGTCCACAAATTTCAACAAGTGTTAAACAATGATTTCGGTTTAACTTCAACTTGTAAATTGTCCACAAATTTCAACAAGTGTTAAACATCATCTCGGTAAGCTCTTCTCTTCTCGGACTTAATCATCTTAGGCCGAGATCTTGTCTTCTGGGATCTGGGATCCGAGATCTGGAATCCGGGATCTGCTTACTTGGGTTGAGCTCTTGTCTTCTCATATCCAGTGTTATCTCGGCTTCGCTACGGCGAACCATTTCTCTTCTCTGGTTTGGAAGCCTTTGTCCCCGGCGTGTCCTCTTCGACTCTGGCATACTTTTCTATCCTGGCCATCAGCTCCTCCATGCTTTTCGGCAATGTCTTTGCCAGTGATTTTTGAAGCAGGTAGTCATCCTTCAAGCCACTTTTAAACGACACGACCGCCACCTCTTGGTTGCATCCTGGTATTCGGTTGAATACCTCATAATACCTTTTGGCATAGGCCCTAAGGCTTTCATCCTCGCCGATCTTCAGGGCCATTAGGGCGTCCACCCTCAATGGCTATAGCTTGTTTGTCATGAACCTGGCCACAAACATCTTGGCCAATCCTTCCCAGGTTTTCACAGTTCCTTTCGGCAACTTGTGAAACCAATCCGATGCAATTTCTCCGAAGGATGAGGGAAACACCTTGCAGAGCAACGGCTTGTTCTCGGTGTACAATGCCATCGAGTTCAGGTACAAGCCGACGTGAAAGTTCGGGTCCGACTTACCGTCGTATATCTGGAACCTTGGCATACTGAACCTTTTCGGGGCCTCAAATTTGTCCAATTCTATCGAGAACGGTGTCCTCGGCTTGACAGGTGAGGTCACTTCAGCATCTTGTCGCTTTCTCTGGAGGCAATCCCTCAGATCCTCCGTGGTTTGTCCAGGAGCTCGGCTATCTTCGGATTTCAGCCTCTTTGGTGCACTACTTCCTGTGTCATTGCGAGTCCTCTTGGACCTCCCTCCATTGGTCGCATTGAAACAGAGTTCCTTCCCTTGAACATGCCGATGTTCTTTGGAGTCAGCTTCCTTGGTGCGATGTGTCCTCTGTAAATGTCCCATTCTGGATTCTCCTCGTCCGACCTCCTTTGAAGGCCGGTGAGAATGTTCCTTGGTCCTATCGTGCTGAGGAGTCGTAGGAGTTGTCTTATGCCCCCCTGCCTGGGCATCTTTCTTGGCTGCTTGAGTCGACGTATCTTGTGACGGGAACGGTGGCTGCATGACGTTGTTCTGTATCATGAAATTGACAACCGTTTGCAAGTCCGCCAATTTGTTCGCTATTCCCTTTATCTCGTCGTCCCTTCGTAAGCATCTTTCTTTCCATACTTGGAGGTCGTCCTCATTATAATACTCGCTTCGGTCTGATTTCTTCGGCACGTCGCCCTCCTGGCTGACGTCCTCTTCTCCATGATTCTTATCACGAGTTTCTTCGTTGTAGTTGTCTTCTTCGACGCCAAGGTCAATATGTTTCCCACTCTCAGTAGAGGTGTCGTCCCCAACTTTCTCTTTTTGTCCGTCGTTGGCCATCTATTCTCCTTTCGTTCCCACAGAAGGCGCCAAATTTTGTGTGTCAATTTCTGACCACACTGCCAACTTAGTACTCAACTGGAGAACACCGGCAGAATAGATGGCACCTGTCTGACCTGTAACAGAAAGAAGAGCCTCTGACGGTGGCTCGTCCACCCAGGGGTACTTCGACGATCAAGTCAGTACTCCATATCTCTCAAAGATAACCAATAGTGCTTAACTCACTAGACAGAATATCAAAAGCCATACCTTAGACCCATGGGGGTGCCTCCCTTTTATAGCCAACACAATCCTAGTCTCAAATAGAAGCCTAACTCTAATGGACTTAGGATTACTGCTAACTTGGACTCCCAGTAGGATTAGGATAAACTCTCTAAGAGTCTTATCTTTACCCAAACTGAAGTCTTCTCCCATTTTAGGACTCTTGTCCCTTATCCGCTTATCTCGGATTCCGGTATTTTCGCAGATAACCTCGGCCTAGCAGAGATCATCTCGGCATCATGACCAGGACACATGACACCTCGGCTGACACTTCGGTGTCACCTCGGCCATGTGTTGTCATTCAAAAATTATGTCCCCACACAATCATATGTTATAATCCACTCAACCAGATATAGGTTAATGGGTTCACATGAATGTATCATATCACATCATGTTTGTTTACTATGATATTTAGGAACAGTAGTTTTATTCACCATTTCTTTTTCTTCTTCTTCTTTTATTTTGTATTTTAAGACTGTTTTTTAAAATTTTTGTCAATATTTTTGATATTTTTTCAGGTTTTAACTTGGAAGAATACAAGTTTTAAGAACGAAATACATTTGGGAGAAAAAAAAAAAAATCATTAAATTTTGTTTTTTAAATTTTAATGTCTTGTGGTAAAAATTAAAAGTAAAAGAAATATAACAAATTTTTTTAATAAATTACTAAAATCAATAGGAAACCAACAAAAATTTTATTAAAAAAGTAATTGTGAAACCCTTGTTAATTGTATAATGCCATTATAACATCATCAATATGATGGTTAAAAAAAATAAAAATAAATAAAAAATTTTTGGGCAAATTACAAAAAAAACCAGGGTTTCGCATGTCTTTCAAATTAAACCTTGGGATTTCAATTGTATCAATTTAAACCCTGAATTTCTTATTTTGTATCAATATTAACCATCCGTCTATCACAGTTAACTTGTTTGATAGAATTTTTTTTTTTTAATGCACACATGGCAATTATCATTCACTCATTTCCTTTTTTCTTCTACCTACCTACACTATCATCTCTTTTCTCTTTCCTCCATCATCCACCATCTCTTTTCACCTTTTTAATAATAATAAAAAAAAGTGAATCCCACCATCTCCTCTCCCTCACTGCTGCCCATCGCCATCAACAAATTGTCGCTATCCACACCATGTCCACCACTCCCCACCTCTCCTGCCACCATTTCTCTCATATCCACCATGGTTCACCATCACATGTCACCGCTTCACTCAAATCCATTAGTCTCTACCCTTAAATCTATCGTTGCCTTCGCCACATCTTTTGGAATCATTACTCACCCATTTCTATTTCCTCAGATCTGCCATCTCCTTTTGTACCTCTCTCAGATTCATTACACCCTTCCATCGTCTTAGAAGATGGAGAGAGAGACGATGGTCGGAAGGGTTAGAAGATCCATCAGGTTGAGTTATGGAGCAAGAGAGAATGGCTTGGGAGACAGTGAGAGATAAAGATGGGGCCAAGGCTAGCTCACTTGTAGAGAGAGAAAGTGTAGATGGTTGAACCTACTGCCAGAGATTAGTGTGGTGTTTGGTTTGGTGTTTGTACCCAGTTGAGAGAGAGAGAGAGAGAGAGAGATAGTCTAGTTTGGTGTTTGGAGAGAGAGACAAGAAGTCTTGGTGTCTAGTGTGGTTGACCATTAGATCAGAGGAAGATAGGATTAGGGCCATTCACTGAGGGTAGGAAATGAATGCTTTTGGTGATCATGAATTGCCAGAATTCAGAGAGAGAGAGAGTTGATCCCATGTGTTTAATGTATTGTAGCTTTCATGATGGGTGGTCTTGATTTATTTGATGGTTGATAAATCTCGGTACTGATTTGGTGTCGGCAAAATCAAAGTTAAGATCAAACTAAAATTAAAAGAGCCAGTAAAATAGTGCCACGTGTTCTATTAAATTTTGTTTTGTTAAAAAAGTTAACAGAACTGGATAGAGGATAGGAATTGAAATCTTATTAAAATTTAAGTTTTAAATTGATATAATTGAAATCCTGATGTTTAATTTGAAAGACACATGAAACCTGAATTTATTTTTGTAAGTTGTCCAAAAATTTTTAAACATGCGGCATGCATGGTATGGGCCACACCAAATCCTAGTCGCTTTTGTCGTAAGCAGTTCACTATTTATTTATTTATTTTTTATATCATATTTATATTATCACTTTCTTAAATATTTTATTACTGTGATTTGTGTTTTGAAACATATTTTTGAATTTTTTTTTCTAAAAATATGTTTGGTTATAAATTTTTTTAAAAAAATTTCAAAATTATTTCCATCTCTATTACACATCAATTAATCACTTTTTCTCTCTCATCTCTCATTTACAATCACTTTTTCTCTCATACATATCTATTCAATTACAACAAAATATCAAATCATTCCAAACTCTTAAACTCCTAAACTCTAAAACTATTTTCAAAATATATAACCAAACAAAATTAAAAAATTTCTAAACTCTCTCTCTCAAATTTTTTTAAAAATATTTATCTCAAAACACAAATCCTACTCACCCACCATCACTTTATTTTGTTATATTTTATATAATTTATTATCCTGCAACCAAGCATGGTTGGTGGAGCATGTGGCCTCAGTGGTTAATGATATGTTTATTATTATGTTATGATCCAAAAAAAAAAAAAAAAATGATATGTTATTATGGGCTCATTTAGAAAGGTGATTAAAAGTATATTTTTAATTTTTTAATGTATTTTAGATCATATCATTTCTTATATTTTTTATTTATAAAAAAATAAAAAATAAATTTTTAATTAATTTTTCAAAACACCTTTATATATATATATATGGGCGTATATTCTATGTTTCATAATTTCTGAGGCAACGTGTACAATGTACGTACCCATTTAATAATTAGATTCCTTCATATTATATATATATATATATATATATTTATGTGTAGATTCTTTATAAACAAAAATTAGATTGACTGATAATTATAATTACATATTTTATTTTATTATTGTTGACTTTTTGACTTTTGAAGGTTATTATTGTAATTGCGAGCGTGACAGTAAGGATCAATCAGTCCTTACAAAAAATTAATTGCCAACCAATTATCAGACGATTGTGTTTTAATTATTTCAGCCTCAATGAAGAGGACTTTTACTGGTGGCTTGATTTAGGAGAATTAAGCAATATAACAATCAAATGAAGAACAGTTGAAGTATTTCATTAAAATGAAAAACTTACAATGATCTAAACTCAGCCTCATAGAGGTTTACAGCAACAATCTACTTGAAACTACTCCTATGAACGAAGTGCAGTGCAGAAATTTAAAGTACAGGAAATGTAAGACTGGAAATGTAAAACTGGAAAGGAAAATAAGTATAATAAGATTGGTTTTTTAGATCTAAGTCTGGGGTTTTTTTTTTGGGCCTTCTCTGTTATTTATACTTCTCAAGGATGACCATCGAACTGCGTTTCCAACCGTCGAACTGCTCCTCCATGATTGCTGATCATGTTGCCTTGTAATTAGCCCACTATGCCATCACTTGCAGTTAGACTTCCCTCCTAAATTTTAATTTAAATGTGAGTAACCGTTGAAGCCACATCACCTTCCTCTCTTTGTTGATCTACTGCTACTCAGATCTTGTAATAACCAATACTAACTGCCACGTGTACGATCAGGATCGAAGACTTGACTAGCTTTCCTATATTACCCTTATTCTGCCACGCGTCGAATTGTAATTGGCTTGTACAAAATATGTAGCCAACATTACCCCCCGTACTAATATACCCAATACTTGGTGATATTAGTGGATTAAGCCCTTTTCTCCACGTCTTAGAACATGCATGGGCTTTGCATTCTTCTAGAAATGCAACTGTCATTCATTATTTGCATTAACTCCCCTTCAATCTTTTGAACACCCCCACCACTTTAGTATTCGAACAGACTGATACATTTTAATAGCCGAATCAATTTCCTCCATTGATCGAACACACGAAGAGTCATCTGATGATGCTGTTCCTCCTCGAAAGAACCTTCATGCATTAATTAGCCACCCTTACCCACCTTTCTATATTCAGGTCATGGATGCTTTTGCAAATTATCAACCCTTGGACTACGAACACATTGCCCTTAATCCTTTGATTTAGAAGCTTACAAATATGGACATCGGAAATTCTTCTTCTGACTCACCCTTGGACTACGAACAAACTGCTCTTAATCCTTTGATTCAGAAAGTTGCAAATATGGACATGGGAAGTTCTTCTTCACAACCCTTTGCATGGGATAAGGCTACAGCTTCTTCTTCCTCTAGGACTTCTAACTGGACACACTGGTCAAAACCTGAGGCCTGTGATTTAAGGGAGCGAATCAACCATCACTTTGTCGAGTTTACTGACCCTTTAGAGTTCCCTTCCTATGCGCGAAGCTCGGTGGTCTATCCTTACGTGCCCATCGATCATCGACGCAGTTTGGAGGAAAATCTGCTTGTAGCATGGTATACATCCTCCATGCCTACAAAAACAGTGCATGCTGCCCGACGCCTTGAAGAGGCACAAGGGTACAATCCATCGTACTTAGCCCAGAAGGCGAAGCTTTGCTCTTCTGACTGGCTCGATTATATTAATGCCCTTGTTCCTTCTGCTCTTGCTCCTCCTCCTGAAGTGGAGACTTCCATACCTTCTCCTCAGCCAACTCCTTGCTGGACAGAGAGACTGAGGCTTGCCCTTTCCACGGATAAGGTCTTTCCACCTTACAAGCCTCCACCTTCCCCTAATCTAGCTGAGCGGAAGCAAGCTCAACTTCTGCTCGCGGCTTTCTCTCGCTTGCCCTTCAATGTTCTTGAGGACGAAGTCCCTCTCAAGAACCTTCGATGGGCTTGTGATATTCTGACTCGGGGTCATGTCCTCAATCCCCTCGCCCAAGCAGAGCTTCATATGTTTTTGGACCAACTTCCATTGCTTCTCCACTGGCATCGGACCTCTATGGCCACCACACAATCTTTAGACCAACTTTCGTCCCTTTGAGTTCATGCCCAGTACGAAGCAGAGAACTTCATTGAAGAATTCGATGATTTCAAGAATAAAGATTTTGCGTACTGGGATGACTTGGATATAGACGAATTGGAACAAGGATTGAGAGAAACAACATTCGAAATAAAGGCTGAAGAGCTCTTTTACGAAGTGAGAGCACATCAACTCATGCAGCCAATGTTAGAAGAAATAGAGGATAGAATAAAGAAAGAACAGAAATTCATTGATCATAGTTGGACTAAATTTCATGATCTTGTTATTTATTCCATTCCCTATTTTTATGAGCTTGAGTTTGTACCCAAATAGGGCCATTCGATGTAATTGCTTTTGCTTTAATACCACTAAGACTTTTTCTTTGTTTGGTATTGTTTGATCTAGTCCCCATTTGTCTTTAAAACAAATTCAGGGCTTCGAACTGAACAATCTTATCCTTCGAATTTGGACTCAATCGTTTTAAATGAAATACTAAAAAGAACCAACAATGAACCTTTCCAATTTATGGAATATAGTTAACAATTTTTGCTGATTTTCATTTAGAATTAGTGCTTCGAATTTAACAATCTTACCCCTTAAAGCTTGTTTTAATCATAACTAACATATGGTCATGGTTAGTATGATCAACCAATTTTAAATTGATCATTTTTGCTTCGAAGAACAGTCCATGCTGTTTTTAGTTCAAAAGACAATCTCTGTCTGTATGTATACAAACCAACTATTGGTTTTGATATTTTGAATACCAATTCCCATCCTTAAGGGGTCTCAAGTTTTACTTCAAAAGACATTACTTTTATTGAGAAACCTAAAACAGGTCTTCAATCCTTTTGAAGCAAACAAATACTTGAATATTCTTACATCTTTAGGTATGGAATGTGCTTCGAAGCCGGCTTGGTAGTTTCGAAGCCGTTTATTATTTGACTTTTGGCACCAAAATCTGGTTTCGAAGCCAAATACTACACTTCAAAGCTAGCTTCAACATCTGGGATGTGTTTTTCCCTCCAAAAGTATCAATATTGAAGGAAGCTCTTCGTATTTGTACTTTTAGTACTTTAACGAATTACGCAATATATCTTTCGGACACAAAAGTTTTTTAAAACCCTTTTTATTTCGTGCTCTGAAATCACTCGCTCGCTCAAAACACAAACCCTTTTCCTCTGTTAACCCCATCTTCCTTGCTACTTGCTATCAATGGATTGTTCTTCTTTGAAAGTGCTTGCTGGTGATTGTATAAGCCCAACCATGGCTTTAAAAAGATATATTGATGAAGAGATTGCCAAGTTAACAGCTGATGAGTCAAGCGCCATAGACGGCCGCCTCTTCGTTCCTCGTCACAGCAACAAACAAGAATACGTCTTGGGTCCCATCTTTCGAGAGGCTCCTGCTCAACTTCCAGCTTTATACCCTCGTCTGGAGGACCATTTTCTTCTCTATGAAAGAGGGCTCGACTGGGGAAATTGGAAGGTAACGCGACCTCATCGCTGCTGGCCGACATTGAGAGCTGAATGAGAAGAATGGTATGACAGAGTTGTACCTGCGCGAGAAGACGACCTGCAAGAGCTCTGCATTCTCGATGCCCTCTGTCTTTCCAGGTTTATCATTCCTGAAGACCCTTTCTTGATTCCCGCTGCTCTTTGTTTTTGGAACATGGCTTTCAATTTTTTCCAATTTCGGTGTGGTATGATGGCTCCCACTGTTCTTGATATTTGCCATCTTTTAGGGCTTTCACCCCTTGGCTCTCCTTTCACTCCTGGCTATCCAGACCTCCCTGCTAAGTTCTCCCTTCCACCCTTAAACTCCTCTTATAGTGATTTTGTAAAGGCCGAAAATAAAAAGATAGGACCCGTGAGAGATAGAGAACTTTTTTCCTTCATTTTGTACTGGTTGTGCAAATTTCTCTTTTGTACATCATCTCAGAGGATTATGCCTGAGTTTGTGCCACTTGTGAAGGCACTTGTTTTGAAAAAACGCATAGCCTTGGCTCCTTACCTCTTAAGCCATGTTTATAGAGCCTGTTCCCAATTTTGTGAGAAACCTCTTGATGTGAACCAAGGGGGTCCCCTTTGGGTGCTCCAACTTTGGCTCTTTGCTTACTTCACTGATTTGCACCCCAAATGCTTAAAATTCCTTGTTCAGGACCCTACCACTTATGAGGAAAAATATGCCAGAGTTGTTCTTTATCATGCTTCCTTTGCTTATTACTTCACCTTTTTTTACCAACTTCCCATTTCTCCACCTGCTACCTTCTTCTGCCCCTTTGATGCCAACAAAGGACCTGCTTGGCTTCGAACATTCTTAGCTGATAAAGAGTGCTCTTCCCCACCCCACAAAGGCATGTAGGCTTCTATTTTGCTGCCGAGGGAGCTGTTCATTGGCACTTTAAACCCTCGAGCATATAAGTGTATAACTGAGGTGTATTGTCCTTCTCAATTTGCTAGGCAATTTGGGTTAACTCAGGGGATTCCCATTCCACTCTGCAGTCTCTCGAATGTTCATCTTATAGCCAGAGACCTGAGAATACCCAAATCGAAACTGGAAGAAGCAACATTCAAACTGTTGAAAGAATTGAGCGAGTTCAAATTTGTCCCCTTCCTTCCTTTTGGCCTGGCTCTAAAAAGATTTCAAAACTGGTGGAAGGCCACTATGGAAGTACGCCTATCCGTACACCCTCATGGCTTACTGATAGGGTTAGGAGTGCTTTTAAAGGCCAAATCAACCACAGTTGAGAACATCCCCTCTCTTTCCACAGCTGCCAAAACTGCTCCTGTAGCTTCATCCTTTCTTGCTAGAGTTACCAGAGCTGCTTCAAAGAGGGGTAAGTATTTTTTTTAGGTTTTTCCCTTAGACTCTTTTGTTTGTTTCCTTTATATTCATACCTCTTGGTGCAGGGTCCCCACAAGAAGAATCTCCTAAGAGGGCTGAAACCCTAGCTACTCTCAAGGACAAACAAAAGCAGAAAAAGAAAAGGAAGCTAATACTCACTCCTGAGGAATCCGAATCCCAGATTGAAGAAGAAGAGATTGAGAAAGAACATGAAGTACCATTATAGAGGAGAAAGAGGGAACAGATGACTGTCTCTCCTTCGATTGAAGATCCCACTCATGAGACAGCTGCTAGAGTAGTAGAAGAGGAACTTACTTCTGAGGAATCTGAATCCCAGATCGAAGAGAGAGAAATTGAGAAGGAATAGGCAAGGCCAATACAGAGAAAAAAGAGAAGGAAGATGACTGTCTCTCCTTCTGATTTGGTTGAAGACCCTATTCATGAAGCAGCTGCTAAGGCAGTAGAACAAGAGCATTCTAAGGCCATCATTATCTTTGAGAGAGCTGAGAAGAGACGGCAGCAGCAATTCTTAAGAGATGAAGCAGCTGCTGCTGATGCAATCCAAAGGGAAACTGCAAGAAGGCAACATATTGCTGAGCACTATTCCCTTCAAAGCTCTCCTATTGCTGCTATCACTTCTGAAACAAGTAATTTCTTTCATGCTTCTACTGTTTCTCCCTTATCAAATTTTTGGTATTGAAACTTGACATTACTTTACATCTCTTCTTTTGCAGCAACGACTACTGGGCCTATTTTTCCAATAAGGACTCCCTCAGTTTCAGTTGAAGTTGATCAGATACAAAATGTGAGGACTATTCAGATAATACTCCCACTTCCTAGGCCTACATTCAATGTACCCTCCCTGAGGCCAAGCATTCCTGCATCTCTTTTCTTTGGATTAAATCCGTATCTTCCTTACTTATCTTTGGATCTACCTCAATTCAGTTCTTTTTCGAGCCTTGCTCTTCCCCCTTCTCTTAAGGAAATTCCAACTGATGCTCCATCTCTGATGGTAGTTGATTCCCCTATAGAGGGTGCTGGCAGCTCTCCAACTCATGGTTTATTATCTCTGCCTAGTTCCAGCCCTTCTTCCCTTGACCTATTGGTGGCTAGGACCATAGAGACCGCTAAAGATGCTCCACCCATCTCTCCTATCCCTATGCAGTCCTCTGTGCCTTCCACTACAACTCTTTCTGCGCCCCTCATGTCCATGGATGAGATAGATATCTTCGAAGCAAGACTTGCCAGTCTCCTTGACATGCTCTCTACTTCTCCAATAGCCAATGATGAAGCTGAGCCATTAGTTTTGGCTGACTCTTTACTAGAAATTTTTCAGAGTCCTTCTTCTAGTAGTAAGCCTTCTACACCTCTGATAGACTTCGATAATTGCCTGGAACTATTGACATCTTTTTCAAGGATTCCTTTCGAGGCCCTAGAGAGACCTATAATAAGGAATGGCTTCCTTCATTGCTGCAAAATTGTTGAGCAATCCGGCATGACTGTCTCAAGTCATCTATCTCAAGCAGCAGTTACTATTGACTTCTACATCAATATTTGTTGTGCTGCCAAGGCTGCAGAGGAGAAATTGGTCAGAGATCAGGACTTTGTTTCAACAGTACATGCTGAGATATCAGAGCTAAAGGAACAACATTCCTCTGTCTCCCAATTTCGTACTCAACTACTGGAGAGGAAGGCTCAACTTGAGGAGGAGTTATCTGTAGTCAACCAGGCCTTAGCCCGAACTGATACCAAGTTGCTGATCACCAACCAAGGACTGGCCGATTGAAAGCAAGAAATGACTACAGCCATTCAGTTGTTTTCATCCTTTAAAACTAGAACATCTGTTGTAAAAGAACAACTAAGGCATTGTAATGATTTCTGGGCCAATTTATGGCGGAATGTATTTAATTCTTTATGAAAAAACAGACTCTTGTTTATCATTTGAGTATTCTTGTGTTCTTGTATTTAGTATTTATTTTATTCCTTGTGTTTCCCAAATGGTTGGAAAATAAGGCTTCAAATATCTGCCATTAATATTTTTGGGATGTACATATCCATTCAAATTTCTCAAATGGTAT
The DNA here is from genome assembly GCA_036172215.1 of Camellia granthamiana. Classification (NCBI taxonomy): domain Eukaryota; kingdom Viridiplantae; phylum Streptophyta; class Magnoliopsida; order Ericales; family Theaceae; genus Camellia; species Camellia granthamiana. The sequence continues at coordinate 101,613,238 of CM069903.1, forward strand.
GCTCCAAAAGGCAGGACTCTATGAATTTGATATGGTCCTTCCTAATTAGGTGACCATTTGCCAAACTTATGGCTTTTAATTCCTATTGGGAGTATTGTCTTCCAAACCAAATCACCTTCATCAAAGCCAATGTGTTTGACTTTCTTATTATAATTTTTGGCTGCTTTCTTCTTTTGAAAAAGAATGCTATTTAATGCCAGAATTGTAGCTTCATCTATGCTTTCTAATTCCAAGCACATACTCTGATGGTATTGCTCAGGATTTAACTGGTCTTGGCATTTTACCCTCAAGGACTTAACATTAATTTCCACATGTAACACTGCATCATGCCCATATACTAAGGCATAAGGAGTGACTCTTGTGCTTGACCTTGGGGAAGTTCTATAAGCCCACAATACATCCAACAACAAGTTATGTCAATCCCTAGGATTGTCCTCCACAACCTTTTGTATTCCTTTTTTCAAGGACTTATTGGATGATTCAGCTTGACCATTGGCTTGTGCATAATAGGGGGTGGAATTAACAAGGCTAATTCCAAACTCTGCCACAAAAGACTTTACCATTTTCCCATCAAACACAGTCCCATTATCAACAGTTATAGTCTGTGGGATACCAAATCTGTGGATTAAATCCTTAATGAATCCAATAACCTCAGTTTGGTCTACAGCCTTGTATGGCTTAGCTTCAACCCATTTAGTGAAGTAATCAGTGGCCACTAAGATAAAACAATGATGCTTCGAAGAAGGTGGGTGTATTTTTCCCATCATATCCATGGCCCATCCTCTAAATGGCCAAGGCTTTACTACTACATGCAGGTCAGTTATGGGCACATGCCTGATCGTGCCATGCTTTTGACATGCCTGGCAGCCCCTTGCATATTCTATGCAGTCTTTAAGGATAGTTGGCCAATAGTAGGAATGCCTTCGAAGCAACCACCTCATCTTCACACCAGGTTGATGAGCACCACAGATGCCTTCATGAACCTCAGCCATAGCTGTTAATGCTTCTTTTGGGCCTAAACATTCCAGCAATAAACTATCTCCCCCCTTTTTGTAGAGAGCATTACCGTATATGATGTATTGTATAGATTGCAATTTAATTTTTCTGCTGGCCTTCGAGGATAGGCCAGCCAAGTACTGCATTATTGGATGCCTCCAATCTTGTTCCTGCAAGTCATTATGATTGACTTCCAGGACCACATTCCTTTTATTCAAGGGTGGTATTAATTTCTGATATGTTGTTTGGCTTATGTCCCTTTGAGCATTATCCCTCATCTTGAAATTCGAAGCTTTCTGAGCCACATCATTAGCTCTATTATTCAAGAATCTTGGGACATGAGTTACATTTGCTATTTGAAATTGAGAAAGCAGATGTAATGCAACAACATAGTATGGCAACATGCTTATACTTTGACATTTGAAAATCCCTTTCACTTAGTTAACCACCAATTGAGAATCTCCAAATATGTCAACTACATGAACTTGTAGTCCAATAAGAATTTCCAATCCCAGTATTAAGGCTTCATATTCGGCTTGATTATTAGAACAAGTAATTTCATCCACTCTGAAACCATGTGTGGTTTCTATTCCTTGTGGTGACTTAATCACTATACCAATTCTAGTTAGGCCATTGGCTTTCGATCCATCGAACCACATTTGCCATGGCTCAACACTAGCCATGCCAAGTTCCATTATCTCTTGGCTTTCTGTTTGAGATGGATGGTCTGCTAAAAAATTGGCTAAAACTTGTCCTTTTACTGCCTTTTGGGGAACATATTCTAAATAAAATTCTGATAAGGCTAATATTCATTTGCCAATTCTTCCCCTCAACATAGGTCTAGATAACATATACTTAACCAAATCTGTGGTTGCAATTACCAAGACAGTTGTAGACAAAATATAGTATCTTAATTTCATTGCAGCAAAATACAATACAAGGCACAGCTTTTCTACAGCTGAGTATTTACATTCACAAAAATTTAAAAACCTACTAAGGTAATAAACAACTTGCTCCTTGCCTTCTTCATTGTCTTGGGCTAAGAAAACTCCCAATGAATCTTCTGCTGCAGCTATGTACAACTTCAAGGGCTTATCACCCTTTGGTGGCATTAGCACTAGAGGGTTGGGCAAGTAAGCTTTGATACCTTCGAAAGCAATTTGATGCTTTGCTGTCCACACAAATTCCTCTTCATCTTTTAGCCTTAATAAGGAAGAAAATACTTTAGTTTTTCTTGCAGTGTTAGAAATGAATCTTCGAAGAAAATTAACCTGTCCAAGGAACTTTTGTAATTCTTTCTTACTTGATGGAGGTCTGGCTTCAATGATGGCTTTGGCTTTATTCTGGTCAATTTGTATTCCTCTCTTGTGTACTACATAGCCCAAGAAGTTTTCAGATGATACGCCAAAAGCACACTTAAGAGGATTGAGTTTAAACTTGAACTTTCTCATTCTTTCAAAGGCTGCTTCTAAGTGAAACAGATGCTCCTCCATGGATTGTGATTTAACTACAATGTCATCAATATAACACTCTAAATACCCTCCAATGAGGTCATGAAAGATAGTGTTCATAGCCCTCTGATATGTAGCCCCAGCATTCTTCAGGCCAAATGGCATTTTAACCCATTCGAAGATCCCAATATTCCCAAGACATCTGAATGCTGTCTTGTGAACATCCTCCTTTGCAATGCAGATTTGGTTATAACCAGAGTGCTCATCCATCATTGATAAAATCTGATGCCCTGTTGAACTGTCTACCAACAAGTCTACTATAGGCATAGGATATTCATCTTTTAGAGTTGCTAGATTTAAGTTTCTGAAATCAATGCATACCCTTATTTTACCATTCTTCTTAACTACAGGCACAATATTGGATAGCCATTCAACATACCTGGCTGTTCTGATAAAGCCTGCCTTGAGTAGTCTAAGAATTTCTTCCTTAACTTTCTGAATCATTTCTGGACTCATTCTTCTTGGCTTTTGCTTGTATGGCTTGAAATTAGGCCTCATAGGGAGCCTATGTTCCACTAATGACCTATCCAATCTTGGTAGTTCATTATAAGACTATGCAAAATAATCTTTATATTTCTTCAGAACAACCAACAACTGGTCCCTGTCCAGAGCATTCAAACAAGCACTTATATAGGTGGGCTGTTATATAGAACCTTCCCCTAAATTTACTTCTTCTAAGGGGTCTTGTGTTTGAGAACTTACTGAAGTTTCTTCTTTGATCCTTTCTGCCTTCGAAGCAATCTTCTTGCTTTGTTCTGCTCCCAGGTTCTTTAATTCAACATCTTTACCCTCCTCCTCATAGACAAAGCCTGTCCATAAGGCTTCTTTCTCCTGTATCTCCTGGACTTTTGTTTCAATGTCCAATGCACAGTATTTGTTAAGGACCAAAACTCTGGCCTGCTGTTACTTCTGCTTGCAACCAATTATCATGGCTTCTTTCTCTTGCTCTTGTACTCTCTGGACTATTTACATCCAATATTGAGAACTTAATTAGAGCCAAAGACTTGGCTTCTTGGACTTTATTTCTTTGCCTACAACCAGGCATCATTGTTATCCTTAACGACAACCTCTTCATCAGCACTCTCCTGGACTAAGTGCTTCAGGTGTGTCACTTCCTCATCAGCCATCACTTCGGCTGAGCCATCAGGTTTCCTCAGTATACTGAGTAGCGTCACTCCCTCAATATACAATTTGGCCTCTGCGAAGTCTGCATAGGCTATGAAGGGTTGAGGATCTGCATCAATTTCCTCTGTCTCCCCATTGCCCAAGGCCATCATTATTTTCTGATGCAAAGAGGAAGGCACACACTTGTTAGTGTGAATCCAATCTCTACCAAGTAAAGCATTGTACTTAGCATTGCCATCGATGATGAAGAATATTGTCATGCAGTCCTTGGTTCCCATACTCAGGTTGATAGGCAGAATTCCCTGAGCCATCTGTTTGTCTCCGGCGAAACCAGCAATGGTTGTGCTGGTTGGGATTAACCTGGGGTTCCTTTTCCTTAGTTTCTTCAAGGAAGATTTTGGTAGTAAGTTCACCGCTACCCCATTATCTATCAAGACTCGGTTCAATTGTATCCCATCGAAAAAGGCCTTGATATACAAAGGCTTGACATGCTGTGTCATCGAGTTCGAGGGATATTTAAAAGGATATGAGAGGTTAATGCTCGCTTCTTCTTCACTCTCATATTCAGTTTCCATTGGGGTAGCCATTCCGGAATCATCTTGCACCATACTCACTTGTGAGTCTTCACTAGAGACTGGAATTGGGTCCATTTCTTGCCCTTCTTGGTTCTCATCTCCAGCTTGGAATTCATGCGGTAGTATGTGTACCATATTCACTGATACTGAGCCAAATTGGATGGCTGGCTATGCTTGTTTCTCCTCTTGGCCACCTTGTTCAGTTACTTCAGAAGCATCCTCCATATTGCATTCTGGCACTTCCTTATTAACAAGCTCTTTCAAATGGTCTTGTCTGACTGGTTTTTCAACTAAAAATGTTTGTTCAGCCATGAAGGCTTCGAACATTTCTTCTTCAACCATTTCTTTCTTTTGGCCTAGGCCAACTTCTTTCTCTGCCTCGCTATCACTCTCCATCAACGCCTTCTCCAATCCTGCCAAACTGGACTTCTCTCTGGCTTTTAGTTCAGAGTGAACTTTGGCCAACTATTCTCTGCTACAACCCATTTTGTCTTGTAGAGTTGGTCTTGGAGAATGGTCTGACCTTGGATTCTTCTTTCCTTCTGTCTAGACCAGTGAAGAGCTCTCTCCACTCTTTTTCAGGTCTTGCTGGTACTGAGTGTACTTACGTTGAATTTTCCTCCTTTGTGATCTAGAAATTACAGGGACCATACCTGTTTCCTTTGTTTTTGGATGTTTAAGCAATACCCAATTATTTGGAGCCACCAAAGGAGGCTTGACCATCCTGCCTTGGTTTCCAATTACATCTCTTTGGGTAAACACTTCCCTAGGTTTGTTCTGCATCACAAACCAATCTGGGACCCCATGCACCCACGAACTTACTGACCCGGTTGTTGAACTGCTTCTTTCTTCCTTCGAAGTCACCTTCGAAGTTGGCTGTGAAGGCCACTGTTTGGCCTTGACTTCATGCTTTGGGCCTAACTCAGGCCTTTGATGAAGGTGTCCACTTTCTGTCCTGCGTGAGGCTAGTCTAGAGGGCCAATCTCTGGCTTTGATCCCATAAACTGAACCTCTCTCCAGTCTCCTCTCAGAATGACTGCTCTCCATTCTGTAATAATTAGGTGGCCTGGACTCATATAAAGGCCTCTTGCCTTTGGAATGCATTCTATCAGCTGTTGGTTCAACCATCAATAGCTGCTGCCTAACACCAGATGGATATGACCTTTTATTGTAAGCGTTGGTTGGTTTGGGACGTCTCTGTACATCCCTGTAATATTGCTTCCCATCAATTGGAAGCCCTTTCAACCATTTGTAGCTCAGTCTGCACCTGGGACACATCATTTGCATTATAGCTGCTTCTAAGGAGTCATCATCCAGTGCTTCCTCATCAGAGTCTTCCCTCTGGTGTGAGAAACCTTGTCCAATAGCTGGTAGATTTCTTGTGTCCTTCTTGATAGTTGTCTGGTTGGCAACATGCATCTGCACATTGACTCTTCCCAATTCTTTCAAGGACAAGCTTTGAAAGTCTGGCATTATGACATTGGCTGCCACCTCTCCAATTTCTGGAAATGGATTACTGTCGATCCCCATGGCCTTTTCAACTTTGGCTGGGAATTTCAAACCTCATTTCCGAATTTGTTCTTGGATCCTGTCTCGAAAAACAATACAGTTCTTAGTTGAGTGAGACCAAGAATTATGCCATTTACAATATACTTTTCCTTTAAGTTCATCAAGAGATGGAATTTTGACTCCTTTTGGTAACTTAAGGAAGTTGGTCACAAGCAAATGATCAAAAATGTCATCTGCCTTAGTTAAATCAAAAGAGTATTTCCTGTGAAGGTCTTTTTTTTTAAATTACTGGTCAATTGTTGTATCCTTATGAATTAATGCTTCACAGATCACAGGTTGTTTCCCCATAATCTCTGCTGCATCGATCTCATAATTAGGATCTCTATAATATGTCTTGTACGATGCATTATTTCGATCTTGTTCCTCCTCTAGTAATGCTTCGTACCTAGACACCTTATAAGTGAGTTCCACTAAGTCTCTGAACTCAGTTGAGTCAAACTTCTTTCGAAGCTTAAACTCTAAACCATTTTGAGCCAATCTCACGAATTCTGGCTCTGGTAAGATGACTCTACATTTATTTTGAGCCCTTTTAAATCTGGCAATAAACTGAATAGCCTTCTCATCAGGCCTTTGACTCAATCTTGTCAAGTCTGCCATGGAAACCTCTGGCTCTGATTGGAAAAATTGGGTATGAAATGCCTCTTCCATCTGTTGCCAAGTTTGGATAGAGTCAGGTGTAAGGTTAATATACCATACAAATGCTCCCCCAGTTTGGGAATTTGGGAATAACCTTAACTTCATATAGTCATTATTAGTAAATTCACCGCATTGAGCAGCAAACCTAGCAATATGCTCCACTGTTGATTGGTTTCCATTCCCATAAAAAAGGGCGAAATCTGGTATCTTGAAACCTCTTGGGTATTCATGTATTCTGTCTACCCATTTTAGGTATGGTTTCCTGTACACTGGAGTTTGGACCCCCTGAGCCATTGGTCCACACGTCTCTCTAACAATGTCAGCAATTTGGTCCCTAGGGACCATATTTTGTGCCTGCTGAACCACTATTGGAGGATGAAAACTTGGTGGAAGCCAGAAAGCGGTGGAAGACTTGGTGGAAGTCAGAATAGATGAAAACAACCCGGATAAGTTCTTTCTGCTCGGTTCGTCGTTGTCCAGCGCTGAGAGGTTAGAGGTCTTGGAATTTTTGACCTCTAACATCGAAGTGTTCGCCTGGACTCCATACGACATGCCAGGCATTGATCCCAACTTCATCTGCCACCAACTCAATGTCCACCCATCTGCCAGGCCAATCATTCAGCGCACCCGCAGATCGGCACTCCACCACGCCGAGATAGTGGCGGAAGAAGTGGGAAACTTGTTGGAAGCAGGGGCAATCAGAGAGGTGCACTACCCCAGATGGATCTCCAACACGGTCGTAGTGCCGAAGAAGAATGGCAAGTGGCGCGTCTGCGTCGACTATAAAACTGTCAACAAAGCATGCCCTAAAGATAGCTTTCCTCTACCATGGATTGACCAACTGGTAGACCTGACGGCGGGGCACAACCGTCTAAGCTTCCTGGATGCATACAGGGGCTACCACCAGATCGCAATGCATGAACCGGACCAGGAGGTCACATCTTTCACCACACCAAGAGGACTCTACTGCTACAAGGTCATGCCCTTTGGCCTAAAGAACGCTGGGGCGACATTCCAGAGAATGGTCACCAAGATGTTTGAGCCGTTGTTAGGCAGAACAATGGAAGCTTACATCGACGACATGGTGGTCAAGAGCAAGGATGAAAATGACCACCTCAGGGACCTAAGTGAGATGTTTGAGATTCTGAAGAAGCATAAGTTACGCCTCAACGCGTCGAAGTGTGCATTCGGAGTAGGATCAGGCAAATTCTTAGGCTTCTTGGTGACCAACCGAGGTATAGAAGCAGATCCTTCTCAGATCAAGGCAATTCAGGATCTGGAGAGACCAAACTCCGTAAAAGAAGTACAGCATCTCACCGGCATGGCAGCCGCGCTCAATCGGTTCATTAGCCGATCGTCAGACAGGCTACGACCATTTTTTCATGCCCTCAAGGCCAAGTTTGAGTGGGACGAAGAATGTGACCGGGCTCTGGAAAGCTTGAAGGAATACATGTCTTCTCCGCCACTACTTGTAACACCAATTCCTGGAGAAGAACTCTTCCTGTACCTGGCAATCTCACAGCACGCAATCAGCGCGGTGTTGGTCCGTGCAGAAGGAGTCCAATATCTGCCCATCTACTATGTTAGCAAGACACTGCTGGGCGCCGAAACAAGGTATTTGCCACTGGAGAAACTAGCATTGGCCTTGATGATGGCCGCAAGGAAGCTACCGCACTACTTTCACGCTCACACCATTGTTGTCCTCACGGCCTTCCCACTAAAGGCTTTGTTTGAAAGGGCGAACTTCTCCGGGCGAATTCTGAAGTGGGCAGTAGAGTTGGGACAATACGACATCAAGTTCCAACCTAGAACCGCAATAAAAGCTCAAGCATTGGCGGATTTTGTCGCAGAGTTCACTCCTGGGAGTCATCATATCTGCCCAGTCGACCTGACTGACTCAACCGAACTAGGGACGGAAGTTGACGCCGAAATAACGCAACCCCTGGTATTGGTTACTCAACCAAATCCTAAGGCAGACCGGAGTAATACAAACAAGGAAGAAGTAAACCATGCTATACCAAGTCCAGACTCGCCAACAAAGAAAAACTGGGTGCAACAAGATGACAAGGGGCAGGCAGCAGGCCTGGACTTAGAAGAAGAAATCAGCAACGTGGAAGATCCCAAGGCATCATCCAATCCCTCCACTTGTTGGAAGTTGTTCGTTGGGGAGATGTGGAAGCTCTTCGTGGATGGAGCATCCAACCGACATGGAGCAGGACTTGGCATAGTCCTCATCTCTCCAGACGGCTTAGTGGTGGAGCAGGCAATCAACCTTGGCTTCCCAGCGTCAAACAACGAAGCGGAGTATGAAGCGCTTCTTGCAGGTCTCAAATCGGCATTCCACATGAAGGCCACCGAGCTAATGGTTTACAGCGACTCACAGCTAGTGGTAAACCAAATATCTGGCGACTTTGAAGCAAAGGATGACAGAATGGCTAAGTACCAAGAGCTGATCAGAACCGAAATCAAAAAGTTTGAGGTGGTGAGGATAGAACAGATCGGCAGGGAGGAGAACAGCAGAGCAGACGAACTAGCGGGTTTCGCTTCAATGGCAGATACCTCCATCCCACATCCTCTATTGATCGACTACCTGCCTAGACCAAGTATCGAAGACCCAGAAGCAGAAGAAGTATGCTGCGCCGATCTAGGCCCTTCTTGGATGGATCCTATCATCTTGTTCCTGAAAGACGGCATCTTACCAGAAGACAAGAAAGAAGCCAACAGAACCAGAGCAAAGTCGTAGCGATTTTGGCTCTCTCCATCCTTGGCATTATACAAGAAGTCGTTCACAGGACCTTACTTAAAGTGTGTGCACCCCAGCAAAGTGGAAGCATTCCTGTTCGAAATACATGAGGGTGTATGCGGCAGCCATCAAGGAGGACGATCATTGGCATACCGAGCTATTTCACAAGGATACTGGTGGCCGTACATGCAAGCGGATTCAGAGAAGTATGTCAAAAAATGCGAAAAGTGTCAGAAGTTTGCGCATCAAATACACCAACCGGCCAGAGAACTTCTACCTCTCACTAGTCCATGGCCTTTCGCAATGTGGGGCTTAGACATAGTGGGACCGCTCCCAACAGCACCAGGCAACAGGAAGTTCTTTCTTGCGGCAACAGACTACTTCACAAAATGGGTGGAAGCAGAAGCCTTGGCGTCAATCAAGGAAAAAGATGTGAAGAAGTTTGTCTGGCAAAACATCATCACTCGCTTCGGCATACCAAAAGCACTGATCTCAGACAACGGCACGCAGTTCGACGGTAAAATTTTCAGAGGCTTTTGTGAGGAGTATAAGATAGAATTCTACAATTCTACACCGGCGTATCCCCAAGCGAATGGTCAAGTAGAAGCTTCAAACAAGATAGTCTTGGATGGACTGAAGAAAAGACTAGAAAAAGCTAAAGGCAAGTGGGCAGAAGAACTCCCTCATGTTTTATGGGCTTACCGCACCACGCCTCGGCGATCAACAGGAGAAACACCATTCTCCTTAGCTTACGGCATGGAAGCAGTCATCCCATTAGAAGTTGGTCTCCCCACAATTCGGAGTGAAAACTTTGATCCAGACTTAAACGCCGAAGCAATAGCATTAGAACTTGATCTCGCGGAAGAAAGAAGAGACAGAGCATTGGTTCACATCGCCTCCTACCAACAAGAGTTGTCTAGAAAGTACAACAAAACGGTGCATCCAAGACAGTTCAAGATCGGCGATTGGGTACTTCGCAAAGTGATGGGAAACACCCTGGTTCCAGGAGATGGCAAGTTGGGGCCGAATTGGGAAGGACCTTACAAAGTGGTCGGTTTAGCAGGCAAAGGGGCATACCACTTGGAAGATAAGGACGGCAAAGCAATTCCTAGGCCGTGGAACACTGCCAATCTTAAGTTGTTTTATTTTTAGCCTTTTTCTTTTAAGAAAGTGTAATTTTTTACTTTCTCAATAAAACAAGTCGATTCTTTTTCAGTATATTTGTTTTCGGTAGAGAGTAATTTTAGTAAGTCAGTAGCACTGTAAACATAGTTGGCCGGAATAACCAACTTTGACCCCTCCTAAGCCCAGGATAAGGATCCAGGCTGCAGGACGTTTGGTCGGAATAACCAAACACCTTATTCTCAGTTGGCTGAAAAAACCAACTTAGAGGTTGGTTGGATTAAACCAACACTCTGTACTCTTCAGCCGAAGTATGGGTATAGGCTGAAGAGTGGTTGGCTGGATTAAACCAACACTCTGTACTCTTCAGCCGAAGTAAGTGTATGGCTGAAGAGTGGTTGGCTGGATTAAACCAACACTCTGTACTCTTCAGCCGAAGTATGGGTATAGGTTGAAGAGTGGTTGGCTGGATTAAACCAACACTCTGTACTCTTTAGCCGAAATATGAGCACGGCTGAAGAGTGGTTGGCTGGATTAAACCAACACTGTGTACTCTTCAGCCGAAGTATGAGCACGGCTGAAGAGTGGTTGGCTGGATTAAACCAACACTGTGTACTCTTCAACCGAAGTATGGGCAGGGCTGAAGAGAGGTTGGCTGGATTAAACCAACACTCTGTACTCTTCAGCCGAAATATGAGCACGGCTGAAGAGTGGTTGGCTGGATTAAACCAACACTCTGTACTCTTCAGCCGAAGTATGGGCATGGCTGAAGAAGTGGTTGGCTGGATTAAACCCACATTCTGTACTCTTCAGCCGAAGTAATTACATCGGCTGAAGAGTGGTTGGCTAGTAAGGTAGACAGCTAAAACCGAGATCACAGGAGCAAATGAGTTCATGAAAAATTCACTACAAGTGCAAGCATACAACCGGAATAAGAGTAGAGACTTTTTCATTGAAATACAGAGCAAGTACAATTGGGGGGCCGCAGCCCGATTACAAAAGTTTAGAATAAAAGAAAGAAAAAAGAAAATCAGCGGAGGAGCGCATCAAGTTCGGCATCAAAATCATCATCAGCACTTGGGCGGAGTCCGGTGTCAGATGGGAGAACGGTTTGGGATGGGAGCTCGGTTTCAGCCTCAACTTCGGTCTCAGTTGGCAGCGTTTGGTTGGTTAGCAGGTCGTCAGTTAAGTCTTCAATTACTGGCTTTGACCGAGCTGCCTGATTGCTGGGTTGTTCGCTGACGACCGGGGTCGGGGTTGGCTCCTCATCCTCTCCAGAATCATCATCATCATCGTCATCATCTCCAGACCCTTCCAGAAACTGCCTTTGGAGATCGGCAGTGTACTGCGATAGTGAAGCCGGAATACCGTATGGAGGTGGGTTGAAGACCTCGGTCTCAGGCCCGCAGCCGAGCTTCTCCACCGCACTCCTCCAGCCGCACTTAAAGAATAAGTCTTTGGCGGCATCACACTGGAGGGTGTATGCGTCCTCTGCATCCTTGAAGCCTTGTTTCTTCGCATCCTTTACGCTCTTTTTCAGAAGCGTTATTTCGGCGTCTTTCTTTTTCTCAATCCTTGCCAGAAGGCGCAGGTACTTGTCCTTCGCTTCGGCGGCAACCTTCTTCTTTTCGGCTTCAACCGAATTTGCAACTTCGGTCAGCCGATCATTTTCTGCCTGGAGTTCGGCCAGTTGCTTTTTGGCCTCCTCCAGCTCGGTCCTTTTTGCTTCGGCCTCCGCCATGGCCTCCCTGGTGTTCCTCCTCAGCTCTAGCACTTTCCTGTGTGTAATGTGGTTTTTCTGGATGGCCTGCAAAGAGGAAGTAACGTTAGCCGGACTGAAAGTCGGAACAAATTACGCAGAAAAGGACTGTGCTACTTACCAGAATCATGGACTTTGTTGAAGACCGGATTGCCTTCAGCTCGGTGTTTAGCTGCTTTTGGTGGTGCTCCATGTCTTTGGGAAGACAGACACTCTTGGCAAGGTTGAATGCCAACAAGTGGTCTTTCTCAGAGACGACTGAGTCAGTTTCTTGGATATCTCGGTCGGCAAAAGTAAGGTTGGGAGCCCATTTGGAGGATGCAGCTCGGTTGAAGTGCTCCGGTTGGTTGCTTGGTTGAGGACTTGGAGGCAGGATTGGTGGCAGAACGGTCTCGTCCTCATCAACAAGTTGTTGCTCGGTTTGACTAGTCCGGGCACGCTTGCGTTGGCGAGATGAGGATAGTTGTTGCGACGGAAGAGCTACCACGGTCTCAGTCGTTCGACCGGTTTGTGGTACCTCGGCTGGTGTTGTTGCAGTCAGCATGGCCTTCAGCCTGTTCCTCTTCGCCATTTCTTGTTCGGCGGTTAATGGCACCAAGTTGACTTGAGGCAAGTTTGGGTCTGGTTCCGGTGCTTCTTCAAGCAGGAAGTCAGTCACCTTTGCTTTTCGGCGACCGGAGTATCGGTAAGTTGGTTCGAATTTGAGAAGTTTAGCCTAACTTCTTTCCCGAACTCGTAGTGCGGCGCGCAGGAAACCGAGGTTGGGATAGTTATAGTTTGAGAGGAGATGGGCTTTATCTGCAAAGAGAAAATAAGTGTTAGTTCGGTCCAGAGGACAACGCCGAAATTTAAAAAAAAAAAAAAAAAAAAAAAAAAAAAAAAAAAAAAAAAAAAAGAGAGAAAAAACGAATGATGAAAATGGAATGCAACCGAGGTATGTATACCGGGCTCTCCTTGTTTCCAGTTTATTCTCCAGCCAGGAATCTGGGCTTGAAGGTCTTCAAAGTTCCCAGATACCCAGAAGAAATCATCGTCATTCAGGTCTTTGTCCGGTGTAACCTTAATTATTTTTTCTCGGCCACGGCGTACTCTCAAGTAATAACACCAGCCGTCGTTCTTGGATCCTATGGAGTATTGATGGAGTATTTCGGCTAGACCAAGGTTCAGACCGGTTTGGTGGTTCAGTGCGGCTATACCCATTATTATTCGGTATGTATTGGTGGACAGCTGGGTGGGACATAGTCTGGTTTGTCTTAAAAATTCACAAATTAAGGGTTGGACTGGGAATCTAAGTCCGGTCTCTATTATTGATTGGAGGGTAAAGGGGACAAAACCTTCGTTGCCCCATGGGTCAACGTCTTGTTCGGCTAAAATAAGGTTTACATCGGTTGGAATACGGTAATCCTTTCTGAATTCGGCTAAGCCGCCTGGGGTTTCTACCAAAAATCTGTACTTCCCCATCTATGGTATAACTTATCAAAATAAATTATTTCGGCCGAAAGGATGTTCTCAGAAGCTCGGTTTAGCGCGCAGACGTGTCTGGGCAACCTAAGTCTGCAAGGTGGAAAAACAAGGTGTTAAGCACAGATCACTGACCGTGCTACAAAAAACAGAGGGAGAAAAGACAAGTCCTATTTCGGCTACACAGGGTGCTACAAGGATCTATCTCGGTTTCAGCGAAGTACCTCTTATCTCAGTTCGTCAGGACGTCGGGTTATTTCGGTTCTACCTATGGGTTCGTACTCCGGCTGGGCATTGAGGGGCAACTTTCTCAGTTCGGTTTAGGAACTGAGAAAGTTGGCTTACCCCCCCAAGGTATAGCTCGGTCGAGGGCCAGAATTCCTAGTTCGGTGAGTTTTTATCTCGGCTAGTATGAATCCGATGGTGACTTATTAAAGCTACTATTATGTATAAATGGTAGTTCGGTTCCAGTTTACCTAAGTCTTCAGATGTGCAAAAACAAAATCCTAGCTCGGTTGGACGTGTTTTTTGGATCAAAATCAGTGTTCTACAGGTTCTTGCGTGCATTCATGTGTCCTATGGCTAAGTTTTGCAGAAACAAAACAAAAAGTATTTTGCAAAAACACGTAAAATAGATTGCTATGGATTAAAACGAAAGCTAATAACAAAGAAGCAGATTTCGAAGGCTTACCTAGTGTGGAGGAAGAACAAGGTTGAAGCACACGGAAGCAGAACACGAGCTTCAGAGACAGCAAGAGCTCAGAGGTTGGAGAGTTCGAAGAAGAGGAGAAGAAAGTGAATAGTGATGTAAGTGATTTGAAACGAAAGGAGTGTTTTGTGAAAAGGGCCAAAAGGGCGGGAACTGTTTAATTTTTTCGGAGTACGAGGGCGGCGCAACAGCTGTGAATAGCCAATACCAGTGTGCCACGTGTCACTGGAATACTGAACGGTTCAGTTGTTGTAATTGAAAAGACGTTTTGACCGGACGTGCACCGCTCGGCTTGAAATATAGCTCGGCTGAAAAAGGTTTTAGCTCGGCTGGAAAGGCTAACGGGTGTTTTTAGCTCGGCTGGAGAGGTTAAAACTATAGCTCGGCTGGTAGATCGGTAATCCCAATTATGCTTTGCAAATGGAATTAAGGGGCAATTGAGAGGGTAATTTATATTAATAAATTGGGCCGAGCTGGAGTTGGACTGAGGTAAGCCCAAACGTGAACTGTAGTGTGTACTCCGGTCTAAGGAGTACTGCGGTAGTCCGGTTGTCAGATAAGCACGGTGTAGCTCGGTTTCTGGTTAGTCCGGTTACGTCTTCTAAACCGGAGTACAAGAGTAACATCTTCTAGACCGTTGATGGTAGTTCGGTCGGACGCTTCTATGGATAGTCCGGTCTTGGCATGTGAAACCGGAGTAGAAGTAAGGAATGGGAGAGCCGAACTAGGAGTTAGTTCGTCCGGACTTGCCTATTCAGTACGGCAGTGTTACTCCGGTCGTGTGGTAGTTCTGCCGTGGAAGAACCATCTCACTTGGTTTAAGCAGTGAGGGGGGTGTTGGAGGATAAGCATTATCTTCCAGGAGTATGAATCCTAGGAGGACTCTGCATGGAGGAATAAGAGTCCTACCAGGATTGTGCCAAGCGAAACCTATAAAAGCTCACCAATATCACCTATGAAGAGGTAATGCAACTTTTGCTCCCTGACTACATTGAGCTTTTGCCTATTTCTTGCTTACTGACTTAGGCATCGGAGAGGTTTCCGGCACACACCCGCCGGCCAGCTCATTTCGTGTTTTCAGGTGTTAGAACGACGACGTGCAGAGGAACATAGGCTCGATCAACAGGATTATACGTGAAGGTGAATCTCTTTCCCGTACAAATACTAATCCAATGAAACATTAGGTATTTTGATAAGGAAATAGCATCCAAAATTTTGGAGAAATTGAACTAAGAAACATTTTTGTATCCATTATAATGATAAAATCGTATCATCACGTCGAGTGAACTCTCCCAAAAAATCACAGCCAATAAAAGAAGGGGTAATTAGTCAACAGTAGGATAGGAAAAAAAAATTAAACAAACATGATGAGTGCAACTCATCTGTGATGGGGTGCAACTCAAATTTTCTCTCCATCGTGCTTGTGTCCCTTTCTTCTTCTTCTTTTTTTTTTTTTTTTTTTTTTTTTTTTGAACTTTAATTTTTTTTTTTAAATTTTAAATTTTTTTATTTTATTATTGTGTACAGATTTCCCATAAAATAATCCATTTCTTGAAAAGTCTAAAAAATCTCAAGATATTGATTTGTGATTATATTTTAATTTTTAAATAATAAATAACAATACTAATCAAACAATTAAAGACAAATTGATACAATGATTTAACGTGAAAAAATCACAATTGGAGCGCCTTCAACTGTGATAAAAAAAATCATTGGCCAAAGTTACAAAACAATCCACTAAGAAGATAAAAATGAATTACATAAATATATTGTCAATTACCTAGCGAATCCATACGTGAATTGAACCGATCCTAATGTGCCTCTTCTACCACTGTCTTCACCTTGGAATTGTCTTGTCCAACGGTGAATCCACAATGTTGATGTCGAATCTATGGCGATAATCCACTATGGAATCCACCAAAGTTTCTAGCCCAAATTCTTTAGACTTCACTGAAGAACAACTCTCTCTTTTGTAAATAAAAGAAAACAAACAAATCTTTTGATGATGTTGATATAAAGTTTATGGATCCATTGATCACTTTTAAATCATGAAAGAAACACTTATAAAGCATCCTCCAATATAAAACACTTTATTTTTTCTTCAT
The DNA here is from genome assembly GCA_036172215.1 of Camellia granthamiana. Taxonomy (NCBI): domain Eukaryota; kingdom Viridiplantae; phylum Streptophyta; class Magnoliopsida; order Ericales; family Theaceae; genus Camellia; species Camellia granthamiana. Next base: position 101,629,549 of record CM069903.1, read on the forward strand.
TTCTGAAAATTTGGACAACACAAACCCTAAAACGAACAAAGAATGCACTTTATTATAAATTGGATCGCGAAGACCGCTCCAGTGCACATTTCACCGCTCGAGCTGTGTGACTAAAAACGGTGCGAAACATATAAACTAACTGCTCGAGCGCAACTTTCACCGCTCGAGTGGTAAAACTTTCTTCTCAGAAATTCAAACACTCTGCAAAAATACTGGATGATCACTTTCTCCGCTCGAGTACGCAAATGATCGCTCGAGCAGTCAAACAACTTCAGTTGCACTTTTGCATTTTGCTTCGGGAGCGCTGTCCCTCGACCTTGCCTGGGCGTTGCCTCGAACCTGCCATAGTCAGCGAAGTGACAAACATGAAAGGATTAAGATCATAAACTCCTTTGCAAGGTACAATTTAGGTTGGACTCGCATCTAAACACTCATAACTTTACTGAAATAAAAAAACGAATAAAACAATAACTGAAAAGAGTTTTATCAAACGAGATTGTTAATTACAAAAACCTAACACTTCTCTTTGATATTTCCCACAGAAAGTGGGGGAAAAAATAAAAAAACAAAAAATGTAAAAAAGGAAGCTTGAAAGCAAAGCAGAGCATAATACGTTGTGATGTTATGTCCAGTAACCATTTTTACTTGTAAAAAAATTCCAATAGCTCTTCAATTTGTAATATACAATCAAATATTTATAAACTACTACCTGTGATTAGCATGATGTGTAGTATATGCTTGACGAGATTCGTTTTCTTTTCATCTGATAGGCATCCCACCTAAAATCAAATGGCTATATGATTATGCTTTCTGTGTCTCTTCACACCATCAAAGCCTTGAAAGAGTCACATATATAGTGACATTTTCCTTCAAAACATCTGTGGCATTGTGGGTTTTGTTATTCTTATCGTGATTTAGAGGCAAGTTGCATCATACACACTGTTGGAAAATTCACTTTTAGCGGCGTTTTTTAAATGCTGCTATAGGTACTAAAAACGTCGCTAATTCTTTTTATGACGTTTAGTACCAAACGCCAACAACGTGGCCATCGCTATAACTTTATGGCGTTTGAAAAACGTCGTTATATTAGTATAGGTGGCGTTTTTAAACACCGCCAAATGTCCTATCCTAATGGTACAATGACGTCACTATTTAGTGATGTTTCTGAAACGCTGTTATATCTTTTTCAAAAAATCTGACCGTTCGATTTAAGGTTTAAGTAGCGTTTTAAGAAACGCCGTGATATATCTTTTTTTTTTTTTTTGAAATTGTGCTAATTTTATGTGATTGAACTAAAAAAATACCTATAATAAAACTGAATAGCACTAATATAAAATAATAACTCCCATTCAAATAGCAAATGCAGCATTAATTCACTTTCCCATTCAATTTAATATCCAATTACCATTGCCCACAAAATAACATATCCACAAATGATGTTTTAACATCACCCACAAAATAACATATCCAAAAATTGAATTCACAATTCTCAACCAAAAAATTACTACTTTGTATACAAAGCCAAAAGATAAGAAGAAAGTGAACCAAAACATCCAACCCCCCCAGTCAGACTAGAGGAAAAAAAGAAAAAGAAGAGAAATAAGAATCCAAAGGAAAGCCCACATCCATCCGTCACTGTCATTCTGAATAGCTCTCCTTGCTTCCCATGGCCTTCAATCCTCTCAGTCTCTGCCAATCATAAAACAAAATAATAATAAAAACAAAGCTACAAAACTAGAGCATACCATGTACGAGTACCCACATATACATACCAAGTACAAGTACCCACATATAAATTAAATAATTTTAATTTCTACATGTTTTTAATTGTAAAAAAAATACAATAAAGTAGATTAAATATTTCAAATTACAATTTAATTTTAAGTTACTAATTCTCCGTCCAGTTTAATTATTATTTCTACTATCAAACAGAGTACTTATTTTGGTATTTTATAATTTAATATCATATAGACTTGTCAGTTTATCCCACTTTTACTTTAGGCCAAGGGTATTATATCCCATGATGATGAGTCTTTGATCTAATTTGGATTTTGATGAGTCTTCAATCCATCTTATCAGGCTGATTGGTCACTGCCTTGATGATGATGATAAAAGACCCATTGCAGATTTATCACATTTTTACCTTACTTTTGCTAAAAAAAATAACAACTCCATTTCATAGCTCGAAATGGTGTGGGTCGAAAGGCCCAAATTTCTTTATACACCCACCATTTTCTTTGTACACCGGTCATCCCTTTCTTCATTTGCATCACCTCCTTCACTCCTTCTGTCTGTCTTACTCCCTTTGTTCATCTCCTCATTTGCATCATCTCCTTCAAGATTTGCATCCCCTTCCCCAAACTCAACAATCCAACAAAAACATAAAAATAAAAATGACCAAAACATTACGAAGAAAAAACATTACAAAGAAAAAATGGAGCTCAAATCACAACATGCAGACACAAGAATCAACACAAAACTTTACATTCAACTTGAATCAGAGCTGCGTACAGAAAATCTATACAAATACACATTTAGTCCATGAGAATCGAACCAAATTTCATCCAACAAATAGAGGACAAAAAAAAAAAAGCAAATAAATATATACGCTAAAATGTTGGTGATTAACAAGTGTTAGAAGCAGACTAGCTTAAAGCTCAACGTCAAACTAATCTGTGTCGCCATTGATGGAGCTAGGGATGACAATTTGAAACCGACCTGACGGGGATCCCCGACCCGACCTCGATTTGAGCGGGTTTTCCCCTAAAAATACCCCCGACGGGGAGAAGACGGTATTTGAAAATCAATCCCTGATCTGTTTTGGGCTGGGGACGGTGATCAGTGTTCAAGCCCCGGCCCGTCCCCTTCCCCGTCCCCGGCCCCGAATTTTTTTGAAGTAAAATTACTTTTATACCCCTAATATATATATAAAATAAACCAAACCCTAGTCACACACAATACAACCCGTGGTCACTCTCTCACTGGTCTCTCACTCTCACTCTCTTGCTCTTCTCTTTCACTCTCTCTCAACTCTCGTTCTTCCCTCTCTCTCTCAACTCCCTCACTCTCACTCTTACAGTTGCCTCTCTCTCACCACCACTGAACCCACCGCCACAGCCACCGTCGACGTCGACCTCGCCGCAGCCACCGTCGACCTCGCTGCAGCCACCGTCGACGTCGACCTCGCCACAGCCACTGTCGACCTCGCCACAGCCACGGTCGACCTCACCGCAGCCTCTCACAGTCGCCTCTCTTTGAGCGACTCTCCACCGTCGACCTCTCATAGTCGCCTCTCTTTCAGATTATTTTTTTTTAATTTAAATCTGTTGATGATGATGAATCTGTGGTTGAATCTGTTAGATCTGTACTCAGATTTTGTTGGTGATGATGAAATTTTCAGATTATTTTTTTTCAGATTATTTTTTTTGAAAATTTAAATCTGTTGATGATGATGATCTAATCTTGTTATTAAATTTGGTATGTTGTTGTTGTTGAATATGAATCTGTGGTTGAAATTTTTTTGGGACTGAAATTTGAATCAGATTTGGGACTGAATTTTTTTTTTTTTTTTTTTGGTCGGGGAATTTCCGGGGTCGGGGAAACCCGATCCCCGTTAGGGGGCGGGGGTGGGGCCGGTGATAGCTTCCCCGTCGGGGATCGGGGTCGGGGCCGGGGGAATTTCTACCGTTGGGGATCGGGGACGGGGAGGGCGATCCTCGGCCCCGCCCCGTTGCCATTCCTAGATGGAGCTCGGTCCAAACGCGACCTTTCTCTGTGTATATGCACAGACTTGTCTTCTTCTCTCTTCTTCTTTCTCATTCTCTCATTTTCTCCTTCTGTCTATTTCAGAGAGAGAACAGAGGAAAAAAAAAAAAAAATCCAAAACGACGTCGTTTTGGGTATTTGAGCTATTCGGGCCGCTGTATTTTGAGTTACCAGTCATTTTTCAAAAAATAATGAGCATCATGCCCCTCAATGATGAATTTAAACATTAAATTCAATAAATTTAAAGTTGATACCAAAAAGCTTCAAAGTGCAAACAAAAGAAAACATAACATCATAAAAAAAATTCCCTCCATAGAACCCAATTGAACTTTTTAAATAACAAAAAGCATACCAACTGATCCCCTTCCTGGAGTTGCTATATATGCCAAGCCCACATCTGGAAACAAGCCAATCCCATTTTCTGGCATAGCAAGCACATCTCTGAAAGAAACTCATACAAGTTAAAATTAATAACACACATAGTATTTTTTTTTTTTTATCTAAAATACATATATATATATACACGCGCGCGCGCTAGAAAAGGCAATCAGACCTTGATGATGAGCCGGTAGCGACCATGACCAGATACGCCAATTCCAAATCCCGTTGTTATGCGGTCCATGAAGCTTATATATGTCTTTTTGTACTCAGAAATTTTACATATTAAAGAATATTCTGCTGTAAATACCTGCAAAAGGTTGGCGTGATAAGCGCTTATAAACTTTTTTCTAATATAATAGACATATAAATCTACTAACTGAAGAAGCAATATTGCACAATGTGTGATGCAGATGAAATCTAAGTTAAAATTGTTATTTAATCAATCCAATGAACAAGGACGTTGACTACCATAAAGGTTGCTGAATCACATATGAGCAACAAGCTTCTGTAAACTGATACTACAAAATTTAGTGTCCCATTTCCAAACCAACATGCAAATGGATGTCTTGACAAGGGAAAATAATATTGACAAACAAAGAAAATGCACAGCACAAGAACCATAAAAATTTTCTACTCAACATATTCTTGCAAGTAATTGAGCCAATCAAAACAAAAACAAACAATGTGCACATGCATGCATGTGTTTCTGCAAACAGAAATACACGATATAACCTGTGCTTCTGATAATTTCATATTTGTCTGAAGGTCACCATAATCTCAATTATTTTTTAGCTGTTTTAGAAAGTTATAAGTTGAAACACTACAAATCATAGACGAAAATAACTAAGTAGTATCAACTAGAGAAATGCCTACCATCATTTGGAAGGCAGCTATCACCCCATTTCCATCCTGAGAGCAAAGGCTTTATAGCAAGGCAATAGTGCTTGGATTAAAAATTACAACAGCTTAAGTATGGTGCATTCACAACATAAACACCCAATATCATATGTTCTTTGTAAAGATTGATGATAATATCAATGATATACAAAATACCACATCCCATAGTGATTAGTATGTCTATCACTTGTTGGTTTAAGCCCTATGTCCACTGTAGTCTGTATGAGACATTATTTGAACACTTGACAGATGATTCATAGTTATTACTTTAAGAAGGTGTATAAAGCAAGAAAATTTTAAATTTTGTTAAACAAATACTAGTTTAAGTGACCACTTTGCGCACAATTCCTTTCTAACATCAAACCATATGATTGCTCCAATTGCTACAAAGTTACAAGCATACTAAACAAGAACACATATGTAGCTGGAGTCCAGTGTCTAGAATTTGGTTTGTTTTGGTTCTCTTGATAAGTGAATTTGGGGTAATGTCACTTGTGACACTTCTATTGGAATATGAACTTTTGTTCATGCCCACATATCAAATGCTAAATAGCTGGCACAAATTGGTAAGTGGTTTGTGGGAGATTGACGGTGATTGTATTGTAGTGACCACCATCATTTCAAACTAAGAATAATGCTGACACTGTAAATAATAAGCTGCAGTCATCTGCCATAATAAGCTGAGCTTGGTGAAGTACATATGCTGAATCTGCTGATAATTAATTAAAAGAACACAAAAAGACCTCAATCACATCTAACACTTGGTTTTTGGCCGCGATTGTCTTCACATCACCACCTGCAGATAAACTGATGATCTAAGACTTTGGTTATCAATTAGACAATTTTTGACTTAACCATACTAGAAAAAAGCAATGCTGTCAATTATACAACATGCATCGGACAAAACAACCAAAGTCAAGTATGCAATAGTGCAAGAAACATTGATATAATAACAAACAATAGACAAGCATTGACCCATACAAGACACTATAGATTAAATCATTAAGAAGTTCACTATAGATAAATTTCAAATGAAACAAAGGGTTGAATGTAATTATCTAATGTTGAAAACAATATACAATTTATCCTTCTCACCTGCTGAAAAGGCACGTGGTGGGCTGCTCTCAACCAGAACACATTTCACCTTAGGATCTACTTCCCATTTGTCAAGAAAACTTTTGTATTTAATATCCATGTCTGCATCATAACACATTTACAATTCAGTGCAATCAGACCACAACTGAAAGTCTAAAAGAACAAAGAATCACATACACCCTTAAACTTTAGAGTGTGTCTAGTATCACCCCCCCGGTTGCCGGTTAAATAACACAAAATGAGCACATGGCATGAAATATCTTTTAAAACCAATTAAGTGATGAAAATCTCAACAAATGCACAGGAATTTCAGGTTTTCCCTAAAACAGGTAAAATCATGAGTGCCATATCAACATCTTTCTCTCAATAAGATGGTTATACTAGTATAAAGTTGGAAGAAATTACTCAAAACATGAGTAGAAACTCATGATAGATTTTTTAAATATAAAAAATTTAATGATCCACAATTAATTTATGGAATGACAATACTTACTTTATGATCACGTGGAGCTAAATTGGCAATTGACCTCATTTCCTCTTTTTTTTTTTTTTTTTTTTTTTTTGGGGGTTTCCAGAGATTTCCTTCTTTGACATTTTTGGGATAAACTTTTTTTTTTTGACTTTCCTATTTCACCAGTTCACTATAATATTAATTCCCCAAAGCAATTGAGGTGCATTAAGAAAAGTTCAAATGGGCTACAATGAACATTATGTGATGTAATAAACAACTAGAATCAAGGGACTATTTATTCAAAGACAAAGTATTCATTTCTTCATTCATGAAACTATCCGTGGCTGGACATAAAATGAGTGATGAAAGACAATGCTAGAGAATTGCTTGGGAGATAACATAACGCATTTAAATTTCAAAATATAAGGCCATTTGATAAGGGAACAATCGTGGATAGAAGCTATGTTGCCTCAGCATCATATAATGCCATTTGATATGGGAACAATTGTGGATAGAAGCTATGTTGCCTCAGCATCATATAATGCCATTTGATATGGGAACAATCATGGATACTGTATAAAAATCTAGCATTCTAATTGATATTGTTGTATCAAGAATTAAGTTTCATATATAACCATTAAACAAGATAGTTTGCTAGATTTTGGCCCAACAACAACAAAATTTCAAGACAGACTCATATAAATATTTTATATGCAGCAACAACAGTATGTCAATGATTATAGGTTTCAACACAAATAAGCAATAGATCTCAATAACCAAATCGAGAGAGACGAGAAGGAAGAGCTTGAGAGAGAGAGAGAGAGAGAGAGAGAGAGAGAGAAATCAATACCTCGCGGTGAAGCTTTCAAAATCGAGACTAGGGTTCTACTTACCTTTTCTTGCTGGAGACCGTTCATCGGAATTTGCTGGGGCAAGAAAGTGAGAGAAAATGAGAGAGGAACTGTAGGAAAATGAAGAAAAATGAGAGAGCCAACAAGTTAACTAAATGGAATCAAGAAAAGCCTAAAGCTCATCTTACTCTTAGATCAATAAATAGAGCTGATGATGTTAAAGTTAAAGTTGCTAGAATACCATACTGGAATTGTAATTGGAAAGTAATTTCACAGCTTAATAGAAGTTAACAACTATCATAAAACCATAAATGTAATTTCACAGCTTCATATTCACAAAATAAACTACCTTCATTCTCCAAATAACTTCAATAATACAATTTAGAATTGGAGAGTTAAAACAACAAATTGATAATCAAAACAAAATACGGAGAAGAAGCGATTGTCGATGAAAATCAACAATATAAATGGAACCAACGTGAGTGCCAAGAGAGAAGTCGATACCTTGCTGGTGCAGATGGTGGTGGTGGTGGAGCTTCGAAATCGAGAGAGAGAGAGAGAGAGAGAGAGAGAGAGAGAGAGAGAGAAATCGAAATCGCTCTGAGATGAAATCAAAGATGAATCTCTGAGAGAAAAATCTAGAGAGAGAATCAAAATCGCGGTGGCAGTGCAGACCGATCTGAATCAAAATTGTAGTGGCGGTGCAGATCGATCTGAAATCGGTGAATCTATGAAATTGGTGAATCTCGCTACCTCACTAGTGCAGGTGGTGGTGGCGGTGGAGCTTCGAAATCGGTGAATTTGTGAGATTTGAAGGTGAGATTCAAAATAAGGGTTTAGAGAGGATTGAGAGAGAGGCGACACGAGGATTCAATGTTTGTTTATGTCTGAAGGCCTGAGGGTTTACAAAGGCTTTATTCTTAGATTCAAAATAGGCGTGTGTGGCCTACCGCATTTGGCGGCGTTTTTAAACGCCTTTTATTACAAAACGGTGTCGTTTTAGTTAAAGAAATATGCAACGTTTTTAAAACACCGTTTAAATATTAACAAAAATGACGTTTAAAAAAGCGTCGTTAAAAAAACGAAGTGAAAACCCTTATTTCTTGTAGTGACACCTGCACATACAGCTCCTGAAACACAAAAGTAGCAAGTTCATTCAACTTAAGAAGTGCTCTAAAATTGATCCATAGGAAAACAGATTTTGATTATTGACCTGCCTGTTGTCTTGATGGTCTTATGATTCAATTTATTCTATCATTTTTCCTTCTAGATTTTTTTTTTTTATCAGCAAAGAAAAATTTCATTAACAGCATGAAATTAAAGGTACAGGAAGATGACATGCATCGAGAGAGATTCAGAAAGTATAAAAATACCCCTACTACTGCTACTCACATCCATACAACCAACCCCTTGGCCTCACAAAATTTTTTTTTTTTAAACAAAAAAAAGTTAAGAAGGACTTAACTATAAATTAAAAACATGAAACCCCACAAGATCAACCCAACAAAACACCCAAGCTGCACCTGATTACAACACCCACACAGCCAAGACCCACGCCTACGCTAACACCCTAAGCACACGCCACCTCTGTTGCAGCCCACACTACCTACGCCTCTGCACCTACGCCTCTGCTGTTGTAGCCTACACCACCTACGCCTCTGCTGCCCACACCACGCCATGCCGAGAAAAACTCTCCGACCGAGAAAAACTCCAAGCCAACACCGGAAACCTCCATCGCGTAAGCTGCTGCGGCTCCCCTACTGAAGTTGACAATGCAGCACCAACAGTATCTGCAATATTCTTCTTCTTACACACCCCCAAGTTCTTCTTCTTTCTCACACCCGCTGCAAATCCAAAAACCCACTGCAGATCCAAGGCCCAAGTTCTTCTTCTTTCTCACACCCACTGCAGCTCCCCTGTTCTTCTTCTTTCACGCACCCAAGTTCTTCTACTTTCACACACCCACTGCAAATCTGAAACCCGACCAGAACACCTACCAACCGCTGGGATAACACCATACATTAGGAAGAAAGTTCACCCCTCAAACTCTCACTCGAAAGGAGCGCACGAATGAAAACCAGCCAGATCTGGATCGCCCAAGCAGAGCATCGATACTACTCCAAAAATCTGAACCAGTGAACACCCCTCAAGCTCCTACTCGCAAAAAAGCGCACGAATGAAGATCCTGGACGACCCCTAAAGAAAACAACACACCACCTCCCCCAATGAACCAGCTATTACGGGCCCTGAATCACAAAAAATACGAACTACTGCAGCACACACCTCTAGCTAATACAAAACACACCTAGGTGGGAAAATCATGGGGGAATCAAGTTTATTAAAGGAAAAAACTAACAAACAAACGACGGAAAGAGCTAAGGCCAGCCGACCGCCATAGCCAAAGGCGGCGGCCGGCCGGCCCAAAGGAGGCCTGGGAGGAGGTTTTTAGAGAGAGAGAGAGAGAGAGAGAGAGAGAGAGAGAGAGAGAGAGAGAGAGAGAGAGGCCTGATGACGAAGATGAGCATCAAAAAGTTCTCTCATCAACATGTTTAACATCAAGCCCAATAAACCAGGATCCAACACTAATGTCATCATGAGCTTAAGTACGAACAATAGATCTGCCAACTCAATAGAACTAGAACTAAGTAATTACTTCATATGGTAGTGAATGATAAAACTACTGCACTCGGCAGGAAAAAAAGTTGACCTGTTTATTGAAATAAATTTAGCCAACGCTTGGGATATGACTAAGAGCATCTCCAAGAGCCTTGCTATACCCTATTTTCAACCAAAATAGCAAGCCAAAGCATAAAAAAAAGACCTCCAACAGCCTCATTAGATGCTTCAATAATTTGATAAAAGCAACAGTTGCTAGCTGAAGCGAGGAACTGTTGTTGTGTTATATATTTTTTTATTACTTTTTTCCTATGTGTCATTGATGATCAAACTATTTAAATATTCATATATTAATATATATATATATGTATATGTATATATGAGTAAAGTTGAAAAAAATAATATTTTAAAGGGGATAGTTAAAGTAAAGAGTATTGTTGGAATATGTATTGAAAAAATGGTTAGCTAAATTAATAAAGTGAAATTTTGGGTTGTTAATTTGGTGAGGATTGCTGGAGATGCTCTAACATCTCACATGAAGCATGACGGAAGTACTTGTTGGATACAAGAAACCATTTGTCAACAAAGAAACATGAGCAAGAAAAAGGAAAGGATAAGGTACATAACCCTACTTAGGACTCTTCGTAATAGCTGAACTAATGCAAGTCATGCATTAAGGCCAAGCATATTGGCATCAATTGAGTTTAATGAGTCGGGTATTGACATAAACTGAAAATGAAGGATCATATAGGATGCTTTTAAAATAAAATTCACATGTGTAATTTGGATTATCAGCTGGGGGTGTACTTTTTCAATATATTCTCAATGTTTTTGTCAAGAGAAAAACCATATGAACCATTGAAGTGAGTAAAGAAATTGAAAACCTTACTAAATCATTCAAAAATGCAAGTGCATGTACTCCAATGGCTAAGCTAGCCAACTAAAGGCAACTTCTTCTTCAAAATTTATGTACTTTATTAAAAAATTCTCTTAGCTTGGCAGCATCAGCTGGTAATGTATAACAATACAAGAAAATAGAATTTCATTCGAAGATTTTAATTCACGACCTTGTTTTATTGCAATGTGCCAAATCTATCGAATTATAAATATTGGAATTATGATATGCAGTGAAATTTTCCCTTCAGAACTGAATCACAAGACATAATTCGGTCCAGTATCACTTACACTTTCCTATCCCCAAATTTCCACCAATCTGGTTCATACCATTCCTGCCAAATTCCAGCGGAAATGAATTTGTAGATATAGATTGAATTTGGTATTCAAATTCTAGATACAACTGTCAATTTCTCAACCATTTGTCAATGAGTTATTTTTATATATTTATTATTTACTAGATTAACTTTAAAATTATAAATTAATTAATTAAATTATCTCAAATAGAAATAAAAAAAAAAACTATCTTGAGATCAAAAGATTATTTTATATATATTTTTATTCGAGCTAGAATTACATAAGGAATTTAAATATCTTATGACACTTTATACTAAAAATAATATTAGAGTATGTAACTCTTAATTAAATTTGTTATTCGTGTCAATTTCATATTATATAAAATTTATATTGAATTGACTTATTTATTTATTATGTTATCATATCATATTATAATCAGGATTATATAATAAAATCACCAAGACTAAGTAGGATTATATAATATTAGAATAAGTAGGTCCTTTAACCTTATAGATATGGAGATGATGAGTTTGATACTTATTTTATTATTTTTCTCTCATTATGAGAGTTATACTGAGAATTGTTGGGTTGGACTAGGTGATTTCTTTGTGGTTGATGCTAGACTTATAGAGATGCATTGTTAAATTATAATTGTCTAAATTAATGTAATTATTTTTATATTTCTAGTTAGAAGATGGTGTGGCTACTGTGTGGCTATTGGGGATTATTTCAAGGCCCATTTTGATTATTGAAGTCGTTCAATTTTTTCGGATACATCAAGTAGAATATTCTTGGAAAAAATTTAGTTGATCAGATATCGATAATCCTTTGATCGAATCGCATTTGTATTCAATGACAATGTGATTTGAATTATAAAATTGAATACAAGTGTGATTCGATGAAAAGATTATTGATGTCCAATCAACTTAATTTTTTTACAAAAATATTTTACTCTATATATCCTAAAAGTGAACGATTTAAAATATCAAAACATACCCTAAAATAGATGCTAATGACAACACATGCTGCCCAACCGCCACACCATCTCGTTATAGTTAATTCTCCATCAATTAAAAAAACAAAGAAAAACCCAAAATGTTTTAGAACTGTAATAAATGAGCTCTAATTGGGGGTGGGTCTCACTGTGATAGTGATTTTTGTGTGTGTGTGTGTGTGTTTTTTTTTTGAGTTTTCATGTTATTAGAGCTCATTAGAGCTCCTCTATTTAAAATCACTATGACGTGTATCATTAGCATAGCATTAAAGTATTATGTCGGAAATCCTTACCTCTAATTAGGCAAACTCGGGTCAATAAACCGACTCTAGGATGCTTTATTCAAATTAAAAATCTCATTGGTCCCTGTGGAGAAGTGGTTTGGAAATACTCTTTGGATCCAAAGGGACGCTCAAGATCCTCAGCTAGCAACCTGAAAGGGAATGAACACTCCGGTCGGGGGTGCTGGAATTAGCACTCCGACGGACAAGTCAGTGTGTACTTTCTTGTTTACTTCTATCTTAAGTTAAGCTTACTAGTTCTCACGTACCTCTTTTTGGTTGATGTTCTTCTATTTATATCTTTTCTTAGGCCTCAGGGTTAGGCCCACCTTTAATCCACCGTGTAACTATTTACTCGGCTCCTTTTGGTGCAAACCGCTCTTCATTTGGCTCCTCGCTCAACTGGTTATGTGACCGATTAGGATACTTCTGGATTTGTATAAGACTGGGCCGAATATAATGTATATATCTTGACTCTCTAAGTTAACTTATTCGGCCTCTTTGCATCCCCTAATACTCGGCCCCCACAATTGCCCCCCAAACATTCCACTAACGACAGTTAGCTGGTGTGTTTGGTTTCGAACTCGAAACGTCAGAGTCGAAATTCGGCAGCTAACCTCATTCCAACGTGAATGTCAGAGCTCACACGCCTTTCGATCATCATTACAACTTCCCGCCCCTTCGTATGCTTTTTCCATTTATTGTGATTTAAAATTTTGTTGTCTTTTCGAATGCGCACACATTTTTGAATACTTGAAGCTCTTGGTGTGCCTTCCGATTCACCTCTACAACCTCCTTTTATCCTTCATTGTCTTCTCCGCTTCTTGTAAGTTCTCTTCCTCTCTACTTCGAATCCCTTTTCTTGGTTTGTTTTTAGTTTAGCGTACTCCATAGACTGACGAAAATGGCAAAGCATCTGAAAGACCTCCTTTCTGCGGATCGAGCCTCTGGCTTTCGACGCCATTTTTCCATCCCTGATGACGCCCATCTGTCACTCGTGACAGACAGCACCCTTGATATGGAGAGGGCTGATGAAAGCACAATTGTCTTCCCTCTCTTATCAATTGCAGAGGGCGGAGTCCGTTTTCCCCTTTACCCATTCCTTAGGGCCGTCCTTCGCCATTGGGGTCTAATCCCTTCCCAACCTAATGTAATTTTTTTTCGAATCATAATGGGAATCATAGAGTTAAATCGTCGCCTTAGGATTAATCTCGGCATACTTGCTATTCGGCATTGTTATGCCTTGGCCAAGTCTTCTGGCCGGCATGGGCACTATTTCCTTAAGGCCAAGGACACCGACCATCAATTAGTGACTATGCTTTCCAGCTCTGGCAAGCGAGTTGATCATGTCATGGTCGTTGTCCGAGGTAACTGGGAATTCGGCGAAGGCGAGGACCACCTAGATCCTATTCCTAAACGGAGAGGCGAACCAGGTGGCCATATAGCTCATTGCGTTTATCTTTCTTATATTTACTCGGCTTTATTTTTGTGGTCTCATAGTTTTACTTGTGCAGGAAACGATTTGAAGAAAGTTTTGGTTTCAACCGGCGACGCCGTTATTGCGAAAAGTAAAGTCGCGCTCCAATACTTTGGCCGTCCAAGCCTTTAGAAACAAGGGAGGGAGGCCCACATTCTTCTTCGATACGAGCCGACGTATACGACGTTTTCGACGGCAGAAAACATCCCAGTTTCAAGGAGAGAAGAGTTTCTTACGGCCCTTATCTTAACCAACTTAAAAAACTTGAGGCAAGTTGGTTTGGACGGATCCGATTCAGAGCAGGAGGAGGTAGCTAAGGAGGTCACTAAGGAGTCAAACCAGTTTGAAGCCGAAGTAGACGAGGCTTTGAAGTTGGCCTTTGAGGAAGCCGACCTCAATTCGTCCAACCCTCCGTCCACCTCAGGCCGAGGGGACATTTCCTTCAACGACATCTTTACAGGTTTAAAAGACCTTCCTGGCGCGTACCCTGAGGACATGGCTGGGTTGTCACTCACACAACTTGCCAAGAAGAAAAACGCCGCAAGAATGGCCGCCTGGCGGAGAGCCGAGGCCATTCGATCGGAAATTCCACCCGTTGCCGATGCTGAGCCCTCTCTGCTTGTTGTTGAGGAAGAGACAGCTCAAACCCAAACGGCCAAGTTGGAGCGGGTAGAGCAGGTGAATCAGGAGGTTGAGCAAAGGGGGGAGAAACGCCCTGCCGAGAAAGAAGCCGAGTCCGCTGAAGAGCAAGCTGATAAACAGTCGCGTATTGAGGAATCGGATTTGGTTGTTCCTTTCACTGTTCAACCAAAGATAAGGAACATGCCGATTTCCTCTGATGCGTCGACTTTAAAAGACCCAGCTGTGGCCTTGAGCATGGCCTCTTCGATCTCCCTACCGGTCGATGGAGCCGTATTTCGAGCCGAGCCAGATCTGCTGTCTATCGCATTAGCCGCTCAGTCGGCTTTATTGGTACATGCTTTATATGCAGTCTTCCTCCTAAATTCATATATTTTTAATATTATTTAACTCTATTTCCTTATTTTGCAGACGGTGGGCAGGATAGCCGAAATAGGTCGCTGTCAACATGACGCTATAGAACATATCACCTTGCTGAAAACCGAAGTTGAAAATGAAAAGAGCAAGGCTGTGGAAGCCTCTCAGAGAGCCAATTCTGAAGCGGCGAAAGCGGCGGAGGAACGTGTGAGGGCCGACTCTGAGGCCTAGAGTGCGAGGAACTTCGACCAGTTAAAGCTGTCTGCCGAGGACAGGGCAAAAATGAGTGAGGATGCGCTCCAGCTAGCCAAGGAGGTGATTGCCAAGTTGGAAGCCAACTTGGAAGAATCGAAGAAGGCGAAGGAAAAAGTTGACTCCGAGGTTTCCAAAGCGTTCTAGGCTGGACAAGAGGTCACCTTGGAAAGCTATGTGGATGAAGTACCCAAATTCGAGAACCGGGGCTTCAAACACGGCTGGCTCAAAGCCCTTGCTGCCGCGAATGTGACATTGGCCCAGCCGATTCCATTCAAGCAAGTGGACGTTGAGCCGCTGGCGTCTGACCCTGAGGATTGACTAGGGTGACATTTTAATTTTTGCTAGGCATTTTCCATGCAAGGTTGTAGCTTTTTGTTTAATAGATTTCTGTTAGTTTAAGGTAGTTTTCATGTGTAAAATGGCTACTAGCTGTACTCAATTTACTAATGAAAATTCTCTTTGCTTGAAAACTTCATTTGCTCTTTGCTATTATTTGTGCTTAATTTTTGTTATTGATAAATAGTATTGCTTTTTGCTATTGTGGATAAAATGACTGTTGTCTACTGTGCTTGCTAGCTATCGATCCAATAGGATGTAGGATTATAAGGTGAGTGAATTAAACATCCGTGAACACCTTCCAATTAGATAACTGTATCTTGGCAATTTAGTACTTTATCCGTCTTTCAATTTATCCGAACAAGTGAAACGGCTCAAAGCCTCGTCATATGGCCGATTAGCTTTATGAACCTGCCCTCCCAGTGGCCACTGCATGAATCGGAACGCCGATTACTATTAGTTCATGGAGTGGCTGTGGCACACGTAGATCGGCACCGGACTTAGATATTTGGCTGGTCAGATTAATAAATCTGCACTTGCCCCAACCAATGTACGAACTGTAAACGCCGAATACTATTAGTTCATGGAGTAGCTGTGGAACGCGTAGATTGGCACCGGGCTTAGATATTTGGCCAATCAGATTAATAAATCTGCCCCTGCCCCAGCCAATGTATGAATTATAAACGCCGAATACTATTAGTTCGTGGAGTGGCTGTGGCACCCGTAGATCGGCACCAGGCTTAGATATTTGGCCGATCAGATTAATAAATCTGCCCCTGTCCCAGCCAATGTATGAACTATAAACGCTGAATACTATTAGTTCATGGAGTGGCTGTGGCACGTATAGATCGGCACCGGGCTTAGATATTTGGCCGATCAGATTAATAAATCTGCCCTTGCCCCAGCCAATGTATGAACTATAAACGTCGAATACTATTAGTTCATGGAGTGGCTATGTCACGCATAGATCGGCACCGGGTTTTTGAAGTTTAGCATTAACGAAATCACCTCAGGGGCGCTACACCCGTTAGGAATAAATGGGGTGAGTTCTTCGCGCCCGTAAATGGCATTAGTATACCACATCCCCCCCCCAACTCCCCAAATCCCCAATTCCCAATAAGTGCGAATGTCAAGTAGACTATTCTTCAACAACAGAGGAGAAGGGAGGACATTGGCTGAGTTGGATACAGAGATGAATCGCAGTGGCGAGCCTATGCGCATAGGAAGTAGGATGTCGAGGGAACGGGAAAAACGTCAGTCCCTACATCGTCGAAGTAGATCACCCAGACGGGAAAAACAGCAACGTGACAGTTCCCCTCGACCGCGACCGCGACCGAGAAGTGAATCCGATGCGACACCGCGACCGTTGAGTTTTGCAGTTTTTGTGGGGAATAAACCGATGATGGAAGCGAATTCAATTGTTCACGACCCAGGTGTGGCAGTCAAGTTCGCTCGATAGATTTTTCCACCAGAAGTCCAGCAGTCGATGGTCGGTTGACAGGATTTCGAAATGTTTCGAGAGGGTATCCACGGAGCAGTGAAAGGGCTGTATACCGCCTATGAAATCGGCATGCGTCTATGTGCTGTGCGGCGGGAGATAGAACAGAAGAACGAACGAATTCGAAACTTGGAGGCTCGCGCGGAGAAGGCCGAGCGTGAGTTAAGAAAGGCCAAAACTGCCGAGCCGTGTGCGGCCAGCCAATCTAACCCAGTCGTGGAGGAAAGGGTGACCCAACGGCTGATAAGTCATGTGATTGCCGATCGAGATACGACAAGCATGTTTGTAGTAGAGATGGCAAGAACCAGGGCATATGAGAAAGGCTTCCACGACGGCCGAAAAGTCGGGATAGACAAGACCAAGGAGAAACTCGCCGAGGAAGTATGCCGATGTGAGAATCGGGGTTTCAGGCACGGGTGGATTAAGGCTCTCCAAGCCGCAGAGACTCTCCGAGAAGCAGGAGTTGAATTGGCGTTGCCGTTATACCAACATCATCACTTTCCCTTTGGCGCTTTAAAAATCGAGAAGAGCGACGACGAGGGTGATGTCGAATAAAATTGAACTTATTGTAAACGCTCCAACACAGATTGGGCTCAAATTATGTATTTATTGGTTAATTTAATAAAACACCCTTTTTTAAATGTTTGCATGCTTCAATTTTTATCAACAACGCGTGCTTTTTAATCGTAATATTCATGAGAAGCACGCCGAATCCGGATTATTATTCGGTCCAAACGCGTCCTGCGCGGATGGGGCTTCGAATTCGGAGGCTTTTTAACTTGGCCAATCGTGATATCCACGAAGGGCGCTCTGAATGCGGAGTCTTGTTCGGCCTAAACGTGACCTGCACAGATGGGGCTCCGAATTCGGAGGCTTTTTTATCTTGGCCAATCGTGATATCCACGAATGGTGCTCCGAATCCGGAGTCTTATTCGGCCCAAACGTGACCTGCACGGATGGGGCTTCGAATTCGGAGGCTTTTTTATCTTGGCCAATTGTGATATCCACGAAGGGCGCTTTGAATCCGGAGTCTTATTCGGCCCAAACGTGACCTGCACGAATGGGGCTCCGAATTCGGAGGCTTTTTTTATATTGGTCAATCGTGATATTCACGAAGGGCGCTCCGAATCCGGAGGCTTATTTGGCCCAAACGTGACCTGCACGGGTGGGGCTCCGAATTCGGAAGCTTTTTTATCTTGGCCAGTTGTGATATCCATGAAGGGTGCTCCGAATCCGGAGGCTTATTCAACCCAAACGTGACCTGCACGGATGGGGCTCTGAATTCGGAGGCTTTTTTTATCTTGGCCAATCGTGATATCCACGAAGGGCACTCCGAATCCGGAGGCTTATTCGGCCCAGACGTGACCTGCACGAATGGGGCTCCGAATTCGGAGGCTTTTTTATCTTGGCCAATCGTGATATCCACGAAGGGTGCTCCGAATCCAGAGGCTTATTCGGTCCAAACGTGACCTGCATGGATGGGGCTCCGAATTCGGAGGCTTTTTTATCTTAGCCAATCGTGATATCCACGATGGGCGCTCCGAATCCGGAGTCTTATTTGGCCCAAACGTGACCTGCACGGATGGGGCTCCAATTCGGAGGCTTTTTTATCTTGGCTAATCGTGATATCCACGAAGGGTGCTCCGAATCCTGAGTATTATTCGGCCCAAATGTGACCTGCACGGATGGGGCTCCAAATTCGGAGGCTTTTTTATCTTGGCCAATCGTGATATCCACGATGGGCGCTCCGAATCCAAAGTCTTATTCGGCCCAAATGTGACCTGCACGGATGGGGCTTCGAATTTGGAGGCTTTTTTTATCTTGGCCAATCGTGATATTCACGAAGGGCGCTTTGAATTCGGAGTATTATTCGGCCCAAACATGACCTGCACGGATTGGGCTCCGAATTCGGAGGCTTTTTTATCTTGGCCAATCGTGATATCCACGAAGGGTGCTCCAAATCTGGAGGCTTATTCGGCCCAAACCGTGACCTACACGGATGGGGCTCCGAATTCGGAGGCTTTTTTTATCTTGGCCAATCGTGATATCCACGAAGGGCGCTCTGAATTCGGAGGCTTAGTCGGCCCAAATGTGACCTGCACGGATGGGGCTCCGAATTCTGAGGCTTTTTTATCTTGGCCAATCGTGATATCTACGAAGGGCGCTTCGAATCCAGAGGCTTAAACGGAAGACCTTTGAACTGAATTGCACAATAAGAAAATAGGAGACTTTGCATTGCAAATGTGAAATCTGTACATGGTAAATCATTCAAAACAGCTATCATGCCCCACAGGTTAGGTTTAATGATAGAATTTACGTAGATGCGTGGAATTCCAAGGGCGTGGTAGACTCCTCCCAGACATGTCATTGAGTCGATATGCCCCTATTCCCGCGATTGAATCGATCTGGTAGGGGCCGTCCCAGTTAGGACCCAATTTTCCATTAGCCGGATTCCTGGCAGCTGGAAGCACTTTCTTCAGGACCAATTCGCCTGGTACATAGCGGCGTGGCTGAAAACGTTGATTATACGACTTAGCACGCTGCTGCTGGTACCATGTCATGGATGCAAGGGCACAGTCTCTTCGTTCTTCAATCAGAGTCAAATCCAAGGCCAGCATCATGTTGTTTCGGCTCATATCAAAAACTTTTGATTTCAAGGTTGGGAGGCCGATCTCCAAGGGGATGATTGCCAGCGTTTGGAAGCATAAAGCGAACGACGTTTCCCCAGTGGACCGCCTCGGAGTAGTGTGATGAGCCCACAACACACTCGGTAATTCTTCGACCCATCTGCCTTTAGCTTTCTCCAGCCTCTTCTTGATGCCGTCCAAAATGGCTTTGTTGGAAGCTTCAGCTTGGCCATTACTCTGTGGATAAGCTGGGGTGGAAAAATAGGGCCGAATACCATACTTGCTGCATAGTTCTCGGTAGACACCGCAATCAAACTGGGTTCCGTTGTCTGAAATAAGTGCTCTTGGAATGCCGAATTGCATTATGATATTTCTCCATACAAAACACTTCACATCAGTATCTCGAATGTGCGTTAGTGCCTCCGCTTCTACCCATTTTGTGAAATAATCTGTCGTGACAATAAAAAATCACTTGTTGCCGGGGGCGCGAGGCAATGGTTCGACGATGTCAAGTCCCTATTGGGCGAACGACCAAGGACTGGTTATAGAGCTTAACTCTTCAGTAGGCAGATGGGTTAAAGGAGAAAACTTCCGGCACTGTTCACATTTCTTCACGTAACACTCGGCATCAGCTCTCATTGTCGGCCAATAATACCCATGTGTTATAGCTCGATGAGCCAAAAAGGCATAACCTTGTAGCAATAGGTTCCTCTTGGGATGAGGAATGTAGTTTTGTCTTCGTTCTCCGGATGCATGGCAATTTGATGGTAGCCTCTGTAGGCATCGAGGAAGCTTATACGTTGATGATGAGCCGTGGCGTCTACGAGTTGGTCGATTCTGGGGAGAGGAAAACAATCCTTGGGGCAAGCTTTATTTAAGTCCGTAAAGTCCACACAGACACGCCAAGTTCCATTTTTCTTCTTTACAACCACAGTATTCGACAGCCATGTAGGATAGGTTACTTCCCGGATTGCCCTAGCATTAAGCAGTCGGTCAACTTCTTCGACAACGACAGCAGTGTGTTCTGCGGCTGACCGCCGGCTTTTCTGAATAATCGGCTTACATTTGGGGTTGACATTTAAATGGTGCTAAGAAATAGATGGATCTATCCCCGACATCTCATACGGTGTCCATGCAAATACATCAAGGTTGCCGAGTAAGAAGGTAATTAGCTGTTGCCTGTCGATTTTATTCAAGGATGCGCCGACCATGAAGAACTTGTTAGGATTCCCGTCAATTTCAACTCGATCCAGGGCTTCCGTGGCCCTTTTACTTGGGAGCCGTCCAATATTGTCGAGGCTCTCTCGATCCAGCACCTCAATAGAATTCACTTCCAGCTCTCTTGGTGTCTTTGCGGCAAGAAGATAACATGCTTGTTCTGATTTTTGGGAACCACGGATTTGTTCAATGCCGCGTTAAGTCGGGAAGCGGAGAAGTTGATGATAGGTGCTTGGTACGGCGTGCATGGCATGCAGCCAAATTTGTCGCATGATGAGATTATACGGCGAAGGCAGCTTGACAACCAAGAATTCCATATCCACTGTTCGGGAGCCCGTTCGAACTGGTAGTGTGATTTTGTCCAACGGGTATTCTAGATTAGCATTGAAGCCGAATAACGGATAATGAGCTGGAGACAGGTCCGACTCGGTGAACCCAAGTTTGATGAAGGTCTTGTAGTACATGACTTCTGAAGTACTTCCTTGGTCAATAAGAACGCGTTCAACGATGAATCAGCTTACGCGAAGTTCGATGACCAATGGATCAATGTGGGGGAGCATTACGCCGATCAAATCAGAATTGTCGAAGGTAATACTCAGAGCTTCATGGGGCCGTTTGGTTGGTGTGACTTGCTTTTGGGGGTCAGGATTTGACTGAATTGTATGAATCGCAGATGCCGTCGGCAGGCTGTATATCATATGGATTACGTCGAGTGGAGGTGAATCCTGCCGTAAAGCTATTGCTTTGGTTGCATTGTCTTTGCGGACGTATTGCTTAAGCCGATTGTGTTATACCAATTCCTTAAGGTGATCCTTCAACGCATAACAGCTCTCAGTATCATGACGGTGGTCCTTGTGGTATTCGCACCACCTATCCCGTCTCCTCGTGTCGGGAGGTCCCACCATTTTGGATGGCCATTTGAAGAACGGAAGGTGTTGAACTTTAGACATAATCATGCCGATCGGCTCTGACAACTCCATATATTTCTTGTCTGCGCACCTTGTGCGCCTGCCATCCACTTGAAGTTGTTCATTAGCTCGGTGGGAACACTGGTCATTTGATCGGCGCGAATCCCGCCTTTTGTCTCGTTTAGTTCGATTTCGTGGTTCCGGGCTTCGCGATGGTACAGAAGTTATCGGCTGAACAATTTCGGATGAGGCTGTCTTGTTGGCCTTGTTCCTGGCTTTAACCCGCAGGGCGTCATCTTCCACTTTGCAGTATTCCTTAACTTTCTTCATTAACGACCAGACTATTTTGGGGGGCCTTCTAGTCAAGGAACTGTGGAGGGCACTATCAGGATGCAACCCCATTTTAAAGGCGGTGATGGCCATGGAGTTGTTGCAGGTGTCATCCACAAGATTAAAGTATTCCTAATAATGCGCCGAATATGCTCGTAAGGTTTTCCCTGGTTAGATTTGCATTGCCCAGAGAGAGTCGGCTTACTTTGGCTGGACCTCATTGGTGATGAATCTTGCCTTGAAGGATTTCTATAATTGATGGAAACTCTTAATCGACGCCGGTTCCAACTCATAATACCACCGGACAGCCAATGGTCCCAAACTGCTCGGAAATATCCGGCACATGAGAGCCTCGTCGTCTGCATGCAGCGTCATGGCTTGCTTATAATGACGGATATGATTAGTGGGATCCGATTTTCCATCGTATAGGGTGAACGACGGAGCCTTGAACTTTTTGGGTAGTACTGCCCTTGCAATCCGTCGCACAAAGGGGTCATGTTGGTCCTTTTCGTCCGAATCATTTCTTCTTCTCTTACTCCGTGCATGTGGACTTCCTTTAGAAGAACTGGAGACTTCGACTTGCCCCTTCTTTTTGGGTTCCGGGGATGAGGAGTCAGAATCACTGCCACTATTTTGTCTCCGAACTCGAGGTTGTCGACCATCCTTTCTCAGGGGTTGTAGAAGATCTTGGCGTACGGCCTGCTTGGATTTTTCCACCTCCAAGGCCAAATCCTGTCGAGGGCGCTCGTTCTTAGCCATCATGTTTTCCGACCTCTGTTTGTTTTGTTTCGCCTGATCCATTATCGCTTGCATTGCTTCATCAGCTGAATCGAAGTTCAAGGCTCTTTGTGCAGTAATGTTTTCTGGTCCCAACATGGTGCTTGGAGTGGTATCGACTCGTGGCGTAAGGTTGTCAGTGACTGCCGGAGGATCTTCCGTCACACCCGCCATGGATGTGCTAGAGTATTCCCACAGACGGCGCCAATTGTAGAGAAGTGGTTTGGAAATACTCTTTGGATCCGAAGGGACGCTCGAGATCCTCAGCTAGTAACCTGAAAAGGAATGAACACTCTGGTCGGGGGTGCAGGAATTAGCACTCCGATAGACAAGTCAGTGTGTACTCTCTTGTTTACTTCTATCTTAAGTTAGGCGTACTAGTTCTCACGTACCTCTCTTTGGTTGATGTTATTATATTTATATCTTTTCTTGGGCCTCAGGGTTAGGCCCACCTTTAATCCACCGTGTAACTATTTACTCGGCTCCTTTTGGTGCAAACTGCTCTTCATTCGGCTCCTCACTCAATTGGTTACGTGACCGATTAGGATACTTCTGGATTTGTATAAGACTGGGCTGAATACAATGTATATATCTCGACTCTCTAAGTTCACTTATTCGGCTTCTTTGCATCCCCTAATACTCGGCCCCCACAGTCCCAATCTAACAAAAAGGAAGCTTTTGGTTTCATTACTAGACCCAAATGGAAAAAAAAAATAAAAAAAATAAAATAAATATGAAGAGAAATAAAGTTTGAAGCTTTATATACTAGTGGTTGGGTACGTGTGTTATACGTAACATGTGATTTTTTTTATAAACTGTTAGTACTGTAATTATACGTGTTTCTTAAAATTGGTATGTGATATATATACAAACTATAGAGACTTGTATAGGTAAATTGATTTGTATCTAAAATACAAGTAGGCAAGAAATAAATACATACTTGATTGAAGAATTTAAATGATAGATGAGAAATTTTATAAACATAAATATTAATTTATAATTAGATTGTTGATATCACAATCTTATCAAAAAACAATAAACAATAAACAAATCCTTTAAATATATAATATTACACAAATATTTTTCTATCAATTTTCTACTTCAATTTTTCACAATCCATACCTGTAATACAACTGAATGTATGAAATTAACTGTACAATTACATAACTTTTGTTTAATATTTCATCTCATAATACAAATTCATTCACTACAGGAAATTACACTTTTGTCGACTACAAATTTAGTCTGTAAAAGTTTGTTTTTAGTCGGCAAAAGTCTTCTACGACTAATTTTTTTAGTTGCCACTTTGGTCGTGGATACATGGTTGGTAAAAGTAATTTGCGACTATTAAATTTTTTAATCGGGAAAAAGAATATATTTGCCGACTAAAATTTTAATCGTCAAATATATAATTATCGTGACTAAACCATTTTGTAACTTAAAACGTTAGTCGCTAAACCGATGAATATATAATATTCCTGACTAAACACTTTGGTTATCAAAATTAATAATTTTACAGACTAATTATTTAGTCGTCAAATGTACCATTTTGCCTACCAACATTTTGTTCGCCAAATGTGAGTGGTGAAACACCGACTAACAACTTTAGTCGGCAAAAGTATTAGCTATTTTTCCCGACTAATCACTTGGTCTCCAAAAGAGGAAAAACTAAATCACATTTTGGTTGCCAATTCAATTCTTTTTGTTTATCAAAATAGAAATAAAATATAAGAAGAATTCCATTTGACTTGTATGATATATAATAATCCATCCAAACCATTCAATATAACTTATAATTTGCAAGAATCATTCAAACCAACAAAATCAACTGAGTCATGAACACCCAACAAAATACATAAATCAGCCAATTCTTAACTTATTTAATTGAAGTCATCAACTATTATAAGTTTTTGTTCACTAGTAATTCCAAACTACATAATCGTCCAATTAAAAAGGTCATGTAATTTATATAATTATCCAATTCACATCCATCTAGCATAAAAATTCAAAACATAACAAGTACTTGTTATTATGTTTTAAATTTTTTTCCATACGCATCGATCCAAAAATATAACTAGTAGTTTACCAAAATATTTTTCATACACATCTATCCAAAAATATATAATCCTTCAAAAACTATAACAAGTGCCAACTAGTCTTGTACAATTCAGCTTCGTGAACGATTTCATTCATTTGTACAAAAGAAAAACAAAAATAATATGTCAAGTAATTTTTTTATGAAAATATTTGCACATCAAATAATTGTAAAATTGACAAAAATTGAAAAAGAGCCATGGAAAGTAAAGATAATATAAACAAATTAAAGGACTATCAATACCATTTTGTAAATAAAACAACAACATTCATATTATATATCCAATCAACATTACAATTCTATCAATATCAATACACCACACTCAGAAAAATTCCATGAATAATAGATGTATGACCTGCAAATTAAATTCTATCAATATAATAATGCCATCCTTCAATTGAAATAGATGTTATCAATCAATGCATGCGTTTGGATTTTGTGCCTCATATTGCAATAACTAGACAACAGAAGTGAATATTTGATCTAGCGAGTTAGCTACTATGACCTGTAGGTCACAACACTTGTGATGTTTAAATACAATATATATATATATATAAAATAGATGTTTTGCCTTTTCTATCACATTTTTTTGGTCTAAATCTCTAACCGTGTGTCCCATCAATACGACGCTTGCTTTTACGAGTTTGTTTAATCTAGGCCGAGGTGATCGTTATGATCTCGGGGTTATTTTCAATTTTAGCCCCCAAACAGCTCGCTTTTGTTTTTTTCTCTCACATTTGTTTGTCTAAATCTCTAACCATGCATCTTATCGACGTGCCGCTTGCTCTTACAAGTTTGTTTAATCTAGTCTGAGGTAACTGTGATGATCTCGAGGCTATTTGGGGGTTGTTTCCAATTTTCACCCCCAAAAGGCCCGTTTTTGCCTTTTTCTCACATTTTTTTCTCTCTCTAATATTCTCATCGCATGTTTGTTTGCCTTTACTTTGAACATAAATATCATGAAATTTGGTTTAACACTTACCGAATACCATGACTAGCTATAGTGGGAAATTTGGTGGCCACCATTTTCCAAAAATTGCGCCAACATGCTTTGAAGTCCAAAAATCTGCCTTTGCATCTTCTCACGTTGTCTTGCGTACTCTACCTTTTTTATTTGTTGCTCCACTTCCTTTTTCTGCTACTCCTCATGGAGTATCTCCAACTCAGATGTAAGCCTTTTCAATTGTACCTAATGTGCTTGTGATGCAGCATTCTACCTAGATTCATAGGAAGAGGGCTTTGGTCTGACCCTAATCCTTTTAAGTATCCCTTCTTCTTCCCAAGAACCACTCTTGATATATCCTCTTGTGTCATTAGCGTTCCGGACTCGATAGACTCATCTCGCACCATCGTCATCTCCTCCTATAATTGTAAAATATAAATATTGTTAATATAAGCCAAACACAATAGTTACTATAAGTGTCCAAATGTTAAATACTTGCATGTAAATTATGACATAGGATTAATCCACTCTTTTGTCTTCTTGTTCCAATGAGTGTTCTTGTAGAAATCATAGATATCTGGCAACACTCCATAATTTTCCGTCACCTGTGAAATGCCAAACACCTAGATCAACACTCCTTCATTACTATGATAACATATTAAATAAGTGTGGATAAAGTTAATAAAATCAATGAAATATATCTCACCGCAATGCTCATCACTGCTGGAAAAGATCGAGACCCACTATGTGATTGTATGGTAGCTTGCTCATGTTAAGTTTGCCAATGTCATAGCTACTCTACATAGACAAATTAAAATATTTGTTACATATATAGTTATTATTGATAAGAGTACTAAGTAAAAATGCCATAGGGGTTCAACGCAACCACTAGAGTACTTGTCAAATTCAACCATTTGTAGGTACAACTGGATTGATTATTCATTCAATAAAATTTCAATTACTTGTTAATAATACATTACTATTTTATAACTAAATCATAACATATCTTGTTTTTGGGATCCAACCATACATGATCAATCAAATACTTCCAATCATCTAGGCTTACTTCTTTATATGGATTAGCATAGGGGCCAGTACCTGCATTCACAAGTTTCTCCTATTTCTTCTTCATTCTGCACTTTCAATCTTTATGTAACAAATAACAATTCCTTTCCACAACTCCCTGAGATAGAGAATTGTTCTCATAATCATCTCTAATTTCAAATTTATTCTACAATCAATACAAACCAAATAAGTAATGTCATTGCCTATTCTGCCAACACTTTAGCCAAAATTAAAACCAAGGCCAATAAAAGCATCTGTAAATCTAGATATAAACATCATGTAGCTTGAAATGTGTTGGGATTAACTTGCAATTAAAACAAAAGGTGAAATTGATAAAGATGCACTAATGATAACAAGAAATTGGGTATGAAAGGTAACTAGATTAACATATGAAAAATTAAAGATAAAGAGACTGATAGAATTGTTAAAAACTAAAGATACTACAACAAAGAACTTCTATGATAAAAAAATAACACCCAATAATTTATCATCAGCCCATGTTCTCGTGATTGATGCATGTACACTTAACTGCTGTAATTGTTTTCTTTTAATCCCTTTGTGCCACATGCCCCTCTTTCTTGAACCACTATTCCATTATATAGACCTATGTAAAACAACATTTAGTTTCTTTATTAACTGGGTTTCTATCTATGTCCATGTATCCCATATTTATAGTTGTAGTAGATACGATAGTTATTTAACCCCCCGTCTTTATGCTCCTATGTTCTATTGTGAAATGTGTCTTCTTTGCACATTGCTATTATCCTATGTCTTGCACTTGACCACCATGGACCCACTCCATGTTGTATGCCACTAGGAAGCCTCCCTTATGGGCTCTCAAGGCCAATCATACTCACTACAAGGCTTGCTCAATTTGTTGTTAGACTTAGGCATATTAAGGCAACAATGCTTATTCAATCTGTTGCAAGGCTTAATTCCTATGTAATAACACTATGGCAAAGAAAAAACCTCTCCATTCCAACCCCACATGGCATCTCTTTTGTGTATATTAACCATCCATGTTGGGATGCATTCGTATAACCATTTTTATGCTCCCATACCAGATAGAAAATCAGTAGGGTGGAATGAACATTGGAAAAAGTGTGACAAATTATATTTATATCTCTAAAATCTCCAAGTAAATTTGGAATGCTATTAAAAATGTGCAACCCAAACATGATTATTCTGAACAAAACATGTTTATTAGACACCAAGACATCTATACTAGGTATACTGTTATATTAAGTAAAGATTGGACTAGGTGTCCAATCCTTTGCTTTCTTCTCCTTATGCCATGCGTCCCTCATTTTTCTATTTAAAAAAGAAAGAAAGAAGTTATATAGAGAAGTGTACCAGACTTGAAACCTTAACCTTGAATTTAGGATTTAAGAAAGAAGGTTCTTACCATTTGAGCAAAACACGTATTATTGATATTAATTTCTTTATCATTTATTTTTTCTAACTTTAATTACTCATGCATCACTTCAACAACCCAGCATCAGTTTTAAACCCCAACATAAAAAACATCAACAAACACTCATTTGTCTTCAATGAATTATGAAAAATAATTTTGTTGAAAAACACAAATTCAGCACCCTACTCCCCAACAAACAATTTATACAAAACAAATCAGAAAACTGAAGCTATAACTCTACAAACAAAAACAACAAAGAAGTCACAATTTTCTAGCCGTAGAGCAATTAATTAGCGTGAACCACATCGTTCAGTTAATAAGCAACGTTAAAAGATGAAGTATTAGAAAACCCCAAACAATATGCCTTTTGGGAGGAGAAAAAACAAAAAGATAATGATTGACAGAGAAAAAGATCAAACCTCTTTATATATATTTATATATAAGGAAGTCAAAGAAAAAGAAAAAATTATAGATCATGGACCCCAAGGATAACCCAAATCATACAAATAGTGATACACGAAATCAAAGCAATTCGCAAATAATATAAAGCACATATGGTAGAGTTGTATGTGTTTTCTCAATCCAACTAGAACAAACAAGAATATATATATATAAACTTGTAATTTGTAATAAACTACCCAAAACATTCTTAACATTTATTTTGTAGGTGAAAAAAGTATAGGCAAAGGCTCTAGTGCACCCAATGCCATCCTTCAAAATAAAGAAAGGAATAACCTACAAATAACCTAAATAGACACAGATTATTGTGCTTGTGAAATAGTTTAAGGATTAGAAAGGCATATGTGTAGTGTAATGGTTGTGGTGAAGTGTAAAGTGAGTGTCTCCGATGAAGAAAAGTGGAACTGTGATTGGTACAAGACAATGACATGAGCCTATATACTTTGGCCTAGTCAAGAAGCTTTTGTAAAGCTATTGGCACTCTTAGTAATCTCTCTCTCCCTAGAATATTTAGTTGTGTAAGCCATATTCAATACATTTCCACATAGCTATGAATATTAGCTATGGACTCAAATCATGTCGAGAATTACAAAGAAACTAGGTAGATGACAAGAAACCATGTTAAAAATATTTTGAGTCCATAGATAATATATATACATAATTGCCTCTGAACCTAAAAGGTGGCAAATAATGACAAGCAATCGTTACGATGCCATAATATGGGCTTCAAACAGGAAGATGCCAACAACATAGTTGACGACACACAATGTTTATATAAATAGATCTCAAAGGTTTACCAACTTAAAAAATTTATGAATGAAAGAAAGGGCTCTATAAGTTTATTATGAATTTTAAAATTCTAATTGCTATGTGACTCACTGCAAGTGCAATTGATAATATATTAGAGCTTGCTTATGAAACCTAAAATCTGAAGCAAGGCAAGTTATAAGACTTGAAGTAAGGCACTAGAAACATTATAGAGAAACTATAAACAACCAACACCTTGTCCCTGCATACACCCAAAATAGTTGGGATACCTTGTCCATCCTCAGTCATTAGGGAGGAACTTTTCTTGTTTTTCATGAAGATAGGATAGTCTCAAGCTAATGTTTCAATGACAATATTGTAGAGGGAGCATGGCACCTTCACAACAGTTACATGACCCCACACAACCAAAATATATGAATCACCTAACAAGAGTAGATTGATGAAGAGGCAAATTCATTATAACTATGAAGAAAAAAATAATCTAGTGGCTATAGGCATACTTATCTTCATCAACTTAATCAAAGGACACAGAGGGAGAGGAGGAGGCAGTGGAGCAGTAGTATCTACTCAAGAAAAGCACCAACAAGTATTTGTGTTTGACATTCCATCAAGCATAAGCTTTGTTGTAAACTTTGAAGCCAGATTTGTGCTATATGAGTGGAACGGAGACTCATATTACATATCGACTCAAAATATTTGTTAGAAAAGTGTATACATATTATCAATTGGTAAAAAAATACTATCTGACTTGCTTTATTAAGTTAAAACACAGAGCATCAAAAATTGAGTTCATAATTAATTTACCCCATCTGCATATACTTGAATACATTGATTAAATAGTAGGAACAAAATGCATATTGGGCTCACAAATAGCCGATAGTGGCAAATTTTGTCACACCCCACTTTTTATTACTCGAATAGCATTACCATGTCCATTAACATAAATCCATTTCTATTAAGAACAAACAGAACTATACATACATTACCTCTATAAACAAATGAAAGTCTTCACAATCATACATATATGGAATGCAACAGGAATTATATTTAATCAAAATGCTTGTAGGCTTACATCTTTACATTACAAGTAAGGGTTTAATCATTTTTACAACAATGGTGTTCCGTCAACAAGTATAGGCCCCATGGCCAACAATTAAAGAAGATCACCGATCTTGAATCATCTCCCAACTTGCACCTGAAAAATGATTAGCAACGTGGGATGAATATAAAGTCCAGTAGAGATTCCAACATGATCCTAAGTAATGACAACATACAAATATCTATGATCATGAATGCACCATGACGTACAATATAAATAATGTGACAGTTTAATATTCAAAATATACTTATATAAGTACATTTTCCAAAAACATCAATTTGAAGACTACAAGGTGTAAAACTGTTTGCTTTCTTTCCAATTATCTAGTTTAAGTCCAAAAACATTTCTTCACAATACAACGTTGGTTATTTAAACCTTCACGTTAATAGAAAAGAATTTTGTCTCCATATTTGTTTTGAAAGCACGTTCATAGATACAAGTCATAACCCAATCTCACAACTCACTCACTACACACACTTATGCAACAACACATTTACTATATTCCCTAGCTATAGGCCTAAGGGCAAGGAACATCCATAACAGAAATACCAAGAAACAAATATTTTTAAGTATAAATAACTGAACGTAATACATACTTTCATTTCCACCGGCCTACATCACGAATGAAAAATGATACAATCCACATAACACATAATGCTTTATCGACCTCACCTGGAGGGGAATGACCCTAAGGTTACACCTTACCGGGTGCAAAATCGGAAGGGAGAGAAACCTATCACAAAGGCACCACTTTTTACCGGCTCAATATAGAGAGAAATAGACCTCCTTTCACACTTTACTAGGCGCAAATCGGAAGGGACGAGGAACCTTTGTCAAGGTGCCACGCTTTACCGACCTCACCTTGAGGGAAACGGACCCCCAAACAAAAACACAATAATAGCACAACATGCTAAACTACATAATACTATACATGTGTAATACATACACATCATCTACTCAACAACAACAATGCCATCCTCTACTGATGACCAAGGACAAAACCTCTAAATAGATAAATAGATACATGACTCATACACTATAAATCCATAACTAATTCCACATTTTCAAATCAACCATTTTTTATTTCATAAAAGAGTTAGACTTATCGTTTTATGTTAAAAACAAACTGGTTATTCCAAACTCTCAACATTTCCAAACCATAGCTAAACCTCTTTTTGTTTAACAAAAATCACAAAATTTTTTTTTTTGGTAACCAAGCATTAATTAAATCCCCTAGAGCACTTGTTCAATCTCATAATTCATAACTCACTTGTTACCCAACGTTACCCCTTTTTGTTTATTAATTCTTAATAATAAATTAGGACTTTTTGCCACAATCAACATAGACATGATTAACTACCTCCCAACATACCAAATCAGCCATCGATCATACATTTCCAACTCCTAAAGCTCAACCCCCCAAATCCTTTTTCATTCTTTTGAAAAATCTCTTAACAAACATATTTTTAAATGCAATAAAAACTACCACATATCTATATATAAAGAGGTATTGAAGATGAGCAAAAGAATCCCTACCTCTTGAAGCGAAGAGGAGATAACCTAAAAATTACCGGCTACGAAACGACGATCCGCTCAGATTAAATTGAAGCACTTACCGAGCTTTTCGTTTTGGTATATGGAACTAGGGGTCAAAGATATTTAGAAATAGATGAAATCAAGGTTAAAAAGCTTGAAAACTCAAAAATGGCAGAAAGAGAGAGAGGAGGAAGTGAAAAGTGAAGAGATTTGACACAAAAAAGTGACTTTTAAAGATATGATTCTAGATAGACAGCTTGAGCTGTCAAAAGTGTGCTCGAGCGGTGAATTGAGGCTTCTAGTATCTCAATTTTGAAAAATAGAACTAGAAGGGTCTATAGACCGCTCGAGCGGTGAAAGTTGCGCTCGAGCGAACTAGGCACACAACACATAATCACAAATTTCAAACATGCAAAACTTTCTGGTCCGAACTCCGTTTAGGGTTGTTCTTGTGTCCAAATTGAAGCCCTGGAAGTAAGATTTCCAATGGTTCTAGACTCATATCAAGATTCAAAGTGTGGAGAGATAAAATGATAAAAGAGTGAAGACTACTCAACAACAACTATTCAAATTCGGAGTTTTTGATCCAATCTTGCCCCAACCACTATGGTAACACCTCAACCAAGGCTCAAATATCAACTAAGAAGGTTCTCAACTATGATAATCAGAGAGTCAAATATAATCCCACCATACCAACCTTCCTACCTTAGGAAATTTCATCCCCGAAATTAAGAATACACCAAAACACAAGGCAAACCAACCACAAAAGAAATACAACCACCAATCCAAGCCTAGATCCATTCTTGGATAATTTTTCGGATCTCGGTCCAACACCTTGGGGCCCCAAAGACATCCAAACAACAAGAATACAAGAAAGAGGTCACGAATGATTCTTTGACCCACACTACTCGTTGGGGTCTACGAGGTGAGAAAACAAACAATGGACTCTACGTTCACCCCCAAAGGCGTCAACCTTCACTGAGCACTCAACACTTGAGCACTAAGGAAAAGAAAACCACCCTTACAACAAAACTCTCGGTCAACTCTCACAAAAGATGAGAACTTACCACAAAAACACAGCCTAAAAGACAATTCTTTGACACAATAACCCCCAACAACGCCAAAACCTCCTCAAAACAAAACACCTAAACACACGACTAACAATCTAAGCTAAGTCACTATAACCCAACCACGTAAGGTGATATTATTCACAACACATCCATGTTTTTAAATAAAAAAATTCCCCATTTTCTCATTTTCTTTGTAAATCTCCCTTTTGTATATGATTTTTTTTTTCTTTCTAAAAAGGTGCCCAAACTTGCACTGTCTACAACCAAAATGCATTTTCAATTTCCACGTAAAAGTTAAAATTTTGAAACCATCCTTTGAAAACAAAATAAAGTGTTATTCAGAACACATAATCATTCACATTCTCATGATTTGTTAGATTCAACTTTTATTAAATCGAATAAACTACGCATCGAAATCCTTTATTACCACTTAGATTAAATCCATAACATTACAATTCAACATTGCCATCCGAGGCCATGACACAAGGAAAAATTCATTTTCCGAATTCGCTTCTCAACATAAAATAACTGGTGAACCTCAATCGTCACCAACAACACCCATCACTCTTATAGTGATGCCTCAACACCAAAACAACATTTCTATAACAACAAATTAATAGAAATAACAACCATGCTAATAATATAGGAAAACACAAATAAAGTTTACATATTTTTGAGAGCCTCATTCCTATCACCATCTATCAATCACACAATGGCGCAAAAGCGCTCACAACACAATGGCCTTAACACGTAACCCCAACCTGAGTACAACCAACTCACACCAACTTCACATTTGCCTACATGAGACTTAACACTCACAAGTCCACACTAAAGCATTGCTCAACCTTACAACCCTTATGTTCAATTCCAAGCTACTCTCGAGGTGGTTATATGTCAACCCAATTATGACAACAACCAACTGACTAACTGACTCAACAACCCTCAACACTTAGCACCCAACACC
The DNA here is from genome assembly GCA_036172215.1 of Camellia granthamiana. Taxonomy (NCBI): domain Eukaryota; kingdom Viridiplantae; phylum Streptophyta; class Magnoliopsida; order Ericales; family Theaceae; genus Camellia; species Camellia granthamiana. The sequence continues at coordinate 101,663,906 of CM069903.1, forward strand.
GACATGCAACCCAACACTGTTTACTCCAAAATAGAGTTTCATACACAAACCCACATACCCACATGTTTCTTGAATCACACTGGATTCCTTAAGATTAGATCACGCCACTCTTGTTCCCTAAACAAATCACCATTCAGATGCCTATATGGCAAACGTTCTCATCCCACCACGTACAAAAGACCGATAAGGTCAACGACCATTCACATAACCTGGTATACACAAAACAATCATCACCAACACTACACTTCTTACTTGAGAACACAACTCCAACATCTCACAATTAAATTATAGCAACGACACCTAACACCTAAGCATTATACTCAAATCGTATCCACACAATTACCAAGTCTCAACAAATGACAAAACAAACACTATCCTCATCATTAAGCGACACGCGTCTCACATTCCCCCAAATGCTTTCACAACCTACCAGGTAACTCCTATCCATCTCACAAAACCCTAAGGTATCACAGCACTCCAAAGCAAACACGCTTAGAACCATACACTCCATTCTCACTACATTCAAGACTAGTCAAAACAATGAACAAACCTCTGCTTCTCAACAAGCAACTCTAAATCAATCCAAGGCATCACAAGCCAACACAAGCTTAACTCAGGAAAAATAATACAACATAATAAAACTAGGATTCCCAATCCTTACAACACTTTTTAGCACAATAGATGCAAGTTCAAGAATAATTACATACTCATACCATTTGGGTTCACAACAATACATACATAACATCTGTATTGTGATAATAAAATTCCACCACACCATAACATCACCACCATCCCCACTTAAACTACTGAAACTGGTCCTGCCCATGCAGAAGGAAATGACTTCGAACATGGCCCGTCCAATCACACCTAGAACAAATAAGTGGTCCCCTACTCCGTGACTGACTCGATGAAGCCTAAATCTTACTGGACCTTCCAAAGGATGAGTCCAAAGAATCAAAAGTGGATTGAGACGTTAACGGCTCTTGTGCCTGAGATCTTGCCCGTTTCTAATTCTTACTAGGTCTACTACCTCCCCGAACAATCAAAATTCCCGATATGCCCTCTTCCTTCTCATCTTGACCAACACCAAAATTAATAGTTTCCACGTGAGCTGCCGCCTCTACCAGGGTGTGATAATCTCTATATATAGCCCCAACAACCTTTCCTCGGATATCATCACACAACCTTCCCTCAAACTCAAAACAACGTTGCTTCTCTGTTGCAACCAACTGGAGCGAACCTCGACAAACTAGTGAACCTCGCCTCAAACTATGCCATAACTCAACAAACTGGTTTCTCAATATTTCCCGAGTGGAAGAAAGAAAATACTTAGCCCAAAAAGCCTCAGTAAATGCAGCCCAAGTGCTGCCCACAGAAACTCTCGCAGACTTCCACCAATAATCGGCGTTTCCCTTCTATTGGAAACTAGCCAAAACAACCCTCAACTCCTCATCCTCAACTTTGAGCATATCAAGAGTCTTGGTAATCTGCGCTAACCAATCTTTAGCCTCCAATGGCTTAGGCTCTCCCAAAAATATAGGTGGATTGGAGCAAAGAAACTCCTTGGTTAACTTAAGGGTATGCCCATGGTCCCCTTCAGTGCAAGCTAGAGCATCTCTCACTACTCTCAGAATCTCGCGTGTAACTTCCTCACCCACAGCCGATGCTGCAGGGATAGGTGCCAACGGAACAGTTGTGCCTCTATCTGCACTTCTACTCCCAACCCGACCTCTATTTCCTTGTGAAGACATCCTATTAAACCAAAAACCAAAACCAAACTTAGTGAATCACCCAATGGCCTTCCTCGAGGCACACACTCACCACCGCTAAGCTATAAGACACTTAACACAAAATCACACAATCCTATTCACATAAACAGTTAAACATTTAATCACATAAACGAATCAAGTCCACCAAGATAGCTACTCATCCTGGAACTCTCATGGAATTCTCATAAAAAACCACGCTGATCAAGTGTGTTTCTAATAAGACCTCAAAGCAAGTTCACTGGCTACTAGCACTGTCCATGAAACTTAATCGCATGCTCACATAAATGCAACACATAGAGTCCTAACACTTATCCTAACTATATGAAAATGTCCTTACCAAGCATAATAAATTCATTGTGGAAAAAACCACTTCCCATGAGCCCAAGGTATTCAAACCCGATTAACTCTAATACTAAGCTGTCAGGCCTAACTTTTTATTACCCGAATAGCATTACCATGCCCATTAAAATAAATCCATTTCCATTAAGAAGAAGAAGAACTATACATATATTACCTCCATAAACAAATGAAAGTCCTCTCAATCATATATATATGGAATGCAACATAAATTATATTTAATCAAAATGCCGTAAGCTTTCATCTTTACATTAAAAGTAAGGGTTTAATCCTTTTTACAATAATGGCATTCCGCTAACAAGTATAGGCCTCGTGGCTAATAATTTAAGAAGATCACCGATCTTGAATCATCTCTCAATTTGCACATGAAAAATGATTAGCAATGTGGGATGAACATAAAGTTTAGTAGAGATCCTAACATGATCTTAAACAATAACAACATAAAGATATCTATGATCATGAATACACCATGACGTACAATATAAATAATGGGCTAAATTATACAAATAGTCCCTATAGTTTACATGATGTGTCAATTTGGTCCCTGTTGTTTCAATTTGCTCGATTTTGCCCCTAAATTTGAGGGATTGTGTGATTTTAGTTCAATAAATAACGGTTATTGACACATTGTGTAGACTTTGCATCCACCAAACTTAACAACCGTTATTTATTGAACTAAAATGACACAATCCCTTAAATTAAGGGGCAAAATCGACCAAATTGAAACAATAAGGACCAAATTGACATATCGTGTAAACTACATGGACCATTTGCATAATTTACGTGATAGTTTCATATTCAAAATATACTTATATAAGTACATTTTCCAAAAATATCCATTTGAAGACTACAAGGTGTAAAATCATTTGTTTTCTTTCTAATTATCCAGTTTAATTCCAAAAAACATTTCTTCACAATATAAACCGGGTTATTTAAACCTCCATGCTAATATAAAAGAATTTTGTCTCCACATTTGTTTTGAAAGATGTTCACAGATACAAGTCACAACCCAATCTCACAACTCACCCACTACACACACTTATGCAACAACACATCTATTACCTTCCCTGGCTATAGGCCCAAGGGTAAGGAATGCCTATAACAGAAATATCAAGAAACATATATTTCTAAATATAAATAACTGAACGTAATACATACTTCCATTTTCATTTCCCTATAGCATGGATGACAAATGGTACAACCCACATAACACATAATGCTTTACTGGCCTCACCCGGAATGACCCCAAGGTCACACTTTACCAGGTGCAAAACCGGAAGGGAGAGGAACTTGTCACAAGCCGCCACGCTTTACAAGCTCAATACAGAGATAAACGAATCTCTTTTCACACTTTACCGGGCACAAACCAAAAGAGACGAGGAACCTTTATCAAGGCGCCATGCTTTACTAGCCTCATCTGGAGGGAAACAGATCCCCTTCCCCCCCTAAAAAAAAAAAAACACGATAATAGCACAACATGCTAAACTACATAATATCGTACAAGTGTAATACAAACACATCATCTACTCAACAACAACAATGACATCCTCTACCGATGACCAATGACAAAACCTCTAAATAGATAAATAGATATACGACTCATACAATATAAATCCATAACTAATTTTATCTTTTCAAATCAACCATTTCTCATTTCATTTTGTAAAAGAGTGAGACTCATCGTTTTATGTTCAAAAACCAAACCAAGCATTAATTTAATCTCCTAGAGCACTTGTTCAATCTCATAATTCATAACCCACTTATTTCCCAACTTTATCTCTTTTGTTTATTAATTCTTAATAATAAATTAGGGATTTTTGCCACAATCAACATAGACATGATTAGCTACCTCCCAACATACCAAATCAACCATCAATCATACATTTCCAACTCCTAAAGCTCAAACCCCAAATCCCCTTTCATGCTTTTGGAAAATCTCTTAAGAAACATATTTTTAAATGTAATAAAAACTATCACATGGCTATCTATAAAAGGTATTGAAGATGACCAAAAGAATCCCTACCTCTTGAAGTGAAGAGGAGATAACGCAAAAATCACCGGAGATGAAACGACGATTTGCTCAGATTAAATGGAAGCCCTCATTGAGCTCTATGTTTTGGTATGTGGAACTAGGGGTCAAAGATGTTTAGAAATAGATGAAATCAAGGTTAAAAAGCTTGAAAACTCAAAAATGGTGGAAAGAGAGAGAAGAGGGAGTGAAAAGTGAAAAGATTTGACCCAAAAAGTGACTTTTAAAGATATGATTTTGGACAGACTACTCGAGTAGTCAAAAGTGTGCTTGAGCAGTAAATTGAGGCTTCCAGTATCTCAAAATTTTTTGAAAAACAATGCTGGAAGGGTCTATGGGTCACTCGAGCAGTAAAAGTTAAGCTTAAGCAAATTAGGCACACAACACAGATTTACAAACTTCAAACAGGCATAACTCTTTCGTCTGAACTTTGTTTAGGGTCATTGTTGTATCCAAATTGAAGCCCTAGAAGTAAGCTTTTCACTGGTTCTAGCCTCACATCAAGATTCAAAGTGTGGAGAGAGAATATGATAAAAGAGTGAAGACTACTCAACAATAACTATTTGAATTCAGAGTTTTTGATCCAATCTCACCCAACCACTATGGTAACACTTCAACCAAGGCTCAAATATTAACTACGAAGGTTCTCAATTATGATAGTCAAAGAGTCAAATTTAATTCCATTATACCAATAAGCACGGAGTGCTACAAATTTCATAATCACATCAGTTCTATTTGACTGTAGGAATGTTAGATTCTAATAAGCAACTAAACTGAACCTTATATATTAATATGCAAAATTGATAATTGATAGGGTTTTGAAATATTAGGGAAAAGAAAGAGAAGAAATCATTGATGAACATAAACATTGAGAGGGAAAGACAGCAGCGAGAGCAAGAGAGAGAGAGAGAGAGAGAGAGAGAGAGAGAGAGCATTTATACCTCAAATTGATTTGAGGGAGAGTTGAAGATGCTCTAGAAAATGGAGAGGGTGAGGGCCCTGGTAGGTGAGGCATTGTAGAACAAGTATGAGAAAGACAAGTGGCAAAGTAAAGAAAAAGTGAGAGACAAATAGAGATACAGAGATACAAATCTTTTACCTAGATGATGGTGGTGAGGCAAAGACGAACGGTGACAAGCTGAAGACGGATGACAGTGCTAACGATGGAAAGGAAAGGACGACAGACGGCAGTGTTGATGGTGAAGAGGTGAGGTGAGTGGTGAGATTCAGAGGGCCAATTCAATTAGATTTTTGTGAAATATATATTATAAGGGTTTGAATTTTTTTGAATTTGTTTTCCCTACAATAGTGTTGGTCGGCCAAAATTACACTGTTGAGCTACGACCAAATTTCATTAGTCGCTAAAAAATTTTGGTAGCATTTGGTAGAGTTTTAGAATTATGATTTGAAAATAGAGTTGTATTTTGAGTTTGTGAGTTTTGGAATTATGATTTGAGTGTGAAAAATTTGTTTGGTTATGAGTTTTGAAAAGAGTTTTGAATTGAGTTTGGAATTTTTGATGTGACATATGATATTTGATTAAAAAACTTACAACTCATAACCAACACACAACCTAAAATTCTACCAGGTAGATGTGTTTTCAACCGTGGGTATGGAATCAATTCTTGAAAGATCTCACCAAACACCAAACTCAAATCGTTTGGTGGATTTAAATTTACAAAGCTCTACCAAACAGAACCTTTAAGTATCCCGTCCAATTTTTCACCTTCCTGCATACATTTTTGGGGACTAATATTTCAAATTAGTCGCAGAAAATCACTTTTGTGCAACTAAATTTCTTTAGTCGGTAAAAGTCAGAACTTAGAGCTACCAATTTCAAATTAGTCGCAAAAAAGTGATTTTTTTGTGACCAAATTTTTTTTAGTCAACAAAAGTGTAATTTCCTGTAGTGATTGAACCCCCTATATTGTATTACTTGCATACTATTGGTGTAAGAATGCAGTAATATCAATATGTAATATATTTTTATATATCAAAAGTTGTTGAGTCTCGTTTCTTGTTCTACGAATATCTTACATGATGAAAAATATAACATTAGTCATTAATATACAATTGCTATACAATTGTCGTGAAAAATAAATAAATATAAAAAGTACAATTATTATCGTGATGTATGTGTTTTGTAAAGTCTTAGTTTGTTATTGAAAGTGTTTGTTGTGGACACTTGTTTTTATGACAATTGCTATACAATTATTCAGTCTCGTTTCTCGTGCTACAAATATCTTGCATGATGAAAAATATAACATTAGTCATTAATATACAATTGCTATACAATTGTTGTGAAAAAAATAAATACAAAAAGTACAATTATTATTGTGATGTACGTGTTTTGCAAAGTCTTGGTTTGTTATTGAAAGTGTTTGTTGTGAACACTTATTTGTATGGCATGTATGTGTATATGTATTGAACATAAGTTGACAAGAGAACAATACACAATTCTACAGTTTTTTTTTTCCTAATAAATATAACTATGTTACTAAAGCGGTACATGTTAGAAAATTAAAGTATTCGGTGGTAATATAGCATTACAGATTGACAAATGTATGAATACAATAACATATATAAATTTACATTTATATTTTTTTATATGTTTATAAATATAGACATTGACATATATAAGTTATCACAAAAATAATATGTGAAATCTTTTGCAACAATGTAATAAGGTAACAATGAGAAATTAATTATTCATAATTAAATAGTTAGTCATAATGTAGATTTTTAGTGTTATATTTTTGTGCGTATGCAAAATTTTTTAATTAGATTATTAAATTCACATAAAAATTGAAAGGAATTTATGAATAATTTGTATAAAATTAGAGATTAGTGAAGAAAAATTAAAAAAGAAGAAGAAGTTTATAGTGTTTGGTTTGAATTTATTAATAATAATAATAATAATAATAATAATAATAATAATAATAATAATAATAATAATAATAATAATAATAACAACAACAACAAGCAAAAAGTTATAATAATAAAAAATAGGACATGTTTGAATTTATAAATTATTTTACTAATACTTTACTTTTTAATTCTATTTAGATTATTAGATATTAGATTTTTATGTCAAAGTGTAATTTAAATAAAAATTATGAAGAAATTCTAATATCTTTAATCACCAAAATTGAGAAAATATGAAAAACCATAAACTGAAAAACAGATTTAAAAAATAAAACCAACGAAAATGGTTCTTATTTAGAATTTTTACATCATACCTTGGTTATTAAAGTACTATGTAAAATATTACAGTTCATTAAATATAATTTAAACAAAAATAGAGTGTATGAAGATAACATGCAAATTTTTTAGATGCAGCACAAATCTCTATTTTAAAAACGCAGGTGCTTTCTTCCTCTATTTAGATTAAAAAAAATGCATACAACTGTTTGATTCAACCAAAACTATTCATAGTGACTTGATCCATGATGGACAATTGTAAATATTATGTATATATATATATATCAGTGTAGAAACAAACACATGAAACAAGAAAGAGTAATTATTTTTTGTTCTTCAATCATTATCAATGTAAAAAATAGGGAGATGATTTTTTTATATTTATATAGAACTCTTGGAACTAATTTTCTCTAAATATATATATAGAAAATTAATGTCAAATCTTCTTTTTATAAGGTTTAAAATTTTCAAAAATAAAGAGATAGTTGGTTTATATAGGACTCTTCATGACTTTTAGAAAATATAGTAGATTTGAGAGGGTAATATTGGGATTTAAAAAAGTAGAAAATATGGCAGGCTCTTCGCACTTTTATAATAGTAGTAGATATATCGCCTTTCTTAGACGAGTAATAATGACTAAATGAGTATAGGCCAAAGCCCAAGAGAAGTGGGCCAATTAGAAGGCTGAATCAAGTCCAACCCGTTGGATTCGAATGGACTCTTTGCGATGAAAGCACCTAAGGGAACGTGTCGAGGTACTATTTGTTGCGGTCCAGTAACCCATTGGAAGGTCATTGTGGTGCCACCTTTAAGATAGTACTTGAAGTACACTTGTCGAGGGAAGAGTAGCCAATGTGACTATAACCTCCGCAACTAAGTTATGAACCAAGACTCCCCAAGGTGATAGCAGCTTTTGAAGGAAGCCTCCTCTCTATAAACAGAGACTAATGCTTGGTGCTAATAGCAAACCTAAAAGCATTACTAGCTTGGCGTTGATAGCAGGTCCCAAAGTTCACTCCTTTAGTGCTGATAGTAGGCTCAAAAGTTCAATAGCTCGGCGTTGATAGCAGGCCTCGAAGTTTACTAGTTGGAGCTGATAGCAGGCCCTAGAGGTACCAATATACCGTGGTGACCCTACGCAAATGGGAGCAGGGCGACTTGAAAGTAAGGGACTTTCTTTCCATTACCCTGGTTATGGATTTGCCTCGGTCGCACTGGCAAGACCAAGGAAGCCCCCTTAGGCTTGGTATAAGGCATAACACGACTGATAGTAGGCTTAGCTGCGGCCTCCACCCTATGAAGCTGGGGAGTTTGTGGTTAGTTTGCTAAGGGTAGAGGAGTCGCTAAGATAGACACAAGTATGGCTAATAGCAGGCTAAGAGTCCTAAGTTGTGCTTTGGAAAACCGAATTAAGAATGGGGGTGTCGCAGGAAGTACCATCGCTGAAGGTATCACTGAAGCAGGTGCATCTTCCATGGTCTATACTAAAAAAAGACACCTTCCGAGGTTCGTACAAAAATAGGCACTTGTTGAGGTTCATGCCAAACAACAAGCACATGCTGAGGTGTGTACCAAAAAATGAGATATGCAGAGAGACACGTGTCTACCAAAACTTGGTGGTTTAAGAAAAGAAATATTTTGCGTAATCCTCTTAGACGTGTTTCATCATTCTATTTGGCCACTTTGTGTGATCAGTACCAAGGAAAAGTCTATAAATAGACCCCTTTTCCCAAGGTTTGAGAACTTAAGAAAACTCAAGAGAGAGAATTCTTGAGAACTTTGAGGGATTTGGAGAGATGCTCTACTGCCATATATTTCTTCTTGAACTGCATGCTTTACTCTCACTTATCACTCACTCTCCGGCTATCTCAGATTATTGACTCATTAGCACAGCTTTGTCTCTCCAAGTGATACTATTATTACTATTCATTTTGGACCCCTTACATTTTGTTACTCATAAAAGATGAATATATGCGATGGAGTTTAGCCATAGCTCCGTCATCATAAGAGTTTACTAGTATAAGGACAAAAAAATAAAAAACAAAATTACTTCCTAGTTATAGTGTTTTAAATTTTTGGATGCCATTTTCAGAACAAAATGTCTCTCCAAACACCAATGCTTGAGCAAAAAGTGTAGTTTTAATTTTTAAAGGATTTTCAAAAGTTAAAATTTAATAACTTTTGATCTATATTATTTATTTTTATAAATTGTATATTTTTGGGAATACTTTCATCAAGATCTATCAAATAATATCAATGAGTTTTCCAGACCCTCAAACTATTTTCAAAATGTTTTTAAGGAAATTAGCACATTTTTATTCATTTTGGCCCTTCTAGGTAGTGTATTTTTTTGAAAAAATGTTTAATCCACTTTCCAAAAGAGATAGCTTAGAAAGCCATAATGAACAAGAAAACAGGGAAAACTTTTCAAGAAAATCAAATGGATAAGCTTTGCTTGGCCGGACATCCTTTCAAACAACACGCTGAACTATTTTAGCCCATGGACGCGTGCTCGGATCTTTTCTTCTTCATTGAACATTTTTCAAGCAATGTGCGGAACAACTTTGATCTGTGGACATGTCTCTTGGTCTTTCCAGCTTCACCGGGCAACTTTCTGAGGAAATATGTCGGGCTACTCTACACCGGTTGGACATTTCTTCTTTGGTGTAACCTGTTTTGACGTTAGCCAAATAGCTTTCTTGTGAGTTGTCCCAAAGATCTTGGAATATGCCATCCAGATCCATAGGATCTAGAGGCATATTCCAAGCCCTAAATGCCTATAAAATCACCCCCTTTAAGGGAAAAGGGTTCCAGATTTTCTAGAGTTGTTTCCAAAAATTTTAATCACTATCCCTAATCCCTAATCCCTAATCCCTAATCCCTAATCCCTAATCCCTAATCATCTCTAATCACTCCCTCTAATACTTAATCAAATGCACTAAGAAAGAGAGAGTTTGGTGAGAATTTTGGACTACTTTCTACACACCCTTGCTTGGATGACTTGGAGCTAGAAGACCTATATTGATCAAAGGGAGCTTGGGTTAGAGCTTGTGATCAGCTTGGGCCCCATAACCTATTATTCTAGAGGTAATCCCTACTTTCATTTTTGTATTTTCTTTCAAAATCTATCTACTCTCTTTCTTGATTACACCTTTGGGGATCTTGGGATTGTTGATTGATTTGCTGCTAGCTTGGTTAGTTTCTATCCTTCTCCCCCATTTTCTATAGTTAGTGGAGGCCTGTATAGCAGCTTTGGCCAAGCCCGAATTGTTTTCTTTTTGATTTTATGGGTTAGAAAGCTAGTCATTGTTTCCTCTATGAGAGGGGGTAGTTTCTCTCTCCCTGAACCTATTTTACTTGGATTTGAGCAGTTTACGCTCTTTTTCATGAGTATGAGGATGAGAATCTCCCTCCTCTCATTAGAACTTTTACCCTTTTTATCATTTTTGCTAGTTTTGATAATATAAAAGCCTGGATATGGCTTCCTTTGCGATAATAGGTTGGATCTCCACTCTCATCACCATTTCTTATGGATTTGGATAGTTTATACTCATTTTCATGTAAAAGGGAGAGGACCTCTCTATCCTCATCAGAATTTCCTTTATTTTTTTGCCTAGTCATTTTTGTAAGCTCATTATATTGCTGTGTGTGTTGAAATGGGTCTCCCTTCTCCTTACCCTTACATTGTTTCACTCTTTGTTAGTTTAGACTTGTTTTTATTAGTATCATAATCGTATAATTAGTGTATGAGCATGCATTTGGGCTTGGACCATTATTTTCAAATTAATTATGTGGTGTGTACTTTGTTCATACCCATGTCATCTTGATAATGTCCAAAGCTCCTAGGACTCATCGTGTGAGGATCATGAATTCTTTTTAGACTTTTTTCTATTTTCTCTTGGCTAGAGTACCCAGTGAGCATCTCTAATGCCTTCTCTGTATCTCATTTAGTTTAGCATCTAGGATCATGCATCATTTTCTGATGCATTTGGCATGGTGTGGAGGATTACAAAGTGAGCTTCTTTCATCTTTGCATCCTACTTATGATTTTCTTATTACATCTAGCATGCTACCATGAGGCTATGTACTTACTTATTATATCTCTATGACTGTTCATTGCATGGAGGTCTCATTGCGTAAGTTGGAATAATTCTGATGTAATATCCTTGTTCTGTAGTGTGGTAATTGGTCCTTAACATGAATATGATTATGTGTTTGATATGGTTTTGTGTGCCATTATGTGAAAATATGTGGTTTTGAATTTCTATCTGTTCACCATAGGAATATCTGTTTGATTGTCTGCTTTGGAAATTTAATTGAAGGCCTTATCGGCCACGAAACCCGAAATCGATTACGCCATTGTGATTAGCGTAATTTTTAGAGCCTACGGTGAAATTTAATTGAAAATGGATTTGGATCAGATTAAATTGACTTAATTAATGGCATAATGCTCAAATTATTTAATATTAAATAATTATGATTAGTGGGACTTGTAAAGAGAGGCACTATACACTCAATCCATACACTTGAGCTCAAAATCAGATTTTGTGCCTTAGAAAGAGAGAGGGCCGGCTATAGAGAGAGAAAGGGGGAGAAATTGTGCAATTTTGGCTCAAAGCTTGGAAACCTTGAAGATTTCTCAAGAATTTGCTATAGATTGTGAGAATTAAAGCTCCTAGGTGAGTATTTCATGGATTCTAGTTTGTAATTTTGTGTATTCAAGCTAGTTGGGTAATCAAGAGTAAGTTTGACATGAAATTGGGTTGGTCATGTTGAATTGAAGGTCAATGTATGCAAGCATGTGTGTAATTGCTTTGAAATTTGCATGTTTGAACACAAAATACATGATCCATGTAGAATGTTGGTTAAAGCTCATGTTTGTAATTACCATTTGCACCATGTAAGTTGAAATGGGAGTGATATCCCACATGCATGTACAATTTATGAGAAATGAGTTTGAAAATACATGGAATTGTTATCATAATAGCAAGTTTGGGGTAAATTGGGACATGCATGTGTTTGCTTCATGAAATTGAGCTTCATGATGATGTAATTTGGTGTTTGTATCATGTTAGCACAAGTATATTTGAAGTTTGAGCTATAATATGCATGAAATGTTGATTTGAATGTCGAATTGGAGCTCAAGAACATGTTCTGGAAAACCCAGAAAATTTGATGTTCGCTCGAGTGGGGAAACCACCGCTCAAGCGTGAATTTCGTGCTTCCAGTATTTTTGCAGACTTGGATGTCCACTCGAGTGGGGAAGTTAACGCTCGAGCGGGGAGCTATGTAGATAGACCTTCAGCTCGAGCGCCAGACTTCACGCTCGAGCGTACTTTTGATGCATCCAGTACTTTTGCAGACCTCATGGTCCGCTCAAGCGGGGAAGTCCATGCTCGAGCGGGGACCCTGTTTCTGAAAATTTTAAAAAGGCATTCTGTGTTTCGTTTTCTGTTCTCTTTCACTTCTAAGTACTCTTAGGCATACATTGAGCATTGTAATTGAGTTAAAGAGATAAGAATGAAGCCTAAAGAGGAATATGTGAATTAAAGAACGGATTGAATTATTTGTGACCTATATGTGTTATGTGATGTGTAGGGTCAAGCTCCAGGGCAAACCAACCAACCGATCACTGTGAGTAATATCTTAACAAAGATATCTGAAATATGTTGTTGTCCAAATTACTTACTTCTATGTAAGTTTTATAAGTTCGTTGATTCGATTGGTGGACAATGTTGCTATACCAAATGAATGGGCTAGAGGCCAGTTTGATCTGAATGATAGAGTGAATGGGCCAGAGGCCATTTTGACAAGAATGAATGGATGGGCCAGAGGCCATTTTGACATGAATGAATGGGCCAGAGGCCATTTTGATATGAATGAATGGGCCAGAGGCCGTTTTGACATGAATGAATGGGTCAGAGGCCGTTTTGACATGAATGAATGGGCCAGAGGCCGTTTTGATATGAATAAATGAATGGGCCAAAGGCCAGTTTGACATAAATGAAAATATGAATTGGGCCCAAGGCCGTTTGAAGCATGTTGTTCTACATACCGTTTGTATAACTCCTTTATTTGATATTATTCACTGGGCTTTCGCTCACGCTCATTCATGTGTTTGTAGGTGAGCCAAGAGGAGTCCAAACCCAGCCCCAGTGAAGTCTGTGAGGAACAACAATGGTTTTGATGAGTCAGCCCTTGCGTCTCATGCACGAGATCCGTCTTCGCCTTTTTGTCATTCTGTTTTATTTTGTCATGTGGGCGAAGTCTTTGAATATGTTGTATATAGTTTTCTTGGGTTGACTTAGACTTATATGATCCTGTATGTACAGAACCTTGTGTAGTACATATTTTGTTGTGAGTTATTAATATGCATATGTATGGTTTGTTATGATGTGCCATGTAAGCACAGCTCTATGGACAAAGTTTTAAATTGCTTCCGTTTGGCCCCTTTACTCTGATGAGTTATGTCTGATTTGGTTTGAGGCCGTAGGTAATCTCGTGGTTATTGGCCGGTTATGGCCTTAACCCATAGGGGCGGGTTCGGGTCGTGACATCTGATCTCCTTGCATGGCGGATTTCTCGATTTTTCTTGAGATTTCTGCTTTTCAAACTCTTTTCCAAAATAGCGAATGATTAGAATATTCTAATGTAGGTGATTTGGTCTATATTTGTCTACCCCACATAGTAAAAATAACAGTAATAAATGGGTTATATGATCATATCATGTTAGTAATTCTCATATCATAAATTGGTAGAGGCCGATCTTTGATCGGGTAAGTGGGGGTGCTGAATTCATGACATTCCCCTCTCATACCTAAGTTCCTGAGCTGAGACATGTTGGTTACGACGGATCATGACCTTTTGGTACGAGTCATGGGTTTCCTATTTTTCCTCAAAAGATTGTGTGGCAACTCTGAATTTGGTGATATAGTTCATTGTTGGCATTTCTTCTGATTATTGGATTTTCTATGGAATTTCCAAATTTGGACTCTCATTCCATTTTGCATTAACTTGTGGAATGAGATCAAGGGTTTGAACTGTCGGGCATGCTCAGACCCCCCCTATTCGGGAGATCCCATACGTGTGCATAGCATGATCATATTCATTTTGATCATTTATATACTTTGTTAATGGTATTCCCAATGGTCATTAACTCACCCCAAATCTAATAAAATTTTCATGACTTGATGGTGTGACTTTGCCCAATTGATTAGGCGGTGGAGATTTTGATTCGAGCACAAGGGCTCATTGATGTTATATGTTGAAGTCCAGAGCTAATGTGCTTTTGGGATTGAATGTCCACCTTATGTGTAATCAAGGGATTGTCCTTGAAATGTGTACGCCATAGGGCACTTTATCTATGTATTCTCTTGCTTTTGAACGATTATTGCACACGAATGTATGATTTTGAAGCAATGATGTATAATTTACTTGAAATAGTTCAATGAGAAAGAGATTAATTTTAACTAAAAGACAATGTTTTTTTATTTATATTTCACGCGATTTTGACGATAATAAGGATAAATTGGAATAAATTTTAAGGTTTTGGATATAAAATGGATTATAAATTTAGGGGTGTTACAATTTGGTATAAGAACTAACCAGGTTTGAACAATTGAGCTCATGGGATGTGACTTTTGCCACAATGGGTTTATCATGTTGGGAATGGACGTTAGTTTGCCTTGTATGCTTATGTGTTTATGTAACTATGTGGGTATGGAGTTAAGCTTCCAAGATACAGCTTGCACCTATTGCATTCATCTAAATCTCTTTGGAAAGACACCTGATCAATGCTTTTTCCACTTGGAAGTCTTTGAG
The DNA here is from genome assembly GCA_036172215.1 of Camellia granthamiana. NCBI lineage: Eukaryota > Viridiplantae > Streptophyta > Magnoliopsida > Ericales > Theaceae > Camellia > Camellia granthamiana. The sequence continues at coordinate 101,679,083 of CM069903.1, forward strand.
CATCATGGGACTAGTTGATATCTTAAAAGAGTGATTCGTGTGTGTTTTATGTGACTACGTGCTTACTTGGTTTGCCTTAATTTTGCATAGAAAGCATGTAACTTGGATTATTTAAGAACAATGCAACACACACACACACACACATGCTATAGAGATTAAGAAGGCTTACCTGATCGCCCACTTTCAGTGTCTTACATGTAATACATAAAATAAATATAACAATCTATTCTGGGAGATCGCTCGAGTGGTTAATCTGTCGCTCAAGCGGTGATACGAAGCTCCTAGTATCTTGTTTGTTTGCAGTCTAGACCGCTCGAGCGGCTAAGTGGTCACTCGAGTGTAGAAATGAGACTCCTAGTATTTTTACTGTAGCTCTACAAAACTTCTAAGATCTTGTGTTTGCTGCTTGAGCGGTGTAGACACCCCATTTTTGACCGCCCATAAGACTTGGGCACTTTATTTTGAGCACTCCATGATGAAGGTTATGTTGTGTAAGTGGTTTGACTTCTCAATAAAGGAATTTGAATTCGAGCTCTAAACAATCCCAACCTCCATACCCAAGATGTTTTTATCTTAGAAACCCATTTTTGAGCACTGTGCCAACCTGCATTGAACCTAGAACAGAGAGGCAGGGGAGCTACATTAGGGCCCGGCCGTGCCTCGTTTGGGGCCAGCTGTGGCCATTGGGATCCGGCCGTGCCTTTTGGGCGATAAACACTGTTCTGGGCTAAAATCTGCCAACTGTCTAGTTTTGAAGATATTTATGACCTATTTGCCTCAAATTCTATAAATAGACCCCCTACCTTCAGAATTGAGGGTTAGCAGATTTTCCTAAAGGCTTTGAAGGATATTGAGAGTTAAAACCATCCTCCTTCCTCCCTTGACTTCCATATCATCCTTTGGCTATACATACACAATACATACACCATTAGAGCTTGTTCTTGAATCTTTTTGTTGAAGTTTCAAACCATATTTCATAAACTTGAGGGTGGTTGGAATCAAGTTTGTCAATTAAGAGCTTATCTCTATTTTAAAGAGGCATAACTTTGCATTTCATCTTTACTTTTTTTTCATTCTTTTCCTCTCTTTTTCTTGCCTACATACTATTTTTCAAATGTTTTGAGGGGCTGAAATATGTGATTTAAGTCTCAAAGGGGAGGGGTTAGCCTCCATTCCTTAAGCTTGCTTGCCTAGCTTGTTCTATCCTATTTCCCGACACTTTTTCCACAATTTTGAAGTAATTTTAGGTACTATTTTTTTTTGGGTTTTAGGGGCTGTTTGATTCATTTAAATAGTTTATGCTTTGAATATTATATTTGTAGTATTGTAAGTCCTCATGGATTTGGTTGTTTAGGTCTTAGACACCGATTCATTTGAGTTGATAGCTTTATTTATTTAGTTTGCATGCAAATAATCTTACTTTTGCAATAATCAACTTCGCATAATCATCTTTGCAACCTTCCTCATTTCTTTGCTTCTTTTGACTAAGAGTTGTATCCGACATAGGATTACCGTTCAAAGTAAAAGAAAGAGACCCCTCATGTGCTAAATGGTTTAATCTCTTCAGAGATTCATTACCCGGGCATTACATCTCTCTTATGTTGAGAATGATCCCTTGTTTCATACTCCTCTTAATTGCCGGCGCATTGTTTCTAAGGGACTAGTTTTTTAACTTAGGCCTTTGGAAATCTCAAAGAAAGGTTTCATTATAGCTTGTCATCGAGTTTGGATTTGAGGTCATTATCGCCCTTCTTGGGTTTGACTCTGAGTCCATTATTGCTTAGGAATAGGTTTGATTCCTTCTTTGTGATTTCCCCTACAGAGAAGGGCTTGAAAAGTTCATTTCTCGGGTTAAGCTATGCTTGTTCATCTTTATTGCTTTTGGACTTGGTGGACGTAGATATCACTTTTGGACAAAATGGAATAAAAGATAAGAAATGGAGAGGTAAGATGAAAAAAGCTAATAAAATTGGCTTAAAATTGGATTAAAACTGATATAAAGAGCTAATAAAATTGGTTGGATTCGGTCGGACGTTATACCGAATCTGTCGCTTCTAGAGTCATCGTATACTAAATTTGTGATGTTTTTTAATAAATTCTTGTCTGTTTCAACTTGCAACAATTGATGGTATGAGGACCGAACTCGATCCTCCTTTGAGTATCTTCATGATAAGAAAGGGGCAAACATGACTTAGGAACACTCTGTCTACACTGTTTTCATCTTAGAGCACAAAAACAGACTTCTGCAAAAAAATAGGGCACAACCGGATTTGTCTAGGCTCGGCCGGGCTCCAAAGTATGGTAAACATTGCATTTTTGTTGAAACACAAAGCAGTGGCTGAGGGTGAAACAAAACAATTTCCTAGGAGGCAGATAGAGTAGTTTCTGAGGACTGTCTTTGTCGGTGCATGTGCGATCTTTGTTTATTCTCTATATATTGTTGTGGTAATATTATTGTTGTAATAAATTAGATCGTTATTCATTTATTATTCATTCGAATTTGTAATAAGTAGTTGATTTGGACACTTGGACATTTAGACTCCCTTGTATGAGGGCAAAATTGTAATATTGTGTATGTCTTCCAACCGCTATTTCTTTCTCCCATTTATTTACTCGCTTACGATGGTTGCATCCATATTTTGATTTCATATCATTACCATGTGTAAATAACCATTTTTACATGCATTGGGTTCAGTTCATCATTTTAACCATGTTGTCATTTCTTACTTACTTGAATACGTGCACTAATCGCATGACTTGATTTGAGCCATATGCCATGTTAAATAAACAGAACCTAGTAGTTGCATTTTGTATGTGTTGCATTAGTCATTTGCATTGTTAGGATCATGCATTTTTTAAACTATTTTTGTTCTATTTTGGCTTGCCTTGGTTGAGTACTGGGTGAGCGTTTTCGCTTTAACATATTGCATGTATGTTTGTGTTGCCATACCAAGCATGTTACCATGAGGCTAAATGCTTATTTGATATATCTCTTGAGTGCGTGTGGATGAAGGCATAAATTAGGATAATTTGCTTAAATTAGGATAATTTGATTAAATGTACATATGAGCTCACTTTTTCAAGTGGTATATATTCCAAACTCTTTGCAAAACGAAGATGAAAACAAAGAGTTCCAAATTTTGTGAAATAGTCTATACTTGTTTAACCTCACATAGTAAATATGGCATAATAATCAAAACATGAGCATATCCTGTACATAAAAATCACATCATGATTTGTAGAGGCCGATCTTTGATCGGGTGAGTGGGGCGCTCAATTCATGACCTTTCCCTCTCATACCTAAGTTCCTGAGCTGAGACACTTTGATAATGATGGACAAGTGGCCTTTGACATGAGTCACGGGTTTCCTAAATTTCTCAAAAATATTTAGGTGGTGACTCTGAAATCTAGTAATGCAGTCCATTTTTGGCATCTCTAATGATAAATGGATTTTCTAAAGATTTTCCGAATTTGGACTCTCATTTGTTTAATCTATTTCACATTGCACTTGTGAAACCAGATTCAGAACCATGGGAGTCCGAACTATAAGGCTATCGTATCCAAGGAAACTAAACCCCTTCGAGGAGCACGAAAAGCCAGCTACAAGCAGTCTTTTTGATTTTGTGTACTTCGCTTGAGTAGTGGAAGTTCGCTCTAGCGGTCTGTTCAAGATAGCACATTTAAAAGTTGATCTAAACATATTTCTCTCTCACTTTTTCACATCCTTTCTCTCTCTAACACCCATTTCCGAAATGCAAACCCTAAAACACTTGATTCCTCATAGTTTTACCCAAGATTCACCTTAGATCTTCAAAGAGGGTTAAAGAACAAGCTAGATTTTTAAGGATCTACTAATTGTTTCACGTTATTTTGGAGCTTAGAGTTAGGTCTTCATTCCTTGTTTTCAATCTTGAGGTAGGGGCACTTTTAACTTGTTATATCTTTGATTTGATATGCATATGTGGTATTTTCACTAGTTATCAAAATTTATGAAATGTATTTGAGTTATAAAATGAGTTTGATGAAAAAGGGCTATACATCATGATTTTTGGAAGGGTTTATGTACATTTTTGATGACTATTGTTGTTGATGATGAGGATTGGCCTATAAATGATGTAAGAAGGAAAAGTCTCAATTTTTCTAAAATCGTAGTTTTCAAATTGGTTCAATAAAAGGGATTTTGCTCATTTGACTCTTAAATTTTGAAATTGGGTGTAATGGCTTGACTTTGATGTTGGCATATGAGATTTGGAACTTTTTAACAAATAACCATGTGACGGTGATGATTGTGAGTTAAGGAATTTTTTTTGATTCTGAATGTTTATATTATTGGATGGTTGTGAGTTGAGAATCACCTTAGGGAAATTAAGATTTGGAAATTCATGCATCATATGCATTTATAAATATAATTTAGGACTTCAAATGTTAATGTTCGAGAAGTGTTAGAAGGGGGTAAATAGCGTATGAGTCCTGGTTGTGAGTCGGGCGTTGGTTTGAGTTGTGTAATGTATATTGGTACCTGCACAGATAATCAAGGTGCCCAATTTCCTTATCTTGTGCATATTGCTAGACGAATGTGGGAAAGGTTTTAGGGTGTCCACGAGCCTGTCATTTATAGAGTTGGCGAATGTGGAAAACATGATTTTGGTTGTCCACGAGCCTGTCGTTTCAAGAGTCAACAAATGTAGAAAGGAAAAGGTATTGGGTGCCCATTGCCCCACTGTTTTGAGAGTTGGCACATGTGGGGACTACTTTCTATATGTATATGTATGGTTCACGGTTCTTGTATTGGGACTTCATTACAGATTTACACCACATGGTTTGGTTATGATATGTTGTTGGCATCAACCATTTCGCATCATGGTTTTATAAAGGAAAAAGGTTTTGGTTTTCTCATCTCTAGCATGGCATGATCGTATGTATTTTGATTAGTTATATAACACATTAATGGTATTTTCTACTAGGTAATTGCTCACCCCAAAACTAACAATCTTTTAAGAGATGATGCTATTGTGCTGCCAAAGTGAGTTGGCTTAGGATGGATTTTTGGATGGGAGCACGGAGACTCTTTGAATGTTTCTTGTTAAAGTCTTGGGCTCTTTTTGTGCGGGAGATAGAACTCCATCTTTTGTGTATTCAAGGAAAATCCTTGAAAAGATGTAAGCCCTTAGGGCATTATATTTTGTTTTATCTCTTGTGTTCTGAACTATATATTCTGTTGATGAATGTACTTGACAATGATGTAATCACTCGAATAGTTCAATAGGGAAGAGATAACTTTTCAAATTAGGAAATGGATTTATTTAATGGTCTAACTGGTGTTTATAAATCAAATTATGTGTGAACAAATGTTGTGAAAAGATGATAATTATCTGGGAGAGCTAACCGATTTGAATACCTAAAGTTCGTGGGATGTGATTTATGCCATAATGTGTTTATCATGTTGGGATGGGATGTTAGTTCCTTATATGTTTATGTGTTTATGTGCTTGTGTGACTATGTGAGTATGGGGTCAAGTTTCTAGTATACAACTTGCGTCTATTACACTCATCGAAGTCTCATTAGAAAGGCACTTGATCAATACTTTTTCCACTTGGAAATCCTTGAGTATCATGAGATGAGTTGATATCTTAGGAAGGTGATCCGTATGTGTTCTATGTGCTTATGTGCTTATATGGTTTGCTTTATTTCAAATAGATACATGAGTAGAGTTGAGATTATTCAAGTGTGTCAAGTGGGTTGAGTGTGAGTATATGAATTATGAGTTAATTCTACTTTACCTTTACGCTTATATAGGATGTTTGGACATGGCAGAAGCTATGGTAGACCTTGTTGGCATGGTCGAGGTATTTTGGCCCAATAAGATCTTCTTTTCCAAGAAGAAGGAGTAGGACAAAACAAAGTTGCTACACCTCCTACCCAAGATGCAATTGGGGCACTAGCCCGAGAAATGGTCAAGGCTCTTCGGGAGTCCATGGACATATTTTGAGCTGAGCAAGTGGCTAGAATATTGGAGGGGGAAACTAGAACCTCCTTTTTAAAGAAAGAGTTCTTCCGTTCTAATCCCGCCGAGTTTTTTGGCAGACTCGATCCTATAAAAGTCGATGAGTGGCTAGAACAAATTGTCAATCCTTCAAAATCTTGGATATTCATGAGGGAGAGCTTCGAGTAATGCTAGTAGCTTACCAATTGAGAGGAAGCCGGTCAATGGTGGAAGACAGTTAAATATAAGGTCGAGCATACTTGGGAGGCATTTAGTCAAGCCTTTCAGGAGAAGTTTTTGACTCCTACTGCCAAGGAGAGGTTGAGAAAATAGTTTGAGGAACTAAGGAAACTAGATACACCTGTGGCAGAGTTTGAGGCCACATTCACTCGTTTATCACGTTTTGCACCTGAGCTCATGGCGACCAAAGAGTGTCGATGCTTGAGTTTGAGAAGAGGTTGAGGCCCAAGATCTTGATGAAGGTGATGGATAACATGTTTAGGGAGTATGATAGGCTTGTTGAAGCCGTAGCTCATGTGGAGATCATGTTGGAGGCCGAGGAGTCTAGGCAAAAACACAAGTGGTCGGGTTTCGCGAAGTCCCAATGTGACGTGTTCCAAGAAATAGAGGGGTTCTTCTTTTTCTTTCCAGTCATTACCACAGTAGGCTAAATCTTTAGGTTTTACTTTTATGAGGAGTTCGGGAAATACGAGTCTGAGCCGTATTACCATTTTTAGATGTGGCCAACAGGGTCATAACTTTGAGTGCAGACAGAGTCTGGGTCAGTAACAGTCGACTCGTGCTTAGAGCTAATCTTAGGGGAGGTGTCAGTCGCCCACTTGCTATCATTACGGACAGTTAGGGCATATAAGGAGGTCTTGCATAGTTAGTCGGGACGACCAGTGCTTCAAGGTCTCAACAGGCAGGAGGTTATCAGGCAGGCCAGGGTTAGAGGTTGACACATTAGCCAGTTTAGTCTAGACAGGTATCGAGAGTAGTGCTTGAGGCCACTTCTACACAATCGGTGTAGCCGGCCTATGTTCAAAGGGGAGACTAGAGAGAGTAGGGACTAGATGAGCGAGTATATGCCATTACCCCGTTTGAGCAGTTGTCTAGGCCATCTAGTGAGAGGTACATATCTTATCTTTAATACTTGGGCCAATGTATTGATAGATATCAGAGCATCTCACTCATTTATAGCAGCTGCATTCACATCTATTTCAGGGTTAGAAATTGAACAACTAGAGTCTTTGCTTATGGTAGAGTCATTTGTTGGGGGTAAAGTTGTCTTGAATCAGGGATGTCGCTGGTGTGTGATTGAAGTCGTTGATCGTTGACTCCTTTTTAGTTTTGTGTTATTAGATATGTTAGGTTTTGATATCATCCTCGGCATGGATTGGTTGTCCTCTTACCGCGCCATCATAGACTGCTACCGTAGGAGAGTTACCGTGTGCACATCGGGTGGTGATTGTTTTTCTTTTCTATGGAGTAGAACCAATAGATTGTTACCACCATTGTATGACCCACATGGTCGAGACGAACTTAGCTTTCTTTTGGCAACCTTTATGAATGATGGGAGTGGTATAGTTCGGGGTGCTTTTCCTAGAGTGGTTTGCGAGTATCTAGATGTTTTCCCTAAATACCTCACAGAATTACCCCACCACCGTAAGGTTGAGTTCTTTATAGACTTGGTGCCTAGCACAACACCATTGTCCATGTCACCCTATAGATTTACGCTGACACAGTTATTCGTTTTAAAGGAGCAGTTACAAGAGTTACTAGATAAGGGCTTTATACGCCCCAACACTTTGCCATGGGGAGCCTTGACTCTCTTTTCCGAAAAGAAGGATGGTTCAATGCAGTTGTGTATCGATTACGACAAGTTAAATAGGGTCACGGTTAAGAATAAATACATGTTGCCTAGAATAGATGACCTTTTTTATCAACTCAAGGGTTGTCGATGTTTTTCTAAGATATATCTAAGGTTAGGTTATCATCAGTTGCAAGTAAAGGAAGAGGATATACCGAAAATGACCTTTCGTACTTGATATGGCCAGTATGAGTTCCTTATGTTGCCATTTGGTTTGACCAATGCCTCTACCATTTTCATGGACTTGATGAATCGAGTCTTCCGCAAATGTCTTAACAAATTTGTAGTGGTTTTTGTAGATGATGTTCTTATCTATTCACCTTCAGACAAAGAACATGAAGAGCACCTCCGTGTTGTCTTACAGTTGCTTAAGGAGCACCAGTTATATGCTAAGTACGAGAAATGTGAATTCTGGCTTTCCGATGTGAAGTTTTTGGGTCATGCTATTTTCTGGGGATGGGGTCACTGTGGAACCTTCAAAAATTGAGGCAGTGCAGAATTGGGAACAACCTAAGAACGCCTTTGAGGTTCATAGCTTTTTTTGGGTCTTGCTGGTTATTATAGGTGGTTTGTGAAAAACTTCTCTACCCTAGCATCCCCATTGACTAAGTTAACCCAAAATGGGGTAAAGTTTGTTTGGAGTGAGTCTTGTGAGAAATCTTTCTTGGAGTTAAAAGGTAGATTAATTGCTGCACCAATTCTAATCATTCCGGAGAGAGGGTTGGGCTACACCATGTATTGTGATGCTTCTAGGAAAGGTTTGGGGTGTGTCTTGATGTAAGAGAGTAAAGTTGTGGCGTATGGTTCGCATTAGTTAAAGACTCATGAGAGAAATTATCCAACCCATGACTTAGAGTTAGCCGCAGTCATCTTTACTCTAAAACTTTGGAGATACTATTTGTATGGGGAGAAATTTGATGTGTTCTCGGATCATAAAAGCCTTAAGTATCTATTTTCTCAAAAATATTTGAACCTACGTCAGAGGAGGTGGATGGAGCTCAGAGAAGATTACAACTTTGAATTACATTATCATCTGGTAAAGGCCATTATAGTGGCTGATGCCTTGAGTAGAAAGTACGTAAGTATCGCTGTTGTCACAACCCAAACCCGCCCCTAGAGGTTTAGGCTGTAATTGACTAGTAGTCCCAGATTAATCAGCCTCAAAGACAGAATTCCAAAATATAATTAAACATACGGGGCCTGAAGCGGAAGCAGAGTAAGACATTTGTCCATTGAGCTGTGCATACATGGCATGAATGGAAACAAATAAAACACATCTCACTTCATATCATAATATTTACAAATATTTGTCTTATATACAAAACCCAAGATCAAAACTTATAACATAACAAATGTACAAAACCAAAGCTTCACAAGCTTGGCCAAAACAAAAGATAAGGCCTTGACGTGAAGGCATGACTTTGGTGGCTTTAGAAAAGGCTGAATCCAAAGCCGTCTCTAGTGCGGAACTTCCTGATGCTCACCTACATACATATATATATATATGTATATAAATGAAGTGAGCTGGAAGCCATTGAGAATCTTAATTTAAAGGGGTTAAATGAATGAGTTCCATAACTTATCGAAGTAATTCGAAATTCTTGACATGATTAAAACATGTTTTAGAAATGTAATAACAAATACAGTTCATCAAACCTTTCAAAGCTTAACACATTTCATAGCATACAAAAGCCTTATTTAACTTGTCGAAATACCATCCAGAACATTCATATAGAATGACTTATTCAGAACACCCATATTGGTGACTCATACAGAACATCACACTTGATGCCTTATACACAACGTCACTTTGATGACTTATACAAAACATCCCTTTGATGGCTTATACAGAACATCACTTTGATGGCTTATACAGAATATCACATTAATAGCTTATACTTGATGAACTCATTCAGAACGTCTTACACTTGTAGATACCATCCAGAATGACTTCTTTCGATATCAAGATCATACAGAACGATCATCAGAGACTGTCATCATACGGAACGTTTACAACGGTTCAATGGCTTATACAGAATGTCCAAGATGGAACATAGGCAAACACAATAGTCACTGAAGATCAAAGTATATTCCTCAACGTATCATATTTGTTGTTCAAAAGGAAATTCATTCAGTCTTTAGCAAATCTCATTTTCAAAAAAACTTATCACATTATACATAATTCGGAGTTTCAAAGCATAACTTAGCGTCTCAAAAGTACTTGTTTAGAAACTTATCATCTCTCATAACTTGTAACACAGCATAGATTTCATAATTCATTGTATAGCAAAACCAATTTCAAAGTATGTAACGCCCTAAAATAAATACAATAAACCATCAATTACGATAAGTAAATAACAATGCGAATCAGAGTATAATATTCTTCCATTACATAAGACTCAAATGTAAAAAAGGGTGACACATGCGGATATACATTCATAAGTCCTAATCCTGAATCTATAGCATGTGTCAACAACAACTATGTGAAATAGAAGTTAAATAGATAATTGAATTGCCCTGAAGTCTACAACTTTCCTAGACTATACTTGGTTACATCAAAATGGATTTAAATCCAATACATATAAAGCCCTAGGCTTGTACAAAATGATAACAAGTAAACAAAATGAAGCCTTTGCTCCAATCCTCCCAAGCTATTGCCTTGGCGGAGGCATCTCACCAACAACTGAAAATGCTTTCCCATATAGGGTGAGCCAAAGCCCAGTAGAAATAATCCAATATAATATATGAATCTTAACAAAGATATGAGGGTGAAATGCATATGCAATGCTTATGACCACAACGTTTTACATTTCTTTCTCAAAAACCATGCCATGCTCAGTTTATATCTCAATTTTCAAATCATGTCCTTTACAACAGAATACAAGGGGGAATTCTCAACCGGTATAACCTTTCACGGATATTTTGTCCGCGGAAAACCGTTAAACGGCACCCATGTAAATGTAGCCTATACAAACGCTATTATTGCCATTTTACGGATATTTCGTCTGCGGAAATCGGTACCCATGTATACGCACGTTTTTTGGGACTTTCACCATTGACACACAGGCCAACTTAATTTCATGATATACACCTCTTTCCAACATTCACCCATTTTTCTCAAATTCATATACATTTGTAATGTATTAAATGAGGAACAATGTTCAATGCATATGGATGAGAAATTAGTTTCAATTTACCTAATCCTCATGTAATTTCTACAACAATCATAGCTATCCTCTATCGATAGCCCAAAACAGATATTTTTAAACAGATGTAAAATCTCCAATAAAGATAAACTTCCCAAATTTCAAGGTGAGTGATAATACATATCAAACTCCATCATCTATATCGATATCCATCCAATTTCACATTTTCAACATCAATTCCATTTATTTATACAAAATAAAATTTGAGTCATTTACGGCAAAATCTCCATTTTCTTCCAAAATTCATTCTAAGTATCAAAATCAATAGTTTGATGATAACTCAACCTCATTTCCAACCCCACAACCATTTTCAAAACATCCATTTGAAAACCCCCCTTTTGATTTTAAACCAAAACCCTAGGTTTGTTCAAAATCCTCCAAAATCACAAGATTATTTTATAAAAACAAATAGCTAAGTTAAAAATCATAAAAGAGTGCAGAGAATCCGTACCTTGAAGTTAGAAGACAAGAGAGAAAAAGATGACACTTTAACAACACCGAAACCTAACTCTATTTGGATGAAAACAAAGCTCTGAGTGAGCTCTACCTTTTTAACAAAGGGAGCAGAGTGGAGAAATGGGTAGATCTTGGTGTATTTGTAGAGAGAGAGAGAGAGAGTAAGTTTTAGAGAGAGAGAGAGAGGGTCTCACCTTAGGTTTTTAAAATATTTAGACAGAGAGAGAGAGATGATAAAGTGATGTAAAATGGCCTGTTTACGAATTGATATACAGTTCGCTCGAGTGACCAGACACAATAAGTTGTTTCGCTCGAGCGTAGAATACAATCTCCTAGAAGTTTTACAGACAGAAGACCATCACTTGAGTGTAAGAAGTCTCACTAGAGTGAAGCACACTACTTTCCCAGTATCTCTGCAGGCCTGTAAAAGTTACTGGGAGCTTACAATGCTCGCTCGAGCGAAGAGGCCAAATACTGGATAACAACAGTTTGGACCAACTAGCAACCAACCTGTTCCAAACATAACCAAAACACTCCAATAACCTAACTCAATGAGAAATATGGAGAAACATGGTATGAACATTTAAATAAGACAAATGAAACCCCAATTCAAAACATCAACAGGTCGGGTCTAAACCAGGGACGCTATAACCTCCCCCCTTAAGGAATTTCGCCCCTGAAATTATATATCAAATGTTAAAATCATGTTTAAACCAATTTCAACAATGATAATAAATCAATTCCAATACTATGACCCATTCACCGGTCATTCATTCTGATTAACATGATAAACAAGTTCTCAATATTGAATATATAATTCACACTTCCAAAACATATACAATGTTTATATTAAACCAACATAACAAAAGTTTCAATACATACTCAAACATTAACAAATAGGTCCGAATACTTCTCACGGACTTCCAACTCATGTTCCCAAGTTGCTTCGTCAACTCCATGATGTCACCACAATACTTTTATCAAAGGAATTGTCTTGCCTCGCAAGACTTGGTCTTAAGTACCCAAGACTCTCGCTGGTCTCTCCTCATACGAGGCATCCTCATCTACCTTTAAGTTGGTCCAATCCAACACATCGATGGATTTGGCTCATACTTTCCAAGCATACAAATATGAAATACATTATGAATTTCGAAAAGCTGTGGTGGCAAGGCCAATCTGTTCAAGGATCTCAAAAGGGCCAATAAATCTAGGGGGCAATTTCCCACTCTTCCCAAGCCTCATCAAGCCCTGCTTAGGTGATATCTTCAAGAAGACATGATCTCCTACCTCAAAAGACAAAGATCTCCTCCTACGATCAGCATAACTTTTTTGGTGACTCTAGGCAGTAACCAACCTCTTACGGATAAGAGCGACTTTCCAATAATTTCCCGAACCAACTCAAGGCCTAACAAAGGTGCATCACCCACCTCAACTTAATACACAGGAGATCTACACGGTTGGCCATACAAGGCCTCAAATGGTACCATACCAATACTTGACTGGAAGCTATTATTATAAGCATACTCCACTAAGGGCAAGTGCCTCTCCCATGACTCCTTAAAGTCAAGGATGCAACCTTGAAGCATATCCTCAAGGATCTGAATAGTATGCTCGGACTTCCTATCAGTCTGAGGGTGGTACGCAATGCTAAAAGTCAATCTCATGCCCAAGGCATTGTATAGGCTCTGCCACAATTGAGCAGTGAAATGCGAATCTCTATTCAAAACAATCGTTACAGGGACCCCGTGCAACCTCACTATGTCCCTAATATAAAGGTTGGCAAGATAATCTACCGAGTCACTCATGCGCATAGGTACAAAGTGCCCCGACTTGGTTAACCGGTCAACTACCACCCAAATTGCATCACTACCCCGTTGAGTCCTAAGAAGACCCACCACAAAGTCCATCGTGACATTCTCCCACTTCTACTCGGCTATAGGCAAGGGTTGCAACAAACTCGCTGGCCTCTTGTAGACACCCTAATTTCAACGGCCCTTCAAGACTTGGATGTTCTTGCAGGTACATCCGATGATGAGTCTAATTGCTCGCCGAGCGCTCAAAGTCCTCAGCAAAACGCCACAGGTTTGAGCTTTCCAAACCCTGCATCCTTTTTGTCTCCTTTTTGGACCAGATCTTGGCCTCTCTCCCCTGCAGTCTTTGGTGGCTTGCCGGCCATCTATGAGGGCTGTCGAGCAGGGCTTTTGGCTTGTCGGCCATTGATGTGCCTTGCCGGCCATCACTGATGGTCGACTGGCCACTAGTGTTTTTTGCAGATATTTTGTGCCAGCTGGTTGCACAAAGGCTTGCATCTGCCCACATGTGGAGGGCTGGATCTCTTTGTATGGAATTCATATTTTCTATATATAGGGAAGCCCTCTCTCATGGTTTGAGGTTGGAAAAATTAAGACTCAAATTTCTCTCTCTCTCTCTCTCTCTCCAGATTTCCCTCTCTCTCTTGTATTTCTCTACACCTTTGCCTACTTACACTACACTTTTGCACATCAACCCTTAACCAAAAGTGATCACCTTTGAGCCGAGGTTGTTTGAGGCCCTCTTGGAGCTCTACAAGTTGTTTTTGGCTTGAATTGTTGCTTTGAAACACTCTTCTCATCAAGAGGTATAATACTAGTCTTTAAAGCTTGCTTTGCTTACTTGTTTTTCCATCTTTTTCCTACTGTTATGGGCTGGTTTTGAGCTATAAAAAATATTGCTTTCGTGGGCTGAAATTGGTGTTTTGGGCCATTAAAGGTTAGAGGGTGGTTCATCCCTCTTTATTCCTTGTCATTAAAGCCTTTGCACCTTTGTTTCCCATTATAAAACCATCTTTTTTTGGCCCTTTAACCACTGAATTTTAGAGGCTTTTCAGTGGCAAAAAACTCATTTTGAAGTCCAAAATTGGAGGGGTTAGCCTCCTCTCCTTGTGTCTTGTTTGCTAGTCTAGTTAACTTCACATGTTAGCATGTTTTTCTAGCTTAGCTTAGCTTAGCTTAATTCCAGCATGTTTTTGCCTTTGAAATAGCTTGCTTTAGCTCTGTTTTGGGCTATTTGGTCAGTTGAGTCTTGTTTTGCATGGTTGTAGTGCAATAGTCCTCACAAGCTTGGTGTTTTAGGCTCTAGACACCTTGTTTGAGTTGATAGCATTTGTTTATGCTTTTATCACTCATTTTCAGCACTTAACCATCTCTACAACCTCCCTCCTTTCTTTGTTTTATTTTTTCTTTGAAAGTGGTTCAAACCATTTGCTTATTTAAAACATGAAATTGAGGTTTTGTGCTTAATGGTTTAATCCCTTTGGGGGTTCATTACCAATGGCATGAGGTCTCTTTCATGCCTAAAACAACCTTCGGTTTGAGTTTTCTTTCCACTTAGAGGACTTAATTCACCATTTGAACTTAATGTGATTAAAGAATGGTTGGTAACTAAAATGTGCAAACAAAATTGATAAGTAAAAGAGGCAAGATAAGTATCTCTTTGTGTTGCATTGCATGTGTTCAAATCAGACATTAGTTTGAGTACAAGGAAAATAGGACATTTCATACTAAAAAAATGATGAAATGTGCCATTTTCCTAGGTCTCCATTGCCCTTGATCATGCATGATAGGTTGATGGTCCTTGAGTGTTTGGCTTTGCATTTTTTAAGCTTGCACACCTTGAAACACAAGCCATCATGCAATGAAATTGCTTTGATTGGTGAATTGTGATTTAAGTTCACAATTCCTTGGATTTGTCCATGAAAAGGAGAGGTGAATTGTGCAAACAACCCTTGGAAAAACCCCCTTTTTACTTTGTTTGTGCTCTGTTGCAGCATGGTGATCCAATGCATCAGTGGCCGGTAATGCACCATCAGTGGCCGGCAGTGCACCATTAGTGGCTGACAAACCTCCCTTTTGGCCGGTAGAGGGCTGGCAGTAGCCATCCATGGCCGGCAGGTCATTGACGTGAACCTTAGTTGATTTTGGTAAGACAGAGCAAAAAGATTTTGAAATGCTCAACCTTGCAAACAGAGGCTTTCGAGAGCAAAATGGAGGTCTTTTCGGGCCAAAACTGAGCATGTGCATCTTCCACTTGTCGAGGCGGAGTAGTGGCAGCATAGTTTAATGTCTTACATGCTTAGTTCGTGTGCATTTGTGTTATAAATTAATTAATTAGTTAGTTAAAGTGTTGTAATAATTAGTAATTAGCTTAGCTAGTTATTCATTTGGTTTGTAATAATTAGTCTAAATTAGCTTAATTAGATTAGTTTAATAAGCTAGCTAGTTAGCCATTATTCATTCAGACCCTCCTTCGTGAGGGCGTAATGTTGTAATAAGTGTGCGTGCGTGTGTGTATGTTTTCCAAGCCCACGTCTTTCTCCCTTTTATTTAATTGCTTTCGATGGTTAGTTTAGGAACATGTTTCAGTTAGCATACTTTATGCCTTATGCTTGCATCCATTCATTCGTATTGCATGCACCGAGGCTCGGCGCATCATTCAAACCGCATTGTTATTTCAATACCTTATTTTAATACGTGTTTAACCACATATTATCAAATCGATCCATATGCCACGTTAGTAGCCGAGCCTATTAATTGCATATTGCATGTGTTGCATTAGACACTTAAAATATTTAGGAATCATGCATACTATTCTAACCCATATTTTCCTAACTTGGAGTACTAGGTGAGTTTTTATGCTTTAGCATACTCGCATGAATGTGAATGTTGCCATGAATAGCACGCTTGTGAAGAGGCTATGTGCTTAAATGTTAAACTGCTTGAATGCCTGTGGATGAAGGCTTGTTGTTTGGATTGGAACAATTCAACGAATGTGCGTTTTAAGCCCACTTTGTTGAGTGGCAAATCATGTTTTAAGCCCACTATGTTTGGTGGCAAATCCGCAACCTTTAAGCCCAATTGAGGTGGCAAATTCAAACCATTTTCGCAAAACAAACATGAGTTGAATTGTTCCAAATTGAGCGAACTAGTCGATACTTGTATGTGCGCATTACATAGTAATGCTAGTTTAAATAACCGGAATAAGAGCACATAATGTTTATAAAATATCATATCATGATTAGTAGAGGCCGATCTTTGATCGGACAAGCGGGGGTGCTCAATTCATGACTTTCCCCTCTCGTATCTAAGTTTCTGTAGACACCCCATTTTTGACTGTCCTCAAGACTTGGACGTCATCGATTGACCGCTCGATGATTGTGCTTGCTCGTGTTCGTTTTGAGTCCCTGAAGGTCTCGGCCGAGCGCCTTGCCTTGGAGCCTCTAATCTTGTCTGTTTCGTTCTTGGTTGTGAACCAAGAGCTTGTTGCTTCAATTACTGGAGGAAAGGGTGGCCTGTCGGCCATCCCCATAGCCTGCCAGCCATGACTTGTGCCTATCGGCCACTAGTGGTGGCCGGTCGGCTATGTTGATGGCCGGTCGGCTACATTGATGGCCTGTCAGCCACTGATGATGGCCGACAGCCATTTTTCTCCTTTTTCAGATATTTTTTTGCCAGCTGTGCCAGCTGTTGTTCACTGATACTCATCTCCATACACGTGTATAGAGGGATGAATACAAGCTCTAAGCTTGATTTTCTATATATAGGGGGGTCTCACCCCCATTTTGAGGGTTAGACAATTTAGAGCAAAATTTTCTCTCTCTCTCTAGAATTCTCTCTCTCTCCTCTTGTTTTGTGCTTGATAGTTGATTTTCTCTACACTTTTGCAGAAAGACCCTAACCAAACATCCTCATCTTGGAGCTGAGGTTCTTTGAGGCTTAGTTTGAGCTCCTAAGGGTGGTTTTAGCTCACAATCGTGACTGTTTTGTGCTGTGCTTCAAGAGGTATAGGACTTGCCTTGTAGGCTTTATTTTGATTACTTGTTTGGCCATCTTTTTATACTGTTTTTGGCCTAGTTTTCAACTACAAAAAACTCTGATTTTCGAAGCTTAATAGGGTAGTTTGAAGTCATTTTGTGCTAAGGGGTTGTCCACCCTTCTTGTTGTTTAATTGTGAAGCTTTTTGCACCATCTTTTAGCATATTAAAATCAAACTTTTTGGGCCTCTAAACCACTGGAATTCAGAGTTATTTTAGTGGTGGAAAGCGTGTTTTGAAGACCAAAAATGGAGGGGGTCGCCTCCCCTCCTTGTGTCTCACTTGCATGCCTAGTTAGCATCCTATGGTAGTATGTTTTTGTGGTTTACATTGGCTTAATGCAAGCATGTTTTAGCTACTGTTTTGACTCGTTTTAGCTTTTTTTTTGGGCTGTCTTGGTCATATGAGCCTTGTTTTGCATAGTTGTAGTGCAAATAGCTTCACTAGCTTGGCATTCTAGCCCTTCAATCTTGATTTGCTTGAGATGGTTGCATGCTGAAGTGTCTTTTTACATGTAATTTCAGTGTTTATAGCTCTGTCACATGCTCATTTGCTTCACTCTTTCATTGGCTTTTTTAGAGTTGTTCTTGAGTCTTGTTTGCAAGCTAACATGTGAGCATGTTTTTCTAGCCTTTTGTGCCTTAATCTCAGCAAGTTTTAGCCATTGTTTTGGCATATTTTAACTCTGTTTTGAGTTGGTCTGGTCAGTTGAGGCTTGTATTGCATGGCTATACTGTAATGGTCTTCACTAGCTTAATGAGTTAGGCTCTTAAACATGACTTGCATGTGTTGCTTGCATGATTTAGTGTCATTTTGCATACCATGCTAGCACTGAAATATCTGCAACCTCCCTCTATTATTCACTCTTTACTTTGTTTTGAAAGTGGCTTTGAGCCTCTTGTTGGTTTGAGTGTGGAATTGAGACCCTCATGCTAAATGGTTTAATTCCTTTGGGAGTTCATTACCAACAGCATGAGGCCTCTTTCATGCTCAAGGTACTTGTGGCTTAAGCCCTCTTTCCATTGGAGAACTCTCATCTTTTGGACTTAATCGGTTAAAGAATGGATCGGTAATTAAAATGAGTAAATAAAATATGAAAAGTAAAACTTGAGCAAGTTAAGCATGTTGTGTTGCATTGCATGTGTTTGGATCAGACGTTAATCCAAACACAAGGAAAATGGGACGTTTCATACTCAAAGTGATGGAACGTGTCATTTTTCTTGGTCACTGTCACTTTTGATCGTGCATGATAGGGTGGTGGTTGTTTTGGTCTTGTTCGAGCACTCATTATACTTGTACAAGCTTGGTTCTTTGGCCATCATGCATTGAAAATGCTTGGTTGATGGTTTAGGAACCAAGAGTTGCACTCCTTTGAGCTTATGTAATGATAAGGAGGGTAGCTGTACATACACTCCATGAGAATACACTGCTTTGCCTCTATTTGCTCTCTATTGCAGCAAAAAAAGAGAAGTCCAGGAAAGCAGTGGCCGACCGACCACCTGTATCAGCCGACTGACCACCCTAAGCAGCTGACCGGCCACCAATGGTTGCCAACAGCTACCATTGGTAGCCGACCGGCCAAAAATGAATTTTGCACCAGTGTGCTCCTGAGTTGGGGCAGAAGCATTCTTGAAGTTGGCACAATTTTTAGAGATCAAACGAGGGCAAACAGAGGCATCCGATGGCAAGGAGGTGGATTTTCAGGTGGAAGCCAACCGAGCATGCTTGCATCCCTCGCCCTTAAGGCCATTTAATTACTTTAGTTAGTTAGCGTAGCTAGTTATTCAATTCAAGTGTTGTAATGAATAAGTTCAATTTGGTTTGTAATATTTTAGCTAGCTTAGAATAGTTAATTAATTTGTCTCAATTGTTGTAATATTTAATTAGCTAGAATAGTTAATTAGTTTTGGTTTGTCATAGTTAGCTTAACTAGCATAGCTAGCTTAGCCTATTCATTTAGACCCTCCTTCGCGAGGGCGTAATGTTGTAATAAGTGTGAGTGCGTGTGTGCATGTCTTCCAACCCCACGTCTTTCTCCCTTTTATTTATCCGCTTTTGATGGTTAGATTAGGGATCATGCTTCAATTAGCATACCTTATGCTTGCATGTTTGCGTCCATTCATTTGTCTTGCATGCACCGAGGCTCGGCGCATCATTCAAACTGCATTGTCAATTCAGTACTTCTTTGAATACATATTTCAAAGCATGCTATCAAAGTGTAGCAAATACCATGATTAGGTAGCCGAGCCTATCTTATTGCATTATTGCATGTGTTGCATTAGGCATCTTTTATAGTTAGGATCATGCATTGTTTCTAACTAGTTTTTGTTTTGGCTTGGAATACTCAGTAAGCTTTTACACTTTAGCATATCGCATGAGATGTGGATGTTGCTATGATAGCATGCTTGCGATGAGGCTATTTGCTTAAATGATTAACTGCATGAATGCTTGTGGATGAAGGCTTTGTTGTTTGAATTGGAACAATTCGACGACTGTGAGTTTTAAGCCCACTTTGCGAAGTGGCAAATCATGTTTTAAGCCCACCTGAGGTGGCAAATCCGCGTTTTAGCCCACTTGAGGGTGGCAAATTCAAACCATTTTTGAAAACAAACATGAGTTGATTTGTTCCAAGTCTTGCGACTTAGTCTATATTTGATTGTGTGTGCGTCACATAGTAAAGTTAGCTAATAATCGGATAAGAACACATGAGGTTTATAAAACAACATATCATGTTTAGTAGAGGCTGATCCTTTGATCGGGCGAGTGGGGGTGCTCATTTTAGGACCTTCTCCTCTCGTACCTAAGTTCCCGAGCCGAGGCAACTTTGGTGATGCCGGACATGTGGTCTTTGTCACGAGTCAGGATTTCTTAAATTCCCCGAAAACAAAATATTTAGGTGGCGACTCTGTAATCTGGCAAAGTAGTCTAGTTTTGGCATTAGTTGATTCAAAATCTAATTTTCCAAAATGATTTGTCGGATTGGACTCTTTGGTGTTTATCAGTTTCACATTGCACTTTGTGAGACTAGATTCAGAACCGTGACAGGAGTCCGAACTGTAGGACCAATTCGAGCTCTCTAAAAGGGGGTGCAAAGAAAGTCGAGCTATAGTTTCTGGCGACTCTGCTGGGGATTTAGAGAGCTTGACTCGAACTTATGATATGTTGTTTTATCTATACTTATGTGTTTCTTTGCATTGCATTTGCATCGGTGCGCCTAAATCACAGTGTTTGCCATCTGCTATTTCTGAACGGTTTGCCGAAGGCTTACTCGGAAAAGCATGCCATAAGGCTGAACGGTTGCGGGCTCTGCCACGATGGGAACACAAACCTTGGATCTGGACTACCACTGTATCGTTTGATCCTCCTTTCACTTATTAGTGTTAGGTGTGAGAGGTATATTAGGTGGTCTTGCTGAGGCACCCTTTTTGACCAGTCGACCTAGTTGCATATCAGAAGCCTTAGAGATTGTTCCAAACTAGGACAGGTTGCTCACCCGAATGTAGGTTTGTTTGAAACCATTTGCTTGCGTAGCGAACCCCTAGTTCTTGACGAAATTAGGACAGGGAAACCCTACCCCACCATAGGGGTGTTTTGGCTCTCATTTGCTTGATATATGCTTTTAGAGTGAAACTCTGCAGGAATGTATGTATTAGTTGCAAGTCTGGGTATCAGTTTGTAGGTATTAGTTTTGAGGCAGAAAGTTGGGGCTGAAATCAGTGTTTGAGTACAGTCGTCCAGCTTACAATTTCAATTGTGTGTTGTTTTTGTCTAAGCCGAGGTGCTGTGCGTTTGCTGATTCTTGTTTCTTTTTTTTGCTTTATTTTGTTTTTGCAAGGTAGTATTTCATAATTGCTTCCGACGAGGCAATTACCCCTCGAGCACTCTAGACTCGAGTCAGGAGGATTCATCGATTTGAGAATCTTATTGGAGGACAACCAGTGTTTGCTTTGCTACCCCCGGTTACGAGACGGAGGAGAGTCAGGTATAGATCACCGGTTCAGTAGTCGCCAGTTCAACGGTCACTATCTACGTCACCAGTGCTCAGTCGGGCCCAGTTTTCTGCTTCTACATCAGAAAGAGAGTATACACCAAATCTGATAGATCAGCACCCCGTAGACAATATGGAGGATATGATGCCAACTTCAACAAACCATCGAGGCCATGCAGTTGGACGCTGCTTGCCAAGCGGAAGTTATCGCTCGCCAAACGGAAATCGCAGCCCAGTAGGCTGAGTTAATTGCTAGGCTTCAATAGTAACAACAACCACAACAAGCAGCAGTTTCTGCTTCGCATCCAACCCCAGTTAGGGTTCCAATACCTGGGGATACAACTAATGTCCAGGAGAATGCGGACATTCCAGCATGGCCAGTCCCACCTCAGACTTCCAAAGCACCGGTTTACCCAACAGAGGCACCCTTTTAGTTTAGGTTGACTCTACTGCTCTGAAAGTGAGCAAGCTTGAGAAGCTTTTTAAACGAGCTCAGGGCATCAACTCGATCCCAGATATAGAGGACGGTTACACAGATTCACCAGTGACATTGCCAGATAGATTTAAAATGCTACATATAGACCGCTTTGATGGTTCGGGTGATCTCATGGTCCACTTGCGGCTATTTTCAGATATTCTATAGCCGATGGGCCTGACTAGACTGTAAAAGTTATCCCTCTTCGGCCGGACCTTGTCAAGTATCGCGGCCATTTGGTATGCTAAACTGGAAGATTCTGTGAAGTGGAGCTGGGAAGAGATGGCCGAAGCCTTTATTGCCCAATACTCCTATAACACTCAAATCGAGGTCACAACTCGTGATCTCGAGGCAACTCGTCAAGAGCTAAAGGAGGGCTTCTTTGATTTCGTCACTCAGTGGAGGGCCAAGGCCTCTATGATGACCACCCGGCCAGCTGAAAAGGACCAGATAAGAATGGTCGTTCATAATCTACAACCGAGGCTGCTACAAAAGATTTCTACCTACATTTGTTGACCTTCATGAGATAGGGGTGCAGATAGAGGATGCGATGAAACAGGGTTTGATAGACCATGAAAAAGAGAAGCCCAAGAGGGCTTTTACATGTGGTTCAAATGCGGCTACGAGTAGTAATGCAGCTACAAGGACTTCTGATGTTGGTATGGTCACCTCTACACCGAAAACAACCAACCCCTTTACCGGTACATCTAGAGCCACCTCACAACCTACAAAGCACTAACCCCGAGGCCAAAAGGTTTTCACCCCACTCTACATGTCTTTATCTGCGGCCTTAAGGGTCCTGATCAGAAAGGGACATCTAAAGCTGTAGAGCCGCGCCCATTGCCTAATCCTCTCCCTCCTACACACAACCCGGCCAAGTACTGCGCCTTCCACCAGCAGCATGGGCATGATACCGACCTATGCTTTAGGCTCCGTCATGAGATTCAGGATCTCATTGACAACAAAGTGATAGTGCCTCCTGAAAAGCCTAATGTCACTACAAATCCTCTCCCACCACATAACGAACCCCCACCACCCAGGCAAGTAAACCTTATCCAAACACTGGCCGTCCCATACAACCCCAGCATATACATCACCCCCTCCCATCTACCTAAGCCGGTGCTGTTCATCCTAAAAAGCACAGACTTGTGCATAATGAGCGTGTCCATATCCCAACCCAAACCTGTGGTGGTGGCTATGGTAGAAGAAGGCATGCTTAAGGGCTCCGTGAGCTTAACTGAAGAGGCATATAACCCATGTCACTACACTGTGCCAACAAGTCAGGACAGACCAGGGGTGGAATTGTTTACGGGAACAGAGGTTAATGTAGTCCGAGAGGACCGGCCAAGCTAGGGACTGGATTACTTAGCCGAGCTTGAGGAGGACATCAGTAACCTGCAGTTCTTCGATGAACAGGATCTGGAGAATGTACAGATTGGTTGGTTTGATATGAATAGATCAACGGATAATACGAGGTGGCTCAGTGATGAATCGGATGTTGATGAGGGGTCTCAACCAAAGCAGGGACAACTGGAAACAAGAACTTCTACAATGGCCAGAACGGTCGACGACAAGGGAGAGTTGTCGGAGAGCACCGGTACTAAGAATTTTGCTCAAGAATTGGGTAGTATTTGTACAGCCGATACAGAACAGGAGGTCGCGCTGAAGCGGTTCGAATATGAAAGAACTGAGAGTGATCAGAAGGCCAGAAAAGCCAAAGGCTCTGTGGGGACTGACTGTGTTGCAGATATAGGAGTACTTACAATGGAACCAGACAGTTGCTTGTCGGTTGCTGAAGGAATGTGGTGGGAAGATGAGGATTTGCATCTCACCCACACGGATGAGGATTAGGGACAGAATCTGCCAGATGATACATGGTATGCCGAGGAAGTTGATCACATGACTCGGAGTGGGCGGTACTTTAAGTCCCCACACGTGGACCAACCAGAAGCATCATGGAAGGTTAAGGAAGCAGAGAAACAGAAGGATAAAGCGCTAGAAGATGAAGCTGTACTAAAGCAACTGAAAAAGATTCAAGCGGACATATCCATTTGGGGATTGCTCATGACTTCACGGGTGCATAGACAAGCCGTCCTATCAGCAATGGATAAGGCTAAGCTCTCTATCGATACAACCTCTGAGCAGTTAGTGGGACTGGTCTTCCCGGGAGGGGCTTCGCCGACTTTGACTTTCACAGATAAAGAATTGCTACCTGAGGGCTCTGAGCATAATAAACCACTATATATCTCTATCGAATGTAAAGAGAAGTGGATACCAGTTGTCTTGGTTGATACTGGGTCTGTAATTAATGTGTGTCCGTCGCGCACGGCCTATGTTATCAGCTTGAAGCTTGCAGACTTTGTACCAATGGCCCAGGTGATTCGGGCTTATGACGATACAAGTCGGGAAGTGATGGGGACAGTTCGGATCATAACTCAGGTTGGCCCGGAACAACAGGACATTGAGTTCCATGTCTTGGATGTTCCGGCCACCTTTAACTTACTCCTTGGACGGTCGTGGCTGCACCAAGTGAGAGCTGTCTCTTCCACTCTGCATCAGATGCTGAAGTATTGCCACGGGAAGGGGGTAGCTATTGTTTTTGGGAACTCTTCCATACATCCTCCGCTGGAAGTCACTACATCGATACTAGAAATTGTACACGGCAAGGAGGATGTCTTTTTGTCTGGGTTGGGTCCACGTTGTCTTCGGAGGAACACGAGCGCTTAGTCGCTTTATTAAAAGATTTCAAAGATATTTTTGCGTGGTCCTACGAAGACATGCCTGGAATCGATCCTGAGATTGTACAGCACTTGATCCCTCTTGACCCCGAGGCTCGACCCGTCAAGCAGAAGCTTCGGAGAATACGTTCGGCTTGGGCTTTGAAAATCAAGGAAGAGGTTACCAAGCAGATAGATGCAGGGTTTTTGCTAGTATCTGAGTATCCTACTTGGTTGGCCAACATTGTTCCGGTGCCGAAGAAAGATGGCAAAATTCGGGTGTGTGTGGATTTCAGAGATCTGAACAAAGCTAGTCCGAAGGACGACTTTCCTCTACTGCACTTCGACGAGTTGGTGGACTTCACCGCAGGCCATGCGTTGCTCTCCTTTATGGATGGGTTTTTTGGGTACAACCAGATTATGATGGCACCCGAGGATAGATAGAAGACTGCCTTCACCACGCCGTGGGGAACTTACTGCTACAAGGTGATGCCGTTCGGTCTGAAAAATGCTGGGGCTACTTATCAACGGGCTGCAACCACGATCTTGCATGATATGATCCACAAAGAGGTTGAGGTGTACGTGGATGACATGATTGCCAAGTCTAAGGAAAGAGAGGGCCACTACATCGCCTTGAAGAAATTTTTCCAACGGATCAGAGATTATCGGTTGCGACTGAATCCTCAAAAATGTACTTTTGGTGTCACAGCAGGGAAAATACTGGGGTTCTTGATTACACAAAGCGGCATCGAAGTCGATCATTCCAAAATCAAGGCCATACTAGAAATGCCACCACCAAGGACTGAAAAGGAGGTGTGAGGCTTTTTGGGTAAAGTGCAATTCATAAGACGGTTTATTGCAAAATTAACCTTGACTTGTGAACCACTATTTGGTCTCCTGAAGAAAGGAAATAAATTCCAATGGGATGATCGATGCCAGGTTGCTTTTGAGCAGATCAAGCAGTATCTATAGAACCCACCCGTGTTGTCACGGTCAGAGCTGGGGAAGCTGTTGATTTTTTATCTGTCAGTAACTGACACGACAATGGGTTGCATGCTTGCACATGAATCTGAGGATAGTAGGGGTGGGCCCTAGTTGGTTGCGGCCACAAAACTTCCAATCCACCATCCGTCCGCCAGATTGGCGGATTGGAGAAAATCAATCCGCATCCGTCCGCCAATCCGGCGGATGTGGATTGAGCGGATTGGCGGTTTGGCGGATGGATGCGAATCGGTTTGGCAGTTTAAAATTTCATAAATTTTCAACATAATTCAACTTGTGCACTTCCTCAAAAAAGAAGAAGAAGAAAGTATTATAGTCAATGACTTAACAAAATATTACAATCATTGCATGCCTCATCTAAAGTAAGAAAGTTTGAAACTTTAGAATATTACAATCATTACATGCCTCATCCATATACTACAATCACAGCATGCCTCATCCACATAAAGTATTACAATCTGTGGTTCTTAAAATATAAAAACAATTCAAACCACCAAAATCATGAACAGAGAAGTAGTAGAGATTGTATGTCTCTGTATTGTTACATCTATATCTGTTTTTGAAAACAAAAACCAACCAGCATATATCATATTTTCTATTTATTATTTTAAGAGCTAGATTTAAAAACCAAAAAATATAGATAAATAATACGTTCATGTTTTTCAATTCAAAAAAGATATTCAAGTTGAAAACTTTTTTTCAACAGAATATTTAAATTCTTTTTTAATTGAAAACACAAACAGAATATTTAAACAAACTAAAAACACAAAGTCTAATAAATTATTAGGGGTGCTCGTGGTTTGGCGGTTCGGTTGTGGCCAAAGGAATCTCAAATCCGCCATCCGTCCGCTAGATTGGCGGATTGGAGAAAATCAATCCGCAACCGTCCGCTCGTCATCACGCATCCGTCCAAAATGCGGCGGATCAGATCGGATCGGTTCGGTTCGGTCAGTTTTGGCGAATCGGTATATCCGCTGCTCACCCCTAGAGGATAGAGTGGAGAAGGCCATCTATTACTTGAGCAAAAAGATGTTGGAATAAGAGACCCATTACACTCCGGTGGAAAAGGCTTATTTAGCTTTGGTATGGGCCACCAGGAAGTTGAGGCACTACCTGTTAGCTCACTCTATAATACTAGTTTCGAGATTAGATCCCATCAAATTTCTCTTCGAGAAACCAGCGCTTACGGGTAGGCTAGCCCGTTGGTTGTTTCTTCTCTCCGAATTTGATTTGAAGTATATGACTTACAAGTCTATGAAAGGGAGAGCGGTAGCGGAGTTCCTAGCCGATCACCCAGTGGAGGGAGATGAAGCAGTAGAGTATTTGTTCCCAGATGAGGCTATTCTGCAAGTTGAAGAAGAGATTTGGACCATGTACTTTGACGGAGCGTCTAACCAATATAGTTATGGCATAGGGGTGTTGCTGATAGCACCTGACAATTGCCACATACTTTTAGCTTTCAAACTTTGGTTCAAGGTATTGAACAACAAAGCAGAATACGAGGCATGTATCGCTGGTTTGGACGCCGCTCTGGAACTAGGGGCAAAATGGTTGGACATCATTGGGGACTCAAACCTGGTTGTGTCTCAAGTAAAAGGAGACTGGAAGGTTAAAGAAGAAAGGATGAAAATCTATCACAAAACCCTGGATGTTCTGATTCCCAGGTTTGAGAAGCTAACCTTCACGCATCTGTTAAGAGAGAGTAACAGGTTTGCTGACGCTTTATCAACTCTATCTTCCATGATAGACATCCCTTTGGGAGTCCGGATGCATCCAATCATTATTGGATAGAGATATGTGTCGGCCTACGAGTTGATTGCCGCGCTAGATGAAGTACAAGATGAAAACCCCTGGTATCATGTCACGACCTAAACTCGCCCCCAAAAGTTTAGGTCATAACCGGCCTGTACCCAAGCCTCAGAGACAAAATTTCAAAATATTAAATCATATCGGGCCTAAAGCAGAAGCAAAACAAATAATAATATCCATTGAGCTTGTGTATACATGATAACTAGAATAATTAAAACATGTAGACACACTAGTAATTTACATGCATATACATTTCTTATATGTATCTCACACACACATACATAAGACTCAATAAAATACAAAACTCTAACTATACAAAATTAAAGCCTCGACACAGGGGCGTATCTTGGGTGGCTTGACATGACTAATCCACAAAAGAACTCCTGAGGCTGACCTAAGGTTGGTCTCCGGATTGATCATCTGCATACATATAAAATACAGAGTGAGCGAAGCTCAATCAGTAATAATAAAATAAGGAGAATCAAGTGAATTATATAGATTTAACAGAAGCATAATATAATACACTTTCACAATTACGTCATTCACAACGTTATTCCTAATAAATTGTACAAAACAGCCTTAGGTCCACCATATAACAAAACGGCCTCGTGCCCACATATTTTTGTAGACGTCCCCGAACGTCCCGGGAGAAATCCCATTTTGTTCATTAGGCTTACTACAGTTCGGACTCAAATGTCACGGTTCTGAATCTAATCCCGCAAAGTGCAATGCGAGACCGATAAATCACCAAAGAGTCCAAATCCGGCAAATCGTTTTGAAAAACAGATTTTTAGAAAGAAGTGCCAAACATGGACTGCTTTGCCAGATACAGAGTCACCACCCAAATATTTTGTTTTGGGGGAATTTAGGAAACCCTGACTCATGCCTAAGGCCACGTGTCCGTCATCACCAAAGTTGCCTCGGCTCGGGAACTTGGGTACGATTGAGGAAGGTCATTTCATGAGCACCCCCGCTCGCCTGATCGAAGATCGGCCACTACTAAGCATGATATCGAGTTTTTGAAAACACATGTGCTCTTATTGCGGTTTATTAGCCTACAATTACTATGTAATGCGCACAGCATACAAGTATAGACTGGATTGCCTAAGTTGGAACAAAGCATCGCATATCCGTTTGTTTTGAAAATGGATTGAAGTTTGCTACTCGCAAGTAGGCTAAAACACGGGTTTCGACGAATTATTCCAACTCAAGCAACCCAACCTTCACCCCCAGGCATTCAGGCAGTTATATCACATAAGCACATAGGCTCATGGTAAGCATGCTATCATGGCAGTCACTCACACACATGCAAGGATGCTAAAGCATAAACACTTACCGAGTACTCCGAGCCAAAGAAAGAAGCTAATTAGAAATCATGCATGAATCCTAACTATGCTAAGAATGCCTAATGCAACACATGCAAAAATGCAACTACAATAGGCTCGGCTATTCTAAGATGGCATATGAGATGCAACAATCGATACATGTATTCAACTTGGAATTGAAATACAATGCAGTTAGCATGATGCGCCGAGCCCGATGCATGCAATACAGATGAATGAATGCAAGCATGCGAACATATAGATGCTAATTGAAACATGCCCTAAAACTAACCATCATAAGTTGATAAATAAAAGGGAGAAAGACGTGGGGTTGGAAGACATGCATCACACATACGCACACTTATTACAAAGTTCGCCCTCTCGCGGAGGGTCCGAATAAATAATACAGAACCAACTAGCTAATCTAAGCTAATTAAACTAGTTATTACACTACTGAAGTGAATAACGAATTACAGCTAAATATTACACAACATTAATTAATTAACAAATTAAACTAAGGAAGCAAATAAATTAGCATGCAAGCTACATGAAATGGACTGCCTCAGCTCTGTTCCGAATGATAAAGGATGCATGCATGCTCGAGTCGCCTTGTCAGGAAATCCTTCGCGATGTCTCAACTCGCCTTTGTTTGCAATTGAACTCAGAAACTTGCACAAAGCTCCAAGGAGATGAAACTCCACCCTGGGAATCTAGGGGAAGGCTACCGACCAGCTATAGGCATTGGAGACCACCTACCGACCACCCTTGGTGGTAAAAACCAGAAAAGGTGGTCGGCCTGCTAGAAAACTTGGTCGGCCGGCCAGTTTCTTCTCCTGGTTTCTGCATTTTCTGCAACAAAGGCAAGAGAAAGAGAAGGCAAAGTATTTTCAACATATGTGTGCCCGACCACTCTCCTCGTCATTGCATAAGCTCTAGAGAATGTAGTCCTCGATCCTTGTGCCATCAATCACGCATCCCGATGCATGATGGCCGAGGAGTCGAATTGCACGACTCAATGTGAAATGAATGCACATGTAAACACCTAAAGCCAACAACTTTATCATGGATAGTCAAGAGTGTCGGTGACCAAGAATCGAGGCATGTTTCGTCACTTTGAGTACGAAACGTCCCTCGTTTCCCGTGTTTGAACTAAACCCTACTCCAAACACAATGCAACAAACAATGTATGGACAAGTGCAACTCTAGCATGCGATCTAAATGCAATGCAACTAAGTGATGCGAAGATGCACGGAATGACATGCAAGCATGCAAATGGCATACACAATGCTATGAACTAATCAATGGCATACTCAATGCACATGGATTATGTGGCATGCATACACAATGCACTAACATACGCAATGTTATGAACGAGGCATACGCAATGCAATGATCAAACATGCGATAACATGGACTATAGGGCATACACAATGCAAGATGGACTTAAACCAAGATGGATGGGCCTCAGCCACACCCAAATCAGTGGCCAATACGATGAAAATGATGGCTTGCAAGGCACAAAAATTAAGCTCATGCAATAGCCCAAAAATGAGGCATATAAGCACAACTCTCAAACGCATTTAAAGAGTGGAAAACAAGGGAATATGGCACAAGTATAAGCTCTGAAATAACATGTTCAATGATACCAAAACATGAAAACAACTCAAGTTAAGCATGCAAGAGGCTTCAAAACTCGAAGCTAGGCAAGGGTATTACACTACAAGCATGCATGGCAAGCATCATTCGACCATGGGGCCTCAAAATAGAGCTAAGGTAGCCCAAATTATGAATAAAATCAGTTTAGAACATGGCCAAAATATGCTAGAATCAAGGGCCAAAACAACATGCAATGTGAGCTAGTGAACATGGATTACACTACAAGCATATGAAGCATTCAAGAGGCCACTAAACCAGCAAAATTCAAAGACATGAAATGCCAAATAAAGCCCAAAAACCCACTGAAATATGATCAATGCATGCAAGAATGACATGCTCCTTTGATAGGCTATAAGAGGGGTTATTCTACACATGCAAGAGACACACCCAATGTGACAAAACCAACTCCGGACAGAGCCTAGGCAGGCCCCAAAAGTCACTAAAAAGGGCCTAAAGGCTCCTTTGTAAGGCCAAAAATGCTAGTGAACAAGACAAGGAGGGAGAGGGTCACCCCTCTCTGATTTTGGCTCTCAAAAACACATTTTAACCACTAAAAATCCACTAGATTTCAGTGCTTAAAAGGCCAAGCAAAGGTCAACACAAAGGCCTTAGGGCATGGCTGAAAACAAGGCAAAATGAAGCATGCAAGGGGGTAGATGACCCCCAACAACAAAATGACCTTAAACAAACATCAAAAGGACCTCAAAACAAGACTTTTTTCAGTTGACAACAAAGCTCAAATATGCATGCAAATAAGGCTAAGAGATGGATCAAAATAAAGCTTAAAAGAGGGAAAAAGTGTGTTACCCTTGAAGCTCAGCAAGGCAGCAACTTCTGGACCCAAAACCCAACTCCTTAACCTCTAAAAATGGCCTCCAAGAAGTTCCAAGCAATGGTGGAAGGGTTAGGCTATGAGGTGGTGTGCAAAGGTGCAAGAACAGTACACTTTTTGAGCCAAAATAGAGAGATATAGAGGGAGATGTATTGTATGCCTTCAACAAACTTCTGAACCCTCACAAAGGAGGGGGAGGCCATCCTTTATAGCCAAAAGGGACCAAAGCTTCTTAAAGAAGCTAAAAACCAAGGTTGAAGATCCTCTATACACGTGTATGGAGGATCCAGTCTGTGCCTTCCAGCTGGCACAGCTGGCAACAACTCACAGAGACAAAACTCGGGGAGGCAGGCTGACCAGTTCAGGTGGTCGGCCGACCACTTCCCCTGGTCGGCCGACCAGTTCAAAAGGTTTAACTCAATGAAAGGTGGTCAGCAGCCCCATTTGATGGTCTCCACATTGAATGCAAGCTAGTGGTATGGTGGGAGACCAGTAAATGTGGCTCAAAGATCAAGGAGACCAGCTTCCTGACAAGAAAATCGGCTGGCGAGAGAAAAGTGGTCTCCAAGGAGAAAAGGTGGTCTCCCACCCTTGTACCACCTCCCAAACAATGAAAGCATGGTCCATGCCAAAAATGAACAAAGACGGATGCAAAACGAGGGTTCGGGGGGCAAAACGCGCAGTCGAGTGCCCTGAAAACAGGCTGTTAAGCATTGAAAGTGGCGTGTGACCACAAAGGTGGTCTCCCGGGCCACAGTGTCCCTCTAGAGAGAGGAAGCAAGGTGTGTGCCAAAAATCGTGCCAAACGGAGAAAGTTAAGCGGTCCCAAACTGAGGCGCACGATCGACGGCTCCGAAAACCAGAAACTGGTCTCCAAACGGGAAAAGTGGCCTACGACCACGAAAAGTAGCCTACAGCCACTGAGAGATGGTCTACGAGACCTCTCCCTCCCTTTGGGAAGAGAAAACAAGACCTGGTTCGCAAACCGAGGCAAAGCACAAAAGGGTCCTGAGGTCCGGGGGTAAGGCTCTCAACCGAAACTCCGAAATCTCAAAACGAGCACAACATGCACCATCACCAAGCGCTCAATCGATGACGTTTGAGTCTTAAGGTCGGTCAAAAATGGGGTGTCTACAATATCAAAACGGCCTCAGGCCCAATCATATATTAAA
Organism: Camellia granthamiana; assembly: GCA_036172215.1. Lineage (NCBI taxonomy): Eukaryota > Viridiplantae > Streptophyta > Magnoliopsida > Ericales > Theaceae > Camellia > Camellia granthamiana. Next base: position 101,711,419 of record CM069903.1, read on the forward strand.
ATGGCCTAGGGCCCGCATATATCAGAACGGCCTCAGGCCCAATCATATACCAAAACGGCCTCAGGCCCACATATACCAAAACGGCCTGAGGCCCAATCATATGAAATCATCTTACTGTATGTTATCATGGAGTAGATGGAACATCGACATGTCTCCACATCTCCTTGGGCCCAATTCATATATGTCTGGACCCAAGAGATGACTTATACGGATTCTAGAGGAGACTCCCACTGTAGCACTCAGTTCCGTACAACACTTTGTTCCATACTAGAAATCAATAGGTCTTAAGGACCAAACAATTCATATCACGTCATAGCATAACTAGAATGGATAAACGGAATGGCCTTGGGCCCACTTATCATAGCATGAACATTTCACACATCATATCCATATTTTGTACTACAATTCCTTGGAACTCATTCATTTGAATAAAGCATAATTTCCGAAAATCATATCATTTATATATCAAAATAAATATAGGTGAACATATCTTTACAATACTATTACTCACAGTGGTTTAGACGAGCAACGGTCCCTTCCCGCAAGTGACCAACACATGACATACATACACAAACGGATAAACAATGTATTCTTTCCTTAGTTTCTCTCTTTAATCATTTGTCTGATTCGGTCACTTCCTATTCATCCTTAAGCATTTTAGAGGGATAAATAGGCACATTAACAAATTCAGAGGGTCAGAAAGAGCAAAAGAAGTTGACAGAATTTTTCTGCACTAGCCGCACGTGGGGGAAAGTGTGCCGCACATGCTTTTATTTCATAATGCCCAATTTGCTTCCTCTGTTTTCCGCACGTACGGCCATGTATCCTGCACGTGCGGTTCTGGGGCTCTGTTTGAGCAGTCCGAAAATCCCCAAAAATTAAACTTTCCAAAGGAATTTCAAGGCTCTAATTCAAGCAATTTCATTTCATGACATAATATAGTATCATAATAACCATGAAATTGAAGCCCAATGAGATCAAACTTCTTTTAATTTAACATATAAAATCCAAATCTTCATATTTCCTTCATTTTCCATCCTTTCACAATACATATAAATATATTTATATATATTCATGAATTCAAATCATGCAAAGGCTCAAGATTACTTAACAATTCCACAGTCTAACTTAAATCAACCTCCAAGTAAAGGAATAAACTCATAAATCAAGCAATTGCAAGGATTACATGCTCATTTTCATGAGATTTGTTCAATCAAGATCATTACTCATAACCCTAACTTTTATGAGTGCAAAAGCTTTATCTTAGGTTTTGATTCCAAGAAACTGAAGAGATATTTCAAGTATTTAAGTTGATTAACACTTACCTTAGGCCAATCTTTGAGTTACTTTCTTTAATTCCTCCAATCCCCAAGCTTAGAGTTGAATCCTCTTCTTCTCTCTCTTTTCTTTCCACGTTTTTTTTGTCTCTTAAAGGCTAAAGATGAGCTCAAATATACATAATAAGTCATATGTATCTTATAGGCCAACCAAACATAACTTAACGAATCTAACGAAATCAATTTTCAATTAAACTGCCCGAATGACTCTAAAAATTCCCATTAGCATATTCATGTACTCAATTTCGGTTTCTGAACTCATCAAAGTTGTTAATTTCAGTTTCAAAGTATTAACTCTAGGAGTTTTAGCCAAATAAAGCTAATTAATTCATTACGAATCAAATTTTTACAAAACTTCATATAATGTCCTAAAAATCATGCTAATAATAACTGTAAGGTCAATTTCGGTTTATCGCGCCTCCAAGGCTTTTAAATTTTCAGTCCAAAGGTCATAATTTCAACAAGTTTTCTCATAACCGACAGATACAAATTTATAAACATGTAATTCACACATTAAAACATGGAATTTCACATCAAGCACATAGTCACAAATATAATCACACATATAATGAGGGATTAAGGCATATGGAGCATTTGAAAAGTCGAGTTATTATATATCATGACATTTGAAACTTCTTGGAAAATGAGGCTTATCCACAAGGGGCAAATGGCAAAGATAAAAGGGCAATATGGTGAATGGCTGCTCAGTTTATCATCTGCGGGGGTAAGTTGTACAAACGAGGCCATTTAGGAATGCACTAGCTGTGTGTTGATGCTGAAGAGTCGAAGCATTTAATGGAGGCCATCCATGGAGGAGAGTGCAGATCGCACATGCGTGGAGTGATGCTAGCTCGGAAGATTCTCAGGCAGGGTTATTATTGGTCAACCATGGAGGAGGATTGTATTGGTTTTGTTCGGCAATGCCACAAATGCCAAATTCATGCAAATTGCATGAACATCCCGCTGTCGAAGCTATACAACATGACTTCACCGTGGCCATTTTCAGTCTGGGGAATTGATGTTTGTAACGACCCCAAAATGCGTATCAGAAATTACCTTTATTTATTTGTGGGTAAATGTACTTCAATTTAATGATATCGGTTCGAATTGAAGAATTATCTGTTGAATTATGACTTTAAAATTGAAATTGACGACTTTTATGGGTTTAAAAATCAAAATTGAGTACACATATATGCGAATGGGAATTTTTAGAGCCATTTAGGAAAGTTAATTGGAAATTTATTTTGTCTGATTCGTTAAGGTATGTTTGGATGGTTAACTTTGCATTGCAAATTGAAGGCCTTAGAGGCTTCAGAAACCAGAATAGAGTACATAATTATGATCAGCATAATTTTTAGAGTCATCTGGGATATTTAATTGAAAATTGACTTTGTACGATTCGTAAGGGTGCGTTTGGCTCTCCCTATTTGTGATAAGCTTTTATATATATACACAAACGATATGAGTTGTTGAACTCATAAATTGAAGTCCAAAATATCTAAGGGAGAGGGAGAGAACCGTGAGAGAGAGAGAGATTGAAGAGAAGAGGGAGAAAGTGTAGGAATGAAAGAGGAAATCCAAGATTTGGCTTGAATTCATCATGGTTATGCAGAAAAAGTGATGTTAAAGGCTTAAGGTAAGATTTTCCCTCTCAATACTTGAAGATCATAAGCTAAAGAGTGAGTTTCTTGGGTTATCTATGATTGTATGTATGGGTTTTGTTTCTTCAGGCAAGAAGATGTTGAATCCTTGTACATAGCATGAATTTATGTTACAACTTCATTTCTTGTAGGAGTTTTATGGTTCTTAAAGAGGCTAAAGAGGATTTCACTATGTAACTGAGCTTTGGACCCCCAACCATGTCTACTTTGTGCTTTTGTGTTTGGATTCTTAATCTTGTTTTTGTAATTGGGAAATTGAGTAGTATTTTGGAGTTATGATTTTTGATGGAAGCTAAGAATGTGAAATTTAACATGTGTTAAAGAGTTTTGGGTTTTTTTTTACATGAAATTGAAGTTTAATTTTGAAAATGAGGGGTTCCAAGTCAAGAAGCCATTTTCGGACTGGTTTTTGCCCAGAGCCGCACGTACAGCGGGGCTTCCCGCACGTGCAGCAGTCCATTTCCAGCACCAAATCTGATTCTACTAAAAAAGCCCGTTGGCCCGCACGTGCGGCCCAATTCCTGCACGTGCGGCCCTGTTTCTCGCAGGTGCGGGATAACCCTATTTCAGCCAACTTCAAATAAGCATGTCTCTTGTATCCGGACTTCGTTTTTAGTGATTCTTGAGCCTAAATTCAAGCCCCGGGAGTCTAGTTTCTAATCGTGGTACTCTCACTCCCAAATTCTAAGTACAAAAATAGATATGCCCAAATTAGTGACGATTGTTCACTTTCTGTCTACCGGTTTTATACCATTTCTTCTTCTAAACCATTTTCCTTTCGATTCCTCCTATTTTTGTAGACACGGATTATGACCCATTGAGGACTAATGAGTTTAGAACCACCATGGCTAATTGTTTAAAGAACAAGGAAGAGATTGGTTATATTCTCATATTATGCTATGTGCATTGTGTTTGCAGGTCAAACAAGGACATCGTCCCATTGTTACCAGAAGCCCAGCACTGTGAGTAATAGTATAGTAAAGATATGTTTTCATTATCTATTTTGACTAATGTGTGACATGATTCTCTAAATATCGTAGTTTGTCAAAATGCACAAGTTTCCAAGAAATGCGAAATGAATTATAAACAAGAAACGTGAATTATTTATAATATGATATGGTGGGCCCAAGGCCGTTCTGTTTATATGTTCCGCTTATGTTTTGGCATGATATGAATTGTTCAGTCTTTAAGACCTAATCATTTTGGTATGGAACAAAGTGCTGTACGGAACTAAGTGCTACAGTGTGAGTCACCTCCATAGTCCGTACGAGACACCTCTTGAGCCCATACATACATGAATTGGGCCCAAGGAGAGGTGGAGACATGTCGATGTTCCATCTACTCCATGATCAGATATAATGATACGATATGATACGTTTGGACCAAAGGTCGTTTTGATATATCATTGGGCCCGAGGCCGCTTTGTTACACATGGACCCGAGGTCGTTTAGAACATATGATATGAATACAAAAGTTTTGACATCGCTATACGACTCATGTTATGATGTTTTATTTTATATGCATGAATGGATGTCCTATTTTAAAATATGCTTCTAACCTTTTGTATAAGTGGGCGTACTACGTACCACGTACCACGTACCACGTAAAATGTTTTGTAATAGTTCAATCATATATTCCATTCAAAACGGTATGGATTATGATACGATAAATGGCTGTTTTGAAAAGATATATGATACGTTTCTAAATTATGAAATATGTTTTCCTAATGTTAAGGACATTATTCATTAACCTCTTTTCTTTAATATTACCCACTGGGCGTTAGCTCACTCATTTATTTTATATACATGTAGGTGAGCCATTAGGGACCAACACTAGAGTTGTATCGAGGTTCGTCTCTTTGTCAAGCCGCCCAGGTTACGCCTCTGTGTCGAGGCTTTAACTTTGTATTGGAGAATTGTGTACCTTATTGAATCTTATGTATTTGTGTGTGAGATCTATATAAGTTCTATGATTATATGTGTAAATATGGAAGTATATTTAAATGCTTAAATTAATCAAAGTCTTCTTGTATGCATAAGCTCAATGGGCGTTGTCTTTATGTTGTTATTTGCTTTCGCTTAAGGCCCCGTATTCGAATAAATATTCGTGAAAATTTGTTTTGAGGCCTATGTACAGGCTAGTCATAGACCAAACTTTTAGGGGCGGATTTGGGTCGTGACAATGTTATTAGGGCAGTTACTCCGAAGGGTCAAATGGGCATGAGTACATCCTGGTGGTAATAGACTATTTTACAAAGTGGGTCGATCCCAATCCTACACAGTGCTGAAAGCATCGCACGTAGCCAAGTTTATCAGAAATAATATCATTTGTCGCTATGGGGTCCCGAATGAGATCATCTCGGACAATGGTTCCCACTTTAAGAAAGAAGTGATCGACTTGTTGGAGAAATACAACGTGGCTTTTCATAAGTCATCTACATATCGGCCGCAAACCAACGGAGCTGTTGAGGCCGCTAACAAGAACATCAAGCACATTATATAGAAGATGGTGGAAACCTACAAGGACTGGCCAGACAAGTTGCCACTTGCTCTCTGGGGCTACAGGACATCAATTCGAACATCTACTGAGGCAACTTTGTATTCTTTGGTTTATGGGATGGAAGCTGTTTTGGCGATTGAAATTGAGGTTCCGTCGTTGTGGGTTATGGCTGAGTGCCAGATAGCAGAAGTGGATTGCAGCAGAGCAGGTTTGAGGAACTAATGTTGTTCGACGAGAGAAGGCTGAAAGCACTGTACCACGTCCAAGGTTATCAACGTAGGATTTCCAGGGCATTTAACAAGAAAGTTAAGTCTTGGAATCTAAAAGAAGGGATTTGGTGCTCAAAGACAACCGAGCTCCCATCCATGACCCTAGGGGCAAGTTCAAACCTGATTGGACTGGCCCTTACATCATTAAATCAATCTGGTCGGGTGGAGCTGTCATTCTTATGGACTTAGATGGCCTTGAATTCTCCCAACCAATCAATATGGACAAGTTGAAGAAATACTACCCTTTGAGAGGCTCACTAGGCCGAAAACCTGAAAGGCGACCTAGGCAAAAGTTAGAGCACAAAAAATTTGAAAAAAGAAAAATTGAGCTCGCAAGGTTGAAAACCTAGAAAAGGCGGCCTTGGCAAAAAGTTAGAGCGCAAAAGGAGAGTGTTATTACATGAGTGAACCCGAACTGAACTACATAAGGCTTGATTTCCATCTTTGGGATACGTAGGCAACTTCATTCTGAAGTCCAACCATAAACACTTCCAAATCAACTGTGTCCATGAGATTGTTCTGGTCTTCTTTGTCTTTTCTGCATCCAAGAGTTTGTTGTGATCTTCACTATGAGAGCTGGTTACAGTACAGTGCAATGCTATTTAGACAAGGGGAAACTTTCCGTTTGTTGGATTCGGGGTTGTGCATCTCGAGGATAGATTCCGGGTGTGTCCAGTTGTGATCCTTATCGAAAATGGTTTTGAAAAGTTTTAATAAAAGTTGATTTGGTTCAAATTAATCTTTTTACAACTTAGACCATTTTTGGACCTAAAGGAAAATTTTCAGTGCCCACAACCTTCAATTTCATTGATTTCAATACAGAGTTCTCCAACTCTTGATACAAACCGAAGCTGCTTTTTATTACATTCAAAAGGAAAACTTGAAAGTACAGATTAAAGCAATAAACTTGGGGCATAGATAAGTCAGGTGTTCCTACGCCCCCTTCTTGAGCTTATGGAAGCTTCAGATGCTAAAGTAGGCCTGGTTTGTGCGTCATCTTCAAGCCAAGCTATGCATTCGCCAGAAAGGGCCCAACTAAAATTGGGAGCGGGGGCCAGAAGTTCTCTTGTCCTCTATGCAGTGGAATATCGAGCTAGTTGTGAACCTCAGATCGGAAATGAAGCTGGGTACTCAATCCCCTCTTTTGGGCAAGTCTGGTCATGTCCGAACTGATGCCAGAACCGGAAGGAAAAATAGAAGACATAGTGTGTCAAGCCAATCAACTGAATGCCCAGTCGTCGAGACATGCTATAGCTCATCTCGGGCAGATCAAGCCAAGGGCAACGCAAAGAAATGTCAACAGCAGACCTATTGCACATCCAGTGGCACCACCGCCCCTCGTTTGGGAAATCAACTAGCCGTTGGCGAAAGAAATAGCCGCACGTTGAATATGCGGGACAAAAGTCCACTACCTTCAACCTGTCCATGAGCCATATCTGGGGAGGCATGAAAAATAAGAGAGATTAAATAATAGAGAGGTGTATGTGGAGAGAAAAAGTGAGAAAGGGTTTTGAGAGAAAAACTAAGCCTGAGGGCCGAGTGATATGAGAAACACATGTGAGAAGGGTGGGAAACATTACCTGCAAGAGTAGTGGACTTCCTGTAAGCTTGGTTGTCTCCCGGGAATGGAAAGCATCCAGACCCATCAAAGTCTTGGCTAATGTCAAGCCAATGCAGCTCTTGCCCTTTTTCAATCCTTGAGCTACTTTGATCAAGCGAACGCTAGACCATTCGAAACCAGGGGCAAGTAGAAAATGAGCCAACATGCACAAGTAGAGGGCACGCTGTCGAAAGCTCTACCAAAGACGATTGTTGCGGTTGCCGGTGTCAGAAAATTGTTGAATGAGGCTAGGAATGTCCAACTCTCCGTGGAGAACCAAGGATCAAGCCTCATGAGAAGTGAGACCACACATCTTTCCTAGAGCCGGGATATGACCAAAACGGGATTGAAGTAAGATTTCCTCGTCATGCCCGGATTCCATCAGAGTTTGAAACTCTTCAATTTTGGGGCATATCTCTTGTCTCCCAAAGCTAAAAACATGCGTAACCAAGTTCCAACATCTAGCTGCGGCGTGGAGGAACAAAAAACACAACGGGGTACAACTCAGCGGGAATAGTGCATTTATCCCGAAACCTCAGAAATTTAGCTTTTCTGAGCCATCTAAAGTTGCAATCCAAGTTTAGAGTTTTTCGGCAAAGAATGGCTCCATTTGTGGCAAAAATAGAGCTGAATTGAAGAAACCACGAAGCTTGAGCTTTTGTAGAAGATAAGGTGCTGAGTGGAAGACAGGTGGCAGCAATCTGGAGGTTCCCTGCAGTAGTGGCCAACCGGCCAGTGTTGGTGGCTGACCGGCCAGTACTAGTGGCCTATAGCCACTTTTGATGGTCGGCAGTTTCTGTTTATGGCCGGTGGACTCCTATTTTGTCCTCTAGTCCATCCATGTATTGAGAATGCTGAAGAACCTATCTCTTGTTTTGATCTTGGTGGATTTTGCCGTCTCTCTTTAAGAATGTTGTCGAGTTGCTTATTGAATTGTTGATTTGCTTATCGAGTTGTTGTTTTGCGTATTGAGTTGTTGCATTAGTTGTTCATTGAGTTGTTTTACTCTGTTTGTTATGTGTTGGTCGGTTCATTACCAGATTAAGAAATTGCCAATACAATACAATTTTCACATTCCATCAAATCCCATTTTTGTGTAAAATGGTGCAATGCGATGCTCAGAATGTAAAAACATAACACTTTTTTTTTAATTTTCAAAAGCTGATTTTTCATTCCAATCATGGTTTCTTTTTACAAAAGGAGTACAAGTTTTTAAGAAAATAAAAACTGTTTGGAAACTATACAATGCGCTAACACTACTAGCAAAAAGAAAACTAAGCAAAAACATCTGAATCGGCACTAGCCACCTTAGGATCAAGAGGCCCTCTTTGTCCTCTTCCTCGGCAGAGCGGACTCAGAGCTATCACCATCAGCGCCACTGTCAGAGGCCCTAGTGTCAGAGCTAGCCGTTGAACCGGCCTCAGCATCAGTTTCCTCTTTAGCATCATCGCTGCCACCCTTAGAACCCGAGCCTCTGTCGTTATCTCCATCCTCAGATGACTCTAACTGGGGGCTCGCTGGCTCCTCGTCCTGATCTGTCTCATCATCATCTGGGACAGGCTCTGATAGGCCGCTCTCTTCACGAGTACATCTAGCTCTGCCTCGGCTGTGCGTCGAAGCCCCTCGTTTCTCTCTCCCTGCTGTCAAAAAAGGCACGAATGGTCTTACTGTAACTCTTATTGGAGCACCCGGTGCGGCTAGGATCTGAAAAGGACAGTTTAGCAAATACATCAGTTACGGTATATATCAGATGCAAAGATGAAATGCAGTATGCAATGTTTGGGTGCAGTGTGTCAGAGCAATACAAGGTGGAACAGATTATATTCGAAATGCTGATGTATCGGCAGGGAGTTTCATGGCATGAAGTGTGAATTGAAGAAACTCACTGGAGTGCCGTAGATGCTGAGCAGGTTCATACTCGTCTGCACCATCCCCATCAGAGTAGCCGCTAGCTTGAGAGCCTGCCTGATATACTCTATAGATGCCTGTAAATGTGTTGAGATGATCAGCGGTCTATAAAGCATAACTGAAATGAATTGAATGTGCACAATGTAAAGCATGGTACATACCGGGGTCGGGCCTCGAACTCCGACAAGCTTATGACGAGCTGGTGTAGGCTCGATGGGAATCTGGTAAGCCTTCCCTGTGGGTCGCCAGCAAGTCAGTGTAGTAGGCAGCTCTGGCCATCCCGTCCTCTACCTCGTCTGAGAACCTCTCCTGTCATGAGCCCTGGTCGCCCTAGACCCTTCAGCTCTCCCTCTCGTAGTTGGAGCTCTAGTTTTCTCACTCCCACGGGCGCCAGTCAGAGGTGGCATGAGGTATGTCTAGATGAAGGCAATGTAATCGCCTTTAAGTCTGAAGAAGTCTGCGTCCCAACCTCTGGTGAAATCGATCATCTCTTGCATGGTGTATCTCTTTGTGATCCTCATATATGTAGGAGGCAGCATCGGAACTACCGGCTTGGGCAAGCCAAGGCTCTGGCTCAGGAATCGCTCCCCTAAGAACCACGCCTGACAAACCGGGCCCTCGAGTAAGATCCAGAATTGGGAAGCCTCTCAAGCGCCGACAAACTGATCTCTGACCCCATCAGGCATCACCATCTAGGGCTGCCATGTGATCTGCAAACAGTGAATATACAGATTGTTAGCTGCCATTAGATATGCAATATGAAGTAGAGCTAAAATAACTGTAAGGTTTGAGTTACCTGTGCTGCGGTCATGGTGTCGAAGAATCGACGAAAAAATAAGAAAGACTCCTGGGGCCTCCGTTCGCATCTCCCGTCGTACTTGTGGGAGTATGGCACAACAGGCGGCATCTCCACCTCTGGCTCTAGGGTAGCCTCGGAAAATAGGCGTACACCCATAGTTACAGAAGGCGGTAGGACAACAGTGAGTATACCACAGATGAATACAAATGATGCAGAAAGTAGATTGTGTATACAGTATATAGAGAATGCAATGCAGAAGGCAAACAGTGTGTGCAGTGTGCCGATAATGTAAAGCAGTGTGTAGTACAGTGTACAGTGTGTGCAGTGTACAGAAAATGCGAAGCAGAAGACATAACGAGAAACGCAAAATAGAAGGGTAGGACATACCTCCCAGGCCCTCCAGTAGCCTCCTAGCAGATGCCCGCTTCGGCGGGAGGGGGAGCTCATATACCCATATAGTGTGGCCAAGCCTGCACTACCCCAGTCGTAGAGCTGGACATGAGACAAGTCCACTAAGGCGTTCATCAGGTAAAGCCCAACGGTGTTCACCCGGTCGGCGAACAGAGTAGTGCCAAACAGGAACATCAGGAAACCTCGAGCATACTACTCGGTCTCCTCTCTAGTCTCTGGTGCTATCCCTTTGTAGTAATCTGCGACCCATGTGTATCGGACCATCCCTGAGCGAGAGATGGGTGGGCGAATTCCCAAATGGTAGATCTCAGCGGCCTCCCACTCGCCCATGTCTGTGTCATAAGGAATTAGATGACCCGTTACCGCTATGCCAGTGAGCATAGAGAAGTCAAAGGGAGTCATCGTCATCTCCCCTACGATAGAGAAGTGAAAAGAATCGGTGGCATCCCACCACCTCTCTACCAAAGCGCCTAGTAGAGGCCGGCTCGCTATGAGACGTGAGAGCCCAATGTAAAATGTGTCGAAGTCGGCCTCATCAATGATATGGCGAACAACGTCGGGAAGCTTCCTGTACCACTCCCTAGCGGAGGTGTTCCCATATCCTTGAATGGCGCGTGAATCCCCCTATGATCAGGACAAGCAGATGCAAGGTAGTGTAAGAAATACAATGCGAAAAATGAGGGTATAGTATATAGCTCGGCGGAGCCATGAGATAAGTGTGACTCCGGCTCGCGCAGTAAAAGGTCCTTGGGAGCGCCTTGTGCAAACCCCTTGAACTGACGGATGCTATCGGGAGGCAGCACGTGTATCTCGGGATGATACGTCGTCAGGTCGAAAGGTCGAGTGCTGAGTGGCAATGGCTCGAACTCTGGATCATCCATCTCCATTCCCGGAGGAGCTTCATCGTGTGGGATGTCATCCGCCATCTCAAGGGAAGATGAGAAAACGGTCGAAAATGGGAAAAATGGGCGGAGAATGCCAAAAGTCAACAAAAGTCAACTTTGAGAGAGGAAAAATGGAAGAAAAGGTCAAAGCTCAGAAAAGCGCACTGAACTCAAGGGTAACTTGAGGGAAACAAACCTCAAGTGGTGGAAATGAAGAAAGAAACACCAAAAGCAACTTTCAATCGGTTCAAAGCGGTTTAAACTATGAGGGTTTAGCAAATGAAATGTTTACGGGGTGTTGGAAAACGCGCGGGATGCTCGGATCTAAGAAGGAAAATGGTCTAGAGTGAGAGGACAAGAATTTTCGGGCTTGAGGTAGTGTGGAAAAAGGGTTTGGAACCCTATACTTAAAGACCCGTAGTGAAATGCCGAAACTGCCCTGAATCTATCATCGGTGGCCGACCGACCACTAGTGGTGGCCGATGACATTCTTTTTGTGGCCGATGGGTGGCCGATGGCTTCCCAGAGTGGCCGATAGGCCTCTAATGCTCTCCTTGGATGTTTTTCTGTTGTTTTACGCCCTAATCCCTCAAGAAAGTGCAAGGAAAGTACACTTTTAAGCTGAAAAGGCCTCTGCAGAAGCATCGGATCGTGTTTTTAGTGTGTGATACTCAACACATGCGAGGTGTATCCTTTTAACTTGTTGCAACTCCTCCGAGAGGTAAGTTGGAGGTTGTAATCGAGTCATTTTTACCGTGCACCGCTTTTGTCATTGCATAGAATGTGCACCTCTTTGTCATTTCATGGAATGTGCCTTTCACATGAGGTCTTGCATAGTCTCTTGTTCGCATAGAGCATGCATCTTGTACTTTAGCATAGCGCGTGCTTATACTTGGGCATTAAACACGCATTTTGAACTTTAGTGCGTAACATGCTTGGCATAAGATATGTATTGTCGTTATCTCGCACGGAAAGTGATCTCTTGGCATTGCATTGTATATCCTCTCACATTTGCATGAAATGTCTGTTGTATAGAGCATGAGTTTGCTAGTATGGCATAAAACATGCATTTGTTAATCTTGCATGGAGCATGCCACAATTTTCGCTTGCATAGAATATGCGCTTCTCACTAGCATAGAACATGCATTTGTTAATCTTGCATGGAGCATGCACTTTTCGTCTTGCATAGAATATGCGCTTCTCACATTCACATAGAACATGCATTTGGTATTTAGCATAGAACATGCTGTTAATCTTGCATAGAACATGCATTCTTATCTTACTGTATCTGTTAAGTCTCTTTCTTATGCAGGCACGATATTGTATATACGGTTCATTCAGAGGGATTCTGGGTAAGATCATTCCTGCCCCCTTGAACTCCTTGTTTGGTTAGAAGTACTCGGGTACGCCTGATGCTTACACCACCCACCTTTTTGGTTAGAAACATTGGGATGTGTGCCCGATGTTTATACCACCCCCCCGATTAGAAACGTTTGGAACGTGTTCCGACGCTTATACCACTTTGTTGGTTAGAAACATTGGGACGTGTGTTCGATGCTTATACCTTCCCCCATTTTGGTTGTAAGCGTTTGGAACTTGTTTTGACGCTTATACCACCTTGTTGGTTAGAAACATTGGGACGTGTGCCCGATGTTTATACCACCCCACCTGTTAGAAGCGTTTGGAATGTGTTCCGACGGTTATACCACCTCTTTGGTTAGAAACATTAGGACGTGTGCCCGATGTTTATACCACCTCCCGGTTAGAAGCGTTTGGAACGTGTTCCAACGCTTATACCACTTTGTTGGTTAGAAACATTGGGACATGTGCCCGATGTTTATACCTTCCCCCCTTTGGTTAGAAGCGCTTGGAATGTGTTTCGACGCTTATACCACCTTGTTGGTTAGAAACACTGGGACGTGTGCCCGATGTTTATACCACCCCCCCGGTTAGTAGCGTTTGGAACATGTTCTGACGCTTATACCACCTCTTTGGTTAGAAATATTGGGACGTGTGCCCGATGTTTATCCCCCCGATTAGAAGGGTTTGGAACGTGTTCTAACGCTTATACCACCCTGTTTTGGTTAGAAACATTGGGACGTGTTCCAATGTTTATACCACCACCTTGGTGTTTACACCATCCTCTTTTCCTCTCGTGTGTGGTGCGTTAGGACGCTTTGGTTAAAAGCATTCAGACAGGTTCTAATGCTTTTATTCTCTTTGTTTTGGGTTACATAATATTTGGATGTGTTTGAATTGTTATCATGTGCTCTCTTTGGTTCGGAACCTTGGGGTGTGTCCCTGAGTTCACACCATTTCTTTCCTCGCGTGTACCATGCGTTGGAATCTTGTTTGCCACCTCGGGTGCACTCGATGTTTGTGTTATTCTTTGCCTTTTCTGCATAATGCGTAGTTAAGATTGCATAATTTTCTTACATCCTTTCCGCATGAAATGTGGTTTGGTTCGTAATTCCCTCGCGTAGCATGTTTGTTTACTTGATTATGTATAAGTTTGATGTAGCATTTCTTTGCAAAACATTTGCATCTAGATGTTTCGTTACAGTCTCATTGCATGATCATAAGTTATGTTCTTGCATCGTGCATGTCATTTGCATCTTGCCCCAGAACTACGCTGGTTTGATTCCTTGCAAAGGGCTATATAGGCAGCCTGTGGGTGCAACCGTTGTTTGTTTTTGCTTGCTTATTTGTCTAAGTCTTCGGCCTTGTCAAAAATGGATCGTCTTTGGGCTTTGACATCCACTCCCATCATTTCATGACTTCCGAGTTCTGTCAAAGAGGGGCAACTGTAGACACCCCATTTTTGACCATCCTCAAGACTTGGACGTCATCGTTTGAACACCCGATGATTGTGCTTGCTCGTGTTCATTTCGAGTCCCTGAAGGTCTCAGCCGAGCGCCTTGCCTTGGAGCCTCTAATCTTGTTTGTTTCATTCTTGGTTGTGGACCAAGAGCTTGTTGCTTCAATTCTGGAGGAAAGGGTGCCCTGTCGGTCATCCCCATAGCCTGCCGGCCATGACTTGTGCCTATCGGCTACCAGTGGTGGCCGGTCGGCTATGTTGATGGCCGGTCGGCTACATTAATGGCCGGTCGGCCACTGATGATGGCCGATGGCCATTTTTCTCCTTTTTTAGATATTTATTTGCCAGCTGTGCCAGCTGTTATTCACTGATGCTCATCTCTATACATGTGTATGGAGGGATGAATACAAGCTCTAAGCTTGATTTTCTATATATAGGGGGGTCTCTCCCCCATTTTGAGGGGTTAGACAATTTAGAGCATAATTTTCTCTCTCTCTAGAATTCTCTCTCTCTCCTCTTGTTTTGTGCTTGATAGTTGATTTTCTCTACACTTTTGTACAAAGACCCTTAACAAAACATCCTTATCTTGGAGATGAGGTTCTTTGAGGCTTAGTTTGAGCTCCTAAGGGTGGTCTTAGCTCAAAATTGTGATTGTTTTGTGCTGTGGTTCAAGAGGCATAGGACTTGCCTTGTAGGCTTTATTTTGATTACTTGTTTGGCCATCTTTTTATATTGTTTTTGGCCTAGTTTTCAACTACAAAAAACTCTGATTTTTGAAGCTTAATATGGTAGTTTGAAGTCATTTTGTGATAAGGGGTTGTCCACCCTTCTTGTTGCTTTATTGTGAAGCTTTTTGCACCATTTTTTAGCATATTAAAATCAAACTTTTTGGGCCTTTAAACCACTGGAATTTAGAGTTATTTTAGTGGTGGAAAGCATGTTTTGAAGTCCAAAAATGGAGGGGTTGGCCTCCCCTTCTTGTGTCTAACTTGCATGCCTAGTTAGCATCCTATGGTAGTATGTTTTTGTGGTTTAACTTGGCTTAATCCAAGCATGTTTTAGCTACTGTTTTGACTGGTTTTAGCTTTTTTTTGGGGCTGTCTTGGTCATATGAGCCTTGTTTTGCGTAGTTGTAGTGCAAATAGCTTCACTAGCTTGGCATTCTAGCCCCTTCAAACTTGATTTGCTTGAGATGGTTACATGTTGAAGTGTCTTTTTACATGTAATTTCAGTGTTTATAGCTCTGTCACATGCTCATTTGCTTCACTCTTTCATTGCTTTATTTAGAGTTGCTCTTGAATCTTGTTTGCAAGCTAACATGCGAGCATGTTTTTCTAGCCTTTTGTGCCTTAATCTCAGCAAGTTTTAGCCACTGTTTTGGCATATTTTAACTATGTTCTTAGCTGGTCTGGTCAGTTGAGGCTTGTATTGCATGGCTATAGTGTAATGATCTTCACTAGCTTAATGAGTTAGGCTTTTAAACATGACTTGCATGTGTTGCTTGCAAGATTTAGTGTCATTTTGCATGCCATGTCAGCACTGAAATATCTGCAACCTCTCTCTATTCTTCACTCTTTACTTTGTTTTGAAAGTGGCTCTGAGCCTCTTGTTGGTTTGAGTGTGGAATTGAGACCCTCATGCCTAATGGTTTAATTCCTTTGGGAGTTCATTACCAACAGTATGAGGCCTCTTTCATGCTTAAGGTACTTGTGGCTTATGCTCTCTTTCCATTAGAGGGCTCTCATCTTTTGGACTTAACCAGTTAAAGAATGGATCGGTAATTAAAATGAGTAAATAAATCATGACAAGTAAAAGTTGAGCAAGTTAAGCATGTTGTGTTGCATTGCATGTGTTTGGATTGGACTCTAATCCAAACACAAGGAAAATGGGACATTTCATACTCAAAGTGATGAAACATGTCATTTTTCTTGGTCACCGTCACTCTTGATCATGCATGATAGGGTGGTGGTTGTTTTGGTCTTTTTAAGGACTCATTAAACTTGTACAAGCTTGGTTCTTTGGCCATCATGCATTGAAAATGCTTGGTTGATGGTTTAGGAACCAAGAGTTGCACTCCTTTCAGCTTATGTAATGATAAGGAGGATAGCAGTACATACACTCCTTGAAAATACACTGCTTTGCCTCTATTTGCTCTCTATTGTAGCAAAAAAAGAGAAGTCTAGGAAAGTAGTGGCCGACCGGCCACCTGTATCACCCGACCGACCACCCTAAGCAGCCATTTGGCCACCAATGGTGGCCAACAGCCACCATTGGTAGCCGACCGGCCAGAAATGAATTTCGCACTAGTGTGCTCCTGAGTTGGGGAAGAAGCATTCTGGAAGTTCGCAAAATTTTCAGAGATCAAACGAGTGCAAACAAAGGCATCCGATGGCAAGGTGGTGGATTTTCGGAAGGAAGCCAACCGAGCATGCATGCATCCCTCACCCTCGAGGCCATTTAATTGTTTGAGTTAGTTAGCGTAGCTAATTATTCAATTTAAGTGTTGTAATTAATAAGTTCAATTTGGTTTGTAATATTTTAGCTAGCTTAGAATAGTTAGTTAATTTGTCTCAATTGTTGTAATATTTAATTAGCTAGAATAGTTAATTAGTTTTGGTTTGTAAAAGTTAGCTTAACTAGCGTATCTAGCTTAGCTTATTCATTCGGACCCTCCTTCGTGTGAGCGCAATGTTGTAATAAGTGTGCATGCGTGTGTGCATGTCTTCTAACCCCATGTCTTTCTCCCTTTTATTTATCTGCTTTTGATGGTTAGATTAGGGATCATGTTTCAATTAGCATACTTTATGCTTGCATGTTTGCATCCATTCATTTGTCTTGCATGCACCGAGGCTTGGCGCATCATTCAAACTGCGTTGTCAATTCAGTACTTCTTTGAATACATATTTCAAAGCATGCTATCAAAGTGTAGCAAATACCATGATTAGGTAGCCGAGCCTATCTTATTGCATTATTGCATGTGTTGCATTAGGCACCTTTTATAGTTAGGATCATGCATTGTTTCTAACTAGTTTTTGTTTTGGCTTGGAATACTCAGTAAGCTTTTACACTTTAGCATATCGCATGAGATGTGGATGTTGCTATGATAGCATGCTTGCTATGAGGCTATTTGCTTAAATGATTAACTACATGAATGCCTGTGGATGAAGGCTTTGTTGTTTGAATTGGAACAATTCGACGATTGTGAGTTTTAAGCCCACTTTACGAAGTGGCAAATCATGTTTTAAGCCCACCTGAGGTGGCAAATCCGCATTTTAGCCCACTTAAGGATGGCAAATTCAAACCATTTTCGAAAACAAACATGAGTTGATTTGTTCCAAGTCTTGCGACTTAGTCTATATTTGATTGTTTGTGCGTCACATAGTAAAGTTAACTAATAACCGGATAAGAACACATGAGGTTTATAAAACAACATATCGTGTTTAGTAGAGGCCGATCCTTTGATCCGGCGAGCGGGGGTGTCATTTCAGGACCTTCCCCTCTCATACCTAAGTTCCCGAGCTGAGGCAACTTTGGTGATGATGGACATGTGGCCTTTGGCACGAGTCAGGGTTTCCTAAATTCCCCAAAAACAAAATATTTAGGTGGTGACTTTGTAATCTGACAAAGCAGTCCAGTTTTGGCTTTATTTGATTCAAAATCTGATTTGCCAAAATGATTTTCCGGATTGGACTCTTTGGTGTTTATCAGTTTCACATTGCACTTTGTGAGACTAGATTCAGAACCGTGACAGAAATCCGAACTGTAGGGCCAATTCGAGCTCTCCAAAAGGGGGCGGGAAGAAAGTCGAGCTACAGTTTCCGAGCCGAGACAACTTTGGTGATGACGGACACGTGGCCTTTGGTATGAGTTATGGGTTTCCTAAATTTTTCCAAAATAAAATATTTAGGTGACGACTCTATATCTGGCAAAGTAGTCCAATTTTGGCACTTTTTGATTTAAAATCAATTTTCCAAAACGATTTGCCAGATTTGGACTCTTTGGTGATTATCAGTTTTCACATTGCACTTATGAGATTAGATTCAGAACCACGGGAGTCCGAACTGTAGGGCTTTCTTTCAAACTTTCCGAAAGGGGGCGCGAAAATGCCAAGCCACAGTTTCTGGCGACTCTGCTGGGGATTTAGAGAACTTGACTCGAATTCATGATATGTTATTTTGTCTACACTTATGTGTTTCTTTACATTTGCATTTGCATCAGTGCACTTAAGTCATAGTGTTTACCGTTTGCTATTCTTGAATGGTTTGCCGGAGGCTCGCTTAGAAAAGCTTGCCAAAAGGCTGACCGGTTTCGGGCTCTACCACGATGGGAACATAACCCTTGGATCTGGACTACCATTGTACCATTTGATCCTCCTTTCACCTCTCGGTGTTAGGTGTGAGGTATATTAGGTTGTCTTGCTGAGGTACCCTTTTGGCCAATCGACCTAGTTGCATATCGGAAACCATAGAGACTGTTCCAAACTAGGACAGGATGCTTACCCGAATGTAGGATTATATGAAACCACTTGTTATGCATAGTGAACCCTAGTTTCTGATGAAACTAGGACAGGGTAACCCTACCCCATCATAGGGGTGTTTTGGCTCTCACTTGATTGTTATGTGCTTTTAGAGTGAAACTCTACAGGAATGTATGTATCAGTTGCAAGTCTGGGTAGCAGTTTTGGGAGGCAGAATTTAGTATTGAGCATGGTTCTACTGCTTTGATTACATCAGTGCACTAATTAGAATCTGAGCAGAGGTGCTGTGCAGTTTTTGATTTTTCTTTTTCTTTTTGCTTTTTTTTTTTTCTTTTGCAAGGTAGTTTTTCATCATTGCTTTGGACGATGCTGTCACCCCCAAGCACTCTAGACCTGCGTGAGAAGGATTTGTAGATCCGTGGATCTTGTCAGGGGACAGCCAGTGTGTGTTTCACTCCCACCGGTTACCAGACGGAGGAGGATCAGGTAGAATTCACCGATTCAACAGTCACATCTTACTTCACCTGTGCTCAGTTAGGCCCAGTCTTCAGACTATACAGCTAGATACTACTTGCCGAGCTGAGGTCACAGCCTGCCGAGCTGAGGTCGCAGCCCGCCAGGCAGAAGTGATAGATTGGCTTCAGCAACAGCAACCACAACTGGCAGTAGCCTTTGCATCCCATGCACCCCCAGCGGGTATGCCGGCACTCGGGGTCACATTCAATGTTCAAGAGAATATGGGCATCCCCGGCAGATCCGATCCCACTTCAGACCTCCAAGGCACCAGTTTACCAAATGGAGGCGCCATTTGAATTCGAGGTTGACCCCATTGCATTGAAGGTCAACAAGTTAGAAAAACTTTTCAAGCGGGCGCACGGCGTGAATTCTATCCCTGACATTGAGGATGGATACATAGATTCTGTAGTAACTCTATCGGACAGATTTAAGATGCTGCATATAGACCGGTCCGACGGCTCCGAGGATCCTATGGTCCATCTATGGTCTCACCAGACTTCAGAAGCTGTCCTTTTTTAGCCGGACCCTATCGGGTATAGCAGCCATTTGGTATGCCAAGCTTGAAGACTCTGCGAAGAGAAACTGGGAGGAAATGGCTGAGGCCTTCATCGCGCAGTACTCCTATAATACCCAGATCGAGGTCACTAGTCGTGATCTTGAAGTGACCCGTCAAGAGCCAAAGGAGGGCTTCTCAGACTTTGTGACCCGATGGAGGGCTAAGGCCTCTATGATAACTATCCGGCCATCTGAAAAGGACCAAATCAGAATGATGGTCCGTAACTTGCAAGGGAGATTATTACAGAAGATGATAGTCTTGCCTTTGTTTACATTTGCTGAGCTTCATGAAATAGGGGTTCCAATTGAGGATGCGATGAAATAGGGGCTAATAAAGCATGAGAAAGAACAGCCCAAGAGGCCCTTTACACACAGCTCCAATGCAACCACAACTGGTAGCACCTTTGTACGACCTTCGGATGTGAGTATGGTCACCACCACACCCAAAACTGCCAACTCGTTCGCCAACACTTCCAACATAACTCCACAAACCTTAAGCAACCAGGTCTGATCTCAAAGGGTCTTTACCCCACTCTACATGCCTTTATCCAAAACCTTAGGGGTCCTGATCAAAAAGGGGCATCTTAAACCATTAGAGCCTTGCCCTCTACCCGATCCTCTCTCCCCGAGACACAACCCGGTCAAATACTGCGCTTTTCACCAATAACACGGTCATGATACTGATCAATGCTATAGGTTGCGTCACGAGATTCTAGATCTCATGGATAGTAAGGTGATAGCACCTCCCTAGAAGCCAAACGTCACTACAAATCCTCTCCCACCACATAATCAAGTCCCTCCACCCCACCATATAAACCTCATCCACACATTGGCCCTCTCTTATGACCTCGGTATATACATCACCCCTTCCCACCTACCTAAGCCGGCATTGTTCATCCTTGAGAGCACAAACTTGTGCATGATGAACATGTCTACACTCCAACCCGAACTAGTGGTGGTGACAGTGGAAGATAAAGGGAGGTTAGCCTTGGAGGAGAATGTCAGTTCGTTGCCTAAGGGCTCTGAGGACTTATCTGACGGGGTGTACAACTTGAGCTGCTATATTGTGCCAATCAATCAAGATAAGCTAGGAGTGGTGTTTCCGACTGGGATGAAGGTCAATGTAGTTTGAGAAGATGGACCAAGTCAGGGATTAGATGATCTAGCTGACCTAGAGGAGGATATAGACAATTTGTAGTTCTTTGACGAGCAAGATCAAGGAGACGTGCATATTGATTGGTTTGATCCAAACGGGTCAACAGACAATTCTGGGTGGTTAAGTGATGAACCCGATAGAGATGAGGGAACTGAATCAAAGCTAGAAGAACAAAAAGCGGGAACTGCTGCAATGGCCGAAATGGCTGAAGGAAAGGGTAAACTACCAGAAAACACCGGCGAAAAACAATTGACTTAGGAACTGGGCATTGTTAGTATTATACATACAGAGCAAGAAACAACGCTGGAGTGGTTTGGGCAAGAAATGAGGGAGAACGATCTGAAAGCTGGAAAAGCTCAACACCCTGCGGGGATTGTTTGTGATAACAGAGTGATTCGAACGGAGTCAGACGAGTGCTTATCGGCCGCTGAAGGGGTCTGGTGGGATGATGACGACCTACACTTGGCCCATACCGATGAGGAATGGGGTGAAGACCTTCCTAACAACACTTGGTATGTGGAAGAAGTCGACCATATGACAAGAAGTGGCCGATATTTCAAACCACTGCATCTGGACCAACCCGAGGCATCTGGGAAGGATAAAAAAGTTGAGAAACAGAAGCAAAAGCAGTTAGAGGAAAAGGCTGTGCTGAAACAGTTGAAAAAGATTCAAGCTGACATATCTATCTAGGCTCTGCTTATGGCTTCGCGAGTGCACAGACAGGCGGTACTGACGGCGATGGATAAAACTAAGTGGTCCATCAACACCACCCCAGAACAACTGGTGGGATTAGTCTTCCCGGGAGGCGCTGTGCCAACTTTGACCTTTTCAGACAAGGAATTACTGCCAGAAGGCTCTGTACACAACAAGCCTCTATACATATCCGTAGAGTGCTGAGAAAAGTGGATACCAGTGGTATTGGTCGACATCGAGTCAGCAATCAACGATTGTCCTTGTCGTACGGCTTATGTTATTGGTCTGAAATCGACCGATTTTGTGCCTACAGCCTAGGTGATCTGGGCGTATGACAATACAAGTAAAGAGGTGATGGGGACAGTGCAGATTAGAGTACAGGTTGGCCCAGCTTAACAGGATATCGAGTTTCATGTCCTGGATGTTCTGGCCACTTTCAACTTACTACTTGGGCGACCCTGGCTGCACCAAGTGAAAGCTGTCTCTTCCAGCCTCCACCAAATACCGAAGTACCCCCATGGAAAAAGGGTGGCCATAGTTTTCGGGAATTCATCTATATATCCTCTACCAGAGGTCACTACACTTGTGCTGGAGATTGTGCATGGCGAAGAGGATGTCCTCCTTTCGGGGCTTACCTTAGCTGAGGCCTGAGTAGTGCAGAGTATCTTGGCTGTTGATGAGGGCTTGTATTTTAGCGCCCAATTTGTGCACTTTATGAACAAGCTACAGCATATGCCCAGAATGGGATTAGGAAAAAGTGGCCAGAACAGCGTTACTGCGTTGGCCGATGTGTCACATAACCCGCATGCCTTTGGTCTTGGCTATATGCCCACCAAAGAGGACTGGGTGAGGAAAGGGAAATAAATGGCAGGAAGAACCATAGCTAAACAGACTGGCAAGCGCTACGAACTTGTGCATAGACCAATTCGGGGAACCCTGAATTTCTATTTCATTCGGGAAGGTGAAGACTTCCCATTCTGTGGTTTCCCCAAACCCTGGTTCAACTCTGAGAGGCAGTGGGTTCCTGGCTTTGAGATTTTCTTTGACTTGTGTAGAGAAGTGGTTTGGAAATACTCTTCAGATCCTGGGAGACGCTAATGATCCTCAGCCTATCACCTGAAAAGATACAAACACTCCGGTCGGGGGTGCCGAAATTAGCACTCCGATGGACAAGTCAGTTCAGACACTCAAGATAGCTTGTTTACTAAGTTAAGTGAAGTGATTCTTACATACCTTTCTCAACCCATTATTCCTGTATTTATACCTGTTCCTTTTGATCCTCGGGGCCAGGGCCTACTTTTTAATCATTGTCCTTTCTATTATTCGGCCCTAAGGATTTACACTTATTTGGCACATATATTATATTCGGCTCCCCACTCTCGTAGGATACAGCCGAGTAATATTAGTCTTCCAATGGTACGCACCTTCTGATTTTTCCATATATTCGGCCCCCACAATTGCCCCCCGAACTCCCCATTGACGGTAGTTAATCGGCGTGTTTGGTCTTGAATTGGAAAAGTTGAAATAGGTCAGGTGGCTTCGCGTACCCCAATATAGATGCTAGGATGCGCACACCTTTTCGTTCATCATTACACTTTCCCGCCTCATTCGTGCGTCTCGCATTTATTGTGATTTGAAATTTTAGTCCTTTCGAATGCACAGTTCGTCGAGTATTCGAGACTCTTGGACCGCCAGCAGATATCCCTTCTCTAACTCACATTTTCTGCAACTCTTCTCCGTCTACCCTCGTCCCCCTTGCTCCTCGTAAGTCTTCTTCTCTTTTCTTTGCAATCCTACTTTCTGTTTGTTATTTTAATTTTGGCGAACCCTTTATTCCCCGTGAAAATGGCTAAACACTTGAAAGACCTCCTTTCTGAGGGTCGTGTCTCCGGCTTCCGGCGACACTTCTCCATCCCCGACAATGTTCATCTATCTCTAGTGACGGACAAAATTCTGGATATGGAGAGAGAGGATCGAAATTCAATCGTCTTTCCTCTTCTATCCATTGCAGAGGGCGGGGTCCGTTTTCCCCTACATCCATTCCTTAGGGCCGTCCTCCGCTATTGGGGTCTGATTCCGTCTCAGCCTAACATGAACTTTTTTTGAATCGTAATGGGGATCATAGAGTTGAACCGGTGCCTTAGGATCGATCTTGGCATTCCGGCCATTCGGCACTGCTATGCTTTAGCCAAATCTTTTGGTCGGCTTGGGCGGTACTTTCTTAGGGCCAAGGATACTGACCATCATTTGGTAACCATGCTTGCCAGTTCTGGTAAGCATGTGGATGACGTAATGGTCAATGTCCGAGGGAACTGGGAATTTGGCGAAGGCGAGGGTTGGCTAGACCCTATTCCCGAACGAAGGGGTGAACCAAGTTGCCGTGTGTCTTCTTGCGTTTACTGAACTTTTCTTTACTCGGCCTTCTCTCCGGGTCTAACCCTTTGTTTTTGCAGGCAGTAAATTGAAGAAGATTCTGGTTTCTACCGACGATGCAGTCCTTGCGCAGATTGCGACTGCACTCGGATACTTCGGCTGTCCAAACTTACAGAAGCAAGGGAGAGCGGCCCACATACTTCTTCGTTACGAGCCTACTTATACTACTTTTTCGGCCGCTGACAACATTCCGATTCCATCCGGCGATCAACAACTTGCGACTCTTATCTCCCCTAGCTTCAAGAGCCTTAGGCAAGTTGGTCTCGAAGCTTCTGATTCGGGGCACGACGTCGAGCCGGTGGTAGAGGTAGTCGCCGAACCGGCCGGAGAGTTCGCTGAGGAGGCCGAAGAGGTTGATGAGACCCTAAACTCAGTGTTTGAGGCAGCCAGACGTAGTCAGCCTACCTCGCCGTCCACTTCGGGTCGGGCGGAGTTTTCTTCTGGAGATATTTTTGGAAGCTTGGGAGACCTACCCGGCGATTTTTTTGAAGGTATGGCTGGGGAAAGCCTCATGCAGATGGCTCAAAAGAAAAATGCCGAGCGCATGGCCGCCCGTTCTGGACCTGCCTTGATTGAGTCTTTCGAACCCGTTATTAAAGAGCCGGCTCAGATTGTTGCGGCCGAAACGGCGAAAGAGGTTGAACAACCGGTCATTGAACGGTTGATTCCGGAAGAGTGGGGCAAAAAACGTAACGCCGAGGGAGAGACCGATTCAGAAGATAGTCTTGCCGACAAAAGGCCTCGCTTAGAAGAATCGGACGTGGTTGTTCCTTTCATTGTTCAGCCAAAGATTAGAGACACACCGATTCCCTCTGACGCATCCATCATTACCGACCCAGCAGTAGCCTTGAGCCTGGTGGCTTCAGTCTCCCTACCAACTGATAAGGCATCCTTTCATGCCGTGTCGGATTTGGTGGTCGTAGCCCTATTTGCGCAGTCGGCCCTATTTGCGCAGTCGGCCCTTTTGGTTGGTGAACTTTGACTTGTTTTGATTTTGGTTGCCTATGGCATCTAACGATCCCAACTCGTTTTGCAGACGGTCGGTAGGATCGCCGACTTGGGCCGCCGCCTACACGATGCCCTTGAGAGGATTGACCATTTGCAGTCAGAAGTGGTCGATCAAAAGAGCAGGGCTGAGTTTGAGATGATGAGAGCCGCGATGGAGACTGCGCGAGCCGAAGCCGAAGTAGAAAGGGCTCGGACTGCCGATCATCTCCGTTCTGATACAGAAGATAGGGCGAACGTGAGCAAAGAATCGCTTAGGCTAGCCGAGGAGGCGCTTAACAAGATGGAGACTGAGTTAGCAGAGTTGAAGGTGGCCAAGGAAAAGGCAGAATCTGAGGCTTCTGCCGCATTCGAAGTAGGAAAAGGCGCCGCCTTCGAGGAATACGTAAATGAAGTCCCCAAGTTTGAGAATCGGGGGTTCAAACATGGGTGGCTCTAGGCCCTTGATGCCGCTGGGGTTACATTGGCCCTGCCAATTCCTTATGAGCAGGTGGACGTTGAGCCACTTGAGTCTGACCCCGAGGATTGATCTGGGAGTCATTCGAATTTTGTGAAATACTTTCCCTTTTAATGTATGTTTTTGTTTTTTGTTTTGAGGACTTTTGTTGGTTCCGAGTAGTTTTCCTGTATAAATTGGTTACTGTCTCTGCTCAATTTATTAATGAAAATTATCTTGTTGTTTCACTACTAATGCGCAGTTTGTGATGTTATGTTGGTGAAAATTATCTTGTTGTTTCACTACTACTTATGCGCATTTTGTGATGTTATATTGGTGAAGAATTTTTGCCTTTCACTACTTTAGATAGAATGATAACTCTATTGAGCTTTCTACGATTGAATATCTCGGCAATCATTCGTATGCCGAATAGTTCGTGGGTATTATGCTGAAACGATTCATGGGCCGGCTGGGGCACTTAATCCGAATAGATTGATTAATCTGCTCTTGCCCCAGGCGGTGCATGATCATTCGGGCGCCGGGTGAGACGAACTTAGGAGTTTTGAAGTCGATTCATGGGCACTACTTTAGATAGAATGATTACTCTATTGAGCTTTCCACGATTGAATATCCTGGCCATATTGACTTATCATTCGTATGCCGAATAGTTCGTGGGTATTATGCTGAAACGATTCATGGACCGGCTGGGGCACTTAATCCGAATAGATTGATTAATCTGCCCTTGCCCCAGGCGGTGCATGATCATTCGGGTGTCGGATGAGACAAACTTAGGAGTTTTGAAGTCAATTCATGGGCCGGCTGGGGCGATTAAGCCGAATATATTGATAAATCTATCATGCCCTTGCCCCAGGTGGTGCATGATCATTCGGGCACCGGATGAGACGAACTTAGGAGTTTTGAAGTCGATTCATGGGCACTACTTTAGATAGAATGATTACTCTGTTGAGCTTTCCACGATTGAATATCCTGGCAATATTGACTTATCATTCGTATGCCGAATAGTTCATGGGTATTATGCTGAAACGATTCATGGACCGGCTGAGGCACTTAATCTGAATAGATTGATTAATCTGCCCTTGCCCCAGGCAGTGCATGATCATTCGGGCGCCGGATGAGACAAACTTAGGAGTTTTGAAGTCGATTCATGGGCCGGCTAGGGCAATTAAGCCGAATATATTGATAAATCTATCATGCCCTTGCCCCAGGCAGTACATGATCATGTGGGAGCCGGATGAGACAAACTTGGGAGTTTTGAAGTCGATTCATGGGCCAGCTGGGGCGATTAAGTCGAATATATTGATAAATCTATCATGCCTTTGCCCCAGGCGGTGCATGGTCATGCGGGCGCCGGATGAGACAAACTTGGGAGTTTTGAAGTCGATTCATCGGCCGGCTGGGGCACTTAAGCCGAATATATCGATAGATCTATCTGCTCTTGCCCCAGGCGGTGCATGGTCATGCGGGCGATTGAGGTTTTCACAATTAATGAGATTGCCTCGAGGGTGCTGCCTCTGTAAAGGATAAATGATTAAAGGTACAACTTTTATGAGCACAGTAAACAACTGACTCCAGCTTTTGAAGGTATCGTAGGAATGTCGAACAGACTCTTCTTTAACAGCAGGGGGGAAACGAGGACGTTAGCTGAGCTAGATGGAGACATGAATCGAGGTGGTGACCCTTCGCGCACAGGGAGTAGGAGTTCCAGTGATCGAGAGAGGCGTCAGTCTCCTCGACGTCGAAGCAGGTCGCCCAGGCGGGACAAGTAGTTGCAGGGTAGATATTCTCAACCTCGAGTCGAGAGGGGATCTGAGGCGAATCCGTGCCCATTAAGCTTTGCGGTAATTGTGGGGAATAGACCCATGACAGAGGCGGACTCGATCGTTCGAGACCCAAATGTAGCGGTCGAGTTTGCTCGACAAATTTTTCCTCCGGAGGTTCAGCAATCGATGGTAGGTTGTCAGGACTACGAAGTATTTCGCGAAGGCATTCACGGGGCGGTGAAGGGGCTTTACACTGCCTATGAAATCGGCATGCGGTTGCGCGCTGTCCACCGAGAAATGGAGAAGAAGAAGGAACGTATTCGAAGTTTGGAGGCCCGCGCGGAGGCGGCTGAGCACGAGTTAAGGAAGACCAAGGCGGCTCAGGCATAGCCCGCCGGGCACGAAAACCCAATCATTGAAGAAAGGGTTACCAGTCGGCTCATCAGTACCGCGCTTGCCGATCGTGAGACGGCGAGTATGTTCGCAATAGAGACCGCGAAGGGGAGGGCCTATGAGAAAGGTTTTCATGAAGGCCGAAAAGTTGGAATCGAAAGGACCAAGGAGAAACTTGCTGAAGAAGTTTGCCGATATGAAAATTGTGGATTTAGGCACGGTTAGATCAAGGCATCTCAAGCCGCGGAAGCTCTTCGAGCATCGGGCATTGATTCGGCATCGCCACTCTACCACAGTAAACATTTTCCATTTTCTGCTTTTGAAGTCGAGAAGAGTGAGGATGAGGGTGACGCCGTATAAGTATACTTATTGTAAGGTTGAAACGCAGATCACTTTCAAAACTATGTAATGTATTGTTTGTTTTATTGAATAAAAAACGTTCTATTATAAATATTTTGTTGCAGCTCGTATTTGGCATGTATGTGTTTCGTTTTATTCGTTTTACTGTATGTTTGAATGAATGTATAAACGTTGACTGGTAGGGTCGACCCATACGTGGTACGCCGGTTTATAGGCAGGGTCGACCCATACGTGATAGCCGTTTATTCCTAAATGAGGCCATTGTAACCTGGGGAAGCCGAAAGCCAGTGGGTAGAGTGGCTGCGGCAAATTCAACTCGGCTCGGGGCCTAGATTTTTGGCCAGCGCATGTGTTTCAAAAAGTCGTTTGGATAACTACGCCGTGGCGAATGTCAACCGACGTTTATCTCATGGAGTTTATCGTTAATGAAATTGCCTCAGGATTGGGGCCTCGAGATCACTGCCAGTATTGAAAATAAAAGGAGTGGGCGCTTCGCGCGGATAAACGATCACTTATTATGTGAGGTGGGATAAGTGGGGATGTTAGTTAGAGAGGCTGGAAGTTCAGCCAAACCTGGTGTTGCAATGGAGCGCGGCAGAGGACCCATCCGTATGGGAGGTAGGACATCCAAAAGTTAGCATGAATCTTCCAGTCGTCGAAGCAGATCACCCCGAAAGGAAAGGCAATGACCGTTGGGTTTATCCTTCCTTGTCCTGGATCTTTGCCTTGACATTGTCAATGGTATCAGGGGAAGTTTGGCAATGCGCAAGTCATGGGCTTGGGCAAAGTTGGCTCAAGGCTTTGCAAACCGTGGACGACTTCTGGGTGACGGGAGTTGATTCGACGGTGTCACTTTACCAATGCGTTTTTTCCCCTTTTTAGATTTTGAGGTTGAAAATGGGTATTGTAATGCTTAAATGCGAGTTGCGTTTATGTAACAACTGTTTGATCAAATAAAAAGTTTTATTTCAAACATTTGCGTCTTACTCTGAATTTTTTATATGCTTAGTTAAGCACCCTATTTCGGATATTGGCGTGTTTTTTTGTTTTTGTTCGTGCCGAAGGGTACTGCGAATCCGGAGACTTAATCGGCCCTAAGGTGTCATGCACCAAAGGGGGCTCCGAATCCGGAGTCTTACTTGGCCCTAAGGTGTCATGCACCAAAGGGGGCTCCGAATCAGGAGACTTAATCGGCCCTAAGGTGTCATGCACCAAACGGGCTCCGAATCCGGAGACTTAGTGTGGCCAATCGTGATATTCACGAAGGGCGCTCCGAATCCGGAGTCTTAATCGGCCCTAAGGTGTCATGCACCAAAGGGTCTCCGAATCCGGAGACTTAGTGTGGCCAATCGTGATATTCACGAAGGGCGCTCCGAATCCGGAGTCTTAATCGGCACTAAGGTGTCATGTACCAAAGGGGCTTCGAATCCGGAGTCTTAATCGGCCCAAAGGTGACATGCACCAAAGGGGCTCCGAATCCGGAGACTTAGTGTGGCCAATCGTGATATCCACGAAGGGCGCTCGGAATCCGGAGTCTTAATCGGCCCTAAGGTGTCATGCACCAAAGGGGGCTCCGAATCCGGAGGCTTAGTGTGGCCAATCGTGATATCCACGAAGGGCGCTCCGAATCCGGAGTCTTAATCGGCCTTAAGGTGTCATGCACCAAAGGGGGCTCCGAATCCGGAGTCTTAATCGGCCCTAAGGTGTCATGCACCAAAGGGGGCTCCGAATCTAGAGTCTTAAGGTGTCATGCACCAAAGGGGCTCCGAATCCGGAGACTTAATTGGCCCTAAGGTGTCATGCACCAAAGGGGCTCCGAATCCGGAGACTTAGTGTGGCCAATCGTGATATCCACGAAGGGCGCTCCGAATCCGGAGTCTTAATCGGCCCTAAGGTGTCATGCACCAAAGGGGGCTCCAAATCCGGAGGCTTAGTGTGGCCAATCGCGATATCCACGAACGGCGCTCCGAATCCGGAGTCTTAATCGGCCCTAAGGTGTCATGCACCAAAGGGGCTCTGAATCTGGAGACTTAGTGTGGCCTATCGTGATATCCACGAAGGGCGCTCCGAATCCGGAGTCTTAATCGGCCCTAAGGTGTCATGCACCAAAGGGGCTCCGAATCTGGAGTTTTAATCGGCCCCAAGGTGTCATGCACCAAAGGGGACTCCGAAGGAGTCTTAATCGGCCTTAAGGTGTCATGCACCAAAGGGGGCTCCGAATCCGGAGTCTTAAGGTGTCATGCACCAAAGGGGCTCCGAATTCGGAGACTTAATCGGCCCTAAGGGGTCATGCACCAAAGGGGCTCCAAATCCGGAGACTTAGTGTGGCCAATCGTGATATCCATGAAGGGCGCTCCGAATCCGGAGTCTTAATCAGCCCTAAGGTGTCATGCACCAAAGGTGGCTCCGAATCCGGAGGCTTAGTGTGGCCAATCGTGATATCCACGAAGGGCGCTCCGAATTTGGAGTCTTTATCGGCCTTAAGGTGTCATGCACCAAAAGGGGCTCCAAATCTGGAGTCTTAATCGGCCCTAAGGCGTCATGCACCAAAGGGGGCTCCGAATCTGGAGTCTTAAGGTGTCATGCACCAAAGGGGCTCCGAATCCGGAGACTTAATCGGCCCTAAGGTGTCATGCACCAAAGGGCTCCGAATCCGGAGACTTAGTGTGGCCAATCGTCATATCCACGAAGGGCGCTCCGAATCCGGAGTCTTAATCGGCCCTAAGGTGTCATGCACCAAAGGGGGCTCCGAATCCGGAGGCTTAGTGTGGCCATTCGCGATATCCACGAAGGGCACTCCGAATCCGGAGTCTTAATCGGCCCTAAGGTGTCATGCACCAAAGGGGCCCTGAATCCGGAGACTTAGTGTGGCCAATCGTGATATCCACGAAGGGCGCTCCGAAGCCGGAGTCTGAATCGGCCCTATGGTGTCATGCACCAAAGGGGGCTCCGAATCTAGAGTCTTAAGGTGTCATGCACCAAAGGGGCTCCGAATCCGGAGACTTAGTGTGGCCAATCGTGATATCCACGAAGGGCGCTCCGAATCCGGAGTCTTAATCGGCCCTAAGGTGTCATGCACCAAAGGGGGCTCCGAATCCGGAGGCTTAGTGTGGCTAATCGCGATATCCACGAAGGGCGCTCCGAATCTGGAGTCTTAATCGGCCCTAAGGTGTCATGCACCAAAGGGGCTCTGAATCTGGAGACTTAGTGTGGCCAATTGTGATATCCACGAAGGGCGCTCCGAATCCGGAGTCTTAATCGGCCCTAAGGTGTGATGCACCAAAGGGGCTTCGAATCCGGAGTCTTAATCGGCCCTAAGGTGTCATGCACCAAAGGGGACTCCGAATCCGGAATCTTAATCGGCCCTAAGGTGTCATGCACCAAAGGGGGCTCCGAATCCGGAGACTTAAGGTGTCATGCACCAAAGGGGCTCCGAATCCGGAGACTTAATCGGCCCTAAGGGGTCATGCACCAAAGGGGCTCCGAATCCGGAGACTTCGTGTGGCCAATCGTGATATCCA
This sequence comes from Camellia granthamiana, assembly GCA_036172215.1. Lineage (NCBI taxonomy): Eukaryota > Viridiplantae > Streptophyta > Magnoliopsida > Ericales > Theaceae > Camellia > Camellia granthamiana. The sequence goes on from CM069903.1 coordinate 101,742,931, forward strand.
CGAAGGGCGCTCCGAATCCGGAGTCTTAATTAGCCCTAAGGTGTCATTCACCAAAGGGGGCTCTGAATCTGGAGGCTTAGTGTGGCCAATCGCGATATCCACGAAGGGCGCTCCGAATCCGGAGTCTTCATCGGCCTTAATGTGTCATGCACCAAAGGGGGCTCCGAATCCGGAGTCTTAATCGGCCCTAAGGCGTCATGCACCAAAGGGGGCTCCGAATCTGGAGTCTTAAGGTGTCATGCACCAAAGGGGCTCCGAATCCGGAGACTTAGTGTGGCCAATCATGATATCCACGAAGGGCGCTCCGAATCCGGAGTCTTAATCGGCCCTAAGGTGTCATGCACCAAAGGGGGCTCCGAATCCGGAGGCTTAGTGTGGCCAATCGCGATATCCATGAAGGCCGCTCCGAATCCGGAGTCGTAATCGGCCCTAAGGTGTCATGCACCAAAGGGGCCCTGAATCCGGAGACTTAGTGTGGCCAATCGTGATATCCACGAAGGGCGCTCCGATTCCGGAGTCTTAATCGGCCCTAAGGTGCCATGCACCAAAGGAGCTCCGAATCTGGAGTCTTAATCGGCCCTAAGGTGTCATGCACCAAAGGGAACTCCGAATCTGGAGTCTTAATCGGCCCTATGGTGTCATGCACCAAAGGGGGCTCCGAATCCGGAGTCTTAAGGTGTCATGCACCAAAAGGGCTCCGAATCCGGAGACTTAATTGGCCCTAAGGGGTCATACACCAAAGGGGCTTTGAATCCGGAGACTTAGTGTGGCCAATCGTGATATCCATGAAGGGCGCTCCGAATCCGGAGTCTTAATCAGCCCTAAGGTGTCATGCACTAAAGGGGGCTCCGAATTCGGAGGCTTAGTCGGCCCTAAGGTGTCATGCACCAAAGGGGGGATTTGAATCGTCGACATGACGAGTGCTACAATGAGGCTTCAGAAATGAATTGAGCGACGAAGAAAAATTGTTTGCATTGCAGAAGTGATATATATACAAGTATCAAAGCCCATAGGTCAAGTCAGTGATAGGTTTTTCATAAAATCTCTGCTTGTGCCGATTGCGGGGAGCCACGGATTTCTTCAATGCCATGGGCTGTCGGGAGGTGCACAAGCTGATGATAAGTGCTTGGAACGACCTTCATAATATGTAACCAGGTGCGCCCCATGATTACATTATACGGTGAAGGGAGTTTTACGACCAAGAATTCTACTTCCACCGTTCTGGAGCCCGCTCAAACAGGTAGTATGATCTTCCCTAACGGGTACTCAGGATTCGTATTAAAGCCGAACGATGGGTGAGGCGCCGGAGATAGATCTGACTCGTTGAGGCTGAGTTTGATGAAAGTTTGGTAATACATAACCTCTGAAGTACTCCCTGGGTCTATGAGAATGCGTTCAATGGTGAACCGATTTACGCGTAATTTGATGACCAACGGATCAATGTGGGAAGCTGTTGTGCCGCTAAGATTGGAGTCACTGAAAGTAATTGTCAGAGCTTCTCTGGGCCATTCGGTCGGAATATGTTGCTTTTGGGGGATTGGATGCGATTGAATTGTGTGCAGGCAGGCTGTAGATTATATGGATCACGCCAAGTGGAGGTGAGTCCTACCTCAAGGCTAGTGCCTTGGTTGGCTTTCCCTTTCTTACGTACTGTTGCAGTCGGCCGTCTTGCACCAGTTCTTCCAGGTGATCCTTTAATACGTAACAACTCTCAGTTTCGTGGCCATGATCTTTGTGATACTCGCACCGCCTATCCCTTCTTTGCGTGTTGGGTGGCCCCACCATCTTTGACGGCCATTTAAAGAATGGAAGGTGTTGGACTTTGGTCATTATTGCAGCGATTGGTTCTGACAACTCTGTGTACTTCTTGTCAGCACCCCTCGAGCGCCTGTTGTCGACTTGCAGTTGTTCATTCGTCCGGTGGGAGCATTGATCGCTTGATCGGCGAGAGTCCCGCCTTTTGTCTCGTTTAGCGTGTTGTCGTGGCTTAGGGCTCGGAGGCGGCACGAAACTTATTGGTTGAGCAATTTCAGGAAGGGCCGTTTTGTTGGACATTTGTCCGGCTTTTATTCTCAAGGCATCATCTTCCACTTTGCAATACTCTTCAACTTTCTTCATCAACGCCCAGACTGTTTTAGGGGGTGTTCTGGTCAGGGAACTGCGAAGAGCATTGTCAGGATGTAGTCCCATTTTGAAGGCGGTGATGGTCATGGAGTCGTTGCAAGCGTCGTCGACGAGGTTGAAGCACTCCTAATAGCGCGCCGAATACGCTCTGAGCGTTTCTCCTGACTGGATCTGCATAGCCCAGAGAGAGTCGGCCTGTTTCGGCTGTACCTCGTTGGTGATGAACCTGGCCCTGAAGGATTTCTGTAATTGATGGAAGCTTTTGATCAAAGGCGGCTCCAGCTTGTAATACCACCTGACAGCTAATGGCCCCAGGCTGCTGGGGAATATTCGGCACATGAGCGCTTCGTTGTCTGCATGCAACGTCATGGCTTGCTTGTAGTGATGGATATGATTAGTGGGGTCTGATTTTCCGTCGTAAAGAGTGAACGACGGAGCTTTGAACTTCTTGGGCAGGGCTGCCCTTGCAATCCGTCGGACAAAAGGATCGTGCTGGTCCTCTTCGTCTGAACTGCTTCTTCTGTGCTTGTTCCTTGTATGTGGACTCTTTTCGGAGGAGCTGGAAGTTTCGGATCGTTCCTTCTTGTTGAGCTCCATGGGTAATGAGTTCGAGTCGCTATCGGTATCCTTTGGTCGGGCTCGAGGTCGTTGTCCACTTGCCTCGGAGGTCGTTCGGGATCTTGGCGCATGGCTTCTCTGGATTTTGCTACATCCAGGGCCAAATCTTGACGAAGACGTTCATTTTCGGCGATCATGTTCTGCAGCCTTTGTTCGTTCTGCTTTGCTTGTTCCATGATCGCTTGCATTGTCTCTTGCGCTGAAGTCGTTGGTGAGTCGAAGTTCAAGGCGTGTCTTGTAGTGATGGTTTCCTTTCCGAGCATATTTGCTGGAGTGAGGTCATCTCTCTGTGCGGTCTTGTCAGGGGCTATTGGAGGATCTTCAGTCACGCCTGCCATGGATGTATTTGAGTATTCCCACAGACGGCGCCAATTGTGGAGAAGTGGTTTGGAAATACTCTTCAGATCCTGGGAGACGCTAATGATCCTCAGCTAGTCACCTAAAAAGATACAAACACTCCGGTCGGGGGTGCCAGAATTAGCACTCCGACGGACAAGTCAGTTTAGACACTCAAGATAGCTTGTTTACTAAGTTAAGTGAAGTGATTCTTACATACCTTTCTCAACCCATTGTTCCTATATTTATACTTGTTCCTTTTGATCCTCGGGGCCAGGGCCTACTTTTTAATCATTGTCCTTTCTATTATTCGGCCCTAAGGATTTACACTTATTCGGCACATATATTATATTCGGCTTCCCACTCTTATAGGATACAGCCGATTAATATCAGTCTTCCAATGGTACGCACCTTCTGATTTTTCCATTTATTCGGGCCCCACAGCTTGCAACTGCAAGAGAGTGATACAGAGAAACAGACTGAACTAATCGCTAAGGCTGCAAAGAGCACATGAAGCGATTCTGACAGCAACGAGCTTCAAATAGGAGCAGCACTGGCACGTCTCCTTTTGGATCCTCCGATCAATTAAGAGAGCTTGGGAGATGTTCTAACTGTTTCCATAATTGGAGACCAATCGGGTGCGAACCCTTCTAGCGGCATCTTGGATGCATCTGACGCACCGTCCCTCATTTGGCAGCTGGAGGAGGGCAACCTGTCTAGTAGTTCGGAGTCAGGTGGTGAACCAGAATCTGATTCCATAGAGTCTGTGGAGTCAGAATCAGATTCTGGTTCTTCTGAGCCTGGGTCCGATGTTCCTGGGGTTAATAACCTGGATACCGAGGTTTTGTCCAGGTCATCTTTTTCCTTTTCTTTGGAGTCAGTTATAACCGAGGAATTGGATGAGTTGGACCTTTTGAATGAGAATGCCACTGCAGATTCTGAGTACTCTCTGCGCCTCTTGTTTATTGCATTGATCATGATTTTTAAAATTTTGATGAAAATGATGAGGAAGGAATTCCTCTGGTTTTGAAACATTTGATTAATCGAGTAGAGGAGAGGATTGCAAAACCCCTTGCTGATGAAATCATTGTTATTAATGTGGGTACTGAGAAGGATTCATGTCTGGTCCAGATCGGGTCCATGTTGTCTTCGGAGGAGCGCGAACGCTTAGTTGCTTTATTAAAAGATTTCAAAGATGTTTTCGCGTGGTCCTACGAAGACATTCCTAGAATCGATCCTGAGATTGTACTGCATTGGATCCCTCTTGACCCTGAGGCCTAACCCATCAAGCAGAAGTTGCGGAGAATACGCCCGGATTGGGCTTTGAAGATTAAGGAAGAGGTCACCAAGCAAATAGATGCAGAATTCTTGCTAGTATCTGAGTATCCGACTTGGTTGACCAACATTGTTCCAATGCCGAAGAAAGATGGCAGAATTCAAGTGCGTGTGGATTTCAGAGATCTGAAAGAGCTAGTTCGAAGGACGACTTTCCTCTACCGCATATCGATGAATTGGTGGACTTCACTGCAGGCCATGCGTTGCTCTCCTTCATGGATGGATGTTTCGGGTATAACCAAATTCTGATGGCACTCAAGAACAGAGAGAAAACTACTTTCATTACGCCGTGCGAAACCTACTGTTATCGGGTGATGCCGTTTAGGTTGAAGAATGCTGGGGCTACCTGTCAACGGGCTGCAACCATAATTCTACATGATATGATGCATAAAGAGGTCCAGGTGTACATGGATGACATGATTGTCAAGTCCAAGGAAAGAGAGGGCCACTACACCACCTTGAAGAAATTCTTTCAACGGATTAGAAAATACCGGTTAAGGCTGAATCAGCAGAAATGTACTTTCGGTGTAACAGTAGGGAAAATCCTGGGTTTCTTGATCACATAGAGGGGTATCAAGGTAGATCCTTCCAAAATCAAGGCCATCCTTGAAATGCCACCACCAAGGATTGAAAAGGAAGTGCGAGGCTTTCTGGGTAAAGTGCAATTCATAAGGCTGTTTATTTCTAAATTGACCTTGACTTGTGAACCACTATTTGGTCTCCTGAAGAAAGGAAAGAAGTTCCGATGGGATGATCGATGTCAGTTCGCTTTTGAGCAGATCAAGCAGTACCTTCAGAATCCACCTGTGTTGTCGCCGCTAGAGCCGGGGAAGACCTTGATTTTGTATCTGTCAGTATGAACACAACAATGGGATGCATGCTTGCTCAGGAATCTGAGGATAGGGTGGAGAAAGCCATCTATTACCTGAGCAAGAAAATGCTGAATTATGAGACCCGTTACACTCCGCTAGAGAAAGCTTACCTAGCCTTGGTATGGGCTACCAAGAAGTTGAGGCACTACCTGTTAGCGCACTCCGTAATTCTAGTTTCGAGATTAGATCCCATCAAATATCTCTTTGACTAACCATTGCTTACGGGCAGGCTAGCTCGTTGGTTGCTTCTCATTTTCGCATTTGATCTGAAATATGCTACTTTTAAGTCTGTCAAGGCGAGAGCGGTAGCGGAGTTCCTGGCAGATTACCCAGTGGAAGGGGATGAAACGGTAGAATACCTGTTCCCAGATGAAGCTATTCTGCAAGTCGAGGAAGAGATTTGGACAATGTACTTTGACGAAGCGTTCAATCAATACGGTTATGGGATAGGGGTGTTGCTGATAGCACCCGACAATTCCCATATACCCTTAGCCTTTAAACTCCAGTTCAAGGTATCCAACAACGAAGCAGAATACGAGGCGTGTATCGCTGGTTTGGAAACCACCCTGGAACTAGGGGCAAAAAGGTTGGACATCATTAGGGACTCGAACCTAGTTGTGCCTCATGCAAAAGGAGACTAGAAGGTCAAAGAAAAAAAGTTGAAGATCTATCACCAAACCTTGGATGTTCTAATTCCTAGGTTTGAAAATCTGACCTTCACGCGTCTACTAAGAGAGAACAACAGGTTCGTTGACGCCTTATCAACTCTATCTTCCATGATAGACATCTCGTTTGGAGTCCGGATGTGTCCAATTATCATTGAGCAGAGATATACGCCGGCCTACGAGACTGTTGCCGCAATAGATGAAGTGCAAGATCAAAACCCTTGGTTTTATGATAGCTGGAACTTCTTGGATAAGGAGGTTTATCTACCAAGGGCAAATGCCAAAGATAAGAGGGCAATACGAAGGATGGCCATTCAATTTATCTTTTGCGGAGGTAAACTGTATAAGAGGGGTCATTTGGGAATGCACAAGTTGTCTATCGACGTAGAGGAATCAAAGCACCTAATGGAGGCTATCCATGGGAGAGAGTGCGGAGCGCACATGAACAAAGTAATGTTAGCCCAGAAGATTCTCAGGCAAGGTTACTACTGGTTTACTATGGAGGAGGATTGCATCGGTTTTGTTCGGCGATGCCATAAATGTCAAATTCATGCTTATCGCATGAACATCCCGCCATCAACGCTGTACAACATGACTTCACCATGGTCTTTCTCAGTCTGGGGAATTGACATCATCGGCGCAGTCACACCAAAAGGGTCAAATGGGCATGAATACATTCTGGTGGCAATTGACTACTTTACAAAGTGGGTAGAAGCTCAGTCTTATGCAGTGTTGAAGGCAGCGCATGTGGCTAAGTTCATCCGAAATAATATCATTTGCCGTTATGGAGTCCCAAATGAGATCATCTCAGATAACGGCTCCCATTTCAAGAAAGTAGTGATCGACTTGTTGGAGAAATACAACGTGGCTTTTCATAAGTCATCCACATACCGGCTGCAAACCAATGGAGCTGTTGAGGTCGCCAACAAAAGCATCAAGCATATTCTGCAGAAGATGGTTGAGACTTATAGGGACTGGCCAGACAAATTGCCATTTGCACTCTGGGGTTATAGGACTTCAATTCAGACATCTACTGGGGCGACTCCTTACTCTCTTGTTTATGGGATGAAAGCTGTTTTGCCGATCAAAATTGAAGTTCCGTCGCTGCATGTAGACACCCCATTTTTGACTGTCCTCAAGACTTGGACGTCATCGTTTGAACACTCGATGATCATCTATACTCGTGTTCGTTTCGAGTTTCTGAAGGTCTCGGTTGTGCGCCTTGCCTTCGAGTCTCTCAACTTGTCTGTTTTGTGCTTGGTTGTGGACCAAGGGCTTGTGGTTTTGTTTCTGAGGGAAAGGGGTGGCCTTTCAACCAGCCCTCCAACCTATCGGCTAGGCCTCCTGCCCATCGGCCATGAACTCTTTCCATCGGCCATCTGTGTTGGCCGGTTGGCACCTTTGATGGCCAGTCGGCACCTTTAATGGCCGGTCGGCCGTGTTTGTTGGCCAAGGCCTTTTTCTTTGCTTTTTCAGATATTTCTTTGCCAGCAGTGCCAGCTGGTGAGCACAGAATTCATCCTCCATATATGTGTATGGAGGGATTGCACCAAGCCTCTACTTTATTCAACAAGCTTCAGACTTGGATTTCTATAAGAAAGGAGGTCCCTCTCCCTCTCCAGAGGTTCTGAAAATTTGGCTGAGGGCTATGCATATCATTCTATCTCTATATTGCTCCCCCTCTCTCTCTATATATATATTTGTGTTAGCTTGTGCTCAAAAGTGCCATTTCTTCACACTTTTGCACACAAACACCTAGTGAAACACCTTCACTATTGAGCTGAGGTTCTTGGAGGTTGCATTTGAGGTGTTTTGGTTTGGTTTTTGCCTCTGAAGTTGCTGTTCTAAAGTTGTTCTTCAAGGGTGAGTCTATTTCCTCTTTAAAGCTTTGTTGTAGTTGCTTATTTAGCCATCTTTGCATGCTTCTTTTAGCTTAACTTTCAACTATAAAAAGCTTCATTTTCAAGTGCTTAAAGTGTTTGTTTAAGGCCTCTTTGGTGTTGGGGGTGGTCTATCCCCTTTTGTGCCTTATTTGGCCTTGTTTTGAGCCATCTCTTTTAGGCCTTCGGATCACCTTTGTTTGACCTCTTCACCACTGAATTCCAGAGGAATTTCAGTGGTGGAAAGTGTGTTTTGGGACCCAAAATAGGTGTGGGTGGTCCCCCCCCCCTCTTTTGTATCTTGTTTGCTTGTGTTGATGGCTCATCAAAGTAGCATGTCTTTCTAGCATGTTTTGGCTCCATCTCAGCATGCCTTAGGCCTTATTTTAACATGATATAGCTCTGTTTTGGCTTGGTTTGATTACCTCTTGCATGCTCCTTGCACTTGTAGTGCAATCCTCCCTATTGCATCATGCTTTGGACCATTATTCTAGCATGTTTTTGGCTCCACTCCAGCAAGCTTTTACCTATGTTTTGCCATGCTTAAGCTCTGTTTTAAGTTGTTTTGGTCATGCATGCCTTGCTTTGTATAGCCATAGTGCATTTTTGCCCACTAGCTTTGTGTTTTGAGTCCACTAGCATGCATTACTTGGGCTATTTGTATGATTTAGATTAATTTGATATATGATTTCAAAGCATGTTTCATTGCCATACACTCATGTGTGTCACTCTTTCAATGCTTTTGGAAAGTTATGCTTTATGCCTTAAACATGAGCCAATATGTATGCCATCTTGCCTAAGCTTTTAGGATGTCATTTCAGTGTGTTTTGGGTGTTATTTTGCCATGATACAACTCTGTTTTTGGTTGGTTAGAGCATCCTTCATTTGCTTCTTACACTTGTAGTGTAACCATGCTCATTGCTTCTTGCATGCTTGGTATTTTGGCTTACCATGCTAGCTTGTTTTGGCTTCATTCCATGCATGTTTTGGCATTGTTTTGACCTGCCTTGGGACTGTTTTGAGTCGTCTCGGCCCTTTGGGGCTTGCTTGATATGGCTATGGTGCTAGTACCTTTGCGAGCCTTAAGCTTGGAGCCTCCTAGCATGCCTCATTTGTGGTATTGCATGTTTTAGCATCATTTGGAATGATATTTTAGAGCATATAGTGTTGTCACACTTCCATGTTTTTCACTCTTTAAGTGCTTTTCAGAGTTGCCCCTTTATGCCTAGTTGATGAGCCATCACATGAGCATGTGTTCTTGGCCCTTTTGTGCCTAAGTTTTGGTGTGTTGGCCACTGTTTTGGACCCTCTTAGGTCTGTCCATATGTGGTTCAAGTCCATTGAGCATTGTGTTGCATGCCTCTTGAACGATGCTCTTTACTTGCTTTGATGCTTTAGCCTTCAAACATGCCATGCATGCATTATTCACATGATGGAGCCTCATGCATGCCACTTTAGCATTGGTAGATAGCATGTTGTTTGCATGTTGTTGCATTGCATTGTGTCTTGCATGTTGTTGTATTGCATTGTGTTTGGATCGGACGTTAATCCAAACACAAGGAACGAGGGACGTTTCATACTCAAAGTGATGAAACATGTCTCATTCCTTAGGTCACCAACACCTTTGATCATGCATGATAAGGTGGAGGCTTATCGAGTCCTATGTGTTATCTGTGCATTCATTGACATTGACTTGTGCAACTTGGCCTCTTTGGCCATCATGCATTGAGATGCGTGATTGGTGGCTCGAAAGCCGAGCACTACACTCCTTTGAGCTTGAGACATCATAAGGAGTGTAGTTGCATACATATTTCCTTGCAAATACACTGCCATGCCTCTGTTTGTGCTCTGTTGCAGCAAAAAGAGAAATTGCAGGAAGCAGTGGCTGACCGGCCATCAGAGCTGCCGACCGACCACTAAGGCTGCTGATCAGCTATCAGAAGTGGCCGATAGCCGTAAGCTCTGGCCGATGGCCATTCCTCTTGGCCGACTATCCCTCAGCATGTTCTTAAGGGGGATCAGAAGTATCTTGGAAGTTGGCACAATTTTTAGAAGTCCAAAAGAGTGCAAACAGAGGCATCACGAGGCACGGTAGTGGATTTCCGAGCGAAGCTGACCGAGCATGCATCTCTTCCTTGCCCGCGAGGCCATTTCATTACTTATGATTAGTTCGTGTAAACTAGTCATTTGATTTGTTTTGTAGTATTCTAATTAGCTTAGCATTGCTATTTGTTTCAATTTGGGTTGTAATTCTTAATTAGCTAGAGTTAGTTAATTAGTTTACTTGTAATAAGTAGCTTAGCTTATTTTTCGGACCCTCCGTCGAGAGGGCAACTGTTCTACTAAGTGTGCGTGTGTGTGATGCATGTCTTCTAACCCCACGTCTTTCTCCCTTTTATTTACCAGCTTTTTAGGGCATGTTTCAATTAGCATCCTTATGTTTGCATGCGTGCATCATTCATTCGTCTTGCATGCACCGGGCTCGGCGCATCATTCAAACTGCATTGTATTTCAATACACTTTCTTGAATACGTGTTTCAAAGCATGTTATCAAGTGTTGCATTCATATGCCATTGTAGATAGCCGAGCCTATTTTAGTTGCATTTTTGCATGTGTTGCATTAGGCATTCTTGACATAGCTAGGATCATGCATGATTTCTAACTAGCTTCTGTTTTGGCTCGAAGTACTAGGTAAGCTTTTACGCTTTAGCATACTGCATGAGATGTGTATGTCGCCATGTATAGCATGCTTGCCATGATGCTATGTGCTTAACTGCTTTAACTACATGAATGCTTGTGGATGAAGGCTTCATTGCTTGAATTAGAACAAATTCATCAAAACGTGCATTTTAAGCCCACTTGAGAGTGGCAAATCATGTTGTTTTCTAAGCCCACTTGAGGGTGGCAAATCCGCGTCTTAGCCTACTTGCGAGTAGCACTTTCAAACCATTTTCGAAAAACAAACATGAGATGTTTTGTTCCACATCGAGTGATTTAGTTTATACTTGTATGCTGTGCGCATGACATAGTAATTCTAGATTAATAACCGGAATAAGAACACATGTGTTTTCAAAACAACATATCATGATTAGTAGAGGCCGATCCTTTGATCAGGGAAGCGGGGGTGCTCATTTCATGACCTTCCCCCCTCGTACCCAAGCTCCCGAGCCGAGGCAACTTTGGTGATGACGGACACGTGGCCTTAGGCACGAGTCAAGGTTTCCTAAATTTCCCAAAAGCAAAATATTTAGGTGGCGACTCTGAAATCTGGCAAAGCAGTCCATGTTTGGCACTTCTTGATTAAAATCGATTTTCCAAAACGATTTGTCGGATTTGGACTCTTTGGTGATTTATCAGTCTTACATTGCACTTTGTGAGATTAGATTCAGAACCGTGACAGGAGTCTGAACTGTAGTAGCTAGAACTACAATTCACGCTCTTGCGCGGAGCGGAGTTCGGGCGGTCTACACTACGAGTTATGGCTGAGTGTTGGATAGCAGAGGCGGATTGGTAGCAGAGCAAGTTTAAAGAATTGAAGCTATTTGATGAGAGAAGATTAAAAGCACTGTACCATATTCAGGGTTATCAACGCAAGATTGCCAGGGCTTTTAACAAGAAGGTTAAGTCCTAGAATCTCAAAGAAGGGGATTGGTGCTGAAAGACAACCGAGCTCCCATCCATGACCCTAGGGGCAAGTTCAGGCCTAATTGGACTGGTCCTTACATCATCAAAACTATTTGGTCGGGTGGAGCTATTATTCTCATGGACTTGGATGGCCTAGAATTTTCCCAATTGATCAACATGGACAAGTTGAAGAAATACTATCTCTGAGAGGCTCGCTAGGTCGAAAACCCGGAAGGGCGACCTAGGCAAAGGTTAGAGCATAAAAAAAATTGGAAATAAAGAAAAACTGAGCTCGCAAGGTTGAAAACCCTAAAGGGCGGCCTTGGCAAAAGTTAGAGCGCAAAAGGAGAGCGTTAATACTCGAGTGTACCCGAACTGAACCACGTAAGGCTTGATTCCTATCTTTGGGATACGTAGACAACTTCATCCTGAAGTTTGGCCATAAACACCTCTCACTCAACTATCATGTCCATGTGTTGATCAAGTCATCTTTGTCTCTTTTTTATTTGAATGTTCGATTGTGATCCTCTTTGAGAATTGGTTATAGTGTTGAGCAGTGTTATTCAGAGAAGGGACAATTTTCCATCTTCGGATTAGGGGTTGTACATCTCGAGGATAGGTTCTGTGCATGTCAAGTTGTGATCCTTATCGAAAATGGTTTTGAAAAGTTTTGATAAAAGTTGACTTTTGCTCAAAATTTACCTTTTACAACTTAGACCATTTTTTGAGTAAAAGGAAAATTTTCAGTGCTTATAACTTCAATTTCATTGATTTCAATACAAAATTCTCCAACTCTTGGTACAAATCAAAGTTGTTTTTTATTACATGCCTAAAACTTGAAAAGTAAGATCAAAGAAAATAAACTAGGGGCATAGATAAGTCAGGTGTTCCTGCGTCCCCCGCTTGTGCTTGTGGAAACTTCTGATGCTAAAATGGGTTCGGATTGCGCCTTATCTTCAAGCCAAGTCAGGCACTCGTTAGAAAGAGCGCAGCTAAAACTAGGGACAGGAGCCAGAAGCTCTCTCGTCGTCCAAGCAGTGAGGTACCCAGCTAAATGTGAACGTCAGACCGGGAATGGAACCGGGTATTCTACTCTCTCTTCTGGCAAGTCTGATCATGTCCAAATTGATGCCTGAACCAGAACGGAAAGTAGAATACACAATGTGTCAAGCCAATCAACTCAATGCCAGGTTGCCGAGTCATGCGGTAGCTCGTTTCAGTCAGATTAAGCCAGGGATAACACCGAGCAATGTCAGTAGCAGACCTGTTGCACATCCAATGGCACCACCACCCTTCATTCGGGAAATCTACTAGCCGTTGGCAGAAAAAGTATGCTCGGGCTGAGTATGCGGGGCAAGAGTCCACTACCTTCAGCTTGTCCATAAGCCATATCTAGGGAGGGATGAAAGAAAAGAGAGATTAAAGAATAGAGAGGTGTACGTTGAGAGAAAAATAAGAGAAGGGTTTTGAAAGAAAAACAGAGCATAAGTGCCGAGAGATGTGAGAAACATATATTTGAAAGGGTGGGAAACATTACCTGAAGACGTAGTAGATTTCCCGCGAATTTGGTTGTCTCTCATCGATGAAAGACGTCTAAGCCCATCAAAGTCTCGGCCAACACCAAACCAACGCAATTAGTTGAATGCTAGACCCTCCGAAACTGGGGGCAAGAAGGAATTGAGCTAGTATGCACAAACAAAGGGCGTGCTGAAAACCCCACCAAAGAAGATCGCTGCGGTCTCCAACGGCAGAAAATCGATGAATCAGACTAGGAATGTCCAGCTCTCTATTGTGAACTAAGGATCGGGCCTCTTGTAGAGTAAGCTTGCACATCCTTCCCAAAGCTTGGAGGTGACCAAAACGGGGCTGAGGTAAGATTTCCTTATCTCGCTAGGACTCCATTAACACTTGAAATTCCTCGATTGTTGGGCATATCTCTTGTCCCCTGAAGCTAAAAACATGTGTAATCGGGTTCCAACATCAAACCGCGACATGTAGGAACGGAAAACAAAGCGGAGAACGGCTTAGTGTGAATAGTGCATTTATGCCAAAATTCTGAAAGTTCACCTTTTCCGAGCCATCTAAAGTTGCAATCCAATTCGAGAGTTTTTCGACAAAGAATGGCTCCATTTTGTGAAGAATTTACAGCTGAAATGAAGAAAATACGAGGTCCAACCTTTTGTAGAAGATAAGGCAGTAAGTGGAAGCCAGGTGTCAACATTTTGGAGGACCTACACATTGATGGCCGGTAGGCCATCCTTCTTGGCTGGCACATGGCCGATAATCACCATTTATGGCTTGCAGTCTCCCTCTCTAGCCTACTGTCCTTCTCTGTGCTGGAAAGTGCTGAAAGCATGTGTTTTGTTTTGTTCTTTGTGTGTTTTAGAGTCTTATTTTGAGTCTTTTTGGGCTTGAGCATGTTTTTTTAAGTCTACTGCTTTTATTTTGCTTATCGAGTTGTATTTGTGTTGTTGTTTATCAAGTTGTATACTGCTGTTATTTCAGTTGTTGGTCGGTTCATTACCCAGTTACGACTGTAGTGGCAATACAAGCATTCGGTTTCCATTATCAAATTCAATCTCATTTTCCATGATAAGTGGTGCTCATGATGCAAAATACAATACTTTTTGAAATAAAAACTGGTTTTCATTCCGATCATGGTTGTTTTTACAAAAAGTGTAGTACAAGCGTTTAAAGCAAATAAAACCTTCCTGAAGCTGTACAATGTGCTAAAACTATAAGCAAAAAGAAATTAATCAAAAATACAATAAATCAGCGCTGGCCGCCTCAGGCTCGAAAAGCCCTCTTCGTTCTCTTCCTCAGAGGAGAGGACTCTCGGGCACTGTCTCTATCGGCGCCGCTGTCTCTTTCTGGACTAGAGTCTGAACCGGAGTCATCTCTGCTCTCTGCCTCAAAGCTCGTCTCGGCATCGCCCTCGCTCTAGGAACCCGAGCTGGCATCATCATCTCCACTCTCAGATGAATTAGAATGCTAACTCGTTGCCTCCTTAGAGTCGCTCGTCTTGGCATCATCATCATTGAGAACGGGCTCTGAAGGGCCTCTCCCGTCTCGGGTGCCTCTGCCATTGCCTTGGCCGTGTGTCTCCGTCTCTCTCTCCTCCCTACTACTGGGGGAGGTATCGCTGGTACAAGTGCTGTAGCTCCTGCTGGCGCCATTAGCATGGGTGGGATCTGAAAAGACATTTGTTGTGTATCAGTTATAACATGTGTATCAGATGCAAGTAAAGTATGCGGAATGAGCATATACAAAAGTCAGATACAATGTGAATATAGTATGCAAGTGCAGTATGTCAGATGTAGTCTATCGATGCAATGTATCAGTAGAGTGTGGGACGTTTTCAGTAATGTCAGTGTGTCAATGTGTCAGTTGAAAGTTGATGCTTGGAATGGAAAACTGAAGAAACTTACCGGGATACCGTAGAGGCTGAGCAGCGCCTCCCTCCTCTATATCATCCCCATCATCGAGGCTATCAGCTCAAGGGCACCTCCTGGGCACCTCCTGTATACTCAGTCGATGCCTGCAAATGTATTTGATTGATTAGTATCTACCATATATATATCTGACATGAAATACGGAGTGCAACGGCAAAAGTGTGGTTCATACCGGAGTCGGGCCTCGGACCTAGACAAGCTCATAACTAGCCGCTGCGACTCAATCGAGACCTGGTAGAGCTCCGTGGTGTGTCTCAAGCAAGTCAGCATGGTGGGAAGCTCTGGCCAATCAGCCCTCTGCCCCGCTCGGGAAGTCCCTCTACCTTGGGCCCTGCTCTCTCGGGTCATTCTGTGCATCACTCTCGCGGCGGAAGCCCCCGCTTCCTCACCTCCATGAACACCTGTCAGGGGTGGCATCAGGTGTGTCAAGATGAAGTCTGCATAGTCGCCCTCTGCTCGGAAGAAGTCGACCTTGAGGCCCACCATGAACTGGATGACCTCCTCAGCGGATAGGCTCTCTGTGGACCGCATGGACTCTGGTGGAGCCATCGGGACAATTGGGTCTGACACGTCTATAATCTGGCGCATGAAGTGCTCACCCAAGAACTAGGCCCTGCAAATCAGACCCTCAAGTAGGATATGGTAGTGGGAAACGGCCCATGCACCAACAAACTGGCCTCGCACCCCCCTGGCATCAAGGCCCATGGCTGCCACCTGATCTGCAAACAGAAGTTGTACAGAGTATTAGTTGCTAGGTGAACATTTTCAAAGCAGAAATGAAATAACCGTGCTTTCAGAATACCTCATGGGCGCCTACTGTATTGAAGTACTGGTGGAAGAAGGTGAAAGGCTCGCGAGTCCTGTAGCGAAGCTTACCACCGTATATCCGTGAGTAGGGTACCGTCAACGGAAGCCCCATGACGGGCTTCGGGGTGAGAATCGGGAAGTATGTGTATACCCATAGTTGTAGAGAAAATACAGTGGTATGTGATCAATATAGTGTCGAGCAGATATAGAAAGTGTAAAGCAGAAAGCACAGGTGTTGAACAGATATAAAGCAGGAGCTGTAAAGAAATAAGTGTAAAGTGTACAGAAAAAACTGAGGTGTGTACCTCTTAGGCGCGCCAGTAGCGTCCAATCAGGCCTCCCTGCAGATGGGAGGTGGAGCTCATGTATCCGTACAATGTGGTTAGGCCAGCTACGCCCTAGTTGTAGAAACGAACCCGAGGAAGGGTCACCAGGGCACTTAGCAAATACAGGCCAACGGTATTCCACCTTTTCAAAAACAAGGTGGTACTGAAAAGAAACATCAGGAAGCCCCTGGCGTACTGCTCAGTCTCCTCTGTTGTCTCGGGCTTAGTCCCTCTGAAGTGCTCTGTGAACCAAGTGTATCTCACAATCTCTGCTCGGTATATGGGTGGGTATGCTCCTAGTAGCTCGAACCTAGCCGCCTCCCACTCCTCCATATTAGTGTTAATAGGGATCGAATCACCCCCTACATCTAAGCCAGTGATCATGGCAAAGTCGTAAGGAGCCATCGTCATCTCCCCTGCAGTGGAGAAATGGAAGGAGTTGGTGGTATCCCACAACCTCTCCACCAATGCTCCTAAGAGGGGATGACTCGCGACAACCTGAGTCAAGCCAGAACAAAAGAGGTCGAAACTAGCACCGTCGATGATGTCTCGAACTCCAGCTAGGAGCTCGTCATACCAATCTCTGGCAATCGTAGCGCCATAGCCTCTGAAGGCGCGAGACTCACCTTGTGGTAAAAGAAGACAGTATATTAAATGTATCAGATAAGGGTAGTGCATGAAATGCAACCAGATGAAAGAAAAGCATCAGATGAAGATAGTGTATGAAATGTATCAGATAAGGGTAGTGCATGAAATGCAACCAGATGAAAGAACTGCATCAGATGAAAACAGTGCATGGTTAGATAAAGGTAGGGTATAGGATGCAGTCAGTGGATCCAAATACAAAGCAGTGCAACAAATGCAGTAAATAGGGTACAGTTGGATAAAACAGTAATGATAGCATATTCGAATAAAAGGGAGTGCAAGAAATTCAAATAAAGAAAGGCAGCATATTTGAAAATAGTGTTCTTACCTTGATGGCAATGGCTGATTAATGAGACTCTGGCTCCCTTAACAAAAGGTCCTTTGGTGCACCGTGGGCGAACTTGGTGGAGCATCTGATGCCTCCGGAAGTAGGCAGTATGTGTGTCTGTGGGTGATACCGCGACGCATTGAAAGGCTGAACCCTCGGTGGTAACGGCTCCGGCTTGGCCTCGAGCTCAAACTCCGCCTCTAAGTCAGCCGCAAGGTCAGCTATCGGCTCCTCTACCTCTGACACAGGTGGAACTACTGGAGGAACCTCTGGAGGAGCCCCGTCATGAGGAATCTCGTCCGCCATCTAGAAATAGGTGTGAAATGGGTGAAAAGTAAAGAAAAATGAAAAAAAAGGGTAAACTTGGAAAAAGTCAAACCCTAGGAGAGAGAAAGTGAAAGAAAAAGTCAAAGCCGGGAAAAGTGCACAAAACTCGAGAGAAACTCGAGGGGAATGAACCTAGAATGGTGGAAATGAGGAAAGAAACTCTGAAATCGGATTTCAATCTGTTCAAAGTGAAGGAAACAAAGGGGATTTAGCAAATCAACTTTGTGTAGGGTGTTGGAAAATGGATAGAAAGTGCAAATCTAGAGAGAAGGAAGGTCTAGAGAGAGAGGGAGAGGATTTTCGAGCAAGGGGAAGTGAGGAAATAAAGTGTGGTGACCCATACTTAAAGGCCCGAGGCGAAAACCCCATTTTGCCCTCAATCTACCATCGATGGCCGGTAAAGCTCATTCGATGGCCGACATTGTTCATTGTTGGCCGGCACTTGGCCGGCGGCCTTCTCTCATGGCCGGCAGGTGGCCGGTAGCTTTTTTGGGTTTCTGATGTTGTTTTGTGTCCTTGGTTTCAAAGAAGTGAAGGGATTGTTCATTGTTTGGTTCAGAATGCCTCTGCGGAAGCTGGAAATTGTGTTTTCGGTGTGCGATGTTCGTTACTTGTCAATGTGAACGAGGTGTATCTTTTAAATACATTGTAATTCTTCCGAGAGGTGAATCGGAAGTTTCCTTTGAGTTTGTTTTCGTCAAATCATGCTTCGATATCTTGCATAGAACGTGCATGTCCCATTCATTGTTGCATAGAACATGTACTTCACTTTATGGCATAGAATATGCATTTCACATATGTTGTTGTAAGATGTACATCTCACGGGAATTGCATGCGTGTCTTGCATTCGCTCTTGAATTATGCATGAAATATTCTTTGTTTTGAATTACGCATGGAATATCTATTCAAATTCTGCATGGAATGTGCACCTGCTTTTACGCATAGAATATGCCCCCATTACCAATCATGCATAGAATATGCTCATGCTTTTGTTTCTTGCATAGAACATACCATTAACACTGTATCTCGGTTGTTAGTCTCGCATAGAACATGCATTCATACTGTATTGCACTTGTTAAGTCCCTTTCCTTCACATGCATGATATTGTATGTACGGTTTATTCAGAGGAGTTCCAGGTAAAATCATTCATGCCTTTCGAATCACATCTTTCACTTTCTCCTCTCGCGTGAGACACATTTGGACGTATTCACAATCTACTTTCTTCTCTTGCGTGAGACGTGTTTGGACGTATTCACTTTCTCCTCTCGCGTGAGACGCATTTGGATTTGTTCACTTTCTCCTCGCACGTGAGACGCGTTTGGATTTGTTCACCTTTCTTCTCTCGCGTGAGACGCGTTAGGATCGTTTGCTGGTTAAAAAAAAACATTCGGCGCTCGGTGTTTACATTGCTTTCCCGCCTCGCACGTGCAACGCGTTAGGATCTTGGTTAAAACCTTGGGTAAGCCCGACAGTTGTGCTGTTTTCGCCTTTCCTGTGCGTCGCATAGTTAAGCTTGCATAATTTTCTTACATCCTTTTTGCATGAAATGTCGTTTGGCTCGTGATTCTCATGCGTGGCGTGTTCATTTAATTATTTTTTTCCATGTTTGGGATGTTGTACCTTGTTTCGGTTTGTTTGAATGTGGCATTTTCATTGCATTGTATTTGCATTTAAACGTTTCATTACAGCTTCATTGCATGATCATAAGTTATGTTCTTGCATTGTACATATCATTTGCATTTTGCCCCAGAACTACGCTGGTTTGATTCCTTGCAAAGGGATACGTAGGCAGCCTGTGGGTGCAACCATTTCGTTTTCTGTCTTGATTGTTTGTCCAAGTCTTGCGGCCTTGTCAAAATGGATTGTCTCTGGGCTTTGACATTCACTCGCGTCATTTCATGACTTCGAGCTCTGTCAAAGAGGGGCAACTGTAGACACCCATTTTTTACGGCCCTTCAAGACTTGGATGTTCTTGCAGGTACATTCGATGACGAGTCTGATTGCTTGCTGAGCGCTTAACGTCCTCAGCAGAACGCCACAGGTTTGAGCTTTCCAAACCTTGCATCCTTTGTCTCCTTTTTGGACGATGTCTTGGCCTCTCTCCCTTGCAATCTTTGGTAGCTTGCCGGCTATCTATGAGGGCTGCCGGGCAGGGTTTTTGGCTTGCCGGCCATTGATGTGCCTTGTCGGCCATCACTGATGGCCGACCAGCCACCACTGATGGCCGACCGGCCACCAGTGTTTTCTGTAGATATTTTGTGCCAGCTGGTTGCACAAAGGCTTGCATTCGCCCACACGTGGAGGGCTGGATCTCTTTGTATGGAATTCATATTTTCAATATATAGGGAAGCCCTCTCTCATGTTTTGAGGTTGGAAGAATTAAGACTCAAATTTTTCTCCCTCTCTTTCTAGATTTCCCTCTCTCTCTCTCTCTTGTATTTCTCTACACCTTTGCCTACTTACACTACACTTTTGCACATCAACCCTTAATCAAAAGTGATCACCTTTGAGCCGAGGTTGTTTAAGGGCCTCTTGGAGCTCTACAAGTTGTTTTTGGCTTGAATTGTCGCTTTGAACCACTCTTCTCTTCAAAAGGTATAATAATAGTCTTTAAAGCTTGCTTTGCTTACTTGTTTTTCCATCTTTTTCCTACTGTTATGGCCTGGTTTTGAGCTATAAAAAACTTTGCTTTCAAGGGTTGAAATTGGTGTTTTGGGCCATTAAAGGTTAGAGGGTGGTTCATCTCTCTTTATTCCTTGTCATTAAGGCCTTTGCACCTTTGTTTCCCATTATAAAACCATCTTTTTTTGGCCTTTTAACCACTAAATTTCAGAGGTTTTTCAGTGGCAAAAAACTCATTTTGAAGTCCAAAATTGGAGGGGTTAGCCTCCCTTCCTTGTGTCTTGTTTGCTAGTCTAGTTAACTTCATATGTTAGCATGTTTTCTAGCTTAGCTTAGCTTAGCTTAATTCTAGCATGTTTTTGCCTTTGAAATAGCCTGCCTTAGCTCTGTTTTGGGTTGTTTAGGTCAGTTGAGTCTTGTTTTGCATGGTTGTAGTGCAATAGTGCTCACAAGCTTGGTGTTTTAGGCTCTAGACACCTTCTTGTTTGAGTTGATAGCATTTGTTTATGCTTTTATCACTCATTTTCAGCACTTAACTATCTCTGCAACCTCCTTCCTTTCTTGGTTTTATTTTGGCTTTGAAAGCGGTTCAAACCATTTGCTTGTTTAAAACATGAAATTGAGGTTTTGTGCTTAATGGTTTAATCCCTTTAGGGGTTCATTACCAACAGCATGAGGTCTTTTTCATGCCTAAAACAACCTTCGGTTTGAGTTTTCTTTCCACTTAGAGGACTTAATTCACCATTTGAACTTAATGTGATTAAAGGATGGTTGGTAACTAAAATGTGCAAACAAAATTGATAAATAAAAGAGGCAAGATAAGCATCTCTTTGTTTTGCATTGCATGTGTTCAAATCGGATGTTAGTTTGAGCACAAGGAAAATGGGACATTTCATACTCAAAAGTGATGAAATGTGCCATTTTCCTAGGTCTCCATTGCGCTTGATCATGCATGATAGGGTGATGGTCCTTGAGTGTTTGGCTTTGCATTTATTAAGCTTGCACACCTTGAAGCACAAGCCATCATGCAATGAAATTACTTTGATTGGTGGATTGTGATTTAAGTTCACAATTTCATGGATTTGTCCATGAAAAGGAGAGGTGAATTGTGCAAACAACCCTTGGAAAAACCCCCTTTTTGTTCTGTTTATGCTTTGTTGTAGCATGGTGATCCAATGCATCAGTGGCCGACAGGGCACCATCAGTGGCCGGCAAACCCCCCTTTTGGCTGGTAGACGGTCGACATCAGCCATTCATGGCCGGTAGGTCACTGATGTGAACCTTAGTTGATTTTGGTAAGATGGAGCAGAAAGATTCTGGAAATGCTTAACCCTGCAAACAGAGACTTTCAAGAGCAAAACGAAGGTCTTTTTGGGCCAAAGCCGAGCACGTGCATCTTCCACTTCTCGAGGCGGCGTAGTGGCATCACAGTTTAATGTCTTACATTCTTAGTTCGTGTGCATTTGTGTTGTAAATTAATTAATTAGTTAGTTAAAGTGTTGTAATAATTAGTAATTAGCTTAGCTAGTTATTCATTTGGCTTGCAATAATTAGTCTAAATTAGCTTAATTAGATTAGTTTAATCAGCTAGTTAGTTAGCCCTTATTCATTCGGACCCTCCTTTGTGAGGGCGTAATGTTGTAATAAGTGTGCGTGCGTGTGTGTATGTTTTCCAACACCACGTCTTTCTCCCTTTTATTTAATTGCTTTCGATGGTTAGTTTAGGGACATGTTTCAGTTAGCATACTTTATGCCTTATGCTTGCATCCATTCATTCGTATTGCATGCACCAAGGCTCGGCGCATCATTCAAGCCGCATTGTTATTTCAATACCTTATTTGAAAACGTGCTTAACCACATGTTATCAAATCGATCCATATGCCATATTAGTAGCCGAGCCTATTAATTGCATATTGCATGTGTTGCATTAGACACTTAACATAGTTAGGAATCATGCATAGTTTTCTAACCCATATTTTCTTAGCTTGGAGTACTAGATGAGTTTTTATGCTTTAGCATACTTGCATGAATGTGAATGTTGCCATGATTAGCATGCTTGCGATGAGGCTATGTGCTTAAATGTTAAACTACTTGAATGCTTGTGGATGAAGGCTTGTTGTTTGAATTGGAACAATTCAACGAATGTGCGTTTTAAGCTCACTTTGTTGAGTGGCAAATCATATTTTAAGGCCACTATGTTTGGTGGCAAATCTGCAACCTTTAAGCCCACTTGAGGTGGCAAATTCATACCATTTTCGCAAAATAAACATGAATTGAATTGTTCCAAATTGAGGAAACTAGTCTATACTTGTATGCGCGCATCACATAGTAATGCTAGTTTAATTAACCAGAATAAGAGCACATAATGTTTGTAAAATATCATATCATGATTAGTAGAGGCCGATCTTTGATTAGGCGAGTGGGGCTGCTCAATTCATGACCTTCCCCTCTCGTACCTAAGTTCCCGAGCCGAGGTAACTTTGGTGATGACGGACACGTGGCCTTTGGCACAAGTCATGGGTTTCCTAAATTTAGGTTGCGACTTTGTATCTGGAAAAGCAGTCCAATTTTGGCACTTTCTGATTCAAAATCAATTTTCCAAAATGATTTGCCAGATTTGGACTCTTTGGTGATTATCAGTTTCACATTGCACTTGTGAGATTAGATTCAAAACCACGGGAGTCCGAACTGTAGGGCTCTCTTTCAAACCTTCCGAAAGGGGGCTCGAAAAAGACGAGCCACACCTCTGATGTTCGGCCTTCACTTGTTGACAAGTATGGCACCTCGATACAAACACGGCCATATCTTTCTTCATTCCACTCCACTAAAACTTGTGACTAAGGTCGTGATACATCTTTGTGCCTCCCGGATGCACTGCAAGGCGTGAATGTTGTAACTCTTAGAGTACTTCCTCTCAACAAGATCTCGGTATGAAAAGACGGTCATGGTATCTAACACTCAAATCGGGATACACATTCAATCATTTCTCTACCTTCCCACTGGTGATCTTCTCCCGGAGGGATTCTACCTCAAGGTCACCCCTTTGTGCTTCTATCACTCGGTTCATAAGTGTAGGTTGTGCGATTACTGAAAACAAGGCTGTAGACTCCATGGACTTGCTACGATGCAAGTCAAGCTCGCCAATAGCACCTAACATCTCCCATTTGGCAATACTAGCTACATTGCTGATGGATTTCCTATTTAAGGCATCGGTCACGACATTAACTCAAAGTTATAATCTTCTATAAACTCCATCCACCTTCTCTGCCTCAGATTCAAGTCTTTCTATGTAAACAGATATTTCAGACTCTTGTGATCAGAAAACACTTCAAATTTCTCACCATACAAATAATGCCTCTGAACCTTTAAGGCAAATATCACAGCCGCTAACTCTAGGTCATGAATAGGATAGTTCTTCTCATGTGTTTTCAACTACCGAGAGCCATAAGTTACTACCTTCCCCTCTTGCATCAAAATACAACCCAAACCTTCTCGTGAAGCATCACAATACACTGAATAGCCCAAACCCCTCTCCGGAATTATCAATACTGGAGTAGTGGTAAGCCTAACCTTAAGCTTTTGAAATGACTTCTCACAAGTCTCACTCCACACAAACTTGATTCCTTTCTTCGTCAGCCTAGTCAATGGTAAGGCTAATCTACAGAAATCTTTCAAAAATCTACGATAATACCCAGCCAACCCCAAGAAATTACGAATCTCAAAAGCATTCTTAGGTTGTTCCCAATCTTGCACTGCCTCTATCTTGGATGAATCTACAATCGGCCCTCCCTCGGATACCACATGGCCTAAGAACTTTATTTCTCCCAACCAGAATTCACACTTCCCCGAACTTAGCATATAGTTTGTGGGCTCTAAGCAACTCAAGTACTACCCATAAGTGTTCTTCGCGGTCCTCTTCAGAGGGTGAGTAAATCAAGATGGCATCAACAAAGACGACCACAAAACGGTCTAGGAACTCACGGAAGATTCGATTCATCAAATCCATAAACACGGCTGGTGCATTAGTTAGCCCAAAAGGCATTAGCAGAAACTCATAATGGCCATATCATGTATGGAATATCGTTTTCTGGATATCCTCCTCCCTTACCCTCAACTGGTGATAACCCGATCTTAGGTCTATCTTGGAATAACAACAAGACCCTTTCAATTGATCAAACAAATCATCTATACGAGGCATTGGGTACTTGTTCTTAATAGTTACCCGGTTCAACTTCTGGTAATCAATGCAAATTCGCAACGCACTATCTTTCTTTTTGGCAAAGAGAGCTGGGGCTCCCCAAGGTGAAGTACTAGAGCAGATAAAACCCTTATCTAACAATTCTTGGAGTTGAATCTTCAACTCCCTCAACTAAGCAGGTGTAAACCTATACGGTGCCCTAGAAATCAGTGTCGTACCAGGCACTAAGTCAATAGAGAACTCAATCTCATGATGTGGTGGTAAACTAGTGAGATCCTTAGGAAAAATATTCAGGTATTCACAAACTACCCTTGGCAACTCAACTCAGACTTTATCACACTCGCTACCCAAGAAGTTGGCAAGAAGGCAACTAAGCTCACTCCACCCATGCAGATCATACACTGGCGACAAGACTTTATCGACTCTGTTCCCTATGAAATAAAAACAATCACCGCTCAAGGTACATACAGTCACCCTCCAACCGTAACAATCGATGACAAACCGATACGATGACAACCAATTCATACCCAAAATATCATCAAAACTTGACATGTCAATCAACGCAAATGCAAAAGGAAGTCGACAATCAGCAACCTCTATGTCACAACCCCGACACCCCTGTTCCAAAACAATCTCATCACCAACAGGTGACTTTACATTGAGTGGAGATGCTAACCAAGCCAACTCTAACCCCAATGCCGATGCAAATGCAGACGAGATAAATGAATGGGATGCACCTGTATCAATCAACACATTAGCAATAGAATTGCATAATAGGAAAGTACCTTTCACTACCAAAGGTGATGGCACTAGGTCTGGCGCAGTAACAACATACACACGCCCTGTAGGTCTCTGCTCCACTTGCTCACCCCTCGGAGCATACGTCTGCCTTCAAGGCTTGTGCTGACTGTTCAGGCTGGTGGCTCTGTGTCTACCTTGAACCAGATGCATTAGGTGTGCCGCCCAACTGAGGGAAAAACCTCTTCATATGCCCTGCTTGCCCACACTGATAACAAGTAGAGGGCTGCCCTCTCTCCTAACTTTGACTCCGAGAACGAGCCGAAGATGATGCAGACCGCTATCCTCCTCCCCTTTGCGAGCAAGCTGGAAATTTGTGGCCTAACTGACCACACTTAAAGCAAGTGAAATCTCCCCGACCACCTCTTCTAGAACTTGAACTCGGTACTAGAAAAGTGGAACTCGACTGAGCTCCCTAGGACTGTTGTGGGTTAGAACCCCTCTGCTTCTTACTGTCCTCCTGAATATTCTGACTTCTCTTCGAGCCCCTCGTCCATTCTTCCTCCATTTGCATCACAGTCTCAAGGTGAGCCACTGACTCCACAAGTCGCCTACAATCTCTAATCATCAAACTGAGTACCCTGAAAAGAATCCTCCTCAATAGTTTCTCAAACTTTACACAGCGGCATTCCTCTGTCACAACTAACTCTGGTGCAAACTAGATAGGCTAGTAACAACGGCCTCAAACTTGGTCACCGATGTGTTCAACTCCTTGAGTTGTGAGAATTGCTCCCTCAACTTCTCCTTAACAGTGGGAGGTAAGAACTTGTCCTGGAAGGCATTCGACAAAAGCCTCCCAAGTTACTCTAATTCGCCCACGCGCACACTTCTACCATTGACCTACATCTCCCTTTAGCTGGAAAGATGCCAAGGTCACTCTCAAACTACCGTCTTCGATGCCGAGCATCTCAAATGTCTTAACCATTTGTTCGAGCCATTCATCCACTTTCAAAGGCTCTTTAGGATTGCCCAAAAACTCAGCCGGGTTCGACTGGAAAAACTCTCGCTTCAGAAAAGAAAGCCTCGTTTCAGTAACATGGGCCTGGACTTGATTCTCAGCACTTAGTTTCAATTCACCTAATCCTTATGCAATTTCCACAACAATCATGGCTATCCCTCACCGATAGCCCAAAACAGATATTCTTAAACAGATATAAAATCTCCAATAAAGATAAACTTCCTAAATTTCAAGGTGAGTGATAATACATATCAAACTCCACCATATATATCGATATCCATCCAATTTCACATTTTCAACATCAATTCCATTAATTTATACAAAATAAATATTTGAGTCATTTACAGTAAAACCTCAATTTTCTTCCAAAATTCATTCCAAGTATCAAAATCAATAGTTTAATGATAACTCAACCTCATTTCTAACCCTACAACCATTTTCAATAATCCATTTGAAAACCCCTCTTTTGATTTTAAACCAAAACCCTAAGTTTGTTCAAAATCCTCAAAAATCATAAGATTGTTTTAATAAAAACAAATAGCTAAGTTAAAAATCATGAAAGAGTGTAGAGAATCCCTACCTCGAAGTTAGAAGACGAGAGAGAAAGAGATAACACTTCAACAATGCCGAAACCCAACTCTATTCAGACGAAAACAAAGCTCTAGGTGAGCTCTACCTTTTTAACAAAGGAGTAGGGTGGAGAAATGGGTAGATCTTGGTGTATTTGTAGAAAGAGAGAGAGAAGGTCTCAACTTAGGTTTTTGAAATGTTTAGAGAGAGAGAGAAAGATGAAAAGGGGATGTAAAATGGTTTGTTAACGAACTGATATACGCACAGTTCGCTTGAGCACAAGAGTTGTCGCTCGAGTGACTAGACACAACAAGTTGTTTCGCTCAAGCGTAAAATACAATCTCCTAGAAGTTTTACAAACAGAAGACCGTCGCTCGAGGGTAAGAAGTCTCGCTAGAGCGAAGAACACTACCTTCCCACTATCTTTGTAGGCCTGCAAAAGTACTGGGAGCTTACAAAGCTCGTTCAAGCAAAGAAGCCAAATTCTGGATAACAACAGTTTGGACCAACTAGCAACCAACCTGTTCCAAACACGACCAAGACACTCCAATAACCAAAATCAATGAGAAATAAGGAGAAACATGGTCCGAAGATCTAAATAAGACAAATGAAACTCGAATTCAAAACATCAACGGGTCGGGTCTATACCAGGGACGCTATAAAGTAGTTTACACAAAAATATATATACAAAGACATTACTCACCTTGACTAGTTCTATGTTCTTTCTCAACGTTCGAACCTACACATTACACATAACCACACACATTGTAACACATATTCGAATCGAATAACTCTTCTTATCTTTTTTGATTCAATTCCTCATGTTGGTTTCTTATTAATCCTCAGTGACACACATTTCATGCCTAAGAATGCTCAGAAAGAAATGAGGACAAAGATACGAACACAAAACATCTTTTCAAAATATGCTGAAACAAGGTCTTCGCTCGAGCCAACTTGTGGTCGATTGAGCGGTCATAGAGGTCTACAAAAGTACTACATGGGTCTGATGTGCGCTCGAGCCAACTCTTTGTCACTTGAGCAGATGTAAAACATATAGTGAGTTTGCTCTAGCCAATCTTTGGTCGCTCAAGTGGTCTGCAAAGGCTGCAAAGATTCTAGAAGCTGGCAAAGTTTGCTAGAGCCACCACTAGGTCGCTCGAGCGGTCTGTTCAAAACTGAAAGTTTGAGCTTCCAAACGCCAATTCAAAGCCTTAGGTTATGCATGGCTTTTTCAAAATCATAGAATTTCTTTAGAAAACATGAATGCATGACCCCTTAAAAACTATTTGCTCAAAATCTATTTGTTTCAACCAAAATTGAACTCAAAAGTTTTTGCATGCAAGATTTTCCAAACTCTTTTCTCAAAACTCATGACTTTACCAAAATTGAGCTCAAAAGCTCCATACATGTAAGAAACTCCTTTCCAAAACATGAATTTAAGAGTTAAAACATGAATCAAAGATGCATGTGCAAATTAACTCTCAAACTCAACAAGGATGACCAAAGCCAAACTCAAAATGGTAAAACTCAACATATTTATGCATCCATGTGAAGCTACAACATTATCTTGGCCTTCGGTAATAAAATGCATGCAAATGATCATATATATCCCATGAACTCAACTCTAAAATGCATTTTCTACAAGAATTGAGATTACAGAACTAATCTAGAGCCTTCAAATACTCTAATTCTTGCACAATCTTCGTTCCTCTAGCAAAGATCTTCAAGTTCTCCTTCAAACTCTAACTTTCTCTCTCTAGAATGAGAGCTCACTCTCTATCTCTCTCTCTCTCTTCAAAATGAATTCTCAGATTTTGCACTTAAATAGAGAAGTATGAGCTCAAGAATGAGCTTATAACACACACACATATAGGTAGGATTATCTTAATACATTAATTAGATCATTAGGCTAATTAAACACAACTTAATTTACCAGACTGAATCAATTTTTAATCAAACTTTTTAGATGGTTCTAAAAGTTCCAATTAGTCTACTCATGTAGCCAATTTTGGTTTCTAAAATCATTTAAGCCATCAATTTCAAATTCTAATAGAAATCATAACAGATAGTTTTCAAATCAGACAGATATACAAAAATTAATCACAAGACATGTATCACAATTAAAATTAACACATAATTAAATAAATGTAATTATGATATGCATGTTGGGGTCGTCACAGTTGCTAGTCTAGCCATTAGAGAGTGGGAAATGTTGGGTGACCTGGGTGAATTTGACTTATATTTGGGCAATTCTCCTAAGCATGCCACTTTGTTTACTATCCTTGCACAACCAACCCTCGTCACACGAGTTATAGAAACACAACAAAGTGATTCGGAAGTGGAGGTTATCCGAGGGAAAATATCCCAAGGGAAGGAGAAGAAGGGAATAAGGGTGCATTCTGATTCGAGTGTTAGGTGTCTAGATTGCCTGTTTGTACCAGAAACTTGTAAAGATGAAGTACTTTGGGAATTTCATCACTCATGTCTTGTGGTTCACCCCGGAGGCACAAACATGTACCATGATCTTAGTTGTCAATTTTGGTAACGGGGTATGAAGCGAGATGTAGCCTTGTTTGTGTCCAAGTGCCTAACATGCCAATAAGTCAAAGCAAAACACCAAAGGCCAGCCAGGTAATTGCAACCCTTGCCTATAGTCGACTGAACGTGGGAGCACATCACTATGGATTTCATTTTGGGGCTTCCTAGAACATAGAGGGCTAATAATGTGGTTTGGGTAGTTGTGGATCGACTAAGTAAGTCAACTTATTTTCTTGCTATGTTTATGGGATATTTAGTTGAGCTATATGTTAGAGGGATTGTTCGACTTCACGGGGTTCCAGTGAACATCGTCTCAGATAGAGACCCTCGTTTTACCGCACGATTATGGTAAAGTTTACAAAGTGTCATGGGTACCCCATTGACTTTGAGCATTGCCTATCACCCTCAAACGGATGAGCAGTCTGAGCACACCATCCAAATCCTAGAAGATATGTTAAGACTTTAAGGGTTCTTGGGAGATGCACTTGTCTCTAGCGGAGTTTGCCTATAATAATAGTTATCAAACTAGCATTGGGCTGACGCCTTTTGAAGCCTTATATTGGCATCCGTGTAGATCACCGGTGTGTTGGACTGAGGTGGGGGATTCATCCATGCTTGAACCTGAGTTAGTTCCTGAGACCACTGAGACAGTGGCTCTTATTCGTAAGAGGTTGATTACGGCTCAAAGCCAACAAAAAAGTTATGCCGATCGGAGGAGAAGACCTCTATCTTTTGAAGTGGGTGATCATGTGTTTTTGAAAATATCACCCAGGAAGGGCTTGATAAGATTTGGGCGAAGTGGAAAATTGTCGTTTAGATTCATTGGTCCTTTTGATATTATAGAACGGGTGAGAGAAATAGCTTATCATCTTGCCTTACTACCACAACTATTCGGGGTGCACGATGTATTTCACGTTTCTATGCTTCGTAAGTATGAAATTGATCCTTCCTATGTCTTAGATTGGACAAGCTTAGAGATAGATGAGAATGCTTTAGACTCCCAGGAACAAGTTTTGAGGGGCAAAACCATTCCTCTAGTAGAAGTGTTGTGGCACCACCACGGGGTGAAAAAGGCTACCTGGGAACGAAAAGCGAAAGTTCGGGAGAAGTACCTAGATTTGTTTAATGATGTGTAATCTTGTTAATTTGTTGCTCTCATTGGCAATATGTGTTGACTTGTAAAGAGAAGTAATGAAAAAGTATTATTGTCTTAAAAAAAAATTTGACTTTTCATGTCATTTTTCAAATTGTGATTTAAGTTCATTTTCAATTAATGATGTTGTTATTGTTGAGGTTGTTTTTATTATGGTGTTTGTCTTCTTTAGGATTGTCAGAGTTATTGTTAGCAGGAATCACAAAATTTCAGAGATGAAATTCTTTGAGAGGGGTAGATTGTAACAATATGTTTAGGGAGACCGCTCGAGTGGTCAATCTGTCGCTCGAGTGGTGATGCAAAGCTCCCAGCATCTTGCCTGTTTGCAGGCGAGACCGCTCGAGTGATTAAGTAGTCACTTGAGCATACAAATAAGAGTCCCAATATTTTCACTGTAGCTCTGCAAAAGTTCTAAGACCTTACGTTTACCGCTTGAGCAGTGGCAAGTTCGCTTGAGCGGTCTATTTGATTTTGTGTACTTCGCTCGAGCGGTATGTTCGGGAAAACACATTTAAAAGTTGATCTAAACCCATTCACTCTCACTTTTTCACATCGTTTCTCTCTAACACCCATTTCCGAAACCCTAACCCTAAAACACTAGATTCCTTATAGTTTTACCCAAGATTCACCTTGGTATTCAATTTGGTTCAATAAAAGGGACTTTGCTCATTTGACTCTTAGATTTTGAAATTGGGTGTGGTGCCTGACTCTGATGTTGGAATATTAGATTTGGAATTTCTTAGCAAATAACCATGTGATGGTGATGATTGTGAGTTAGGGAAATTTTTTTGATTTTGAATGTTTATATTATTGGATGGTTGTGAGTTGAGAATCACCTTAGAGAAATTAAGATTTGGAAATTCATGCATCATATGCATTTATAAATATACTTTGTGACTTTAAATGTTAATGTTTGGGAAGTGTTGGAAGGTTGTAAATAGCGTATGATTCTGGGATGTGAGTCGGGCCTTCGTTTTAGTTGTGTAATGTATATTGGTACTCCCGCGGGGAGTTAAGGTGCCCGATTACCTTGTCTTAGGCATATCGCTAGACGAATATGGGAAAGGTTTTAGGTTGTCCATGAGCTTGCCGTTTATAGAGTCGGCGAATATGGAAAACATGATTTTGGATGTCCACGAGCCCACCATTTCAAGAGTCGACAAATGTGGCCCTGCCATTTTGAGAGTCAACAAATGTGGGGACTACTTTCTATATATAAATCTATATATATGTATGGTTCACGACTCTTGTATCGGGACGTCATAGCGTATTTACACCCCATGGTTTGGTTATGATATGTTGCTGGCATTGAGCATTTCGCATCATGGTTTTATAAAGGAAAAAGGCTTTAGTTTTCTCATCTCTAACATGGTAGGATCATATGTATTTCGATTGATTATATAACTTGTTAATGTTATTTTCTACTGGCGAATTGCTCACCCCAAAACTAACAATCTTTTAAGAGATGATGCTATTATTCCGCCAAAGTGAGTTGGCTTATGATGGATTTTTGGATGGGAGCATAGAGGCTCTATTATGCATTTTCAACTATTTATTCTATTGATGAATGTACTTGACAATGATGTAATCACTCAAATAGTTCAATGGGAAGATATAACTTTTGAAATTATGAAATGGATTTATTTAATGGTCTAATTATTTTTTATAAATCAAATTTTTTGCAAACTAATGTTATGAAAATATGATAATTATCGAGGCGTTACAAAATAAAAAGGAAAAAAATATGTAGAATGTTACATGGTTCAAACCGGGTTTAGTATATGGATATTACATGGCTATTTAATCCTAAACATGTTCTAGACGAGATAGATGAAATGTGCGAGAAAAGGTGAAAACTTAACAAAGATGATGAACTATAGGATGATCATGCTATTCTAACACCTCTACATGATTACATACTAAAAGGTAAGCAGAAAAAGGTACTAAAATAAAGAGTGAAAGAGTTTACCTACTGGTTTCAATGAACCAAGAAGTACATAAAGAAAAATGAAAGGAAACTTCAAGTTTCTTACTTGAAAGCCTTCCTCAAGCAAGGGTTTCTGATATAGTTCAAGTCCTTCAAGCTTTAAAGGATTTTCTGAAGTTAGAGTTGTTGTAGAGGATGGTATTTTCGGATCTAAGGCAATGGAGGGTGTATAGTGGTATTTTTCTCTTAAAACCTCACAAAAGTGGCTCAACTCCTTAACCCTTTAAAAGGGATGGAGAGGGGATTCTTATATAGGCATTGAAAGGAGTGGAGGGCAAGTGAGGGCGACCCCCATCACTTTCTCTTCCACCTCCCACTTGAAATTCATTAAGATTGAGTTTCATACCAGGCTCTGCCATGTTTGGATGTACGCACGCACAACTAACGTTCGCGTGAACCTCTTGTCTTGGTACACATGCCACACATGCATGCACAAGTACGGGGTCCCATGTCGTTGACTTGCTTGTGGCCCAAGTAAGCCCAAATTGCCTTTAGGTTGATATTTTTGATAAAAATGATCACTAATTTAGGAAATTATATTTGATCAAAGGACAATCGGGCCCCTTTCTCATTCTTAGGGTTGAAATTTTGGTTTTAGGCTAAAAACGGGTCCAAGGATTTTCGCAAAAGTCATTTTTGACCAAAGTAGGTTTATACAGCAACTCCAAACAACTTTAAATATTCCAAGAATGAAATAATTACAATTTCACCATCAGAAGGCTTGCAGGTGCCCAAAGATTAGGGTCAGCCAAAATAGGGTGTCTGTAGTGGGGTTGTTTGCAGCATGTACTACTTCCCTTTTAGGTTTAGGCTACAGTTTGGGCGGGAGCAGACTTGCCCAGTTGGGCCCATGTTCTGTAGTTCCAAGCTACATGGAGGGAAAGAGAGTTCTTCTCTTCCTTGACTGAGTTCAATTGTGCCTTATCTGATGAGTACCTTTTTTGGTTGGAGGATAAGATACGTGTTGATGAGGCTCAAATGGCAAAGACTCTAAGGGAATGAGAAAGAGACAAAAGACTGACGCATGACTCTTCTATTGTGCCCCTAGTTTACTATTTTTGACCTTTTTATTTGTAAAAAGAGTTTTGATTAAAATGAGACTTAGTTAAACATGCACATTTCACTTGTATTTTGATATCAGTGTAAATGAGAAAGGTTTGAGTACTGAAAAGCACCATTTTTAACAAGTGGTTTGAATAGATGGTGAAGAAGTTTGAGATAATAATGGTTTGAGGGTGACCTTGGTAGCCATTTAACTTAAGAGCGACGCGGGTCAATGGTGGTGACTTGGGAGGTTTTTGTTAATGCTTTCTAGGATAAGTTTCTACCACCCACAGCAAGGGAGAAGTTGAGGGACTAGTTTTTGAAACTCAAGCAGTTGAGCACATTAGTGGTCGAGTTTAAGACGACCTTCACTAGTTCGAGAAGAGATTGAGGACCAAGCTCCTTTTCAAGGTGGTTGGGTCTATGATTCAAGACTCTAGGAGCCTTATTGAATCAGCGACCCATTTGGAAGTGGTGATTCAGACAAGGAAGGAACGGATAAGAGGCTTTAGGCTGAGGGGGCAAATGTCTCGAGGGGATGCGAAGGACAAAAAAAATCAGAAGGGTTCTACCCCACAGCAATCCAAGGCATCACAGTCTAGATCTACTTTTCCCATGTCGAGTTCTAGTTTGAGGAGAGGTAATCAAGGTGGATTCGCGTGCTTCAAGTGTGGTCAGTTGGGCCACAAGTCTCTAGCTTGCCCGCAGAGAGGAGGAAGGCAACAGTCAGTGCCTCCTGCGACTCATTCTCATAGTCAGAGCCAAAGGAGAGAACAACCACCTACCTGTTATTAGTGTGGTTAGACCAGGCATTTAAGGAGGTTTTGCTCTCAGTCATGTGGTACATTTGGTGCGTCTAGTTCAAGGCAAACTTAAAGCCACCAACTAACACAATCAACTGAAGCCTCGAGGGCCAATTAGGGACACATTTCGGCTCAATTCGTTCATCAGGTGTACGCTTCGAGAGGTGAGCAGGTAGATCAAAGGCCTCAAGGGCATGTGTATGTTGTTACTAAGCCAGAGCAATTGTCGGTACCTTCTATTATGAGGTAACTTTTTGTTATTCAATTCCTTAGCCAATGTGTTGATTGATACGAGTGCATCTCATAACTTTATTTCATCTTATTTTATATCTGCTTTGGGGTTAGAGTTTTATCAGTTAGAGTCTCTTCTATTAGTAGAGACACCTATTGTGGGTAGAGTGGCATTGGGTCGAGTATGGCGCTCCTGTGAGGTTGATATCGCAGATTGTCAGTTCTCTTTTGATTTTGTTATTCTTGATATGCATGCTTTTGATGTGATTATGGGTATAGATTAGTTCACTTATCTTTGGCCTTTGAAGGATTGTGATCATAGGAGGGTATTGTATAGGTGTGTATACCTTCAGAAGAGTGTTTCTACATCTTGTATGACCGGGCTGATGATTTCATTCCTCCGTTGTATGTCCTTAAGGGTCGAGGAGAGTTGAGTTTCCTTTTTGCCATCTCGGTAGCTATTGAGGGCAGTGGTAACTTGCTAAGAGTAGTTCGAGAGTATCTGGATATCTTTCTGGAGGATCTTATTGACCTACCACCACATACGGAGATTAATTCCTTTATCGATTTGGCGCCAAGCATGACTCTGATTTCCATGACACTTTATAGGTTTGCGCCAACCGAGTTGTGTGAGTGTGGACTCGTCTTTTTCCCGCGCCCCGCCTTTCGGAAGGGTTTAAAAGAAAAAAGCCTCACAGTTCGGACTCCCACGGTTCTGAATCTAGTCTCACAAGTGCAATGTGAAATTGATAAACACCAAAGAGTCCAAATCCGACAAATCTTTTTGGAAAATTGACTTTAAATCAAATAATGCCAAAATTAGACTGCTTTGCCAGATATAGAATCGCCACCTAAATATTTTGTTTTGGAAAAATTTAGGAAACCCTGACTCGTGCTGAAGGCCACGTGTCCGTCATCAACAAAGTTGCCTCGGCTCGGGAACTTAGGTACTAGAGGGGAAGGTTCTGAAATGAGCACCCCCGCTCGCCCGATCAAAGATCGGCCTCTCCTGATCATGATATGATTTTTTATAAACATTATTTGTTCTTATTCCAATTATTAAACTAGCTTTACTATGTGATGCGCACAAGCAAGTATAGACTAGTTTGCTCAATTTGGAACAATTCAACTCGTGTTTGTTTGTGAAAATCGTTTGAAATTGCCACCTCAAGTGGGCTTAAAGATGTGGTTTTGCCACCAAACATAGTGGGCTTAAAACATGATTTGCCACTCAACAAAGTGGGCTTAAAACATACATTTGTTGAATTATTCCAATTCAAACAATAAGCCTTCATCCACAAGCATTCATGTAGTTTAGCATTTAAGCATATAGCCTCATGGAAAGCATGCTAATCATGGAAACATTCACACTTATGCAAATATGCTAAAGCAAAAAAATTACCAAGTACTCCAAGCCAAAACAGAAACTAGTTAGAAAGATGCATGATTCTAACTATGCAAGATGTCTAATGCAACGCATGCGAAGAGTGCAATTAATAGGCTCGACTACTAATATGGCATATGGATTGATTCGAACAATGTACGATTAAACAAATATTCAAAGAATTATTGAAATAGCAATGCAGTTTGAATGATGCGCCGAGCCTCGGTGCATGCAATACGAATGAATGGATGCAAGCATATGATATGCTAATTAAAACATGTCCTTAATCTAACCATCAAAACCGATTAAATAACAGGGAGAAAGACGTGGGGTTGGAAGACATACACACACGCACGCATATTTATTACAACATTACGCCCTCGCGAAGGAGGGTCCAAATGAATAAGCTAACTAGCTACGCTAATTAAGCTAACTAATTATTTCAAACCAAATTAATTAACTATTCTAGTTAATTAATTAAATAATTACATCATATCTAATTAACTACTTAGCTAATTAATGGATTACAAGTCAATTGCAAATAAACTAAGTAATCAACTACTTAGCCCTAGGAAGTGGTGGATATGCATGCGTATGCTCGATTCTACACTCGAAAAGCCACTGCCTTACTGCTGCGAGCCTCTATTTACATTTTTGGTCACTGAAAATTTTGTCAACTTCTAGAACACCTTTGCTTCATCTTACCAACACATTGTACAAAAATCACTGATGGCCGACAAGAGGGACAAGGGGCCGGTCGACTACCAATGGTGGTCGGTTGGCCACTGCTGGTTCACACTTCCATGCTACAACAGAGAGCAAAACAATGTATTCTCACAGGTTGTTTGTATTGTTTACCCTCCTTATCATCACACAAGCTTAAAGGACAGAAACTCTTGGCCCTCAAACCATCAATCAAGAAATTCCATGCATGATGGCTAAAAGACCAAGTTTGTACAAGTTCAATAAATGCACAAACAAGACCAAAATGACCACCACCTTATCATGCATGATCAAGGGCAATGGTGACCAAGGAAAATGACACATTTCATCACTTTGAGTATGAAATGTCCCATTTTCCTTGTGTTCAAATTAACATCCGATTTGAACACATGCAATGCAACACAAAGAATGCTTATCTTGCACACTTTTACTTGCCAATTTTGTTTACATCATTTTAATTACCAAACCATTCATTAACCATTAAGTCCATTGGTGAGTGTCCTCTAAAGTGAAAGAAGTGTCAACCAAGGGGTAGTTTAAGGCATGAGAGGAGCTTCAGGCCACTGGTAATAACCCCTCGAAGGAGGATTAAACCATTAAGCATGAGCCTCAACCTCAAGCTTAAACAATCCAAAGGTTGAAACTTCCCTCAAAAGAAATGAAAAAGTGAAGAAATGAGGGAGATTGCAAAGATTGTATGTGCTGAAATTGAGTAATAAAAGCACTAAAAACATGAAATCAACTCAAGCCAATGATGTTTAAAGCCTTAAAACACCAACTATTACACTAGAGGCATGCAAAACAAGACTCAAAAAGCACCAAACAGCCAAAACAGTTCAAAATAGAGTGTAAAACATGCTAGACTCAAGCTAAGTAGGCTAGAAAAACATGCTAACATGTAAAGCTAACTAGGTATGCAAACAAGACACAAGGAGGGGAGGCTAACCCCTCCAATTTTAGACTTCAAAATTAGATTTTTACCACTAAAAAACCTCTGAAATTCAGTGGTTAAAAGGCCCAAAAAAAGTTGATTTGAAAGTGATGAATAAAGGCCCAAAAGCTATACAAGCTAACAAGCAAGAAGGGCGAACCACCCCTAACTAAAAAAAGGCTCAAACCACCACTTTTAAGTCACAAAAACAGAGGTTTTTATAGGTCAAAACCAGGACAAAATAAAACAATTAAAATAGATGGCAAAACAAGTATACAAAATAAGTGAACAAAATAAGTGAACAAAGCAAGTAAACTACCTCTTGAAGAAAAGAGCAAGTCTAGGCACAAATCCAAGCCAAAACCACTTTCTAGAGCTCAAAACAAGTCTCAAGGAACCTCAGCTCAAAGAGAAGTAACTTTGATCAAGGTAGTGTATGTAAAAGTGTAGAGAAAGCTAGCTACAAAGCACAAAATTGTAAGAGAGAGAGAGAGAGAAATCTAGAGAGAGAAGGAGAATTTTGTTCCAAAATTGCTAACCTCTCCAAATGGGGGAGGAACCCCCCCAATATACAGAAAAAACACTCTTTGAGCTTAGAAACATCCCACCATACATGTGTAGGGAGATGTAGCTCATTGTGCCAACAACTGGCACAGCTGTCAATAAATATCTGGAAAAAGGCATTGGTGGCCGTCGACCAACATTGGTAGTCGACCGGCCACCACTAGTGGCCGACCGGCCACACCTCTAGCTGACAACCATTATCCATGACTGACAGCCTATGGTGGTGGCCGATAGGTCACCAAAGGTTCCAGGCAAGAAACAACAAGATTTTGGTCCAAAACAAGGCATAAAACAGATAAGGTTTCAAAGCTCAAAGACAAGGCACTCTGCCAAGGACTTCGAGCACTCAAAACGAACACATGCAATCATAATCCTCGAGTACACACGCGATGACGTCCAAGTTTTGAGGACGGTCAAAAATGGGGTGTCTACAGTTGCCCCTCTTTGACAGAACTCGGAAGTCATGAAATGACATGAGTGAATGTTAAAGCCCAGAGACGACCCATTTTTGACAAGGCCGAAGACTTGGACAAACAAACAAACAAGACAAAACAAATGGTTGCTCCCGCAGGCTGCCTACGTATCCCTTTGCAAGGAATCAAAGAAGCGTAGTTCTGGGGCAAGATGCAAATGATATGCACGATGCAGGAATATAACTTATGATCATGCAATGAGGCTGTAACGAAATATTTGAATGCAAATGCAATGCAAGCAAACCGAAACAAGGCACATCAATCTCAATCATAAGAAGGAATAAGCAAACACACCACGCGTGGGAATTACGGGCCGAACCATATTTCATACAAAAAGAATGTAAGAAAATTATGCAAAGTTTAACTACGCGATGTGCAGAAAAGACGAAAAACGACAGTCGGGCACACCTAAGGTCTCAAACAAGATCTTAACGCGTTGCACGCTGAAGAAAACAAGGATGGTGTGAACACCGGGACACACTTGAGTGTGTTAAACCAAAAAGGAGTGGCATAAACACCGAGGCACACTCGAATGTCTTTAACCAAAAGGAGTAGTGTAAACACTGGGGCACACCCGAATGCTTTTAACCAAAAGGAGTGATGTAAACAACGGGACACACCTGAATGTTTTAACCAAAAGGAGTGGTGTAAACACCAGGGCACATCTGAATGCTTTTAACCAAAAGGAGTGGTGTAAACACCGAGGCACACCCGAATGCTTTTAACCAAATGGAGTGGTGTAAACACCGGGGCACACTCGAATGCTTTGAACCAAAAGGAGTGGTGTAAACACTGGGGCACACCTGAATGATTTTAACCCAAAGGAGTGGTGTAAACACCGGGGCACACCCGAATGCTTTTAACCAAAAGGAGTGGTGTACACACCAGGGTACACCCGAATGCTTTCAACCAAAAGGAGTTATCCTAACACGTTGCACGTGAGAGGTAGGAGAACAAAAGGATATGATTCAAAGGACATAAGTGATTTTTACCTGGAAATCCTCTGAATGAACCATACATACAACATTGTTTGTCTGTGCCGGCTCCACTGAATGAACCGTACATACAATATCGTGCCTGTGTACAAAAGCATGCTATGTAACGACAATGCATTTTCTATGCATGAAACAAGAGTGAGAGCAAATCCCATGCAACAATAGAGAAGTGCATATTCTATGCAAATGTAACGAATAGGAAATGCATATTCTATGCAAGACAACAACTGCAATATAATGGCATGTTCTATGCAAACTGAACAATTCGAGAGCATATTCTATGCATGATTCAAGAATGAAAACAATAAGGATGTGCTACGCATAATGCAAGAGCGGAAGCACATTCTAATCACGATTAATAGCATGTTCAATGTTAAATACCAAATGCATGTCCTATGCAAATGGGAAATAGAAGCATGTTCTACGCAAATGTGATAAGTGCACATTCTATGCAAAATCACATGTGAAATGTACCTTCTATACATGCACATGATGTATATTCTATATGAGGATGAAAGAGTATTCTTAACAAAACGAATTAAATGGCAACTTCCGATTTACCTCTCAAAAGATTTGCGACATGTTTTCAAAGGATACACCTCGTTCATGTTGACTGACAATGAACATCACGCACTAAAGGCACGGTTTAAAGCTTCCGCAGAGGCAATTTGAACTCAAAGGTGAACTTTTCATGCATTTCTTAAGAAATGAAGACACAAAACAACATCAAGACTCAAAGGAGGAGCACTGGGCACTGGATGGCCACCAGGGGAGGGTGTCGGCCACCTGTCGGCCACCGATGGCAGATTGGGGCCATTTCAGTCTTTTCACCTCGGGCCTTCAAGTATACTCAACCATACTTCATTTCCACACTTCTCCATGCTCAAAAATCAACCCTCTCCCTCTTTAGACACTTTCCCTCTCTAGATCCGAGCCTTATACGCGTTTTCCAACGCCCTACGCATGTTTGATTCGCTAAATCCTTTTTGTATACTCCACTTTGAACCGATTTAAATCCGATTTCGATGCTTTTTCTTGGAGTTTCACCACTTGAGGCTTGTTTCCCTCGAGTTCTTCTTGGGTTCTGTGCCTTTTCCTGAGCTTTGACTTTTTCTTCCCTTTTTCTCTCTCTTAGGGTTGACTTTAGTTGACTTTTGGCATTTTCCACCTATCTTGCTCATTTTCGCCCACTTTCTCATCTTCTTTCCAGATGGCAGATGACATTCCTCATGACGGAGCTTCTTCAGAGATTCCACCCCAATTTTTCCCAGAGATGGAGGCAGAGCCCGAGCTTGTGCTACTACTACCCAAGGTTTGACCCTTCGACCCGACGACATATGATCCTCAGACGTATGTGCTACCACTTGAGAGTGTCCGGCATTTCAGAGGGTTTGAGTGGGGTGCACCAGATGATCTCTTGCTATGAGAGCTGGCCTCTCATTTATCTTACAGTGCCACCAAGGTACACACTGTATTCTCATGTTTTCTTCACTGTACCTTGCATTTCTTGCTTAAACCACACTCTTGCACTGTATTTCTTACACTGCTTTTCACCTGCTCATTCCACATACATTCTTGCACTGCATTTCTTACACTGTTTGTTCTGATCACAAGAGGACTCCCACTCTATCAGAGGCTATGGAGCCACTTCCGCGAGGGAGTGGTATATGGAGCTCCCCGACGGTGTCCGCCACATTGTTAATGAGGCCGACTTTGGCTTGTTCTTCATGGGGCTATCACACCTCGTAGTGAGTCGACCTCTACTTGGAGCATTAGTAGAGAGGTGGTGGGATACCACCAACTCTTTCCACTTCTCTACCGCGGGAGAGATGACGATGACTCCATATGATTTCTCTATGCTCACTGCCATAGAGGTAGGGGGTCGTCCGATCCCTTATGATACAGACATGGGTGCGTGGGAGGTTGCATGGATCTACCTGCTAGGAGCACACCTACCTCTCTTCTGATCGGGGATGGTACGGTACAACTGGTTTGTAGAGCAGTTTTGAGAGAGACAGCCAGTGACCCTAGAGGAGATTGAGCACTACGCCCGAGGCTTCTTGATGTTCCTCTTAGGCAACATTTTGTTCATAGGTAGAGCGAACACTGTCGGGTTATATCTCTTGAGTGCACTGGTGGACTTATCTCAGGTCTGTGTTTATGATTGGGGTGGTGCTGGCCTTGCCACATTATATGGATATATGAGCTTGACATCCCGCTAGAGCGGGAACAAGGTCCGCGGCTACTGGAAAGCCTGGGAGGTATGCTTTACCTTTTTTGTTTTGCATTTCCTACCGTGCTTTCTACTTTGCACTTGTACTTTCTATACTATACATTCTGCTTTCTGCACTCACACCTGTACTTTCTGTATACTACAAACACATTCTGCTTTCTACACTCACGCCTGTAATTTCTGTACACTACACACTGCACACACATTCTGCTTTCTGCACTCATGCCGGTACTTTCTGTACACTGCACACACATTCTGCCTTCTACACTCACACCTGTGCTTTCTGTACACTGCACACATATTCTGCTTGCTGCATTCTGTATTCTACATTTTTTGCTTTCTGCATTCCCTGTATTCTGCTGTATACTCAATATGGCCCTTTTCTTTTTGCAACTTTAGGTATATGCTTACTTCCCGACCCTTGCTCTAGAGCCAGAGGTGGAGATGCCTCATGTCGTGCTGTACTCTCACCGGTATGACGGGAGGTGCCTGCGGAGGACCCGAGAGACCTTTTCATTCTTCCGCTGGCACTTCGAGACTCTGACTGTAGAAGAGGTAACTCAAAACTCACAGTTATTTTCATTCTGCTTGAGCTCTGATTCATATTGTAATATTCTAATGGCAGCAAGCGGCGCACTCTCTGTTTATAGAACACGTGGCAGCCTTGGGGGACGATGCCAGAGGGAGTCGGGGACCAATTTGCTGGAGCTCAGGGGGCCACCTGTTTCCGATTTCTATTTGAGGGTTCGGTTTGCCGGGCCTTGTTTCTAGGCGAGCGTTTCGTACGCCAGACCTCGGGTTTGCCGCAACTGATAGTTCTCATGGCGCCTCCACCATCTATGAGAACTACAAAGCAGCTCACCTCTCAAGAGATGATCCAGTTTACTAGAGGCTTGGACGCTGATTACTTCTTAGGAGAGGGTGATTATGCGACATTCATCGAGACACACCTCATGCCTCCTTTGACTGGTATTCGCGGAGGTGAGGGGATGAGAGCCCCAGCTGCGAGAGAGAGAGCCAAAGTACCTAGGGCGACCAGGGCTCGTGCTAGAGGGGCCACCCAGACAAGGCAGAGGACCGACTGGCCAGAGCTGCCTACTGCACTCATATGTTGGCGGTATACTGGGGAGGCATACCAGATCCCAATTGAGCCTGCTGTAGTGGGACACAGATACGTTAGAGCTCCTAATGCGCCCCCAGTATGTACCCCATTCTTTAGTTTTCTCATTTCTTTCTGATATTTGTTCCTTCTGTATATTGATCATTTCCAATGCATTAGTAGGCACCTCCTAGATACACCGAGGATTTGCTAGAGCTGTTAGCCTCATTC
This sequence comes from Camellia granthamiana, assembly GCA_036172215.1. NCBI lineage: Eukaryota > Viridiplantae > Streptophyta > Magnoliopsida > Ericales > Theaceae > Camellia > Camellia granthamiana. Next base: position 101,785,805 of record CM069903.1, read on the forward strand.
GAGGGCATGATATTGAGGAGGGAGGCACTGCTCGGCTTCCACGGTATTCAGATTATTTCCTCAGTTTTCTTACATTCCAGTCATCACATTTCTACTAACACACTGAAACTGACACTTCAACTGAAAATTTCCCCATACTGCACTGATACACTGCATCTGAATTCATACACTATACCTGACTTCTACATATACTCATTATGCACACCATACTTGCATCTCTGATACACATACTGTAGCTAACATATGACAACTGTCTTTTCAGGTTCCACCCTTACCGACAGCACCGACCGCAGCAGTACCAGGACCATCAGTACCTTCCCTAGCAGTAGGGAGGAGAGAGAGACAGGCTCTAGCACACAGCCGAGGCTGAGCCAAAGGGGGCTGAGATGAGGGCGACCCTTCAGAGCCCGTTCTGAGTGAGGATAACGCTGAGACGAGCGAGTCCGAGGAGGCAGTGAGTCCACAGTCATAGTCATCCGAGAGCGGAGGTGATGACGCCGGCTTGGGCTCCAGGAGTGGGGATGATGTCGAGTTAGGCTCTGAGGCAAAGGGTGACGACGACTTTGGTTTCGGTTTCAATTCAGCATCTGGTTCAGATAGTGGCGCTGACGGAGACAGCTCTGCAGAGTCTGCTCCGCCGAGGAAGAGGATGAAGAGGGCCTCTATATACTGAGATGGATAGCACTGATTTTTGTATTTTTGCTTAGTTTCTTTTTGTTAGTAGTGTTAGCACTTTGTATAGCTTCATACGAGTTTTATTTGCTATAAAAAGTTGTACTGCACCTTTTTGTAAAAACAACCATGATCGAAATGAAAACCCAGCTTTTTTGAAAAAGTGTTGTGTTTTGCATCATGAGCACCACATTGCATGAAAATGAGATTGAATTTGACATTGAAAATCGAATACTTGTATTGTCACAACAGTCTGAATCAGGTAACAAACCGACAACAACTGAAATAAACAAAGTAATACAACTCAATAATCAAAATAACAACTCGATAAACAATAGAACAATTCGATATACAACAAAACGACTTGATAAACAACTCGATGAACAAAATAGTTCAATAAATAACTTAAATACAACACAACAAACTTGCTAAAACCAAAAAGGACTAAAAAAAGGACCTTAACATATACAAAGAGCAGAACAAAACAATGGTTCTTGGCACTCTCAACACAAAGGTGGATAGCAGGTCCACAAAAAGGCAGTCAGCCATGAATGGATTCTGTCGGCCACCAGTGGTAGCTGGTCGGCTACCAAGGTAGTCTGTCGGCCATCACTAGTGGTCGGTCGGCCACCAATGTGAGGAACCATTAGAATGTTGACACCTGGCTTCCACTCACTACCTCATCTTCTACAAAAGGTTCAGACTTTGTGTTTTCTTCATTTCAGCTGCAAATTCTTCACAAATGGAGCCATTCTTTGTCAAAAAACTCTCGAATTGGATTGCAACTTTAGATGGCTCGGAAAAGCTGAATTTCTGGAGTCTTGGCATAAATGCACTATTCCCGCTGAGTCATTCTCCGCTTTGTTTTCCATTCCTATATACCGCAGCTAGATGTTGGAACCCGATTACGCATGTGTTTAGCTTTGGGGGACAAGAGCTAAGCCCGACAATCGAAGAATTTTAAGTGCTAATGGAGACCCAACGTGAAGAGGAAATCTTGCTTCAGCCCCATTTTGGTCACATCCAAGCTTTGGGATGGATGTGCGGGCTTACTGTACACGAGGCCCGATCCTTACTTCACCACGGAGAGCAAGATATCCCCAGTTTGATTCATCGATTTTTTGATGTCAATGACCGAGGCGATCTTCTCTGGCGGGGTTTTCAGCAACACGCCCTTTGTTTGTGCATGTTAGCACACTTCCTTCTTGCCCCTAATTTCAGTGGGTCTAGCATTCGACTAGTTGAAGTGGCACAGGGCTTGAAAGAGGGTAAGAGTTGCATTGGCTTGGTACTGGTCGAGACTTTGATGGGCTTCGACGCCTTTTATCGGCGAGAGACAAACCAATTCGCAGGGAGTCCACTACTTTTTCAGGTAATGTTTCCCACCCTTTCTAATATGTTTTTCTCACATCACTTGGCACTCATGTTCTACTTTTCCCTCAAAGCCCTTTTCTCAATTTTTCCTTTCAACATACACCTCTCTATTATTTAATCTCTCTTTTCTTTCATCCCTCCCCAGATATGGCTCACGGACAAGTTGAAAGTAGCGGACTCTTGCCCTGCATACTTAGCCCGGGGTTATTTCTTTCACCAACGGCTAGTGGATTTCTTGAATGAAGAGTGGTGGTGCCATTGGATGTGCAATAGGTCTGCTGCTGACATTGCTTAACGCTGTCCCTGGTTTGATCTGCCTGAGATGAGCTTCAGCATGACTCGACAACCTGGCATTCAGCTGATTAGCTTGACACATTGTGTGTTCTATTTTCCATTCTGGTTTAGGCATCAGTTCGGACATGACTAGACTTCCCTAGAAAAGGGGGTAGAGTACCCAGCTTCATTCCCAATTCGAGGTTCACAATTTGCTCAATATCACATGGCTTGGAGGATGAGCGAACTTCTGGCTCTCGCCCCTAGTTTCAACTACGCACTTTCTGGCGAGTGCTTGACTTGGCTTGAAGATGAGGCGCAATCCGAGCCCACTTTAGCGTCAGGAGCTTCCACAAGCACAAGCGAGAGATGCAGGAACACCTGACTCAGCTATGCCCCAAGTTTATTTCTTTGATCTTACTTTTCAAGTTTTCTTTTTGAATGTAATAAAAGCAACTTTGATGTGTATCGAGAGTTGGAGAACTTTGTATTGAAATCAACGAAATTGAAGTTGTGGGCACTAAAATTTTTTCTTTTGGTCCAAAAATGGTCTAAGTTGTAAAAAGATTAATTTGAACAAAATCAACTTTTATTAAAACCTTTCAAAACTATTTTCGATAAGGATCAGAACTTGACACACATGGAATCTATCCTCGAGATGTACAAACCCCGAATCCAGAAATGGAAAATTGACCCTAGACTGAATAGCATTGCTCAGCACTCTATAGTCAGCTCTTCCTTCAGAGGAAGGATCACAACCGAATTTTTCAAATAACGAACAGACAAGGATGCCTTGATCAAACATATGGATATAGTTGATTTGGAGGTGTTTACGGCCGGACTTCAGAATGAAGTTGCCTACATATCCCGAAGATGGGAATCAAGCCTTACGTAGTTCGGTTTGGGTTCACTTAGGTATTAACGCTCTCCTGTTGCGCTCTAACTTTTTCCAAGGCCGCCCTTTCTGGGTTTTCAACCTTGCGAGCTTAGTTTTTCTTTATTTCCAATTTTTTTGTGCTCTAATTTTTTCCTAGGTCGCCCTTCTGGGTTTTCGGCCTAGTGAGCCTCTTAGGGGTAATATTTCTTCAACTTGTCCATGTTGATTGGTTGGGAAAATTCTAGGCTGGGTCTATAAGAATAACAGCTCCACCCGGCCAAATGGTTTTGATAATGTAAGGACCAGTCGAATTAGGTCTGAACTTGCCCCTAGGGTCATGGATGGAAGCTCGATTGTCTTTCAGCACCAGATCTCCTTCCTTAAGATTCCGAGACTTAACTTTCATGTTAAAAGCCCTGGCAATCCTACGTTGATATCCTTGAACATGGTACAGTACTTTCAGCCTCCTCTCATCAAACAGCATTAGTTCTTCGAACCTGCTCTGCTACTAATCTGCTTCTGCTATCTAGCACTCAGCCATAATTCGCAGCGATGGAACCTCTATTTCAATCGGCAAAACAACTTCCATCCCATAAACAAGAGAGTACGGAGTTGCCCCAGTAGATGTCCGAATTGAAGTTTTGTAGCCCCAGAGAGCAAATGTCAATTTGTCTAGCCAGTCCCTGTAAGTCTCAACCATTTTTTGCAAAATGTGCTTGATGTTCTTGTTAGCGGTCGATATGTAGATGACTTATGAAAAGCCACGTTGTATTTCTCCAACAAGTCGATCACTTCTTTTTTGAAATGGGAGCCATTATCTAAAATGATCTCTTTTAGGACTCCATAACGGCAAATAATGTTGTTGTGGATGAACTTAGCCACATGCACTACTTTCAACACTGCATAAGACTGAGCTTCCACCCATTTCGTGAAATAATCAATTGCCACCAGAATGTACTCATGCCTATTTGACCCTTTCGGTGTAACTGCCCCAATGACATCAATTGCCCAGGCTGAGAAAGGCCAGGACGAAGTCATGTTGTACAGCTTCGATGGCGAGATATTCATGCGATTTGCATAGATTTGGCATTTGTGGCATCGCCGAACAAAACCAATACAATCCTCGTCCATGGTAGACCAATAGTAACCTTGTCTGAGAATCTTGCGGGCCAGCATTACTCCGCTCATGTGCGTCCTACACTCTCCCCCGTGGATGGCCTCCATCAGGCGCTTTGACTCTTCTGCATCAGTACACAACTTGTGCATTCCCAGATGACCCTATTATATAACTTACCCTCGCAGATAATAAATTGAACAGCGATTTGTCGTATTGCCTTTTTATCTTTGCCATTTGCCCCTAGTGGATAAACCTCATTTTCCAAGAAGTTCCAGATATCATAATACCAGGGGTTTTGATCTTGCACTTCATCTATTGCGGTGATCAACTCGTAGGTTGGCGTATATCTCTGTTCAATAATGATCGGACGCATCCGGACTCCAAACGGGATGTCTATCATGGCAGATAGAGTTGATAAGGCGTCAGCGAACCTGTTGTTCTCTCTTAATAGATGCATGAAGGTTAGTTTCTCAAACCTAGGAATCAGAACATCCAAGGTCTGGTGATAGATTTTTATCTTTTCTTCTTTAACCTTCCAGTCTCCTTTCGCTTGAGACACAACCAGGTTTGAGTCCCCAATGACGTCCAACCTTTTTGCCCTTAGTTCCAGGGCGGTTTCTAATCAAGTGGTACACACTTTGTATTATGCTTCGTTTTTGGATACTTTGAACCGGAGTTTGAAAGCTAAAGGTATATGGGAATTGTCGGGTGCTATCAACAATACCCCTATCCCATAACCGTACTAGTTAGACGCTTCGTCAAAGTACATTGTCCAAATCTCTTCCTCGACTTGCAGAATAGCTTCATCTGGGAATAGGTATTCTACCGCTTCATCCCCTTCCACTGGGTGATCTGCCAGGAACTCAGCTACCGCTCTCTTCTTGACAGACTTGCGAGTGACATATTTCATATCAAATTCAAAGAGAAGAAGCAGCCAATGGGCTAGCCTACCCGTAAGCGCTGGTTTCTCAAAGAGATATTTGATGGGATCTAATCTCGAAACCAGAATTACGGAGTGAGCTAACAGGTAGTGCCTCAACTTCCTGGTAGCCCATACCAAGGCTAAGTAAGCCTTCTCCAGCGGAGTGTAACGGTTCTCATAGTCCAGCATTTTCTTGCTCAAATGGTAGATGGCTTTCTTTATCCTATCCTCAGATTCTTAAGCAAGCATGCATCCCATCATTGTATCAGTTACTGATAGATACAGAATCAAGGGCTTCCCCAGTTCTGGCGGCGACAACACAGGCGGGTTCTGAAGGTACTGCTTAATCTGCTCAAAAAGCAAACTGACATCAGTCGTCCCATTGGAATTTCTTTCATTTCTTTAGGAGACCAAATAGTGGTTCACAAGTCAAGGTTAATTTTGAAATAAATCGTCTTATGAATTGCACTTTACCTAGAAAGCCTCACACCTCCTTTTCAGTCCTTGGTGGTGGCATTTCTAGGATGGCCTTGATTTTGGAAGGATCTACCTCGATGCTCCTCTGTGTGATCAAGAAACCCAGCATTTTCCCTGTTGTTACGCCAAAAGTGCACTTATGTGGATTCAACCTCAACCGATATTCTCTGATCCATTGGAAGAATCTCTTCAAGGCAGTGTAGTGGCCCTCTCTTTCCTTGGACTTGACAATCATGTCGTCCACACACACACCTCGACCTTTTTGTGGATCATGTCTTGCATAATTGTGGTTGTAGCCCACTGATAGGTAGCCCAGCATTCTTTAACCCAAACGGCTTCACCCTGTACCAGTAGGTTCCCCACGGCGTGGTGAAAGCGGTTTTCTCTCTATCCTCGGGTGCCATCATGATCTGGTTATACCCGAAAAATCCATCCATGAAGGAGAGCAACGCATGGCCTGCAGTGAAGTCCACCAGTTCATCGATGTGCAGTAGAGGAAAGCCGTCCTTCGAACTAGCTTTGTTCAAATCTCTGAAATCCACACACAAGCAAATTCTGCCATCTTCCTTCGGCACTGGAACAATGTTGGCTAACCAAGTTAGATACTCAGATACTAGCAAAAACCCTGCGTCTATTTGCTTGATGACCTCTTCTTTAATCTTCAAAGCCCAATTCGGGCGTATTCTCTGCAGCTTTTGTTTGATGGGTCGGCCTCGGGGTCAAGAGGGATTCGATGCTGTACAATGTCAGGATCGATTCCAGGCATGTCTTCGTAGGACCACGCGAAAACATCTTTGAAATCTTTTAATATAGCGACAAAGCGCTTGCGCTCCTTCGAAGACAACGTGGACTCGATTTGGACCAGATGCAGATCCTTCTCAATACCCACATTAATTGGAATGATTTCATCAATGAGGGGTTTTACAAACCTCTCCTCCTCTCGATCAATCAAATGTTTCAAAACTAGAGGAATTCCTTCCTTGTCATTTTCATCAAAATTTTGAAAATCATGATCAATGCAATACACAAGTGGCACAGAGAAGTATTCAGAAACTGTAGTGGTATTTACATTCAAAAGGTCCAGCTCATCCAATTCCTCGGTTATAACCGACCCAAAAGAAAAGGAAAAAGACGACCTGGACAAAACCTCGGCATCCGGGTTATCAACCCCAAGAATATTGAACCCAAACTCAGATAAACCAGAATCTGATTCTGACTCCACAGACTCTGTGGAATCAGATTCTGGTTCACTACCTGACTCAGAGCTACTAGACAGAAAACCCTCCTCCAGCTGCCAAGTGAGAGACGGTGTGTCAGATGCATCCAAGATACCACCGGAAGGGTCCACACCTGATTGGCCTCCAATCCTGGAAATGGTTAGGTCATCCCCCAAGCTCTCCAGGTTGATCTGAGGATTCGAAAGGAGACATGCCAGTGTTGCTCCTACCTCAAGTTCACTGTTGTTGGAATCACTTTCTGTGCTCTTTGAAGCCTCAGTAGTTTGTTTAGTCTGTTCCTCTGTGTTGTTCTCTTGCAACTGTAAGTTGAAGAAAATCTCAAAGCCGAGAACCCGCTGCTTCTTAGAGTTGAACCAAGGTTCGGGGAAACCATAGAATGGGAAGTCTTCCCTCTCCCGAACAAAATAGCCATTGAAGGTTCCTCGGATTCGTTGCTGTACAAGCTCGTAGTGCTTCTCACTTTGCTTTGCTCTGGCTTATTCGGCCATTTCTTTCCCTTTCCTCACCCAGTCCTCTTTGGTGGGTGTATAGCCAAGACCAAAGGCATAAGGGTTATGTGGCACATCGGCCAATGCAGCAACGCCTTTCTAGCCACTTCTGTCTAATCCCATTTCAGGCATGTGCTGCAACTTATTCATGAAGTACACAGATTGGGCACTGACATAGAAGCCCTCATCGACAGCCAAGTTATTCTGCACTACTCGAGCCTCAGCTAAGGTAAACTCGGAAAGGAAAACATCCTTTTTGCCATGCACAATCTCCAGCACAGGTGAAGTAACCTCCGGCAAAGGATGTATAGAAGAATTTCCAAAGACAATAGCCACCCCCTTCCTATGGAAGTATTTCAACATCTGGTGGAGGGTTGAGGAGATAGCTTTTACTTAATGTAGCCAGGGTTGTCCAAGCAGTAGATTAAAAGTGGCAGGCACATCCAATACGTGGAACTTGATGTCCTGTTGGACTAGACCGACCTGTACTCTAATCTGTACTGTTCCCATTACCTCTCGACTTGTATTCTCATACGCCGGATCACCTAGGCCGTAGGCATAAAATCGGCTGGTTTCAGGTCAATAGCGTAGGCTGTGGGATATAGGCAGACGTTGATTGCTGACCCGGTGTTGACTAATACAACTGGTACCCATTTTTCTCGGTACTCTACGAATATGTTTAGAGGCTTGTTGTGTGTACAGCCTTCCAGCGGCAGTTCCTTATCTAAAAAGGTCAAAGTTGGCGTAGCATCCCCCAGGAAGGCTAATCCCACCAATTGTTTCGGGGTAGTCTCAATAGACAACTTGGCTTTATTTATCGCCGACAGTACAACCTGTCTGTGCACTCGTGAAGCCATAAGCAGCCCCCCAGATAGATATGTCTGCTTGAATCTTCTTCAATTGTTTCAGCACAACCTCTTTGTCTTACAGCTTTTCCTTCTATTTCTCTACTTCTTTGTTCTTCTCAGATGCCTCGGGTTAGTCCAGATGCAGGGGTTTGAAATATTGGCCACTTCTTGTCATGTGGTCGACTTCTTCAACATACCAGGTGTTGTTAGGAAGGCCTTCACCCCAATTCTCATTGGTGTGGGCAAGATGCAAATCATCATCTTTCCACCACATACCTCTGGCAACCGACAAGCAATTGTCCAGTTCCGGTCTAAGTGTTCCCTTAACAGAAACATTCCCTACGGGATGTTGAACTATTCCAGCTTTCTAATCAATTTCACTCATTTCCTACCCAAATCGCTCTAGCGCGGCTTCTTGTTCTGTATGCACAGTGCTAACAATGCCTAATTCCTGAGCCAATTGTTCTTTACCAGTGCTTTCCAGTAGCTTACCCTTTCTATTGGTCGTTCCGGCCATTGCTGCGGTTTGCACTTTTTGTTCTTCCAGCTTCGGTTCAGCTCCCTCATCTAAATCGGGCTCATCACTTAGCCACCCTAAATTATCAGTTGACCCGTTAAGATCGAACCAATTAATATGCATGTTCCCTTGATCATGTTCATCAAAGAACTGCAAATTGTCCATGTCCTCCTCCAAGTCAGCTAGATCATCTAATCCCTAGCTTAGTCCATCTTCTTGTACTACATTGACCTCTATCCCCGTTGGCAACACGACTCCCGGCTTATCTTGGTTGATTGGCAAAACATAGTAGCTCGGGTCGTACACCTTATCAGATAAGTCCTCAAAGCCCTTGGGCAACAGACTAGCATTCTCTACCAAGACTGACCTCCCTTCATCTTCCACTGTCACCACCACAGGTTCAATTTGGATTGTTGACATGTTCATCATGCATAAGTCTGTGCTCTCAAGAATGAACAACGTTGGCTTAGGTAGGTGGGAAGGGGTGATGTATTTACTGGGGTCATAAGGGATGACCAGTGTATGGATGTCATTTATTTGCCGGGGTGGAGGGGCTTGATTATGTGGTGGAAGGGGATTTGTAGTGAGATTGGGTTTTTTAGGGGGTGCTATCACCTTATTATCAATGAGATCTTGAATCTCATGACGTAGTCTAAAGCACTGATCAGTATCATGACCATGCTATAGGTGAAAAACACAGTATTTGGCAGGGTTATGTTTCGAAGGGAGAGGATCGGGCAGTGGGCATTGTTCTAACGGCTTAAGATGTCTTTTCCTAATCAGGACCCTCAGGGTTGCAGAAAAGGACATATAGAGCAGGGTGAAGACCCTCTGGCCTCGGGCCTAATGGCTTGAGGTTTGTGAGGTTGTGTTGGATGTGCCGGCAAAGGGGTTGGCAATCTTGGGTGTGGTGGTGACCATGCTCACATCCGAAGGCCGTAAAGAGGTGCCACCAGTCGTGGCTGCATTGGAGCTGCATGTAAAGGGCCTTTTAGGTTGTTCCTTCTTATGGTATATCAAACTCTACTTCATCGCATCCTCTATTTGCACCCCTATTTCGTGGAACTCTGCAAAAGTAGACAAATGCAAGACTATCATCTTCTGTAGTAGTCTTCCTTGCAAGTTACGGACCACCATTCTGATCTGGTTCTTTTCAGACGGCCGGATAGTCATCATAGAGGCCCTAGCCCTCCACCGGGTCATAAAATCCGAGAAGCCCTCCTTTGGCTCCTAGCGAGTTGCTTCGAGATCACAAGTAGTGACCTTTTTTTGAGTATTGTAAGAGTACTGTGTTATGAAGGCCTCGGCCATTTCCTCCCAGTTTCTCTTCACAGAGTCTTCAAGCTTGTCATACCAGATGGCCACTATACCTGACAGGGTCTGGTCAAAGAGCGACAACTTCTGTAGTCTGGTGAGACCCATTGGTCGTAGGATATCAAAGAATAACTGTAGATAGACCATAGGATCCCCAGAACCGTCAAACCGGTCTATATGCAACATCTTGAATCTATCTGACAAAGTCACTACCGAATCAGTGTACCCATCCTTAATATCAGGGATTGAACTCACGGCCTGAGCTCGTTTGAAAAGCTTTTCTAGCTTGCTGACCTTCAATGCAGTAGGGTCAACCTTGAATTCAAACGGCACCTGTACCGGGTAAACCGGTGCCTTGGAGGTTTGAGGTGGGATCGGATCCGCCTGAATGCCCCCATTTTCCTGGACATTAATTGTGACCCCGGGTATCTATAACATGCCCGGGGGGTACCCGCGAGCGTTAAACAGTTCGGACCCCCGAGACCTCTTTGATCTAGTCTCACGAGTGCAATGTGAAACATAGATGAGAGTCCAGATTTGGCAACCTTTAGAAAATCCATTTTATTGCAAAACCTTTGGCCAGAAATGGACTGCGTCATCAGATCTCAGAGTCGCCACCTAATATTTATTTTGGGAAAATTAGGAAACCCATGACTCGTACCAAGGCCACTGTTCGTCGTAACCAAGGATGCTTGGCTCGGAACCTTAGGTATGAAGGGGGAAGGTCATTAATTGAGCACCCCCGCTCACCCGATCAGAAGATCGGCCTCTACTAAACCATGATATGACTTTTATTTTCTTTATATGTTCATGTTCTGATTATTTAATAAATCCTAAAATTTACTATGTGAAACATACAAGTATAGACTATGTCACCCATTTTGGAACAACTTGATTTCATGTAGTTTTGAAAGAGTTTTGAAAATGTATAACCCAAATAAATTGAGTTTACAAACATGAAAATCAACATCATTCCAAATTGAGCGACACGACCTCCATCCACTGGCATTCATACAGTTATATCACATAAGCAAATAGCCACATGGTAAGAAGCTTAAATATAGTAAGAAAAACACACACAAACGGGATGCTAAAGCATAAAAACTTACATGTTTGACGACCCACGAACAAGCTACAAAACAAAGTTAATAAAATATGCATGATCTTATATACAAAGTCCTAATGCAATTCACTCATGAGATGCAACTAAAGATTCGGTTTCTAAGATATGACATGTGAATCATCTCAAGAACATGAGATAACGCACATAATCACATAGGAATTGATTAAATCCACAAATGCAAACTTCGCCGAATCAAGATGCATGAAACATGGATGCAAAGCATGAATATGATGAAAAATAAATATGATGTTTATGTACAAATAAGGAAAGCAAGTAAATGAATGGGATAGAAAGAAGTTGGGGCGGGGGGATTATTACAATGCTTTGAATAAATTATTACAAACCAGATAAGAGAGAGAGAAGGGAATATTACAACAAAATAAAAAACCTCACAAACTCTCAAAATAAATAAAAAAAATAAAAAAAACTTCATATGCGCCGGAAAATATTCTGCTTGATGTAGGAAGACCGCTCCATTCTGTCCGGGAAAACTTATTCTGCAGGAACACTATTCATCCCGAGATACTATTCACTGCCGGAAGTTACTATTCACCATGACAATTACTATTCACCTTTCTTGATCGTTATTCATCTTACCGGGCATTTTTCATCCGCAGTTACTATTCATTGCCGGAGGTACTATTCATTGACGGGGTTACTATTCACCGCCGGAGGTTACTATTCACCGCCGATCACTATTCATCCGGTGGGGTCACATCTTTTAACAAATTAGGTGGTTCGACCAACCATTTAAAGTGGTAAAATTACAACAATTTAACTAGTAAACTACAACATTTTATGTAAATTACAGCAGATAAAGTGGTAAAATTAGGTGGTTTGACCGACCATTTAAAATGGTAAAATTACAACAATTTATAAATAGTATACTACAACATTTTATGAAATTACAACAGAATTACAACAGTTTATATACAACAGTAAATTACAGCAGATAAAGTAGTAAAATTAGGTGGTTTGACCGACCATTTAAAATGATAAAAAAAAAAGTTATGAAAAACAATAAATGAAGAGAAGTTTTTTTTTGGGCAGGGAAGGGATTCTGTTTCGGGAGAGATCAAAGAAAAAAGAGTCTGAGAGAATAATAAAAAATAAAGAAGTAGTGCGAGAATTTTGAGAAAAAAAAGAATCAGAAAGAGAAGTTGTAATTCCAAATTGGGACTGAGAATTGAGAACACATTCCACAAACTTGAGGGTAATCAAAAGAAAGTTTGTGAATCAGAAAATTCATCATTTCCCCGAAAGGTGAGTTTTCGCAAACTTTCATTTAATTTCAAAATATGATATAATTTGTTTAAGTACTTCATTTATTGCTTTTCATAATTTTTTTTAAATGGTCGGTTGAACCACCTAATTTTACCACTTCATCTGCTGTAATTTACTATTGTATATAAACTGTTGTAATTTACATAAAATGTTGTAGTTTACTATTTACAAATTGTTGTAATTTTATCACTTTAAATGGTTGGTCGAACCACCTAATTTGTAAAAAGATGTGACCCCACCGGATGAATAGTGATTGGTGGTGAATAATAACCTCCGGCGGTGAATAGTAACCCCGACGATGAATAGTACCTCCGGCGATGAATAGTACCTCCGGTGATGAATAGTGACTGCGGATAAAAAAATGTTCGGTAAGATGAATAACGATAAAAAAAGGTGAATAGTAATGATGAATAGTAACTTCCGGCAGTGAATAGTATCTCGAGATGAATAAATAGTAAACTACAACATTTTATGTAAAGTACAACAATTTATATACAACACGCCTATCCCATAGCCGAATTGATTGGACGCTCCATCAAAGTACAATTTCCAAGTGTCTTCTTCCATCTGCATGGCTTCTTCATCTGGAAATGAGTACTCCATATCTTCTTCTCCTTCAATTGGGTGATCAGCTAAAAATTCTGCTACGCTCCTTCCTTTGACAGACTTGCAAGTGACATACTTAAGGTCAAATTCGGAAAGTAATAGCAACCAATGAGCTAGCCTACCGGTAAGTGCTGGTTTCTCAAAAAGATATTTGATTGGGTCTAATCTTGAAACCAGAATTACCGAGTGAGCTAACAGGTAGTGTCTCAACTTCCTGGTGGCCCAGACCAAAGCTAAGCAAGCTTTTTCCAAAGGAGTATAGTAGGTCTCATATTCAAGCATCTTTTTACTTAAGTAGTAGATGGCCTTCTCTATTTTCTCATCCGACTCTTGTGCAAGCATACATCCCATGGTTGATTCAGTCACTGACAAATACAAAATCAGCGGTTTCCCTGGCTCGGGTGGCGATAACACAGGCAGATTCTGCAAATATTGCTTAACTTGCTCGAAAGCGAACTGACACCAATCATCCCATTGAAACTTGTTCCCTTTCGTCAACAGACCAAATAGTGGTTCACAAGTAAAAGTTAATTTTGAAATAAACCTCCTTATGAATTGTAACTTTCCTAGAAAGCTCCGCACCTCCTTTTCAGTCGTTGGTGGCGACATTTCTAAGATGGCCTTAATTTTAGATGGATCAACTTCGATTCCCCGCTGCGTGATCAGAAATCTCAGCATCTTGCCCGCAGTTACCCCGAAGGTGCATTTCTGTGGATTCGGCCTTAGCCTATATTCCCTAATTCTCTCAAAGAATTTCTTCAGTGCAGCATAATGGCTTTCTCGATCTTTGGACTTGACAATCATGTCATCTACATACACCTCAACTTCCTTATGGATCATATCATGCAAAAGAGTAGTAGCAGCTTTCTGATAAGTGGCCCCTGCATTCTTCAAACCGAATGGCATAACCCTGTAGCAGTATGTCCCCCATGGTGTGGTAAATGCTGTCTTTTCTCTGTCCTCTGGAGCCATAAGGATCTGGTTATACCCTGAAAAACCATCCATGAATGACAGTAATGCATGCCCTGCAGTGAAGTCTACCAATTCATCAATATGTGGCAATGGGAAATCATCCTTCGGACTAGCCTTATTCAAATCCCGGAAGTCAACACAAACTCGGATTCTGCCATCTTTCTTCGGAACTGGCACAATATTGGCTAACCAAGTAGGATATTCTGATACGAGCAAAAATCTGGCATTGATTTGCTTGGTACCCTCTTCTTTAATTTTCAAGGCCCAATCTGGACGAATCTTGCGAAGCTTCTGTTTGACTGGTCGGGCCTCAGGGTCGAGAGGGATCTTATGTTGTACAATCTCAGGGTCAATTCCCGGCATGTCTTCGTAGGACCATGCAAAGACATCTTTGAATTCTGTTAATAAAGCAACTAATTGTTCCCGTTCCTCTGAAGACAATGTAGAACCAATTTGGATCAAACGAGGATCTTTTTCAGTACCCACATTTATAGAAACAATTTCATCCACTAATGGCTTAGCACGCCTTTCTTCCTCCCAGTCGATTAAAATTTTCAAAGCCCGAGGGATTTCTTCCTCTTTGTTTTTATTAAGATCTTGAAAATTTTGGTCAATGTTATGAACTATGGGCACAGAAAAGTAGGCGAAAATCACATCTTTATTCAAAGCCTCAGGATCACGGGTTGCAACAGACTCAAAAGAAAAAGAAGACTCAGACATCTTAGACAAACTTAAATCTGACTCCAACCCCACAGACCCACCGGACTCAGGCTCAACAGCCAATTCAAAATACTCAATACAACTCTTTTCAAAATGCCAATTCATTTGTGAGCCATTCATTGCATCCATGATGAAGCTTGAACAGTCAGCAGGTACCTCTTCCCCGATCACTACAATGGTCATATCCCCCAAATTCATCGGTTCAACGCTAGTATGCGATTCTGTCAGTAAATCAGCCAATGTTAGACCCAGGACTTCCTCTGCGCTGCTTTCGAAGCTGACTTCTCTGTCTTGTCCGATGTCGATGCAAGGATCTACCCACTCCTCGCCACTATCGGAGAGTTGATGATCGAAAAAGATCTCAAACCCGGGGTATCTCTTCTTCTCCACTTGATCAAACCAAGGCTCAGGAAAACCACAGAAAGGGAAGTCTTCTCCTTGGCGGACAAAGCGTCCATTCAAAGTCCCACGAATTGGCTTATGAACCAACTCAAACTGCTGCCCGGTTCTCTTGGCCTTGCTCTTCTCCCTGATTTCTTCAGTTTTCCTTTTCCAGTCATCAGTCGTGGGTGCATACCCTAGTCCGAATGTATGTGGGTTATGAGGTACTTCACTGGTTGTAGTAATACCTTTCCTGCCACTTCGTCCCAATCCCATCCCTGGAATGTGGCCTAGTTTACTCATCAAATAGACTGATCGGGCACTAACGTATACACCTTCATCTTCTGCCATGAGCGTTTGAACTAGCTGGGCCTCTGCCAATGTAAAACCTGACAAGAACACATCTTCTTCCCCATATTGTATTTCTAGCAGTGGTGTTGTGACTTCTGGAGGAGGATGAATGGATGAATTTCCGAAGACAATGGCAATTCCTCCATCATATGGGTACTTTACCAGTTGATGTAATGTGGATGATACAGCTTTCATTTGATGAAGCCAGGGCCTTCCCAAGAGCAAGTTGAATGTTGCGGGAACATCCATGACATGAAATTCAGCTTCGTGCTCAGATGGACCCACTGCTATCTGTACTTTAATTGTCCCCATTACTTCTCGACTAGTATTATCATAGGCCCGGATCAATTGAGTAGTGGGCGTGAAATCTGCCGGCTTTAGCCCAATTGCATAAGCAGTGCGTGTAGGGCAAACATTAATGGCTGATCCAGTGTCAATCAGAACAATTGGGATCCATTTCTTTCTGCATTCCAGTGATACGTACAGAGGCTTATTATGTCCCGATCCTTCTTGTGGCAACTCTGTGTCAGCAAAAGATATTGCTGGGATTGCTTCTCTCAGGGTGATTAATGACACTAACTGCTCAGGAGTGGTGTCAATTGACAACTTAGCCTTGCTTAACATTGACAACATTGCCTGTCGATGTTCTCGGGAAGCCATGAGAAGACCCCAAATGGAAATGTTTGCTTGGATCTTTTTCAGTTGTTTTAGAACTAGGTCTTCTTCTACCTCTTTCTCTTTTCCTTTCTCTTTCTCTTCCTCTAGCTCTTTATCTTTGCCAGAGGGCTCTCCTTGGACTAGATGTGGAGGCTTGAAGTAGCGCCCACTCCTAGTCAAATGATCGATTTCGTCTGCATACCAAGTCTCATCCGGCACATGGTTTACCCATTCGTCATCAGTATGGGCCAGCTGTAAGTCATTATCATCCCACCATTCACCTTCGTTGGCTGAAAAGCAATTATCTAGCGCTGCTTGAATCATTCCAACAGTATGCTCTGACTGGCTTTCTGGCTCTTCTTCTCTTCCGCTGGAACTCTTTCCTTCGCCATATTCAACAGGTTTTCCGAAATCAATTCTTAGTTCATCCCCGATTTTTCCAGTTTTCTCATCAGAAGTTGTGTCACTGCTTGACCAACCGTGACTGGAATTCTTCGGTTCCCACCATTCCATTTGCACATTCCCAAGATCTAATTCTTCAAAGAAATGAAGATTAGCCAAGTCCTCTAGGTCAGCCAAATCATCCAACCCCTGTTCAAGTACATCATCTCTAACGACATTGATAGAAAATGAGTCAGACAGATCAACTTCAAGCTTTGGTTGACCACTGGGAATAATATACCGGCTAGGATCATACTTTTTCTCTGATAGTTTGCCAGCCTCAAACATAGGTACTACCACCATAGGGTTTTTAGGTTTTGCCTGGGTTGGAGGTGCATCCATCATGCATAACTCAGTGCCTTCAGGAATATAAACCTCAGGTTTTGGTAAATGGGTAGGTGTGATATAAATACTGGGGTTAAAGGTGGATGAAAGTGTATGGATGAGGTTAAGATGAGGAGGTGATGGAACTCTGTCATGGGGTGGCAACGGGTTGGTAGTGACGTTGGGTTTTGGCGGTTGTGGGGGAGCTATGACTTTATTGTCTATGAGATCTTGGATCTCATGACGGAGACGAACGCAACGGTCTGTGTCATGTCCTGTTTGTTGGTGGAAAGCACAGTGTTTAGTAGGGTCATGTTTGGCTGGGAGAGGTTCGGGAAGAGGTCGGGGGTCCAAAGGTTTCAAATACCCTTTTTTTGTCAAGATGTTCATTGCTTTAGAGAGTGACATATAGAGAGGGGTGAATGTTCTGCTTGGGGTTCGGGTTGTGTTTTGCGGGCCGGCATAAGCAAAGGGGTCGGCTATTTTAGTGGCGGTGGCAACCATATTGATTTCAGAGGGCTTCATAGCTGTGCTACCACTGGTGGTAGCATTGGAACTGCGACCAAAAGGCTTCCGAACAGGTTCCTTATCTTCCACAATGATTCCCTGTTTGATGGCATCCTCTATCTGGACCCCTATTTCCTTTAAGTCATTAAAAGTGAAGAGCGGGAGGACTATCATTTTTTGTAACATCTTTCCATGCAGATTTCTGACTATCATACGGATTTGGTCCTTTTCAAGTGGTCTGTTGGTCATCATTGCTGCTTTTGCCCTCCATCTGGTGATAAAGGCTACGAAACTTTCATTAGGCTCTTGACGGGTGGCCTCTAATTCCGGAGTAGTCACTTCAATCTGGGTGTTATAAGCATATTGGGTGATAAAGGCCCCGGCCAACTCTTCCCAACTTTGTTTCACCGAGTCCTCTAACTTGGCATACCAAATGGCAGCCACTCCTGACAAAGTTCGTCCAAATAAAGAGAGCTTTTGCGGACGAGTCAAACCCATAGGCTTTAAGACATCAGAGAACAGGCGAATGTGCACCATTGGGTCGCCGGAGCCATCAAACCTATCAATGTGTGGCATTTTAAACCGTTCTGGCAACTTCACAGCTATCTCAGTGTACCCGTCTTCGATGTCTGGGATTGAATTCACTCCTTGTGCCTTTTTGAAAAGTTTTTCCAACTTGGCCAGCTTCAACATAGTTGAGTCAGACTCAGGTGCTTCAGAGGGATGGAGCCCTCCCACTGGTTGTGGAAGAGGAAATGATCCTCCTGAAGTTTGTGCGGGAACCCTCAGATCTTCTGGTGAATTAAGTTCAGGAAACTCGTCAGCTGGTGGAGGTGAAGGTGGAGGTGGAACTAGATGATTCATCGGAGGTGGTTGAGTAACGGACGCCCCAGATGTACGTTGCAGTTCAGCAAGAGTATTGCCTTGAGCAGCGAAAGTAGTGCCATGGGCAGCAACCGTAGTAGCAACGGTATCCATGCTCCATTGGAGGCCCAGTAGTATGTCTGCTATATTTTCTGGAATCTGAGCCATCACTGATTCTGATGAGTTAAGTGGTGATGATCTAACAGGTGAAGAAGGGGTATTCTGGATAGTTGATGAAGCTCTTGCTTTTCTTAGTGTAACCGGTGGCAAAAAAAACTAACACTGGCTGACCCTGAACCAAATCTGCACTTTTGCAAAGTCTACCAACGCGAGTCCATAGAACTTGGGGGATATCAGACCTTTCGGAAGCTATAGTGCCCAACTACCTTGCTGAAACAAAACGGGACCCCCGATCAGAATTTCATTTGCATCCTAGCTCAACTGATTACTGCTAACTCATGAAAAACTGAACTCAACCCCACAAATTGAAATGACTGAACCACTCATCTGAATTTGAGAATTCCCATACATTGCACATAACACACAGCAGGAAAGAGAACAAACACCCCTATGGGGCCTAGGGTTACCCTGTCCTATCTTTGAAATGATCTAGGGTTTCACTATTCAAACAAGTGGTCTCATACATCCTAGAAATGGGAGAGCATCCTGTCCTAATTTTGGAAGGTACTATAGCTCATTATATGCACAAGGTTAGCTCTACTCTAAGGGTTGAAGTCAAGGTGACGTTACCAAAGAGTGCTTTGGGTCATAACCAATAAAGTTTCCAGGAAATCAGAAGAGTCAAATAGCCTCTCTTCGAAGTCTGAGAACCTTAGATAGCAAAGCTAGATAGCAGGGCTACATAGCAAAGCTATCCTTTTGACAAATCTCAAAAGGTTACAACACAAGGCCTCTAAAGTATCGTAAAGATAGGTATAGTGTCACAAAAAGTGTGCCTGTGCTCCCACCAGTATCTGGGCAACACAGGGACTTTAAGTGCACCAATGCATGCAATGCAATAAACATATAATTGAAAATAAAAGTCATATCATGGAGTTCGAGTCAAAGTTTCATAAAATCCCCAGCAGAGTCGCCAGAAACTGTAACATGCCCGGGGGTTACCTGCGCTCGTTAAACAGTTCGGACTCCCGAAATTTCTTTGATCTAGTCTCATGAGTGCAATGTGAAACGTAGATGAGAATCCAGATTTGGCAATTTTTAGAAAAACCATTTTATTGCGAAACCTTTTGCCAGAAATGGACTGCGTCATCAGATCTCAGAGTCGCCACCTAATATTTATTTTGGGAAAATTAGGAAACCCATGACTCGTGCCAAGGTCACTGTTCGTCGTAACCAAGGATGCTTGGCTCGGAACCCTAGGTATGAAGGGGGAAGGTCATTAATTGAGCACCCCCCGCTCACCCGATAAAAGATCGGCCTCTACTAAACCATGATATGAATTTTATTTTCTTTCTATGTTCATGTTTTGATTATTTAATAAATCCTAAAATTTACTATGTGAAACATACAAGTATAGACTATGTCACTCATTTTGGAACAACTTGATTTCATGTAGTTTTGAAAGAGTTTTGAAAATGTACAACCCAAATAAATTGAGTTTACAAACATGAAAATCAACATCATTCCAAATTGAGCAACACAACCTCCATCCACTGGCATTCATACAGTTATATCACATAAGCAGATAGCCACATGGTAAGATGCTTAAACATAGTAAGAAAAACACACACAAACGAGATGCTAAATCATAAAAACTTACATGTTTGACGACCCACGAACAAGCTACAAAACAAAGTTAGTAAAACATGCATGATCTTATATACAAAATCCTAATGCAATTCACTCATGAGATGCATCTAAAGATTCGGCTTCTAAGATATGACATGCGAATCATCTCAAGAACATGAGGCAGCGCACATAATCACATAGGAATTGATTAAATCCACAAATGCAAACTTCGCCGAATCAAGATGCATGAAACATGGATGCAAAGCATGAATATGATGAAAAATAAATATGATGTTTATGTACAAATAAGGAAAGAAAGTAAAAGAATGGGATAGAAAGAAGTGGGGCGGGGAATTATTACAACGCTTTGAATAAATTATTACAAACCAGATAAGAGAGAGAGAAGGGAATATTACAACAAAGTAAAAATCTCACAAACTCTCAAAATAAAAATAAATAAAAATAAATAAAATAAAGAAACTTCATGCGTGCCGGGAAATATTCTGCTTGACGTAGGAAGACTGCTCCGTTCTGTCTGGGAAAACTTATTTTGCATGGGCACTATTCATCTCGAGATACTATTCACTGCCGGAAATTACTATTCATCATTACTATTCACCTTTTTTGATCGTTATTCATCTTACCGGGACATTTTTTATCCGCAGTCACTATTCATCGCCGGAGGTACTATTCATCGCCGGAGGTACTATTCATCGTCGGGGTTACTATTCACCGCCGGGGGTTACTATTCACCACCGATCACTATTCATCCGGTGGGGTCACATCTTTTTACAAATTAGGTGGTTCGACCAACCATTTAAAGTGATAAAATTACAACAATTTGTAAATAGTAAACTACAACATTTTATGTAAATTACAACAATTTATATACAACAGTAAATTATAGCAGATAAAGTAATAAAATTAGGTGGTTCAACCGACCATTTAAAGTAGTAAAATTACAACAATTTTCAACTAGTAAACTACAACATTTTATGTAAATTACAACAGTTTATATACAACAGTAAATTACAGCAGATAAAGTGGTAAAATTAGGTGGTTTAACCGACTATTTAAAAAAAAAATTATGAAAAGCAATAAATGAAGTACTTAAACAAATTATATCATATTTTGAAATTAAATGAAAGTTTGCGAAAACTCACCTTTCGGGGAAATGATGAATTTTCTGATTCACAAACTTTCTTTTGATTACCCTCAAGTTTGTGGAATGTGTTCTCAATTCTCAGTCCCAATTTGGAATTACAACTTCTCTTTCTGATTCTTTTTTTTTTCTCAAAATTCTCGCACTACTTCTCTTTTTTTTTATTATTCTCTCAGAGTCTTTTTTCTTTGATCTCTCCCGAAACAGAATTCCTCCCCCGCCCAAAAAAAAAACTTCTCTTCATTCTGCTGTAATCTGTCCCTTTTTATAGAAAACATTTGTAAGATAAGGACAAAAGAAGAAACGGTGGAATTTCAAAAGATGCACAGTGATTTTACTGTGCATTACACAGTAAAATTACTATGCACTTTAAATATAATAATATATAAAAGGGATTATTAGCATAAATATATGTACAAATACCCAAAAATATATATAAAAACGCACAAATATGTAAAATTAAAATACATGGACTAATAAAATATATTTTAGTAGGCCAAATATGTAACATAATTTGACCAAAGCGGGTCTAAAGGCACAGAAAATAAAAAGACACACGATGGGAGTGTAGTGAATTTTTTTCAAATGAGGAATAATACCCTTATATAATATAATATTATATATATACAAAAGTATGGTGCGTTGGTGAAACCACGGTACAGAAAATATTATATAATAATATAACATAATATATATATAATACATAATAAAGGGAAAGAAAATGGAGAAGGAGTCTAAAATAATTTGGCAAAAACAGGTGTAAGACTAGGATTAAAGTTTACATTCCACCTTTTTACTGAGAATTTTGTGAGATAGCATATTCCTGTTTTTATATATATTTTTGGGTATTTGTACATATATTTATGCTAATAATCCCTTTTATATATTATCATATTTAAAGTGCGTAGTAATTTTACTGTGCAATGCACAGTAAAATCACTGTGCATCTTTTGAAATTCCACCGTTTCTTCTTTTGTCCTTATCTTACAAATATTTTCTATAAAAAGGGACAGATTACAGCAGAATGAAGAGAAGTTTTTTTTTTGGGCGGGGGAGGAATTCTGTTTCGGGAGAGATCAAAGAAAAAAGAGTCTGAGAGAATAATAAAAAAAAAGAGAAGTAGTGCGAGAATTTTGAGAAAAAAAAAAGAATCAGAAAGAGAAGTTGTAATTCCAAATTGGGACTGAGAATTGAGAACACATTCCACAAACTTGAGGGTAATCAAAAGAAAGTTTGTGAATCAGAAAATTCATCATTTCGCCGAAATGTGAGTTTTCGCAAACTTTCATTTAATTTCAAAATATGATATAATTTGTTTAAGTACTTCATTTATTGCTTTTCATAATTTTTTTTTAAATGGTCGGTTAAACCACCTAATTTTACCACTTTATCTGCTGTAATTTACTATTGTATATAAACTGTTGTAATTTACATAAAATGTTGTAGTTTACTATTTGTAAATTGTTGTAATTTTACTACTTTAAATGGTCGGTTGAACCACCTAATTTTATTACTTTATCTGCTGTAATTTACTGTTGTATATAAATTGTTGTAATTTACATAAAATGTTGTAGTTTACTATTTACAAATTGTTGTAATTTTATCACTTTAAATGGTTGGTCGAACCACCTAATTTGTAAAAAGATGTGACCCCACCGGATGAATAGTGATCGGTGGTGAATAGTAACCCCCGGTGGTGAATAGTAACCCCGACGATGAATAGTACCTCCGGCGATGAATAGTACCTCCGGCGATGAATAGTGACTGCGGATAAAAAATATCCGGTAAGATGAATAACAATCAAAAAAGGTGAATAATAATGATGAATAGTAACTTCCGGCAGTGAATAGTATCTCGAGATGAATAGTGCCCACGCAAAATAAGTTTTCCCAGACAGAACGGAGCAGTCTTCCTACGTCAAGCAGAATATTTCCCGGCACACATGAAGTTTCTTTATTTTATTTTATTTTATTTTTTTTATTTTGAGAGTTTGTGAGATTTTTACTTTGTTGTAATATTCCCTTCTCTCTCTCTTATCTGGTTTGTAATAATTTATTCAAAGCGTTGTAATAATTCCCCGCCCCACTTCTTTCTATCCCATTCTTTTACTTGCTTTCCTTATTTGTACACAAACATCATATTTATTTTTTATCATATTCATGCTTTGCATCCATATTTCATGCATCTTGATTCGGCGAAGTTTGCATTTGTGGATTTAATCAATTCCTATGTGATTATGTGCGCTGCCTCATGTTCTTGAGATGATTCGCATGTCATATCTTAGAAGCCGAATCTTTAGATGCATCTCATGAGTGAATTGCATTAGGATTTTGTATATAAGATCATGCATGTTTTACTAACTTTGTTTTGTAGCTTGTTCGTGGGTCGTCAAACATGTAAGTTTTTATGCTTTAGCATCCCGTTTGTGTGTGTTTTTCTTACTATGTTTAAGCATCTTACCATGTGGCTATCTGCTTATGTGATATAACTGTATGAATGCCAGTGGATGGAGGTTGTGTCGCTCAATTTGGAATGATGTTGATTTTCATGTTTGTAAACTCAATTTATTTGGGTTGTACATTTTCAAAACTCTTTCAAAACTACATGAAATCAAGTTGTTCCAAAATGAGTGAAATAGTCTATACTTGTATGTTTCACATAGTAAATTTTAGGATTTATTAAATAATCAAAACATGAACATAGAAAGAAAATAAAATTCATATCATGGTTTAGTAGAGGCCGATCTTTTGATCGGGTGAGCGGGGGGTGCTCAATTAATGACCTTCCCCCTTCATACCTAAGATTCCGAGCCAAGCATCCTTGGTTACGATGAACAGTGGCCTTGGCACGAGTCATGGGTTTCCTAATTTTCCCAAAATAAATATTAGGTGGCGACTCTGAGATCTGATAACGCAGTCCATTTCTGGCAAAAGGTTTCGCAATAAAATGGTTTTTCTAAAAATTGCGAAATCTGAATTCTCATGAACATTTCACATTTCCCGAAATTTCTTTGATCTAGTCTCACGAGTGCAATGTGAAACGTAGATGAGAATCCAGATTTGAAAATTTTTAGAAAACCCATTTTATTGCGAAACCTTTTGCCAGAAATGGACTGCGTCATCAGATCTCAGAGTCGCCACCTAATATTTATTTTGGGAAAATTAGGAAACCCATGACTCGTGCCAAGGCCACTGTTCGTCGTAACCAAGGATGCTTGGCTCGAAACCTTAGGTATGAAGGGGGAAGGTCATTAATTGAGCACCCCCCGCTCACCCGATCAAAAGATCGGCCTCTACTAAACTATGATATGAATTTTATTTTCTTTCTATGTTCATGTTTTGATTATTTAATAAATCCTAAAATTTATTATGTGAAACATACAAGTATAGAGTATGTCACTCATTTTGGAACAACTTGATTTCATGTAGTTTTGAAAGAGTTTTGAAAATGTACAACCCAAATAAATTGAGTTTACAAACATGAAAATCAACATCATTCCAAATTAAGCGACACAACCTCCATCCACTGGCATTCATACAGTTATATCACATAAGCAGATAGCCACATGGTAAGATGCTTAAACATAGTAAGAAAAACACACACAAACGGGATGCTAAAGTATAAAAACTTACATGTTTGACGACCCACGAACAAGCTACAAAACAAAGTTAATAAAACATGCATGATCTTATATACAAAATCCTAATGCAATTCACTCATGAGATGCAACTAAAGATTCGGCTTCTAAGATATGACATGCGAATCATCTCAAGAACATGAGCCAGCGCACATAATCACATAGGAATTGATTAAATCCACAAATGCAAACTTCGCCGAATCAAGATGCATGAAACATGGGTACCCGCGCGCGTTAAACAGTTCGGACCCTTCGAGACCTCTTTGATCTAGTCTCACGAGTGCAATGTGAAACATAGATGAGAGTCCAGATTTGGCAACCTTTAGAAAATCCATTTTATTGCAAAACCTTTTGCCAGAAATGGACTGCGTCATCAGATCTCAAAGTCGCCACCTAATATTTATTTTGGGAAAATTAGGAAACCCATGACTCGTACCAAGGCCACTGTTCGTCGTAACCAAGGATGCTTGGCTCGGAACCTTAGGTATGAAGGGGGAAGGTCATTAATTGAGCACCCCCGCTCACCCGATCAGAAGATCGGCCTCTACTAAACCATGATATGACTTTTATTTTCTTTATATGTTCATGTTCTGATTATTTAATAAATCCTAAAATTTACTATGTGAAACATACAAGTATAGACTATGTCACCCATTTTGGAACAACTTGATTTCATGTAATTTTGAAAGAGTTTTGAAAATGTACAACCCAAATAAATTGAGTTTACAAACATGAAAATCAACATCATTCCAAATTGAGCGACACGACCTCCATCCACTGGCATTCATACAGTTATATCACATAAGCAAATAGCCACATGGTAAGAAGCTTAAACATAGTAAGAAAAACACACACAAACGGGATGCTAAAGCATAAAAACTTACATGTTTGACGACCCACGAACAAGCTGCAAAACAAAGTTAATAAAATATGCATGATCTTATATACAAAGTCCTAATGCAATTCACTCATGAGATGCAACTAAAGATTCGGTTTCTAAGATATGACATGTGAATCATCTCAAGAACATGAGGTAACGCACATAATCACATAGGAATTGATTAAATCCACAAATGCAAACTTCGTCGAATCAAGATGCATGAAACATGGATGCAAAGCATGAATATGATGAAAAATAAATATGATGTTTATGTACAAATAAGGAAATAATGAATGGGATAGAAAAAAGTTGGGGCGGGGGGATTATTACAATGCTTTGAATAAATTATTACAAACCAGATAAGAGAGAGAGAAGGGAATATTACAACAAAATAAAAAACCTCACAAACTCTCAAAATAAATAAAAAAAATAAAACAAAATAAAAAAAACTTCATATGCGCCGGAAAATATTCTGCTTGATGTAGGAAGACCGCTCCATTCTGTCCGGGAAAACTTATTCTGCAGGAACACTATTCATCACGAGATACTATTCACTGCCGGAAATTACTATTCACCATTCTTGATCGTTATTCATCTTACCGGGCATTTTTCATCCGCAGTTAGTATTCATTGCCGGAGGTACTATTCATTGACGGGGTTACTATTCACCGCCGGAAGTTACTATTCACCGCCGGAGGTTACTATTCACCGCCGATCACTATTCATCCGGTGGGGTCACATTTTTTAACAAATTAGGTGGTTCGACCAACCATTTAAAGTGGTAAAATTATAACAATTTAACTAGTAAACTACAACATTTTATGTAAATTACAGCAGATAAAGTGGTAAAATTAGGTGGTTTGACCGACCATTTAAAGTGGTAAAATTACAACAATTTAAAAATAATATACTACAACATTTTATGAAATTACAATAGAATTACAACAGTTTATATACAACAGTAAATTACAGCAGATAAAGTAGTAAAATTATGTGGTTTGACCGACCATTTAAAGCGATAAAAAAAAAATTAAGAAAAATAATAAATGAAATACTTAAACAAATTATATCACATTATGAAAGTAGATGAAAGTTTGGAAAAATACCATAAATCAGCCCATGGTAAAAACAGCCCATGATTAGCCCATACAAAACCACTGTCCAGTATCCAAAAATTAAATTTCCCACTAGAAGAATCTACACGTGGTGGACCTGCAATAGCACCAGCCACATCACTCATCACCTTGCATGTGTACACAGATAAACAGCCACAGATAGACTTGCGTGGGCGGGGAATAGCTTTACACCATGTGCAGACCTCTTCCTTCGCCACGGCCATCTTTCTTCTTCACTCCTCCAAGTCCGATTAACCCACACAATTATGTATGTATGTCTATGTATTTAGAGAGAGAGCTGCGGCCATGTCCACGGTCTGTGATGGCAGCGGTGGTGTGGTGAGAGTGGTGTATGAGTGTGTGTCGTGTGTATCCTCTCTCTCTCTCTACCCGTGTGTGTTCATTTTAGAGAGAGAGAGAGAGAGAGAGAGAGAGAGAAAAGTTGGTATGTTATCTCCCCCCTCCCCCGTGGGTGTGTGTTGGGCCTGTCGTGTGTGTTTGTGTTGTGTGTGTTCATGGTCTCCTTCCCCCTCTCTCTCTAAACCCGTGTGTGTTGAGTGTCATGCATGTGTTCATGGTCTCCTTCCCCCTCTCTCTCTAAACCCGTGTGTGTTGAGTGTCAATGGTATGTGTATGCTGCTGTGTACCCGTGTGCATGGGTGCGTGTGTGAGCTGCTGTGAGTGAGAGGTGTATGGTGTGTTGGGTGGATGTGTGTGTTAGCTGGGTGTCGTGTGCATGGGTGGGAAGATCTTGGGTGTGTATGGAGTGGGTGTATGGTGCTAGGTGTGCCGTGTGCGAGAGCCGTGGGTGAGAGAGATGGCAGTGTGCACGAGTGTTACGGCCGTGTGTGATGGCTGTGGTCCGTCCCCCGCTGTAGTGTGTGTGATCCGTGGGTTCTATATGGTTCGGTGTGTATGCATGAAAGAGAGAAATGTTAGAGAGAGAAGAGAGAGATCTAGTGAGTCCTTGAGTGTGAGAGAGAGAGAGCTGATAGATTGAGAGTGAGTGTGAGAGATAATGGAGATGCATGTGTATGGCCCTCTCCTCTTCTCTCCCCGTTTGTGCTGTGTCCTCTTTTTTCTATGGTGGGTGTGTGTATCTTGCCTGTGTAGTATCTCCTTTCTCTCACATTTCTCTCTCTAAGCCGAGAGAGAGAGTGAGAGCCCCCTCCATCATTGTGTTTATTCTCACTCCGAAAGCATTCCACTACCCACACTTCTTTACACATTTTTTTTTATTTATCAAAACTCCAACACCCCCCCCCCCCCCCCCCCCCCAACTCACTCACTCACTCACTCACTCATTCTTTTTTTATTTTATTTTATTTTTCTAAACCACCCCACTCTCAAATAATTTTCCACCGAATTGAAGAGACCACCCTCTTTTCTTTTTTTTCTTTTAGCTGTCAACTCTCACCTGCTCCCCCTTTTTTCTATCTTCTTCACCTGCTCCTTTATCTTTTTAAAAATTGCCTCCATCACTCCCTTAATCATCGGAATGATATTCTCCAAAGTCCCACTCATGATACACCGTTTCTTTTTGTTTTTTTTGTTTTTTATCATTATCCCATCCAAAACAAACCATAATCATAATAATCACCCCCCTCTTTTTTTTTAATCTTTTCTTTTCTATTTTTTTTTTATTCTTTTTATCAAATATCAAAAATGTATTATTTATACCAAACATCTACAATTATATATGAACACACAAAATTATATAAAATTATACAATACTACAAATTTATAAAATAATAAAAATATTATTCACTGCCGGAAGTTACTATTCACCATGACAATTACTATTCACCTTTCTTGATCGTTATTCATCTTACCGGGCATTTTTCATCCGCAGTTACTATTCATTGCCGGAGGTACTATTCACCGCCGGAAGTTACTATTCACCGCCGGAGGTTACTATTCACCGCCGATCACTATTCATCCGGTGGGGTCACATCTTTTAACAAATTAGGTGGTTCGACTAACCATTTAAAGTGGTAAAATTACAACAATTTAACTAGTAAACTACAACATTTTATGTAAATTACAGCAGATAAAGTGGTAAAATTAGGTGGTTTGACCGACCATTTAAAGTGGTAAAATTACAACAATTTATAAATAGTATACTACAACATTTTATGAAATTACAACAGAATTACAACAGTTTATATACAACAGTAAATTACAGCAGATAAAGTAGTAAAATTAGGTGGTTCGACCGACCATTTAAAGCGATAAAAAAAAAAAGTTATGAAAAACAATAAATGAAATACTTAAACAAATTATATCACATTTTGAAATTAGATGAAAGTTTGCGAAAACTCACCTTTCGGGGAAATGATGAATTTTCTGATTCACAAACTTTCTTTTAATTACCCTCAAGTTTGTGGAATGTGTTCTCAATTCTCAGTCCAAAAGTTGGAATTACAACTTCTCTTTCTGATTCTTTTTTTCCTCTCAAAATTCTCGCACTACTTCTCTTTTTTTATTATTCTCTCAGACATTTTCTTTCTTTTTTGATCTCTCCAGCCCCAAAAAATCTCTTCATCCTTTTCTGACCCTTCCCCTTTTATAAAAAATGATGGTAAGAAAAAGACGAAAGAAGAAACGGTGGGAGGAGTTGTTTTCAAAAGATGCACAGTGATTTTACTGTGCATTGCACAGTAAAATTACTATGCACTTTATAATATAATAATACATAAAAGGGATTATTAGTATAAATATATGTACAAATACCCAAAAAAATATATAAAAACACACAAATATGTAAAATTAAAATACATGGACTAATAAAATATATTTTAGTAGGCCAAATATGCAACATAATTTGTCCAAAGCGAGTCTAAAGGCACAGAAAACAAAAAGACACATGATGTGAGTGTCGTGAATTTTCGCAAAGGATGAATAGTACCCTTATATAATATAATATTATATATATACAAAAGTATGGTGCGTGGGTGAAACCACGGTACCGAATAAATTTAATAAAATATTATATAATAATATAACATAATATATATATATATATATATATAATACATAATAAAGGGAAAGAAAATAGAGAAGGAGTCTAAAATAATTTGGCAAAATAGGTGTAAGACTGGGATTAAAGTTTACATTCCATCTTTTCACTGAGAATTTTGTGAGATAGCATATTTCTATTCTCATCATCGAGTAATCAAAAGAAAGTGCCCAAGTCTTAGGGCCGGTCAAAATGGGGTGTCTACAGTATCGAAATTCCTGCTGGGGGTGGATGGGATGCTAAGGCTACTACTGGTTGTGGCTGCTGTTGTTGAAGCCTTTCTATTACTTCTACTTGGCAGGCTACAACCATGGCTTGGCGGGTTGTGGTCTCAGCTTGGCGGGCAGCGTCTAGCTGCATAGTCTACTGGAGCTGACGAAGCATATCTTCCATGCTGACTGGAGGACTTTGAACTACCAGAACTAGCGAATGCTCTCTATCTGGGGTAAAAGTAGATGATTGGGCCTGACTGGGCACAGACAAGGTAAAAGGTGACTGCTGAATTGGCGAATTTTGCCTAATCCTCCTCCGTTTGGTAATCGGTGGGAGTAAAACAAACACTAGTTGTCCCCTGACTAGATCTCCAAATCTGCAAATCCTTCTAACCTAGGTCCAAAGTGCTTGGGGGGTAACAGAGTCGTCTGAAGCAATGGTGAAAGACTACCTTGCAAAAGAGAAAATAAAGCAAAAAGAAACAAAAATCAGAAACTGCACAGCACCTCGGCTCAGACACAGACAACACACAGTTGCAATCATAAGCTGGAGAACTATACTCAACATTGATTTCTACCTCAAAACTGATACCTAGACTTGCAACTGATACATACGTTCCTGCAGAGGTTCACTCTAAAAACACATATCAAGCAAGTGAGAGTCAAAACACCCCTATGATGGGGTAGGGTTACCCTGTCCTAATTTCGTCAGGAGCTAGGGGTTCACTACGCAAAACAAGCGGTTTCACACAATTCCTGCATTCGGGTGATCAACATGTCCTAGTTTGGAACAGTCTCTATGGTTTCCGATATGCAACTAGGCTGATTGGTCAAAAAGGGTACCTCAACAAAACAACCTAATATACCTCTCACACCTGACACCGAGAAGTCAAAGGAGGATCAAATGGTATAGCGGTAGTCCAGATCCAAGGGTTGTGTTCTCATCATGGCAGAGCCTGCAACCGGTCAGTGTAGACAACCCATTTTTGACCGCCCTTAAGACTTGGACGCTGCTACTGATGGTTTACATGGTGGAGAAAGGTGTGCAGGGCAAATGTTCAATTTCTTCGGCAAGAGGAGAGTCAAATCCTAACCTTACACCCCATTTTGGACCAAAGCTATTTTGAATGGTTTTTAGACCTTAAAACCCTCTCTTTCAAAACATTTTTGAAATAAAGTTCTTACGATGTTCCAACGCTCACATTTTGTCAAATGTTGCGCTTTTCGGTAAACCGAGCAAGGACAGAGTGGAAATGAATGAAGGAGAGATGAAATCTTTGAAAAATCTTTCAAAACACCTTGTTTAGGGGTTTGGATTTGAAGAAAATAGGAAAGGAGAGAAGATAACTAGTTTGGGAGAAGTTCGGCATGACTCCGGGTAGGACCAAAACTGCGCGGCTTCACCAAAAGAGGGATATCTCTTAGCACAGTTGGAGTTTTGATGCAAGACTTCTACCATTGGAAAGCTTACTTTCGGGGCTTTAATTTTCATACAAGAATGACCTGAAAAGGCATCTAGATGAAGGAGTTAGGCTTTCTTCAAGTCGGGGACTAAGGCTGATTTTTGATACTGGCCTCTATGGAAGTGTGCCGGCCATTAATGGCCAATGCATGCCCCATGCCGGCCAAAAGTGACCCACTGCGGGCCAACAATGATAAGGTGCCGGCCATTGATGCCAGAAAGCAGATTTCAACAGATATTTTGCTCCAGCTTGCTCCAGCTGTCTTCTTTGGGATATTTTCGACCCATGCTCTTGTTTTCTCTATATATCAAGTCCAAATCTATCATATTGAAGGGTTAGACCAATTTGGCAAAGGCTTGGAAGCCTCTCTCTCTACACCTCTCTCTACACTTCTCCCTCTCAAGAACCTTTGTGCATAAGAGCTTGTAAGTATAGATACACTTCTCTTTTGCACACACATCCTTGATCAAACTTGACAACCATTGGGCTGAGATCCCTTGGAACCTATTTTGGGCTGCTAAAGGTTGGTTTTGGCTCAAGAAAAGGGGTTGTTCTTGTACTGTGCTTCAAAGGTAACTTCTTACCCCTTTTAAGCTCTTTGTGCACTATCATTTTGCCATCTTTCTACACTGTTTTTGGGGTGGTTTTAAACTGAAGAAAGGTCTGATTTTCAGTCCTAAAAGTCTTGGTTTAAGCCTTGTTTGGCTAGGGGGTTGTCTCTCCCTTTTGTTCCTTAGCTTGTTTAGCTTTTGAGCTATCTTTCAAGGCCTTTCAAAATAACTTTTTGTGGCCTTTAAACCACTGAAATCCAGAGAATTTTCAGTGGTAAAAACCCTATTTTGAGGCTCAAAATAGGAGGGGGTGGTCCCCTCCTCCTCTTGTCTTGTTTACTTGCATACTTGGCCTTCCGAAGGGGCTCCATTTTGCATGTTGTGAAGTCACATTTTAGGCCCTATTTGGTGAGTTTTAAGGTCTGCCTTGACTCTGTCCGGAGCCCTTTTGGCCATATTTTGTGTCTATATTGCATGTGTAGAACAATCCTCTTCAAGGCCTTTCAAAGGGACCCCTATTTGCAAGCTTCCAAGCTTCATTTCCAGCATTTTTCAGTGGGTTTAAGGACCCTGATAAGCCATTTCCAGAGCTGGTTTTGCCATGTTAAGTGTCCTTGATGCATGTGTGGAGTAACCTCTCTTGTAGCTCATCAAAGTAGCATGTGTGCATAGTCTTTGTTGAGTCCATTTCAGTCCATTTTTGGTGATGTTCTACCATGCTATGAATCTGTTTTTGGTCGGTTTTGTCACTCCATGCTTGCATGATGCACTTGTAGTGTAAATCCCCTAAACTAGCTTCATATGCTCCATGCCATGCCATGCCATTTTAGCTTGTTTGGTTTACATTTCAGCATGTATTTGGTCATCATTAGGCATGTTATGACCCTATCCATTGTTGGTTTGATCATCCTTTGCATGCTCCATATAGGTGTAGAACAAATCTTGTTTACTAGCCCTTTGTGCATGATGTTTTGACTCATCATACTAGCATATTTTGGGTTTGCTCAAACTTGATTTTATGCTTATTTTGAAGTGTTCTAGGACTGTTTTGGGCTGCCATGGCCATATCACTCATGCTTTGTATAGCTATAGTGTAAATGCTTAGGCTAGTCTTGGGTTTTGTGGCCTCTATCATGCCATACATGTGATGTTTGCATGTCTTACCCTCATTCCACATGCTATTTCAGTCCATGAAATGTTCTCATACACTTGCATTTGACATGCCTTGAATGCTTTGTATAGCTCGTGCTTTGTGCCTCAAGAATGGACTTTTGTGCATGCCACTTAGCCTAAGCCTTTGGCTCATCATTTCAGTGCATTTTGGGTCCTAATATACCATGATGTAACTCTGTTGTTGGTTGTCCAAGTCATGCCATGATTGGTTCTCATAGGTGTAGTGCATTGCCTCATTAATGCCTTGCATGCTCCTTGTGTTTAGCTTTATGTTCTAGCCTATGTTGGCTAGCTTTGAGCTTGGTTTTGGTCTTATTTGGACCTGCCCTAGGACTGTTTTAGGTCTCCTTGGCCCTTTGGGGCTTGCCTTGTATGGCCATGGCTTAAGTCCCTTTGCTTACTTTGAGCTTTGAGCTTTGAGCATCATAACGTGCTATGCTTGCATTGTTGAGTTAATTTGGCATCAATTTTCATGGTATTTCAGAGCTTACCTCATTGTCATGTATCCATGTTTGTTGCTCCTTAAGTGTGCTTAAGAGTTGTCCTCTTTGTGCCTTAATACTTGAGCCATTTGGCATGCATGCTTGCCTTGCCTTTCCATGCTTTTCATGCCATCAATTCCATCACTTTGGCTACTGATTTGGACCTAGTTGAGAGCCGTCCATCTTTGGTGTAAGCCCATCTTACCATGTTGTCGCATGCTTGTTTCATTTCGTATGTTGTCGCATACTTGTTTAGCTTTTCATACCTTGCATGCTCATATGTTCATATTGCATTTTGTCATGTTGTCCAAGGTCATCACCTCACATCATGCTTATATGCTTGTTGCATGCTTGGGTTAGTTACATGTTTGCACACTTAGGTCATGTTGCATGTTTTCCATGCTTATGTGTTGCATTGCTTGGATTACGCATTAATCTGAGCACGAGGAATGAGGGGCGTTTCATACTCCAAGTGATGGAACGTGTCTCAATTCTCGGTCGCCGAAGCTCTTGATGATTCATGATAGAGTTCTAGGCTTTACTTGCTTTATTTGTGCATTCATTTTCATATTGATTTGCACAAGTTGGATCTTTGGCCATTATGCATCAAGATGCGTGATTGATGGTCGTAGATCCGACTAGGCCTCTCCCTTGATGTTTTGAGGCGATATGGGGTGGCATAGTGCATACATGCCCTTGGGAGAACCTCCATTCTCTCTATTTTGTGCTTTGTTGCAGCTTGGTGTCACAGCACATCAGTGGCCGGCAGTGCACCACTGATGGCCGGCAGTGTCACACCCCTGGCCAACAGTGCCTTGTAGTTGGCCGGCATCTCTCCTTTCATGGCTGGCAGGCCACTGGTGAATTTCCCCAGCAGTGTTTTGGTAAGTTCCAACAACAAGCATTGGAAGACACCCTGCAAACAGAGCCTCTAAAGAGCAACCGGAAGGTGTTTCGAGGCGAAGAACCGAAACGAGCATGCATACCTTCCTTTTCTCCAAACAGAGCTGGAATAGCATTCATTTACTGCTTACTTGTTAGTTATTAGTTGTGTAATAATTAGTTGTAGCTAGTTATTAATTCGGTTTTGTAATAATTAATTAGCTTGTGAGTTAGTTAATTAGGTGGCTTGTATTATTTATTCGGACCCTCCGAGCGAGGGCACAATTGTAATAAGTGTGCATGTGTGTGATGTATGTCTTCCAACCCCACGTCTTTCTCCCTTTTATTCACCAGCTTATGATGGTTAGATTAGGGCATGTTTCAATTAGCATACTTATGCTCGCATGTTTGCATCATTCATCTGTCTTGCATGCACCGGGCTCGGCGCATCATACTAATTGCATTGTATTTCAATTCCAAGTTGAATACGTGTTAGCTGTAGCATCGTCATATGCCATCTTAGAATAGCCGAGCCTATTGTAGTCGCATTTTTGCATGTGTTGCATTAGGCATTTCTGTATAGTTAGGATCATGCATGGATTTCTAACATAGCTTTTGTTTTGGCTGGGAGTACTCGGTAAGTGCTTATGCTTTAGCATCCTTGCATGTGTGTGAGTGACTGCCATGATAGCATGTTTACCATGAGGCTATGTGCTTATGTGATATAACTGCCTGAATGCCTGTGGGTGAAGGTTGGGTTATTTGGATTGGAACAATTCATCAATTGTGAGTTTTAAGCCCACTTGAGAGTGGCAAATCATAATGTTTTCTAAGCCCACCTGAGGGTGGCAAATCCACATTTTAAGCCTACTTGCGAGTAGCAAACCCTTTTCAAAACAAACATGAGATGTTTCGTTCCAATTCAGGCGATCCAGTCTATACTTGTATGCTGTACGCATCACATAGTAATTCTAGGCTAATAACCGGAATAAGAATGCATAATGTTTTCAAAACTCGATATCATGGTTAGTAGAGGCCGATCTTTGATCGGGCGAGCGGGGGTGCTCATAGCTGACCTTCCCCAATCGTACCCAAGTTCCCGAGCCGAGGCAACTTTGGTGATGACGAACACGTGGTCTTAGGCAACGAGTCAGGGTTTCCTAAATTTCCCCAAAATAAAATATTTAGGTGGCGACTCTATATCTGGCAAAGCAGTCCATGTTTGACACTTCTTTCAAAAAAATCTGTTTTCAAAAACGATTTGCCAGATTTGGACTCTTTGATGATTCATCAGTCTTGCATTGCACTCTGCGAGATTAGATACAGGACCGTGACATTGAGTCCTGAACTGTAGTGAGCCCAAATGAACAAAACGGGATCTCCTCCCGGGACGTTCGGGGACGTCTACAGTTTCTAGCGACTCCGCTGGGGATTTAGAGAACTTGACTCGAACTCATTATATCTTGTTTTGACTATACTTATGTGTTTCTTTGCATTGCATTTGCATTGGTGTGCCTAGGACACCGTGTTTGCCGTATACTATTCCTGAACGGTTTGCTGGAGGCTCGCTTCGAGAAGCGTGCCATAAGGCTGACCGGTTGCGGGCTCTGCCACGACGGGAACACAAACCCCAGTTTTACCGGGGCACCCTTTTTGACCATTCGACCTAGTGCATATTCGGAATCCATAGTGACCATTCCGAACTAGGACAGGTTGCTTACCCGATTATAGGTTTTTTGAAACCGCTGCGTGCGTAGTGAAACCCTAGCTCCTAACAAAATAGGACAGGGAAACCCTACCCCAACATAGGGTTGTTCTGGCTCTCACTTGCTTGCTATGTGCTTTTCGAGTGCGTCTCTACAGGAATACATGTATCAGTTTGTAAGTCTGGGCATCAGGCCTGCGGGCATCAGCATCAGTGCTTTGGGAATCAGTTTTACCTAAGGGTAGCAGTTTACAGGCAGAATTTTGGGGCAAAATTCAGTAGAGGGCACAGTCATCCTGTTATGCTCATATCTGTCTTGGCGAAATTGGGCTGAGATGCTGCATTTTTTCTCTTTTGCTAGGTAGTCTGGGAACCATAGCTTCAGAGGGCTCCAATATCCCCCGAGGTTCATCGGATTTGTGCTGATAGATTTTGTTAGGTCAGAGATTTAGTTCAATGGCAATCAGTGTTCCTTTACCAGAGGTAGGGTGAAAAGGTCAGTCAGGCACAGACCACCAGTACAGTAGCTACCAGCTCAGTGGTCTTTGAACAGCCAGGTTGAGATTTCCGAGTCTACTGCAGAGATAGATATATCAGTGGTTCAATTAGAGCAGGGCAGTATGTTAGGCTTAGAGGAGATGGTGCGCCAGCTCCAGGAGAGTATGAAAAACATACAGCAAGATGCTATCCGTCAAGCAGAATTCGCCAAACAACAGGCCGTGGTCATGGCCCAACAGGCAGAATTAATCACCAAGCTACAGCAACAAGCCGGAGCATCTGCTTCGCACCAGGATCCTCCCCCACCAAGAGTTCCCATACTCGGGGAGGCAACTAACGTCCAGGATAATACGAACATTCCAGTCGGGCCAGCTCCGCCCCCGGTTCTACCCCAGCTATCTAAAACACCCACCAACCTACCAGACTCCCCCTTTGAGTTCGAGACGGACCCTACAGCATTGAAAGTGAGCAAGCTTGAGAAATTGTTCAAGAAGTCTCAGGGGGCCCACTCCATTCCTGACATTGAAGATGGGTATACAGACTCGGTTGTGACGTTGCCGAACAGATTTAAGATGCCGCACATCGACCGCTTTGATGGATCTGGGGATCCCATGGTGCATTTGTGGCTGTTTTCGGACATACTAAGGCCGATGGGCCTCACCAGACTACAGAAACTTTCATTATTTGGCCGGACCCTGTCGGGTGTGGCGGCCATCTGGTACGCAAAATTAGAAGATGATGTCAAGAGGAATTGAGATAAGATAGCCGAGGCCTTTGTTGCACAATACTCGTATAACACGTAAATCGAGATTACGACCCGTGATCTTGAGACGACGAGGCAGGAGCCTAAGGAGAGCTTCTCAGAATTCGTGGCCCACTGGAGGGCCAAAGCCTCAATGATGACCATTAGACCAACGAATAAGGGTCAAATACGGATGGTTGTACGCAACCTCCAACCCAAACTAATGCAGAAAATGATCGTGCTCCCCTTCTCTACCTTTTCAGATTTGCATGAGATGGGAGTACAGATCGAGGATGCCATGAAGCAGGGCCTTATTGACCAGGAGAAGGAGTAGCCTAGGCGGGCATTTTCCCGCAGTTCGAATGCGACCACCAGTGGTGATGCAGCCGCAAGATCTTCTGAAGTGGGCATAGTCACCACCACCACATCAAAAACAGCTACCCCATTCACCGGTGCGTCTGGAAGTAGCTCACAGACGGCCAAATATCCACCCCGAGTCAAGAGGGCTTTCACCCCACTTTATATGCCTTTGTCAAAGGTTCTAGATGTCTTAATCCGGAAAGGACATCTGAAACCATTGGAACAACGGCCTTTACCTGATCCTCTCCCTCCAAAGCATGACCGGACTAAGCACTGTGCCTACCATCAACAAACCGGCCATGAGACCGATAGCTGCTTTCGTCTGCGCCATGATGTACAAGATTTGTTTGACTACAAGGTCATTGCCGCACCAGCTCAGCAAAGTCTATCACCACTGGATCAGTGAACTTGGGGGATAGTACGAATATGTGATCAGGGGATGAACCACCTGCAGGTGGCACTCAGTTTACTCCAGATGTGGCGTTTGGCACACACTGTTTTGAGCATTTGTGAATGACTTGGGTATTGGGTCAGTCTTGTCATTTTGTATTGAGTCAGTCTTTTCATACTGAGTCAGTCAGGTTTGTCTTGTTGTATCGAGTCAGTCATGTTTCGTTAGAGTCGGGTGATTTCGGGGGTGTTACCTCGAACGTCACTTGCTTGTTTTGTGTTTGTCTTTTTGCTTTCTTTTGAGTCTGTTTCTGCCTTGGAGCCAGTTATGCCAACAGATCTGAATGAAACAGCAGTGATTTTCACACTCTTGTGTTTACTTCTGCCTTGCGCCAGTTGTGCTAGAAGTTTTGAATGAAACGACAGTGCTTTTCACCTGCTCTTTTGTGCCTTGAACTCATTGCATTGACCTAAGTTTTCTAAAAACCTTTTGAACATTGTGATGAAAACAAAGAGGAAGGAATTCCTCGGGATTTGCAAAAATTTGATCAATTGAGAGAAAGAGAGGCGTGCTAAGCCCTTAATGAATGAAATCATGCTTGTTAACGTGAGTACTGAGAAAGATCCTGGCTTGATCCAGATTGGTCCCACACCGTCTTCAGCGCGAGCGATTTGTCGCTTTCTTAAAAGATTTCAAAAAAAAATGTTTTACGCGATCCTACGAAGACTTGTGTGGAATCGCTCTTGAGATTGTGCAGCCTAGGATCGCTCTCAGCCTCAAGACTCGACCCCTCATTGTCAAATCTTGGACTTAAATTCAGAATGTTCAATGGTCAACTACAACGTGAGGCCTGTGTGGCCAAATTCAAAGCAGCCCTCGAACAAAAGCCAGGAAAGTCGGATCAAGAAGATCAGAAGGTCAAAAGAAGCTTGCAAAGCTAGATCAGAAGCACCCCTAGAACTAGGGGCAAAGAATTTCAAATGTGGTCGAAGAGCCGAAGATGGATCATTCCACAAATCAAAGAAGGTCGGCAAGAATGCCAAATCCTAGAGGGAGGAAAGAAGAAAGTATTGCTGAAGAAAAACTGAGTTGCAATCCACAACACTAGGGGCAAATTCAATCCCCCGTTGGATAGACTCCTGCATCGTCAGCGAACAGCAACCATTCTCCTAGATTCAGATGACTTCGGGATCTCAAAACCATTTGACATGGACAAAGCTACACTTTTACCCTTGAGAGGCTCGCTGGGCCGAAAACCCAGAAGGGCGACCCAGGCAAAAGTTAGAGCAAGAAAAAGAAAAAAAAGAAACAGATGAAAAAAAAAAAAAGAAGAAGAAGAAAAATGAAGAAAATGAAAAGAAAAGATAAAAAAGAAATGAAAAGAAAAGAAAAGAAAAGAAAAGAAAGGAAAAACAGAGCTCGTAAGGTTGAAAACCCGGAAGGGCGGCCTTGGCAAAAGTTAGAGCATAAAAGGAGAGGTTAATACCCAAGTGTACCTTAACCCCGAACTACGTAAGGCTTGATTCCCATGTTTGAGATACGTAGGCAACTTCATCTTGAAGTCCAGCCACAAACACTTCGAATTCGACTATGTCCATGTGATGGTTCTGGTCATCTTTGTCTTCTCTGTATCCAAGAATTTGGTTGTGTTCGTCACTCTGAGGACTGACTACAATGTGCTGCGGTGCCATTCAAACAAGGGGCAACTTTCCGTTGCCATTCAATGCGCTGTGGTGCCGATCAAACAAGGGGCAACTTTCTGTTGCCATGAAGTGTCCTTCGAGCAAGGGGCAATTTTCTTTCAGATCTGAGGCTGTGCATCTCAAGATTAGGTTTCGTGCTCGTCGAGCAGTGGCCATTTGCAAAAATAATTTTTGAGAATTTTTACTGAGGTTGACTAATTCTCTCGAAAATTATTCCATTTTTCTAAAACTGGACCATTTTCTTGGACCCAAAAAGGAAAATTTTCAGTGCTCATAGCCTAACTTGCGTGATTTTCAAGTCAAAAATCGAACAAGCATGTTAATCTAACTCTCATGTTGGTCAAAATTGTTTTAGTAGAAAGCAAAAACAAAAAATGGTCAAAATAATAAACTAAGGGCACAGTTGAGTCAGGTGTCCTGTCTTTCCCCCGTTGTCAATGCATTTTCCAAGAAGGGCACTCTACCTGCAAGAAGAGGGCACCACTGAAGCTGACTACAAAAGGGCAGAAAGCTTTCTCATCCTCCAAGCAACGAGGTATCAAGCCATGTGCGAAGCACAAATTGGGATGGATCAGGATATTCAACTTCTTATCTGGACAAATCTGGTCACATCCAAACTAGCCAAGGGCATCATCAACCGATGTCAGGTGCAGATTTGTTGCACACCCAGTTGTAGCACAACCCCTCTGTGAGAGAAATTCACTAGATGTGCACAGAAGAAGAAGAATCTGGTAGAATACCAGGAGCAAAAGCCCACAACTTCCTGCTTATCCATTAACCACCCTGGGGAGGGATGAAAAATAAGAGATTAAAGAATAGAGAGATGTGCGCTGAGAGGAAAAGCGAGAAAAGGGTTTTGAGAGAAAAACCGAGCTTGAGGGCCGAGTGATGTGAGAATC
Source organism: Camellia granthamiana (assembly GCA_036172215.1). Classification (NCBI taxonomy): domain Eukaryota; kingdom Viridiplantae; phylum Streptophyta; class Magnoliopsida; order Ericales; family Theaceae; genus Camellia; species Camellia granthamiana. The sequence continues at coordinate 101,826,775 of CM069903.1, forward strand.
ACAAATAAGAAAGGGTGGGGAACAATACCCAGAGAAACAGGCTCCCTGTGCACGTCTGAGTGTCGTGTCTTTTTGTTTTGTCTCGATTCTTGCTTTGAGTCGTTTCGAGTGTTACTCGATGTGTTTAGGTTGTTTACCTTTTGTTTTCTATTGTTGAGTCGTAGTGCGTTGTGTTCAGTCGTAGGCTCAATACCCCGGTCAAGAACTCATCTCTTAATTTCAAAAATAAAATCGTTTTGCGCTCCGAGTGCCGTGTCGTTCTCCATATCTGTGCAAAACAAGATTCGTTCTTTCGTAAAACCGCAGGGTTCAACCCAGGTCATGTCAGAACAGTAAAACCAGGACCTATTTGAAGCTATATGGTTCCGGACTACAAAGCAAAAGAAAAGAGGGAAAATTCGGAGCATCTGAGTTTGGTTCAACTTCAGTAAGTTTCGAGATTACATTCCGTATGTACCCCTTCAGGTCTTGCCAATGCTCCGAAGTATGAGTATGCCTCTACCTCAAGCTCAAGATCAAGTCTGCTTCAAGCCAGAATGGCGATCAAAAGTGTTCTCCCTGAGTACTGTAACGGGCCCGCGGCGGACCCCGCTACAGTTCGGACTCGATTTGTGTCACGGTTCTCAATCTGAACCAAAGAGTCCAAATCCGGCAAATCGTTTTGAGAAAAATAGATTTTTAGAAAAGAAGTGCCAAACATGGACTGCTTTGCCAGATACAGAGTCGCCACCTAAATATTTTTTAATGGGGAAATTTAGGAAACCCTGACTCGGTGCCAAAAGCCACGTGTCCGTCATCACCAAAGTTGCCTCGGCTCGGGAACTTGGGTACGATCGGGGAAGGTCAGCTATGAGCACCCCCTCTCGCCCGGTCCGAAGACCGGCCTCTACTAACCGTGATATCTTATTTTGAAAACACTATATGCTCTTATTCCGGTTATTAGCCTAGAATTACTATGTTATGCGCACAGCAAAACAAGTATAGACCAAATCGCCTACATTGGAACAAAACGTTTCATGTTTGTTTTTGAAAACGGTTTGCTACTCGCAAGTAGGCTAAAATGCAGGTTTTGCCACCCTCGAGTGGGCTTTGGAAAAAGATGGCTTTGCCACTATCTAGTGGGCTTAAAACTCTCAGTTTTAATGCATTTATTCCCATTTAGGTAATTTGACCTCCATCCACAGGCATTCAAGCAGTTGTATCACATAAGCAACTAGCCTCATGGTAATCATGCTATTATGGCAACACTCACACGCATGCGGTATGCTAAAGCATAAAAGCTTACCTAGTACTCCGTGCCAAAATAGAAACTAGTTAGTAATCAAGTGCATGACCCTAGTTCATGTTAAGATGGCTAATGCAACACATGCAGAATGCAACTTAGATAGGCTCGGCTAATCTACAATGACATGTGAAATGCTGCAACTAACACGTATTCAATTTGGAATTGAAATACAATGCAGTTAGCATGATGTGCTGAGCCCGGTGCATGCAAAACAGATGGATGAATGCAAACATGCTATCATACTGTATGCTAATTTAAATATGCCCTAGTCTACCATCATAAGCAGGTAAATAAAAGGGAAGAAAGACGTGGGGTTGGAAGACATACACACACCCACGCACACTTATTACACAATTGCCCTCACTCGGAGGGTCTGAAAGAATATACAGGCCAAATAGCAAATCAACTATCCTAGCTAATTAATTATTACAGACCCTTAATTATTTAACAAAAATAAATGCAGAAAGAAGGTGGCCGCAGCCCTGCCTCGGGATGCGGGAATGATGCATGCTCGATCCATCTCGCCCTGAAAACCCGTGCCATACTACTGTTGCCTCTGTTTCACACTGCTCTGCCCCTCCAAAGACTGCCAAAGTCCTGGGACATGTTCCTTACACACTGTAGAATACCATCGGCTGGAGGAAATACCCACCGGCCATATATAATTTCCATCGGCTGCTTATGGGGTTATCGGCCATTCACAAATGGCCGGTCGGCACTAAATGTTGCCGGTCGGCAGAGACTTCCTGCAGAAGACAGTTTTGACAGCAACAGAAGACATGCAGTGCATGGCATGAAATTTCAGGCATATGTAAGCATGGCCATGCTCCCTATCATGCAATGGACTCAAGGGAGCATGGCCCTCGACTCTCGGGCCATCAATTATGCATTTTGATGCATGATGGCCTAAGAGGCCAAGTTTGCATTTCAATGGAGATGTATGCAACACACAAATGAAGACCAAGACCCTATCATGTCAAGGTCAAGGGCCTCGGTGACCGAGAGTTAAAACGTGTTACATCACTTATAGTATGAACACTTCTTAACCCTCACACTTGGTTTGACACCCCAAACCGAGTAATGCAATGCATGTTATGCAAACATGGCTCAAAGATACAACATGAGATTAGGATACAAGGCATGCCTAATGCTATGCAACTATCACGGCAAGTATGCAATGCTAGACATCCATGATGCAAATGCAATGCAAACATGGACAATTTAAGCAATAGGATTATCATGTTACAACACCTAATGAAGCAATCATGCAACAAAAATGAGACAAGCATGCAATGGTGGACTTAGACCATAAAGGGGCAGACTTCGATCCACCCCAAAACAGTGGCCAAAAGTGCCCAAAATGGTGAACAAACACTCATGCCAACATGCAAGCCAATGGGCCTAAAGCTAAGGCATAAAAGGGAGCACTTTACTTCCACACACATGACCACTCATGGCATGAATTAGACAAGCAAAAACAGAATCCTAGCATGCAAAATGAGCTCCAAAACTCACACACATGGGATCCCAAATGACCCAAACACATAGGCATACACAATGCATATTTCAAGGCATGAAACCACAACACTTCCAAGCATCAAAAGAGACACAAAGGACAATGTAAGACCACATTATATAGACTGAAACATGATATCAAATGATGCCAAATGATGATAATAAGCTTATGCTAAGCATGTTAGTGACCCACATAACTAAGGCTTACAAGCCAAAATGCAAAGCAACTATACTAAGCATGTCAAACATGACAAAATCAGTGGCCAACAGACCTAAAACATGACAAATCATAACTAAAAGTTTCAATAATCTAAGCCAAATCATGAAAATATACTAGGCTAAACGCATGGCACATTTCTAAGCAAGATAAGGAATTACAAAGCAAGTATAAGATGCATGCTAAGGGCTACAAATCCAACCAAAGACAGAGATATAACATGACTAAAAGATACCCAAAAACCTCTGAGATGGGACCAAAAACAACCAAGCATGCATGTTGCCCTTTAAGCCAAAACAAAGGTAAAAGAAGGACAAAGGGGAGAGGGGTGTCCCTCCCCTACACAAGACTTCAAACCACCTTCCTCACCACTGAAAATCCACTGGTTTTCAGTGGTGAGAAGGCTAATGCAACAAAGTAAATAAGGCTTGAGGAAAAGACACCAAAAAGGGCCAAAAGAGGCCTAAGAGGGGGATTTCGACCCCCAATGCCAAAACACCCTTAATGAAAGTTCTAAAGCATGAAAATACAAGCCTTTTTTTTATGTTATACACAAAGTTCAAATCAGCATGCAAGATAGGTAGAAAACTAGTGCAAGATTGGGGGAAATAAAGTAAGAATCTCACCTTTGAAGAACACTTCAAGAACAGGTGCACCAGCCACCCTCCAATGATCAAAATCAGTCCAAAACCTCAACAAACAACCCTCAATGTCCCTCAATCTCGGAGCAAGGTGTAATGGTGTGTGTATTAGTGCAAAAGTAAGGTTAAAATACACTTTCAAGGCCTAGAAACACACACAAGGTATGAGAGAGAGGAAAATATAGAGAGAGAAGGTGTATATCAGATGTATAGATATATATGCTTTGGTTTTTGGTTCAAAAGCTCTAACCCCTCTCAAAGGGAGAGGAGGGGTGTTTATATAGGCAAAGAAAATGGTTCTTGGCTTCTCCAAGAAGCCAAGTGAAAAGGGCAAAGGGTGCAAAGGAGTCTTGGCTTCTAGAGGAAGCTAAGACAGCTGGCCAAGCTTCTCCAAGAAGCTTGGCCAAGGGTTCATCCTTCTAGAAGGAATTAGGGGGTCAAGGGTTCAAAACAATCACCAACCGCACGGGGAGGAGTGATGGTGCATCCCAGCTGGCGCAGCTGGCATGCACCATGCCTCAAGGGTTCAAAGGAGTCACACCGGCCAGCAAAAACGGTCACCGGCAAAATAAAGTGCCGGTCGGCCAAATAAAGTGCCGGTCGGCCAAATATAGTGCCGACCGGCCATTGGTTTTAAGGAACCATGGCCGGTGGCATCCAGGAGAGGCCGGTGAGGGGTGGGGGCAACCGGTGGAGTGTGGGGATGGCCAACAAGCCATTCCCTGCCCTCCAGGGCAAAAACACAAGTGTTTGGTGCCAAAACCAAACACGGAACAGTCGAGTTCGGAGATCCTGAGGCAAGGTACGCAACCGAGACCTCTGGGAATTCCAAACGAACACAAACATGGATGATCACCGGGTGTTCAAACGGTGACGTCCAAGTCTTGAGAACGGTCAAAAATTGGGTGTCTACAGTTGCCCCTCTTTGACAGAACTCGAAAGTCATAACAATGATGGGAGTGAATGTCAAAGCCCAGAGACGACCCATTTTTGACAAGGCCGAAGACTTAGACAAAACATGCAAGACAAACAAGGTATGCGCCCGAAGGCAGGGGCAAAATGCAAGACAATGCACGAAGCCGAGCATAACTTATGATCATGCAAAGAAAAGCTGTAACGAAGCATACATGCAACATTTTTAAGCTAGCATACACCAAACTACACTATGATGCAGAAAGGATGTAAGAGAATTATGCAATTCTCAATACGTCTCACGCAGAGGATACAATACCTATGCGGTTCGTCTGGTTCCACCAGCGGTAAATGAACCGTACATACAATATCGTGCCTGTATAGAAAACAACTTAACGGGTATGATATGGTTAGCAATATGCATGACAATGCACTTGAAAATGCGCGACAACGCAAAGCAAGCGGGAAACATAACAATGCTGTGAAGGCACAGACATGTAAGTGGAGCATGCGGTCTACGCAGGCAACGAAATCGAACACGAGCATGCGGTCTACGCAAGCAAAACATGCGGTCTACGCAAGTAATGAAATGGGTTATAAACATGCGGTCCACGCAAGCAAAACGTGCGGTCTACGCAAGTAAAACATGTGGTCTACGCAAGTAATGATAAAACATGCGGTCTAGGCAAGTAATGATAAAACATGCGGTCTACGCAAGTAAAACATGCGGTCTACGCAAGTAATGATAAAACATGCGGTCCACGCAAGTAAAACATGCGGTCTACGCAAGTAATGATGTTGACTACAAACATGCGGTCTACGCAAGTAATGATAAAACATGCGGTCTACGCAAGTAAAGCATGCGGTCTACGCAAGTAATGAAACATGCGGTCTACGCAAGTAATGCATGCGGTCTACGCAAGTAATGATAAAACATGCGGTCTACGCAAGTAAAGATAAAACCTGAGGCGTGTAATGCAAAGCACTGCAACATAATACGATTGAAGCATGTTGTGGAGCTCACAAGATGCAAAAGGATACGGGAAGGGGTGTTCCTCGTACATACGGAGCGTCGCTCAAAAAGATACGGCCTGAGGTCAACTCGAAAGCCTACTAATGTTTCAAAGGTGCGCTTCTTCGCGGCGTCTTGAATAATGAAGATGTCAAATCATATAGTTGACCCTGAACAAGTGCGCAGGTGGTGCATCAATCTCAAGAAAAAGGAGGGGGGTTATCAGTTGCAAACCCGATACTCTGCTGCCCTACTTTCCTTTTGTTTTACTTTCCCTTTTTTACTGGTAGTTCAAGCACATTGCACTGCCTCAGGCAGGTTTGTTTGTTTTTCAAAACTACGTATTTTTGCAAAACATGTGATGGAAATAAGACAGTTATTTTGTTCAAAAGGTGTTGCATTTGTGTTCTCTATGCATTGCATCGCAAGACATCACATAACAATGTGAATGAAATTGAAATTCATTTGAGAATTAAGCACTTGCATCGTAATAATCAGGTAGCGAACCGACTTACAACTCGATAAGCAAAACGAGAAAACTTGATGAGCTAACTAAGTGCGAGTACAACTCGATAAGCAAATGGGCGCGGCCCCGCAAGAATTGATCACCGGGGGGCATTGGAAATGGTGGGATTCCCCAACTTCTGAGCATAAACAACTCAGGGAACAAAGGGGAAGACCACCGGCTCTAGGGAAGAGCCACCGGCCATGAGGAATCTCCACCGGCCAAAAGTGATGGCCGGTCGGCAATCTATTTGGCCGGTCGGCCAAAAAATGGAAGGAACTAGCAGAATGCTGACACCTGTCCTCCATTCAACCTTATCCCCTACAAAAGACCCCAGCTTCGTAGTTTTTTCTCATTCCCACACTGATTTACTCCAAATGGAAGAATTTCTTGCCCAAAATCTTGCAACTTGGATTAACAACTTGGATGGCTCGGAAAAGCTAAATTTCCGGGGTTTCGGCATGAACGCACTATTCACTTTGGGTCGTACCCCGCTGCACTTTCCGTTTCTCCATGCCGCGGCAAGGTTTTGGAATCCGGTGACACATGTTTTCAGCTTTGGCGGGCAAGAGGTATGTCCCACTTTTGAAGATTTTCAGGTCTTAATGGAGTCTGAGCGTAATGAAGAGATCCTGCCCCAACCCCGTTTTGGCCATGCCCAAGCCTTAGGACAAATGTGTGGGTTCTCCGTACCTGATGCTCGATCTCTGATTTGTGACGGAATGCTGGATATTCCGAGTTTGGTTTGCCGTTTTTCTGAGACTGGTGACCGCGACGACCATCATTGGCAAGGTTTTTGGCAGCACGCACTTTGTTTGTGCATGCTATCTCATTTCTTACTTGCCTCGGGTTCCGGAGGATCTAGCGTCCGATTGATTGAAGTTGCCCAAGGTTTGAAAGAGGGAAAGAGCTGTATTGCCATGGTGTTGGCCGAAACGCTGATTGGCTTGGACGCTTTCTATCGTCAGGAGACAGCCAGATTGGCGGGGAGTCCACTATTACTGCAGGTAATGTTTCCCACCCAATCCCACATATATATTGCTCACATCACTCGGCCCTCAGGCTCGTTTTTTCCTCACAAAACCCTTTACTTACTTTTCCCTCATCATATATCTCTCTATTCTTTAATTTCTCGTTTTTCCTCCCTCCCCAGGTATGGTTGATGGATAAATTGCAGGTTGTAGACTCTTGCCCGGCTTACTCAGCTCGCGGCTACTTCTTTAGGCAGCGCCTAGTCGACGCCCTTGATGAGGGTTAGTGGTTTGACTGGTTGTGTAGCTTGTCCGCAGACTGCATTGCTTGGCGATGCCCTTGGCTCAATCTACCGGCAATGAGCTACAGTATGACTCGTCAACCTGGGATTCAGCTGATTGGTTTAACTCACTGCGTCTTCTATTTCCCGTTCCGGATCCGACGTCAATTCGGCCATGACCAGACTTGTCCACCGGAAGAGATAGAATACCCGGCTGCATTCCCGATCCGAGGCGCACAACTTGCCCAGTATGCTACAGCATGGAGAACTAGAGAGCTCCTGGCCCTTGCTCCCATTTTCAATTGTGCTTTGTCTGATGAGTGTTGGGATTGGCTCAATGAAGAGGCACAGAATGGGCCTAGATTGGCATCAGAGACTCCGGCCAGCTCTGGGAGGGGGCGCAGGGGCATCTGACTTGACTATGCCCCGGGCTTATTGCTTTATTAGAACTTTCAAGTTTTTTTTTTTTTTTTTTTTTTTTTTTTTTTTTTTTTTTTTATGATTGTAATAAAAAGCAACTTCAATTGTATGCAAGAGCAGGAGAACTCTGTATTGAAATCAATGACATTGAAGATTGTGGTACTGAAAATTTTCGCTTTGGTCCAAAAATGGTCCTAGTTGTAAAAAGATTAATTTGAACAAAATCAACTTTTATTAAAACTTTTCAAAACCATTTTCGATATGGATCAGAACTGAACATGCCTGAAATTTGTCACTGAGATACACAACCCTAGATCCCTGCAACTGGACAGTTGCCCCTAGTCTGCATAGCATCGCGGCACTGGACAGCAACGGAAAGTTGCCCCTAGTCTGAAAAGCACTATACTGGAGATCACGATGAATGCTGATGGACGAAGATGGCCGAGATGATCAAGACGGACAAAGTTGATCGGGGAAAATGTTTATGGCTGAACTTCAGGATGAAGCTGCCTACGTATCCCAAAGATGGGAATCAAGCCTTACGTAGTTCGGCTTGGGTTCACTCGAGTATTTAACCTCTCCTTTTACGCTCTAACTTTTGCCAAGGCCGCCCTTTGCGGGTTTTCAACCTTGCGAGCTTAGTTTTTCCATTTTCTAATTTTCTGTGCTCTTACTTTTGCCTAGGTCGCCCTTTCGGGTTTTCAGCCTAGCGAGCCTCTCAAGGGTAATATTTCTTCAACTTGTCCACGTTGATCGGTTGTGAGAACTCCAGGCCATCTAGGTCCATCAGAACCACAGCTCCACCTGACCAGATAGCTTTGATGATGTAGGGACCAGTCCAATTAGGTCTGAACTTGCCCCTTGGGTCATGGATGGGAGCTCGGTTGTCTTTGAGCACCAGATCTCCTTCCTTCAAATTCCTGGACTTAACTTTCTTGTTGAAAGCCCGGGCAATTCTGCGCTGATAACCCTGAACATGGTGCAGTGCTTTCAGTCTTCTCTCATCGAAGAGCATGAGTTCCTCAAACCTGCTCTGCTGCCAATCTGCTTCGGCTATTTGACACTCAGCCAATACTCGCAAAGACGGAACCTCAACTTCGATGGGTAGGATGGCCTCCATCCCATAGACTAATGAATATGGAGTCACCCCAGTAGAAGTTCTGATCGAAGTCCGGTAACCCCACAAAGCGAACGGCAACTTATCTGGCCAATCCCGGTAGGTTTCCACCATTTTCTGCAGTATGTGTTTGATGTTCTTGTTGGCGGCCTCAACTGCTCCGTTGGTCTGCGGCCGGTATGTGGACAACTTGTGAAAAGCCACATTGTATTTCTCCAACAAATCAATCACCTCCTTCTTGAAGTGGGAACCATTATCTGAAATAATCTCGTTCGGGACTCCATAGCGACAGATGATGTTGTTTCTGATAAACTTCGCGACATGTGAAGCCTTCAATACTGCATAAGATTGGGCCTCGACCCACTTCGTAAAGTAATCTATCGCCACCAGGATAAACTCATGCCCATTCGATCCCTTTGGAGTGACAGCCCCGATTACATCAATTCCCCAGACTGAAAATGGCCATGGCGAAGTCATGTTGTATAGCTTTGACGGCGGGATATTCATGTGGTTTGCATGGATCTGGCATTTGTGGCATCGTCGAACAAAGTCCATACAATCCTCCTCCATGGTGGACCAATAGTAACCCTGACTGAGGATCTCCCGCGCTAGCATGACTCCATTCATATGTGCACCACATTCTTCCCCATGGATGGCCTCCATCAGGCGCTTCGACTCCTCAGCTTCTACACACAGCTTGTGCATTCCCAGATGACCTCTCTTGTACAGTTTACCCCCGCAGATGATGAACTGAACAGCCATTTTCCTGATTGCCCTTTTATCTTTGGCATTCGCCCCCGGTGGATACACCTCTTTCTCCAAGAAGTTCCAAATGTCGTAATACCAGGGGTTCTCATCCTGAACCTCATCTATGGCAGAAATTGACTCATATGCTGGCACAAATTTCTGGTCAATGATGACTGGACGCATCCGGACTCCGGACGGGATGTCTATCATAGAAGATAGAGTTGCTAATGAATCTGCGAACCTGTTGTTCTCTCTTACTAGATGAGTGAAGTTTAGCTTTTCAAATCGAGGAATTAACAAATCCAAGGTCTGGTGATAAATTATCATCTTTTCTTCTTTGACCTTCCAATCTCCTTTTGCTTGAGACACAACCAGGTTCGAGTCCCCAATGACGTCCAAATGCTTTGCCCCTAGTTCTAGAGCTGCTTCTAAGCCGGCGATACATGCCTCATATTCCGCTTCATTGTTCGAGACTTTGAACCGGAGCTTGAATGCTAACGGGATACGGGAATTGTCGGGCGCTATCAGCAACACCCCTATCCCATACCCGTACTGGTTTGATGCTCCGTCAAAGTACATCGTCCAAGTTTCATCTTCGACGTACAAAATGGCTTCATCTGGGAATAGGTACTCAGCTGCTTCATCCCCTTCAACCGGGTGGTCGGCAAGGAACTCTGCCACTGCTCTCCCTTTTACGGACTTGCGTGTCACATACTTTAGATCAAATTCAGAAAGCAACAGCAGCAAACGAGCTAGCCTACCCGTAAGTGCCGGTTTCTCGAAAAGATATTTGATAGGATCGAGTCGTGAAACCAGCATTACAGAGTGAGCTAACAAGTAGTGCCGCAGCTTCCTGGTAGCCCATACCAAGGCCAAACAAGCCTTCTCCAACGGAGTATAGCGGGTCTCGTAACCCAACATCTTCTTGCTCAGATAGTAGATGGCTTTTTCCACTTTGCCCTCTGACTCTTGCGCGAGCATACAGCCCATTGTAGTTTCGGTTATTGACAGGTACAATATCAACGGTTTCCCCGGCTCTGGCGGTGACAACACAGGCGGGTTCTGCAAATATTCTTTGATCTGTTCAAAAGCTGCTTGGCATCGGCCGTCCCATTGGAATTTCTTTCCTTTCTTCAGGAGAGCAAAAAGTGGCTCACAAGTCAAGGTTAGTTTTGAGATAAACCGTCTTATGAACTGCACTTTACCAAGAAAGCCTCGCACCTCCTTTTCAGTCATTGATGGTGGCATTTCTAAGATGGCCTTGATCTTGGAAGGGTCGACTTCGATGCCCCTTTGCGTAATCAGAAACTCTAGCATTTTTCCTGCTGTAACACCGAATGTACACTTCTGAGGATTCAAACGTAGCTGAAACTCTCTGATCCTTTGGAAAAACTTTTGCAAGGCGGTGTAGTGACCCTCTCTTTCTTTGGATTTGACAATCATGTCGTCCACGTACACCTCAACCTCTTTGTGGATCATATCGTGCAATATTGTGGTTGCTGCCCGTTGATAAGTAGCTCCCGCATTCTTCAACCCAAATGGCATTACTCTGTAGCAGTATGTACCCCACGGGGTGGTGAAGGCAGTCTTCTCCCGGTCTTCGGGTGCCATTACTATCTGATTATAGCCTGAGAAGCCATCCATAAACGAAAGCAAAGCATGCCCCGCTGTGAAATCTACCAACTCATTAATGTGTGGCAAGGGAAAGTCGTCCTTTGGACTGGCCCTGTTCAAATCCCTGAAATCTACACATACTCGAATTCTGCCATCCTTCTTCGGCACTGGAACAATGTTGGCCAGCCAAGTCAGGTATTCGGATACTAGCAGGAAGCCTGCGTCGATTTGCTTGGTGACCTCTTCCTTGATCTTAATGGCCCAATCAGGACGAATCCTCCGGAGCTTCTGTTTGACAGGTCGGGCCTCGGGGTCAAGAGGGATCCGGTGCTGTACAATCTCAGGATCGATTCCAGGCATGTCTTCGTAGGACCATGCGAAAACATCTTTGAAATCTTTTAATAAAGCGACTAAGCGCTCGCGTTCCTCTGAAGACAACGTGGACCCGATCTGGACCAGCCGCGGGTCCTTCTCAGTACCAACATTCACAGTAATGATTTCATCAACTAAAGGTTTGACAAACCTCTCCTACTCTTGTTCAATTGAACGTTGTAAAACCGGAGGAATTTCGTCCTCGTCGTTTTCATCAAAATTTTGAAAATCCTGACTTAAGCAATAAATCAAAGGCACAGAAAAGTACTCGGAAACCACATTCACCTCGTTCTCATTAAGTGTTTCCAAACCGTCTGATTTTTCTGTTACAACAGACTTAAAAGAGAAAGAAAAAGACGACCTGGACAGGACTGTGGTATCCGGGTTATCACCCCCAGGAATACCGGACTCAGACTCAGTCAAGCTGGAACCTGATTCCGACTCAACAGATTCGGAGGAATCAGATTCCGGCTCACTACTTGACCCGGTGCTGCTCGATAAAAATCCTTCCTCGTACTGCCAGGTGAGGGAGGGTGCGATGGATGCATCCAAAATAGTTGACGGTAAGCCCGCAGCCGTTTCATTCCCAATCATGGACACCGAGGAGTTATCCCCCAAGCACAACTGGTCGATCGAAGGATCTGAAAGTAGACATGCCAGTGCTACCCCCATTTCAAGTTCGGCGTCCTCAGACTCCACTTTCCTATTCTGTTCAACCTCAATTGTTGGGTCTGTCTGTTCTTCAGCAACATCATCCCCAGGTAACTGTAGGTCAAAGAAAATCTCGAACCCCGGCACGCGCTTCCTCTCTGCGTTCAACCACGGCTCCGGAAAGCCACAAAATGGAAAGTCTTCCCCCTCCCGGACAAAGCGTCCGTTTAGGGTACCCTGAATGGGCCGGTGCATTAAGTCGAAAGGTCTCCCCATTTGTTTTGCTCTGGCTCTCCCAGCCATCTCCTTTCCTTTCCTTGCCCAATCCTCCTTGGTGGGCAGATAACCCAAGCCAAAGGTATGGGGGTTGTGTAGCACTTCGGCCAATGCTGCGACGCCTTTGCGGCCGCTCTTTCCTAATCCCATCCCGGGGATATGCTAGAGCTTGTTCATGAGATACACTGCTTGGGCACTGACATAGATCCCCTCATTAGCAGCCATGATGTTCTGTACAACCTGAGCCTCAGCTAGGGTAAACCCTGATATGAACACATCCTCCATGCCATGCTCAATTTCTAGAACAGGCGTGGATACTTCCGGTGGCGGATGGATTGATGAATTCCCGAAAACAATGGCAACTCCCTTTCCATAGAGGTATTTCACCATTTGATGCAAAGTGGATGATACTGCCTTTACCTGATGCAGCCATGGCCATCCCAAAAGCAAGTTGAAAGTTGCAGGCACCTCCAAGACATGGAAATCTATCTCATGCTGTCCCGGCCCGACTTTAGTCTGAACTTTTACGGTTCCCATCACTTCTCTACTTGTATTGTCATACGCCCGGATGACTTGGGCTGTTGGTACAAAATCCGCGACTTTCAAGCCGATGGCATACGCTGTCCTTGCCGGGCAGACGTTGATGGCGGATCCGGTGTCAACAAGAACCACCGGTATCCATTTATCCCTACACTCCACGGCGATGTAGAGTGGCTTATTATGCTCTGCCCCCTCGGGTGGCAACTCCTTGTCGGAAAAAGTCAGCGTCGGGGCAGCTCCTCCTGGAAAGACTAATCCCACTAGCTGTTCTGGTGTGGTGTCTATCGAAAGCTTGGCCTTGTCCATGGCTGACAAGACAGCCTGTCTATGCACCCTTGATGCCATAAGCAGTCCCCAGATGGAGATGTCTGCTTGTATCTTTTTTAGCTGTTTGAGTATAGCCTCCTCCTCAAGTTGCTTCTCCTTTTGTTTTTCAGCCTCTTTATCCTTCCCAGAAGCCTTTGGCTGATCTAGGTGCGGGGGTTTGAAATACCGCCCACTCCGTGTCATATGATCGACTTCTCCAAGGTACCAGGTGTCATCGGGTTGGTTGTCCCCCCAATCTTCGTCTGTGTGGGCAAGACATAAATCCTCCTCCTCCTACCACATTCCATCAGCAGCTGACAAACGTCTGTCCGGCTCTAGTATAACTGTCCTTGTACTCGCGACACCTTCCATCCGTATGTTCGTAGCATTCTCAGTTCTTGTGCACACAGCAGTTTCGGTTCCCACATGGGCTTTTGCCTTCCTGATTCTCTCGGAATCTTCGAATCTTTCTTGTTCTGGGTGCGTCAATACAATCGACTATTCAATAATTCCTGTATTCGAAATGCTCCAATCCCGAGTGAAATTCTTGACACCGGCGCTCTCCGGCGATGCACTCTGTTCTTCGACCTTTCCGGCTGTTACTGACATTCTCGCCCCTGCTGGGCCCTGTTCTAGCTGGAATTCTTCTACCACATCTGGTTGATCGTCTAACCATCCTGTGGCCTCTGTTGACTCCTCATAATCATACCAGTTGACTACCGTGTCCCCTGGGTCTTGATCACTGTAAAATCAGAAATTGGCGAGGTCCTCTCCCACAGCTATTAAATCATCTGTTCCCTGTCCCAGACTATCCCCTTGGATTACACACAGTTCTCCTCCTGCTGGGAATTCCACATCTGGCGCATTCTGGCCTATCGATGAAATGTAGTCACCCGGACTATATGTTTTCTTAACACAACTTCCAGATTCCGCAGACTCTGGCCCAACAATCCTCTTCCTCTTTGGGGCCCCCTCTCCCCTGTCTTCGACAGTCACCACCGCTGGCTTAGGTTGGGTCATGGAGATGTCCATCATGCATAAGTCGGTGCAATCGGGCAGGAGAATCTCCGGCTTAGGCAGGTGGGAAGGTGTGATATAGATACTAGGATCGTAAGACATGACCCCAGTATGGATGAAATTGAGTCTTTTGGGTGGTGGAGCTTGGTTATGTGCGGGGAGGGGATTTGTAGTAACATTGGGTTTCTCGGGCGGCAAGATCACCCCGTTATCGATGAGATCTTGAATCTCATGACGTAATCGGAAGCACAGATCGGTGTCATGACCGTGCTGTTGGTGAAATGCACAATACTTGGCTGGGTTGTGGGTGGCGGGGAGTCTTTCTGGTAAGGGCCGCGGCTCTAGGGGCTTCAAGTGCCCTTTTCTGATTAGCACCCCTAGAGCTTTGGACACGGGCATATAAAGTGGAGCGAAGGTTCTGGTATTTTTGGGTGGGTATTTGGCTGTTGGTGGGTTGCTTCTGGACGCACCGGAGAATGGTGTGGCCGCCATATTTCTCGGAGGAGGGTTGGTGGTGACCATGCTCACTTCAGAGGCTCTTGTGGTTGTAGTGCCGCTCGGGCCTGCATTAGTATTGCGGTTGAAAGTTCTTCGGGGTTGCTCCCAGTCATTATCAATTAAGCCTTGCTTCAAGGCATCCTCAATCTGCACCACCATCTCATGCAGGTCAGAAAAAGTAGGAAAGGGGAGTACAATCATTTTTTGCATCAACTTTGGCTGAAGATTGCGCACAATCATCCGAATTTGGTCTTTGTCTGTAGGTCTTAAGGTCAACATCGAAGCCTTGGCCCTCCATCTGGTTACAAATTCTGAGAAACTCTCTTTAGGTTCCTGTCTTGTCGTCTCGAGATGACGGGTTGTGATCTCGATTTGTGTATTGTATGAGTACTGCGTAATGAAGGCCTCAGCCATCTCGTCCCAATTTCTCTTGACATCATCTTCTAGTTTGGCATACCATATGGCCGCCACACCCGACAGGGTTCGGCCAAATAAAGACATCTTTTGTAGTCTACTGAGGCCCATCGGCCTTAGGATATCTGAAAACAGTCTCAGGTGCACCATGGGGTCCCCGAACCCATCAAATCGATCAATATGAGGCATTTTAAATCTGTCGGGCAGCGTTACAGCTGCGTTAGTGTAGCCATCTTCAATGTCGGGGATGGTCTTGGCTCCTTGGGATCTCTTAAACAGTTTTTCAAGCTTGTTCAACTTTAGGGCGGTGGGATCAGTCTCAAACTCAAAGGGAGAGTCTGGTAGGTTGGTGGGTGTCTTTGATAGTTGAGGTTGGATTTGGGGGAGGATCGGGGGTGGAGGTGGTCCTGTGGGAAGTTCTGTATCATTCTGAGCATTGGCCGTCTCCCCGAGGTTTGGAACTCCTGGCGGGGGAGGAACTTGTTGCGAAGCAGAGGCTCCGGCTTGCTGCTGTAACCTTACAATTAACTCTGCTTGTTCATTCATAACCGTGGCCAGCTGCTTGGCGAACTCTGCCTGTCGGACAGCATCTTGCTGCATCATTTTCATGCTCTCTTGGAGTTGACGCACCATCTCCTCTAAACTAGCCATACTATTCTGCTCTGGTTGAATTACCGGTATATGTTCCCTCTCTGTAGGTGAAACAGGACCCTGATCTCTACTGAACTCAGGTGGGGTAGACAAGGTCCTCTGAACCGACTGCTGTACTGATGCCCTCTGCCTAGCTGTCCTCCGTCTAGTAACCGGGGGTAGAGAGTGGTACACTGGTTGTCCGTTTACCAGATCCTCAGATCGATGGAGTCGACGACCTCTAGTCCAGAGTGCTTGGGGAATATCTGCTGGGTCGGAAGCAATTGTGCTCAACTACCTAGCAAAAAGATAAATAAAGCGTATAAATAAACAGACAATCGGACAGCGTAACAGCGTAAAATAAACATACAACACGCGGTTGGGTATCATAATATGCTGCCAATAAGCTGAACACACTGTTCCTCAAATACTGATCACTGTTTCTGAATCATTGCCCCTAAGTCTGAATCTGATACCCGCAGATATGACTGATTCTCAAATTACGGATACTGACGCCCTCAGGCCTGATACTCAAACTTGCAAACTGATATGTGCGTTCCCTGTAGAGATACACTCTAAAAGCACATAGCAAATAAGTGAGAGCCAAAACACCCCTATGTTGGGGTAGGGTTTCCCTGTCCTATTTTGTCAGGAGCTAGGGTTTCACTACGCACGCAGCGGTTTCAAACAACCTATATCGGGTAAGCAACCTGTCCTAGTTTAGAATGGTCACTATGGATCCGAATATGCACTAGGTCGAATGGTCAAAAAGGGTGCCCCGGTAAAACCGGGGTTTGTGTTCCCATACTGGCAGAGCCCGCAACCGGTCAGCCTTATGGTCATGCCTTGACAAGACAAGCCTCCGGCAAACCGTTCAGGAATAGCAGCTGGCCAACACGGTGTCCTAGGCGTACCAATGCACATGCAATGCAAAGAAACACATAAGTGAAATCAAAACAAGATATCACGAGTTCGAGTCAAGCTCTCTAAACTCCCCAGCAGAGTCGCCAGAAACTGTAACGGGCCCGCGGGGGACCCCGCTACAGTTCGGACTCAATTTGTGTCACGGTTCTCAATCTGAACCAAAGAGTCCAAATCCGGCAAATCGTTTTGAGAAAAACAGATTTTTAGAAAAGAAGTGCCAAACATGGACTGCTTTGCCAGATACAGAGTCGCCACCTAAATATTTTTTAATGGGGAAATTTAGGAAACCCTGACTCGGTGCCAAAGGCCACGTGTCCGTCATCACCAAAGTTGCCTCGGCTCGGGAACTTGGATACAATCGGGGAAGGTCAGCTATGAGCACTCCCTCTCGCCCGGTCCGAAGACCGGCCTCTACTAACCGTGATATCTTATTTTGAAAACACTATATGCTCTTATTCCGGTTATTAGCCTAGAATTACTATGTTATGCGCACAGCAAAACAAGTATAGACCAAATCGCCTACATTGGAACAAAACGTTTCATGTTTGTTTTTGAAAACGGTTTGCTACTCGCAAGTAGGCTAAAATGCAGGTTTTGCCACCCTCGAGTGGGCTTTGGAAAAAGATGGCTTTGCCACTATCTAGTGGGCTTAAAACTCTCAGTTTTAATGCATTTATTCCCATTTAGGTAATTTGACCTCCATCCACAGGCATTCAAACAGTTGTATCACATAAGCAGCTAGCCTCATGGTAATCATGCTATTATGGCAACACTCACACACATGCGGTATGCTAAAGCATAAAAGCTTACCTAGTACTCCGTGCCAAAATAGAAACTAGTTAGTAATCAAGTGCATGACCCTAGTTCATGTTAAGATGGCTAATGCAATACATGCAGAATGCAACGTAGATAGGCTCGGCTAATCTACAATGACATGTGAAATGCTGCAACTAACACGTATTCAGTTTGGAATTGAAATACAATGCAGTTAGCATGATGTGCCGAGCCCGGTGCATGCAAAACAGATGGATGAATGCAAACATGCTATCATACTGTATGCTAATTTAAATATGCCCTAGTCTACCATCATAAGCAGGTAAATAAAAGGGAAGAAAGACGTGGGGTTTTAAGACATACACACACCCACGCACACTTATTACACAATTGCCCTCACTCGGAGGGTCTGAAAGAATATACAGGCCAAATAGCAAATCAACTATCCTAGCTAATTAATTATTACAGACCCTTAATTATTTAACAAAAATAAATGCAGAAAGAAGGTGGCCGCAGCCCTGCCTCGGGATGCGGGAATGATGCATGCTCGATCCATCTCGCCCTGAAAACCCGTGCCATACTACTGTTGCCTCTGTTTCACACTGCTCTGCCCCTCCAAAGACTGCCAAAGTCCTGGGACATGTTCCTTGCACACTGTAGAATACCATCGGCTGGAGGAAATACCCACCGGCCATACATAATTTCCATCGGCTGCTTATGGGGTTATCGACCATTCACAAATGGCCGGTCGGCACTAAATGTTGCCAGTCGGCAGAGACTTCTTGCAGAAGACAGTTTTGACAGCAACAGAAGATAGGCAGTGCATGGCATGAAATTTCAGGCATATGTAAGCATGGCCATGCTCCCTATCACGCAATGGACTCAAGGGAGCATGGCCCTCGACCCTCGGGCCATCAATTATGCATTTTGATGCATGATGGCCTAAGAGGCCAAGTTTGCATTTCAATGGAGATGTATGCAACACACAAATGAAGACTAAGACCCTATCATGTCAAGGTCAAGGGCCTCGGTGACCGAGAGTTAAAACGTGTTACATCACTTGTAGTATGAACACTTCTTAACCCTCACACTTGGTTTGACACCCCAAACCGAGTAATGCAATGCATGTTATGCAAACATGGCTCAAAGATACAACATGAGATTAGGATACAAGGCATGCCTAATGCTATGCAACTATCACGGCAAGTATGCAATGCTAGACATGCAAGATGCAAATGCAATGCAAACATGGACAATTTAAGCAATAGGATTATCATGTTACAACACCTAATGAAGCAATCATGCAACAAAAATGAGACAAGCATGCAATGGTGGACTTAGACCATAAAGGGGCAGACTTCGATCCACCCCAAAATAGTGGCCAAAAGTGCCTAAAATGGTGAACAAACACTCATGCCAACATGCAAGCCAATGGGCCTAAAGCTAAGGCATAAAAGGGAGCACTTTACTTCCACTAACATGACCACTCATGGCATGAATTAGACAAGCAAAAATAGAATCCTAGCATGCAAAATGAGCTCCAAAACTCACACACATGGGATCCCAAATGACCCAAACACATAGGCATACACAATGCATATTTCAAGGCATGAAACCACAACACTTCCAAGCATCAAAAGAGACACAAAGGACAATGTAAGACCACATTATATAGACTGAAACATGATATCAAATGATGCCAAATGATGATAATAAGCTTATGCTAAGCATGTTAGTGACCCACATAACTAAGGCTTACAAGCCAAAATGCAAAGCAACTATACTAAGCATGTCAAACATGACAAAATCAGTGGCCAACAGACCTAAAACATGACAAATCATAACTAAAAGTTTCAATAATCTAAGCCAAATCATGAAAATATACTAGGCTAAACGCATGGCACATTTCTAAGCAAGATAAGGAATTACAAAGCAAGTATAAGATGCATGCTAAGGGCTACAAATCCAACCAAAGACAGAGATATAACATGACTAAAAGATACCCAAAAACCTCTGAGATGGGACCAAAAACAACCAAGCATGCATGTTGCCCTTTAAGCCAAAACAAAGGTAAAAGAAGGACAAAGGGGAGAGGGGTGTCCCTCCCCTACACAAGACTTCAAACCACCTTCCTCACCACTGAAAATCCACTGGTTTTCAGTGGTGAGAAGGCTAATGCAACAAAGTAAATAAGGCTTGAGGAAAAGACACCAAAAAGGGCCAAAAGTGGCCTAAGAGGGGGATTTCGACCCCCAATGCCAAAACGCCCTTAATGAAAGTTCTAAAGCATGAAAATACAAGCCTTTTTTTATGTTATACACAAAGTTCAAATCAGCATGCAAGATAGGTAGAAAACTAGTGCAAGATTGGGGGAAATAAAGTAAGAATCTTACCTTTGAAGAACACTTCAAGAACAGGTGCTCCAGCCACCCTCCAATGATCAAAATCAGTCCAAAACCTCAACAAACAACCCTCAATCTCCCTCAATCTCGGAGCAAGGTGTAATGGTGTGTGTATTAGTGCAAAAGTAAGGTTAAAATACACTTTCAAGGCCTAGAAACACACACAAGGTATGAGAGAGAGGAAAATATAGAGAGAGAAGGTGTATATCAGATGTATAGATATATATGCTTTGGTTTTTGGTTCAAAAGCTCCAACCCCTCTCAAAGGGAGAGGAGGGGTGTTTATATAGGCAAAGAAAATGGTTCTTGGCTTCTCCAAGAAGCCAAGTGAAAGGGGCAAAGGGTGCAAAGGAGTCTTGGCTTCTAGTGGAAGTTAAGACAGCTGGCCAAGCTTCTCCAAGAAGCTTGGCCAAGGGTTCATCCTTCTAGAAGGAATTAGGGGGTCAAGGGTTCAAAACAATCACCAACCGCACGGGGAGGAGTGATGGTGCCTTAAGGGTTCAAAGGAGTCACACCGGCTAGCAAAAACGGTCACCGGCAAAATAAAGTGCCGGTCGGCCAAATATAGTGCCGACCGGCCATTGGTTTTAAGGAACCATGGCCGGTGGCATCCAGGAGAGGTCGGTGAGGGGTGGGGGCAGCCGGTGGAGTGTGGGGATGGCCAACAAGCCATTCCCTACCCTCCAGGGCAAAAACACAAGTGTTTGGTGCCAAAACCAAACACGGAACAGTCGAGTTTGGAGATCCTAAGGCAAGGTACGCAACCGAGACCTCCGGGAATTCCAAACGAACACAAACATGGATGATCACCGGGTGTTCAAACAGTGACGTCCAAGTCTTGAGGACGGTTAAAAATTGGGTGTCTACAAGTACCATTCCCTGCCAGAAGCATCTTGGCTGTGTTCGCAATGAGTTCCTAGGAGACCAACTGCGACGGTAGAAACTAGAGTTCGAATGGCTGATGCCTAGAACGCAAAGGTTCGGGATTTCTGAGACTAAAGTCTGGTCTAAATACCCAGAGGCGTGTCCTCGACTTGAAATCTGTATGGAAGCCCCATAGGTTGAGATAGCGTGTATGCACCTCAATTCTGGATACTGAACCAACCTAGTCTGTCACCCCGTTGGAGAATAGGGAAAGTTGTAAATATGATCAGGAAGAAAGGCAGTATCCAAAGTGTTCTACGTGAAGAACCCTTGTCAGTATTTTAGAGCCTTTGTACTGTAAGAAAGGTAAGTGTTCGAAGAGCACGAGGGGAGATCCCCATCAGAGTAAAACGGTTCATCGCCACTCACCCCATGAGGTGCTTTCTAAAGCACCGCTATGCTTGTTTATTGCGTTCCTTAAACATCATGCATTGTATTGCATTGTACCTATCAAGTTTCTTTCTCATTCATGTACGATATTGTATGTACGGTTCATTCAAAGAAGTTCCGTTTAAAATCATTCACTTAGTGTATCAATCACACTTCATTCACTTAGTGTATCAATTACACTCTCATTCCCTTAGTGTATCAATCACACTTCTTTCATTTCGTGTATCTATCACACATATTCTCATCTTGTGTATCTATCGCAAACATTCCCATTTTGTGTATCTATCACGCTTCATTCGCTTTCTCATTTTGTGTATCTATCACGCACATATTCACTTTTGTGTATCTATTACACTCTCACTCAGTGTATCAATCACACTTCACTCATTTTGTGTATCTATCACACACATTCTCGTTTTCTGTATCACACTTTCAGTGTATTAATCACACTTCATTTATTTAGTGTATGAATCACACCTCATTCACCCTTAGTGTATCAATCACACTTTCTTCATTCATTTAGTGTATCAATCACACTTCATTTATTTAGTATATCAATCATACACTGTTCACTGAGTGCATCTATCACACTTCGTGTTCACATTTAGTATATCAATCATACTCTGTTCACTAAGTGCATCTATCACACTTTGTGTTCACCTTTAGTGTATCCATCACACTTGTTCACTACGTGTATCTATCACACTTCGTGTTCACATTTAGTATATCAATCATACTTGGTTCACTAAGTGCATCTATCACACTTTGTGTTCACCTTTAGTGTATCCATCACACTTGTTCACTACGTGCATCTATCACACTTCGTGTTCACATTTAGTATATCAATCATACTTGGTTCACTAAGTGCATCTATCACACTTTGTGTTCACCTTTAGTGTATCCATCACATTTGTTCACTGAGTGCATCTATCACATTTCGTGTCCACATTTAGTATATCAATCATACTTTGTTCACTAAGTGCATCTATCACACTTTGTGTCCGCCTTTAGTGTATCCATCACACTTGTTCACTAAGTGCATCTATCACACTTTGTGTTCACCTTTAGTGTATCCATCACACTTGTTCACTAAGTGCATCTATCACACTTTGTGTCCACCTTTAGTGTATTCATCATACTTTGTTCACTAAGTGCATCTATCACACTTTGTGTTCACCTTTAGTGTATCCATCACACTTGTTCACTAAGTGCATCTATCACACTTTGTGTCCACCTTTAGTGTATCCATCACACTTGTTCACTAAGTGCTTCTATCACACTTTGTGTTCACCTTTAGTGCATCTATCACACTTTGTGTTCACCTTTAGTGTATCCATCACACTTGTTCACTAAGTGCATCTATCACACTTCGTGTTCACCTATTATGTATCCATCACACTTGTTCACTTAGTGCATCTATCACACTTTGTGTTTGCCTTTTGTGTATCCATCACACTTTGCTCACTTCACCCTTTATGTACCAATCACACTTTGTTCATATAGTGCATCTATCACACACTCGCTTCGTGTATCAATCACACACGCTCGCTTCGTGTATCCATCACACATGCTCGCTTTGTGTATAAATCACACACGCTCACAAAAATGCTCGCTTTGTGTATCAATCACACACGCTCGCTTTGTGTATCAATCACACACGTTCGCTTCATGTATCTATCACACATGCACACTGTATTCGCAGTGAGAATTGCAATAATTCTCTTACATCCTTTCTACATTGTAATGTAGCTTGGTTTCTACTCGCTTAAAACTGTTGCATTGTTATGCTTCGTTACAGCTTTCTTTGCATGATCATAAGTTATGTTCGGCATTGTGCATATCATTTGCATCTTGCCCCTGCAAGCGAGCGCATTTCTTTATTATCTTGCTTGTTTGTCTAAGTCTTCAGCCTTGTCAAAAATGGGTCGTCTCTGGGCTTTGACATTCACTCCCGTCACTTTGTGACTTCCAAGTTATGTCAAAGAGAGGCAACTGTAGACACCCCATTTTTGACCGCCCTTAAGACTTGGACGCTGCTACTGATGGTTTACATGGTGGAGAAAGGTGTGCAGGGCAAAGGTTCCATTTCTTCGGCAAGAGGAGAGTCAAATCCTAACCTTAAACCCCATTTTGGACCAAAGCTATTTTGAATGGTTTTTAGACCTTAAAACCCTCTCTTTCAAAACATTTTTGAAATAAAGTTCTTACGATGTTCCAACGCTCACATTTTGTCAAATGTTGCGCTTTTCGGTAAACTGAGCAAGGACATAGTGGAAATGAATAAAGGAGAGATGAAATCTTTGAAAAAATTTTCAAAACACCTTGTTTAGGGGTTTGGATTTGAAGAAATTGGGAAAGAAGAGAAGAGAACTAGTTTGGGAGAAGTTCGGCATGACTCCGGGTAGGACCAAAACTGCGCGGCTTCACCAAAAGAGGGATATCTCTTAGCACAGTTGGAGTTTTGATGCAAGGCATCCACCATTGGAAAGCTTACTTTCGGGGCTTCAATTTTCACACAAGAATGACCTGAAAAGGCATCCAGATAAAGGAGTTAGGCTTTCTTCAAGTCGGGGACTAAGGCTGATTTTTTATGCTGGCTTCTATGGAAGTGTGCCAGCCATTAATGGCCAATGCTTGCCCCATGCCGGCCAAAAGTGACCCACTGCCGGCCAACAATGATAAGGTGCCGGCCATTGATGCCAGAAAGCAGATTTCAACAGATATTTTGCTCCAGCTTGCTCCAGCTGTCTTCTTTGGGATATTTTCGACCCATGCTCTTGTTTTCTCTATATATCAAGGCCAAATCTATCATATTGAAGGGTTAGACCAATTTGGCAAAGGCTTGGGAGCCTCTCTCTCTACACCTCTCTCTACACTTCTCCCTCTCAAGAACCTTTGTGCATAAGAGCTTGTAAGTATAGATACACTTCTCTTTTGCACACACATCCTTGATCAAACTTGACAACCATTGGGCTGAGATCCCTTGGAACCTATTTTGGGCTGCTAAAGGTTGGCTTTGGCTCAAGAAAAGGGGCTGTTCTTGTGCTGTGCTTCAAAGGTAACTTCTTACCCCTTTTAAGCTCTTTGTGCACTATCATTTTGCCATTTTTCTACACTGTTTTTGGGGTGGTTTTGAACTGAAGAAAGGTCTGATTTTCAGTCCTAAAAGTCTTGGTTTAAGCCTTGTTTGGCTAGGGGGTTGTCTCTCCCTTTTGTTCCTTAGCTTGTTTAGCTTTTGAGCTATCTTTCAAGGCCTTTCAAAACAACTTTTTGTTGCCTTTGAACCACTGAAATCCAGAGGATTTTCAATGGTAAAAACCCTATTTTGAGGCTCAAAATAGGAGGGGGTGGTCCCCCCCTCCTCTTGTCTTGTTTACTTGCATACTTGGCCTTCCAAAGGGGCTCCATTTTGTATGTTGTGAAGTCACATTTCAGGCCCTATTTGGTGAGTTTTAAGGTCTGCCTTGACTCTGTCCAGAGTCCTTTTTTGCCATATTTTGTGTCTATATTGCATGTGTAGAACAATCCTCTTCAAGGCCTTTCAAAGGGATCCCTATTTGCAAGCTTCCAAGCTTCATTTCCAGCATTTTTTAGTGGGTTTAAGGACCCCCACAAGCCATTTCCAGAGCTGGTTTTGCCATGTTAAGTGTCCTTGATGCATGTGTGGAGTAACCTCTCTTGCAGCTCATCAAAGTAGCATGTGTGCATAGTCTTTGTTGAGTCCATTTCAGTCCATTTTTGGTGATGTTCTACCATGCCATGAATCTGTTTTGGGTCGGTTTTGTCACTCCATGCTTGCATGATGCACTTGTAGTGTAAATCCCCTAAACTAGCTTCATATGCTCTATGCCATGCCATGCCATTTTAGCTTGTTTGGTTTACATTTCAGCATGTATTTGGTCATCATTTGGTATGTTATGACCCTATCCATAGTTGGTTTGATCATCCTTTGCATGCTCCATATAGGTGTAGAACAAATCTTGTTTACTAGCCCTTTGTGCATGATGTTTTGACTCATCATACTAGCATATTTTGGCTTTGCTCAAACATGATTTTATGCTTATTTTGAAGTGTTCTAGGACTGTTTTGGGCTGCCATGGCCATATCACTCATGCTTTGTATAGCTATAGTGTAAATGTTTAGGCTAGTCTTGGGTTTTGTGGCCTCTATCATGCCATACATGTGATGTTTGCATGTCTTGCCCTCATTCCACATGCTATTTCAGTCCATGAAATGTTCTCATACACTTGCATTTGACATGCCTTGAATGCTTTGTAAAGCTTGTGCTTTGTGCCTCAAGAATGGACTTTTGTGCATGCCACTTAGCCTAAGCCTTTGGCTCATCATTTCAGTGCATTTTGGGTCCTAATATACCATGATGTAACTCTGTTTTTGGTTGTCCAAGTCATGCCATGATTGGTTCTCATAGGTGTAGTGCATTGCCTCATTAATGCCTTGCATGCTCCTTGTGTTTAGCTTTATGTTCTAGCCTATGTTGGCTAGCTTTGAGCTTGGTTTTGGTCTTATTTGGACCTGCCCTAGGACTGTTTTAGGTCCCCTTGGCCCTTTGGGGCTTGCCTTGTATGGCCATGGCTTAAGTCCCTTTGCTTACTTTGAGCTTTGAGCATCATAACATGCTATGCTTGCATTGTTGAGTTAATTTGGCATCAATTTACATGGTATTTCAGAGCTTACCTCAATGTCATATATCCATGTTTGTTGCTCCTTAAGTGTGCTTAAGAGTTGTCCTTTTTGTGCCTTAATACTTGAGCCATTTGGCATGCATGCTTGCCTTGCCTTTCCATGCTTTTCATGCCATCAATTCCATCACTTTGGCTACTGATTTGGGCCTAGTTGAGAACCGTCCATTTTTGGTGTAAGCCCATCTTACCATGTTGTCGCATGCTTGTTTCATTTCGTATGTTGTCGCATACTTGTTTAGCTTTGCATACCTTGTATGCTCATATGTTCATATTGCATTTTGTCATGTTGTCCAAGGTCATCACCTCACATCATGCTTATATGCTTGTTGCGTGCTTGGGTTAGTTACATGTTTGCACACTTAGGTCATGTTGCATGTTTTCCATGCTTATGTGTTGCATTGCTTGGATTACGCATTAATCCGAGCACGAGGAATGAGGGGCGTTTCATACTCCAAGTGATGGAACGTGTCTCAATTCTCGGTCGCCGAAGCTCTTGATGATTCATGATAGAGTTCTAGGCTTTACTTGCTTTATTTGTGCATTCATTTTCATATTGATTTGCACAAGTTGGATCTTTGGCCATTATGCATCGGGATGCGTGATTGATGGTCGTAGATCCGACTAGGCCTCTCCCTTGATGTTTTGAGGCGATATGGGGTGCCATAGTGCATACATGCCCTTGGGAGAACCTCCCTTCTCTCTATTTTGTGCTTTGTTGCAGCTTGGTGTCACAGCACACCAGTGGCCGGCAGTGCACCACTGATGGCTGGCAGTGTCACACCCTTGGCCGGCAGTGCCCTTTAGTTGGCCGGCATCTCTCCTTTCATGGCCGGCAGGCCACTGGTGAATTCCCCAGCAGTGTTTTGGTAAGTTCCAACAACAAGCACTGGAAGACACCCTGCAAACAGAGCCTCTAAAGAGCAACCGGAAGGTGTTTCGAGGCGAAGAACTGAAGCGAGCATGCATACCTTCCTCTTCTCCAAACAGAGCTGGAATAGCATTCATTTACTGCTTATTTGTTAGTTAGTAGTTGTGTAATAATTAGTTGTAGCTAGTTATTAATTCGGTTTTGTAATAATAATTAGCTTGTGAGTTAGTTAATTAGGTGGCTTGTATTATTTATTCGGACCCTCCGAGCAAGGGCACAATTGTAATAAATGTGCGTGTGTGTGATGTATGTCTTCCAACCCCACGTCTTTCTCCCTTTTATTTACCAGCTTATGATGGTTAGATTAGGGCATGTTTCAATTAGCATACTTATGCTCGTATGTTTGCATCATTCATCTGTCTTGCATGCACCGGGCTCGGCGCATCATACTAACTGTATTGTATTTCAATTCCAAGTTGAATACGTGTTAGCTGTAGCATCGTCATATGCCATCTTAGAATAGCCGAGCCTATTGTAGTCGCATTTTTGCATGTGTTGCATTAGGCATTTCTGTATAGTTAGGATCATGCATGGATTTCTAACATAGCTTTTGTTTTGGCTGGGAGTACTCGGTAAGTGCTTATGCTTTAGCATCCTTGCATGTGTGGGAGTGACTGCCATGATAGCATGTTTACCATGAGGCTATGTGCTTATGTGATATAACTGCCTGAATGCCTGTGGGTGAAGGTTGGGTTATTTGGATTGGAACAATTCATCAATTATGAGTTTTAAGCCCACTTGAGAGTGGCAAATCATCATGTTTTCTAAGCCCACCTGAGGGTGGCAAATCCACATTTTAAGCCTACTTGCGAGTAGCAAACCCTTTTCAAAACAAACATGAGATGTTTCGTTCTAATTCAGGCGATCCAGTCTATACTTGTATGCTGTACGCATCACATAGTAATTCTAGGCTAATAACTGGAATAAGAATGCATAATGTTTTCAAAACTCGATATCATGGTTAGTAGAGGCCGATCTTTGATCGGGCGAGCGGGGGTGCTCATAGCTGACCTTCCCCAATCGTACCCAAGTTCCCGAGCCGAGGTAACTTTGGTGATGACGGACACATGGCCTTAGGCAACGAGTCACGGTTTCCTAAATTCCCTCAAAATAAAATATTTAGGTGGCGACTCTGTATCTGGCAAAGCAATCCATGTTTGGCACTTCTTTCAAAAAAATCTGTTTTCAAAAACGATTTGTCGGATTTGGACTCTTTGATGATTCATCGGTCTTGCATTGCACTCTGCGAGATTAGCTACAGGACCGTGACATTGAGTCCTGAACTGTAGTGAGCCCAAATGAACAAAACGGGATCTCCTCCCGGGACGTTTGGGGACGTCTACAGTCAGCCTTTTGGTAAGCTTTTCAAAAGCAAGCCTCCGCTAAACCGTTCAGGAATAGCAGATGGCAAACAGTGTGACTTAGGCGCACCGATGCAAATGCAAATGCAAAGAAACACATAAGTGTAGAAAAAAAAAAGTCATATCATGAGTTCAAGCCAAGTTCTCTAAATCCCCAGCAGAGTCGCCAGAAACTATGGACTCACCTTTTTCCCGCACCCTGCCTTTCTGAAGGGTTTGAAAGAAAAGGCCTCACAGTTCAGACTTTTACGGTTCTGAATCTAGTCTCACAAGTGCAATGTGAAAACTGATAAACACCAAAGAGTCCAAATCCAGTAAATTTTTTTGAAAAATCGATTTTAAATCAAATAATGTCAAAATTGGAATGCTTTTCCATATACAGAGTCGCCACCTAAATATTTTGTTTTGGGACAATTTAGGAAACCATGACTCGTGCCGAAGGCCACATGTCCGTCATCACCAAATTCGCCTCGGCTCGGGAACTTAGGTACGAGAGGGGAAGGTCCTGAAAAGAACACCCATGCTCGCCCGATCAAAGATCGGCTTCTACTAATCATGATATGATGTTTTATAAACATTATGTGTTCTTATTCCGATTATTAAACTAGCTTTACTATGTGATGCACACAAGCAAGTATAGACTAGTTTGCTCAATTTGGAACAATTCAACTCATGTTTGTCTGTGAAAATGGTTTGAAATTGCCACCTCAAGTGGGCTTAAAGATGTAGTTTTGCCACCAAACATAGTGGGCTTAAAATATAATTTGCCACTCAACAAAGTGGGCTTAAAACATACATTCGTTGAATTGTTCCAATTCAAACAATAAGCCTTCATCCACAGGCATTCATGCAGTTTAGCATTTAAGCACATAACCTCATGGCAAGTATACTAATCATGGTAGCATTCACACTTATGCAAGTATGCTAAAGCATAAAAACTTACCCAGTACTCCAACCCAAAACAAAAACTAGTTAAAAAGATGCATGATCCTAACTATGCAAGATGTCTAATGCAATGCATGCGAAGAAAGCAATTAATAGGCTCGGCTACTAATATGGCATATGGATTGATTCGAACAACATGCGATTAAACACATATTCAAAGAATTATTAAAATAGCAATGCAGTTTGAATGATGTCGAGCCTCGGTGCATGCAATACGAATGAATGGATGCAAGCATGTGATATGCTAATTAAAACATGCCCCTAATCTAACCATCAAAAGCGATTAAATAAAAGGGAGAAAGGCGTGGGGTTAGAAAACATACACACACGCACGCACACTTATTACCACATTACGCCCTCACGAAGGCGAATCTGAATGAATAAGTTAACTAGCTATGCTAATTAAGCTAACTAATTATTACAAACCGAATTAATTAACTATTCTAGCTAATTAATTAAATAATCACATCACATCTAATTAACTACTTAGCTAATTAATGGATTACAATTCAATTGCAAATAAACTAAGTAATCAACTACTTAGCCTCGGGAAGTGATGGATATGCATGCGCATGCTCGATTCTATACCCGAAAAGCCACTGCCTTGCTGCTGCGAGCCTTTGTTTGCATATTTGGTCACTGAAAATTCTGCCAACTTCCATAACACCTCTGCTTCCTCTCACCAACACATTGTCCAAAAAATCACTGATGGCCGACAAGAGGGACAAGGGGCTAGTCAGCTACCAATGGTAGCCGGTTGGCCACTGATGGTGGCTGTCGGCCACTGCTGGTTCACACTTCCATGCTACAACAAAGAGCAAAACAGAGCAAAACAGTGTATTCTCATAGGTTGTTTGTACTATTTACCCTCATTATCATCACACAAGCTCAAAGGAGAGAAACTCTTGGCCCTCAAACCATCAATCAAGCAAATTCCATGCATGATGGCTAAGAGACCAAGTTTGTACAAGTTCAATAAATGCACAAACAAGACCAAAATGACCACCACCTTATCATGCATAATCAAGGGCAATGGTGACCAAGGAAAATGACACATTTCATCACTTTGAGTATGAAATGTCCCATTTTCCTTGTGTTCAAATTAACGTCCGATTTGAACACATGGAATGCAACACAAAGAATGCTTATCTTGCACACTTTTACTTGCCAATTTTGTTTACATCATTTTGATTACCAAACCATTCATTAACCATTAAGTCCATTGGAGAGTGCCCTCTAAAGTGAAAAAAGTGTCAACCAAGGGGTAGTTTAAGGCATGAGAGAAGCTTCATGCCGTTGGTAATGAACCCTCGAAGGAGGATTAAACCATTAAGCATGAGCCTCAATCTCAATCTTAAACAACCCTAAGGTTGAAACTTCCCTCAAAACAAATGAAAAAGTGAAGAAATGAGAGAGATTGCAGAGATTGTATGTGCTGAAATTGAGTGATAAAAGCACTAAAAACATGCAATCAACTCAAGCCAATGATGTTTATAGCCTTAAATCACCAACTATTACACTAGAGGCATGCAAAATAAGACTCAAAAAGCACCAAACAGCCAAAACAGTGGCAAAACAGCTCAAAATAGAGTGTAAAACATGTTGGACTCAAGCTAAGTTAAGCTAGAAAAACATACTAACATGTGAAGCTAACTAGGTATGCAAACAAGACACAAGGAGGGGAGGCTAACCCCTCCAATTTTGGACTTCAAAATGAGATATTTACCACTGAAAAACCTCTGAAATTTAGTGGTTAAAAGGCCCAAAAAAGGTTGATTTGAAAGTGATGAATAAAGACACAAATGCTATACAAGCTAACAAGCAAGAAGCGTGAACCACCCCTAATTAAAAAGAGAATCAAACCACCACGTTTAAGTCACAAAAATAGAGGCTTTTGTAGGTGAAAACCAGGCAAAAAACAATTAAAAGAGATGGCAAAACAAGTATGCAAAACAAGTGAACAAAGCAAGTAAACTACCTCTTGAAGCAAAGAGCAAGTCTAGGCACAAATCCAAGCTAAAACACTTTCTATAGCTCAAAACAAGTCTCAAGGAACTTCAGCTCAAAGATAAGTAACTTTGATCAAGGTAGTGTAAGTAAAAGTGTAGAGAAAGCTAGCTACAAAGCACAAAATTGTAAGAGAGAGAGAGAGGGAGAGAGAGAGAGAAATCTAGAGAGAGAAAGAGAATTTTGTTCCAAAATTGCTAACCTCTCCAAATGGGGGAGGAACCCCCCTATATATAGAAAAAACACTCTTTGAGCTTAGAAACATCCTACCATACACGTGTAGGGAGATGTAGCTCATTGTGCCAATAGTTGGCATAGCTGCCAACAAATATCTGGAAAAAAGCCCACTGGTAGCCAACTGGCCACCACTGGTGGCGGACCGGCCACACCTCTGGCCGACAACTTATGGTGGTGGCCGACAGGTCACCAAAAGTTCCAGGCAAGAAACAACAAGATTTTGGTCTAAAACAAGGCACAAA
Source organism: Camellia granthamiana (assembly GCA_036172215.1). NCBI lineage: Eukaryota > Viridiplantae > Streptophyta > Magnoliopsida > Ericales > Theaceae > Camellia > Camellia granthamiana. The sequence continues at coordinate 101,858,553 of CM069903.1, forward strand.
ATAGATAAGGTTTCAAAGCTCAAAGGCAGGGCACTCCGCCAAGGACTTCGAGCACTCAAAACAAACACATGCAATCATAGTCTTCGAATGCACACGCGATGATGTCCAAGTTTTGAGGATGGTCAAAAATGGGATGTCTACAGTGAGTTAAAGGTGCAGCTCCAGGATTTATTAGATAAGGGCTTCATTCGCCCTAGTATCTCACCTTGGGAAGCACCGTCTCTCTTTACGAAGAAGAAGGATGGCACATTGTGGCTGTGCATTGACTATTGTATGTTGAACTGGGTATCTATTAAGAACAAATACCCATTGCCAAGAATAGATGATTTGTTTAACCAATTAGAAGGATCTTGTTACTTTTTGAAGATCGATTTGAGATTAGGGTATTAATAATTAAGGGTGAAAGAGGAGGACATTCAGAAAATGGCATTACATATGCGGTATGGCTACTACGAATTCTTAGTAATGCCTTTTGGACTAATCCATTCATCGACTTCGTTTATAGACTTAATGAATCGAGTCTTCCATGAGTTCCTTGATTGGTTCATATTTGTCTTCATTAACGACATCTTAGTCTACTCACCCTCTAAGGAGGAACATGAAGAACACTTGCGGGTTGTACTTGAGTTGCTTAGAGCACACCATCTATATGCTAAGTTCAGGAAGTGTGAGTTTTGGCTCAATGAAGTTAAGTTTCTAGGCCATATGGCGTCCGGGGAAAGGGTAACTATAGATTCATCTAAAATAGATGTTGTACAAGATTGGGAGCAACCTAAGAATGCTTTTCAGATCCGGTGTTTCTTGGGCTTAGCCCGGTATTACCAATGTTTTGTAAACGATTTCTCTAGGCTGGCTTTGCTGTTGAATAGATTGATGAGAAAAGTAGCTAGATTTGTGTAGAGTGAGGCTTGTGAAAAGTCATTTCAGGAGCTTAAGACTAAACTCACCATTACTCCAGTTTTGATTCTCCTAGAGAGGGGTTTGGGTTATATGATGTATTGTGATACATCTCGGGTACATTTGGGTTGTGTCTTGATGTAAAAAAAAAAGGTTGTGGCATATGGTTTATGACAATTGAAAACCCATGAGAAAAACTATCCTACGCATGACCTAGAATTAGTGGCGCTGATATTTACCTTAAAAATCTGAAGGCACTATCTGTACGGTGAGAGATTTTAGGTGTTTTCTAATCACAAGAGTCTGAAATTTCTGTTCTTAGATAATGACTTGAATTTGAGGCAAATGAGGTGGATGGAGTTTATTAAAGATTACGACTTTGAGTTGCATTATCATCTGGGGAAGGCCAATGTAGTGGCCAATGCTTTGAATAAGAAGTTCGTGAGCAAAGTAGCGAGTATTGCCATCCGGGAGTAGGAGATGTTCGGCACTACCGGCGAGTTTGACTTACATCTTGGCGAGTCCGTCGAGTTAGCCATTTTATTTACCATAGTTGCACAACCTACCTTGGTTAGTCAGGTTATTAAGGCACAACAGCATGATCATGAGGTAGAGAGTATCCAAGGGAAGATCTCCAATGGAAAAGTATAGAAGGGTTTGAATGTTCGTTCGGACTCAAATGTGAAATACCTAGATCGCCTTTTTGTGCTAGAGTCTTGTAGAGAATAGGTACTCCAAGAGTTTTACTATTTACGCCTTGCGGTACACTCGGAAGGTACGAAGATGTACCGTGATCTATGCTACTAGTTTTGGTCGAGGGAGATGAAGAGAGATGTGGCCTTATTTGTTTCGAGGTGCCTCACTTGTGAACAAGTGAAAGCCCAGCACCAATGACTAGTGGTTTTGTTACAACCCGTACTTATAGCTGAGTGGAAGTGGTAGCATGTCACAATGGATTTTGTTATAGGTCTTCCGAGGACTCCATGAGGTTATAATGCCTTGTAGGTAGTCGTCGACTAGTTAACCAAGTCTGCGCACTTCATACCGATGCACACGAGTGACTCGGTGGATATCTTGCCAAGTTATATGTTAGAGATATAGTATGACTTCCCAGGGTCTCGATGACTATCATCTTGGATAGGGATTCGTGTTTCATGGCTCGGTTGTGGCAGACCTTACGGAGTGCCTTGGGCACTAAGTTGACCTTTAGCACTGCTTATCATCCTCAGACTAATAGACAGTCCAAATGCACTATTCAAATTCTAGTGGACATGCTTCGAGCTTGCATCCTCAACTTTAAGGGGTCTTGGGAAAGGCACTTGCCTTTGATAGAGTTTGCCTATAATAATAGCTTTCAGGCGAGCATTGGAAAGGCACCTTTTGAGGCCCTATATGGTTGACAGTGTAGATCACCTATGTATTGGACCGAGGTAGGTGATGCACCTATGTTGGGTTTGGAATTAGTCCAGGAGATGATAGAAAAAGTTGCACTTATCTGTAAGATGTTGGTTACGACTCAAAGTCGTCAAAAAGTATATGTCGACCAGAGGAGGAGACCCTTGTCTTTTGAGGTGGGCATCATGTGTTTCTTAAAATTTCACCAAGATAGTGTTTAATGAGATTTGGGAAGTGCTGGAAGTTGTCTCTGAGATTCATTGGGCATTTTGAGATTCTAAAGCGAATTGGGGCAGTGTCGATGTTCATGACATGGTTCATATCTGTATGCTCCGGAAGTATAAGCCTGATCCTTCACATGTACTAGATTGTACTAATTTAGAGGTAAACAAGGATGTCTCATAGGCAGAGAGACCAATTCAGGTGTTAGATACTCAGGATCAAGTGTTGTGAGGCAACACTATTCAGTTGGTTAAGGTGTTATAGTGACACCACGACATCAAGGAGGTGACTTGGGGGCGTGAAGCTAGGTCCGAGAGAAGTATCACGACTTGTTTGTTGATATTTGAGCATTTTATATTTATTTCATGACTTGTAATATGTGATTGTTTTGGAGAGTTGAAATTAATGTGTATTGAGTTGGACTGTTATGTCTTTTATACTGTAAAGCATGAGTTATTGTTGTTGTTAATGTATTGCTTTGTTGTCGTTGCCTTGGTTCAATTTCGGAGACTAAATTTCATAAGGGGGGAAGGTTATAACGGCCTGGGTTCAGATCCAACCCTTTTATACTCTTTGATTTGAAATCTAGCATCTATTGTTGTTGTTGTTGTTGTTGTTGTTGTTGTTGTTGTTGTTGTTGTTTAAACACCTTCTAGTCTTGTTGTTGGTTGAGAGTGAGATATTTGAATTGTTGGGTTATGTTTCGAACAGGTTGGGAGTTAGTATTTCAAAGGAAATTATGTCAATTTATTTTTTAGTTCGCTCGAGCGATCTTTTGTTTCTCCTAAAATTTTGTGTTTATAGTCTAAACTTCTGGGAATGTGGTGTTCTTCGCTCGAGCAGTCTCATTGTAGGTCTGAACTTTTGAGAGGGTATCATTCTTCATTCAAACAGTGGTTAGTTCGCTCAAGTGATCTATTTAATGGGGTTAATGTTCTGGGAGTTTGATTTCTTCGCTCGAGCCATGGTTTGGTCACTCGAGCAGTGTTTTGTGTCTGATGCTTAAGCGGTGGTTTGGTCGCTCCAACGGTCTGTTAGTGTAAAGCTACAAGGAAAAGATCTTTTTATCACTTTTCAGATCTCTCTCTCTCTCTTTCTCTCTCTCTCTCTCTCTCTCTCTCTCTCTCTAGGTCTTGCATAAATCACACTCTATAATCTAATCTGTGAGTCTCGTGGTATATTTTCTTTGGGATAAAAGATAGAGTACGAGGAGTTGATTGTTTTAATCTGAAAAAGTTCAAGTTCCGCTGTCGTTGATTTTGGGAGTGTTCTTCCCTTCTTTTCCTACTTTTGAGGTAGGGATTTCTTTCATATTTCTACATGATTTTTAGCCTTGTTATGTGCTCTTGAATAGAGTAGTGTTTTGGGTTGAATTGTATAGCGATTCTGGTTTAGACCTGACCCATCTGATGTTTTAGATCCAGGTTTTATTATTATATATGGGTGTTCTTGTCTTGTTTCCCCTTATTTCTCTTTGAGTTTGGCTTTTGGGTTGTGTTGGTTGCGTTTGAAACATGTTGGTAGCTTGTTTTTCAAACGGTTGTCGCCCAGAATTTTGCTTCTTCGCTCAAGCGACACTTCTTGCACTCGAGCAGTCTTTGTGAACTCTCAGTACTTTTGCAAGTCTGCAAAACTACTGGGAGGTTGTATTCTTCGATCAAGCGATGGTTGGCTGTCTGTAAAACTTTTGGGAGTTTGTATTTTGCGCTTGAGCGGTGAAACTTAATGTGTCTTGTCGATCGAGTGACACATCTTGCGCTCAAGCGAGCTGTGCGTATATCAGTTCGTAAATAGCCATTTTTGAGTTACTTTTTCATCCCTTGCTCTCTCGCTCTCTAAAACTCACCTATTTCCCTCAAATACACCTAGATCCATCGATCTTTTCACCCGTGTGCCTTTGTTAAAAGGATAGAGCTCGACGAGGGTGGCTTCGTTCTACTCAGAGCAAAGTTGGTTTTTGGTGTCTTTGAGTTTCCTACTCTCTCTCTCTCTCTCTCTCTCTCTCTCTCACGTGTTCTAGCTTCTCTCTCTCGTGTTCTAGCTTGAGGTAGGGATATCTCTACTAATTTTATGAGTTTTAACTTAGTTATTTGTTTTTCCTAAACAATATTGATATTTTGGAAGATTTGGGACAAACCTAGGGTTTTGGGTAAAATTAAAAATAGGGGTTTTTTTTTTCCAAATGGATCCGTGAAAATGACTTTGATGTGGAAAATAGTGTTAAGTTGCGAATAGATGGTTGACTTTGATATTTAGGATTGATTTTGGAAAGAAAAGAGGTTTTGTCTTAAATGCCTCAAATGTTGATTTTATATAAATAATGAGATTGAGATTGAAATTATGAAATTGGAATAAATGGTTGATTATGAAATTGGAATCATGTTGATGAAGATGGTGGAGTTGGATATGTATTATCACTCACCTCTTGGAAATTTAGAGAGTTTATCTTTATTGAAAATTGTTTACCTATTTAGAAATATCTGTTTTGGGCTATCGGTAGAGGATAACTATGATTGTTGTAGAATTGCATGTGAATTAGAGGAATTAGAACTAGTTTTCTCAGTCATTTGCATTGAGCATTATCTCACCCTTATACATTGGAAATGTTACTGTTTTGAGAAAATGAGTGAATCTAGGAAAAAGTTATTGTTACATCAAATAAGTTGGCCTGTGTGTCCAGGGTGAAAGTCCCCGAAAAATGGGCGTATACATGAGTGTCAATCCAGTGGACGAAATATCCGTAAAATGACAATAGTATTGCTTGTATAGCTTACGTTTACATGGGTACTGGCTCATGGTTTTCCACAAACGAAATTTCAGTGAAAGGTTGTTTTGGTTTTTTTTTTTAGATTTTCGGAATGTGATTCATTGCCATGTCTTCTATCGTAAAGGAAGTGGTTCATGGATTATGATATTACCCTAGCATTGCATGGTTTTGAAAGAGATATAAAATGTTTTTGGCACAAGCATTGCATACGCATCCACCTTATAACTTTGTTAAGATTCATATACTGTGTTTGATTATTTTTACTGGGCTTTGGCTCACCCTCTGTGGGAAAAACATTTCAGGTACTGATGATATGTCTCTACCAAGGCAATAGCTTGGGAGGACTTGGAACAAGAGCTTCTTTTGTGTATTTACTGTATCTATTTTGTATAAGCCAATGGTTTTAATTGTATTGGACTTAAATCCACTTTGGTTGTAACCAAGCACTGTCTTGGAAAGTTCTAAGCCTTTACGGCATTCATTTATCTATTTTACCTTCGTATCTTACCTTTTGTTATAATATATGCTATAGATTCAGGGATGGGCTTATGAATGTATATCTGCATATGTTACCCTTTTGTACAAGTAATTGGAACAAATGAAAGATAATTATTTCACCATTTGCTGTTATGTAATTAATATTGTGGATGGTTTATAGCAATTATTTCGGGGCATTACAAATTCGGTCGAATTTTGGTTTGGTTTGGTTTGGTTTGGGGTTGGAGTTATAAAAGAGGGATTTTCTTGAAAATGATAATATAATGGTTTTTAGCATTGAGAAATTTGGGAAATTGCTTTTAAAGTGTGAAATGTTGAAAAAAATATCTATTTAGGGGCATTTAGGAAATCCTTTGGTGTTCCTGGTATGAACCAAAGATAAGGGAATGGTTAAGATTTGAAATGATATTCTGATAACATCTGTTGGGTTGGAAAGTGAAGTTGAACGTGTATTGTTACCCCAAGTAATGAAATTTCATATTTAAACCTATCTCTTGAATTTATTGCTTGCATAGAGATATCTATTTTTGGCTATTGGTGGATGATAGTTTTGATTCTTGTAGAAATCACATGAGGACTAAGTTAATTAAAATCATTCGGTCATACATTTTTCATTCGCACATTGTTTCATCTTCATACATTGAAAAGTATTGTTTTGAGAAAAATTGGCGATGGTGAATCTGGTTAGGGGGTGTGGTTATGGTTATATTTATGTTGGCCTGTGTGTCCTTGGTGAAAGTCTAGAAACACACACGATTATGTGCCAATCTTTTCAGTTAGTAATGGTAAAATGGCTTTGGTATTGCTTGTATAACCTACTCGGAAACACGTACGTAGAGATTCCTAGTATTGTGTATTCACTATCATGTTTTCTGTTTTAAAAAGTGTTGATTTATAAACATGGCATTGCATTATTTGAAAGAGAAAAATGTAACATTTTGGAAAATGGTGTTTATGTGTACTCACCATATGACTTTCTTAAGCATCATATAGTATATTAAAGTAATCTCTACTAGGCTTTAGCTCACCCTATGTGGAAATCAACTTTCAGGTGTTGATGGTATGCCTTTGCCAATGACTTAGCTTGGGAGGATCTCGGAGATGAAGGCTCATTTATTTTGTATTTGTAAATATCTTTTGTACAAGCCTAGGGCTTTTATATTTATTGGGCTTGACCCACTTTGATTGTAACTAACTATCGTCTTATGTAGCTATTAGGACATGAACTTCTCTTCTCTTCTTTTCATTTCTACATATATATATATATATGTCACATGTTATAGATTCATAGCTTAGGGTTAATGAATGTATTAATACATGTGACATCAGTCTTGTAATACTTCATAAAAATCAATGAAGTGGAAGATAGTTTTGAGAAATACTTGTTAAGTTATATGATTTAAAGATTTATGTTAATGGGCTTTTTACATGCCTGGTGAGAGTTATGAGTGTCTGTTGTCTATAAATTTTGAGGCGTTACAGAAGAGAGACATCCACAACCACTCACAAATCCTGATATCTATTTAGGAGTAGCTAAGTTAGCATATTCAGGAGTAGAATAGTGATAGTTTTTCCAACCCTCATTTCTTTTTCTCGGTCGATTTATGTATTTTTTAGTTCTTTGTTCTTGTTTAAGTTAATGCAACTTGTAGTAAGTGACAATTTATTTGAATAATATATATTCTGTTATGTTTTATCTCTTCTTCATCTAATTACCTCCAATTAAGTCCTTAATTTAATCAAGACATGAAACTCAACCACAAAGTCTGATTATTTTTGTGTGTGTGAAAATTAATTTAAGTTAATCATTGTGGATTAGCTTTAAGCCGAATTTTTGCTAACAACTTTACTTTTGGCATCTTATAATAAATAAAGTGTGAATATGATTACTCTAAAAACCGCTTGATTGAAATTCAACTCATAAATGTTTTGATTTAAAGTTACTAACAATTGGAGCCAATCTATACAGGGTAAAATCTTAGCTTTAATTAAAATCCTCGCAAGTGAATAGTGAAATTAGTTTTTCGAATGAGTCGATTTAGTGGGCCAAATATTGAGTTATGAAAAAAAAAAATCTTAATAATCAAATTAAAGTTAAACACATATTTTAGATCAATTAATTTTTCAAATTGAATTTTGATCAAGTCAATACAAAATTCGATTGAAATAAATTGAACAACCCACAACACCCTTGGACTGGCCCGCTTACACCCTCATGGCTGGTTTGTTTTAATCCATTGGTGAAAGGATTAGATTAAGGGTTCAGTGCCTTTCATGTTGTCATCTTAACTTAAGAAAGCATTTGTATTTGATAGGTTCATTTTGAGATTGATTTCAGTGATCCAAACCGTTCATTTTTCAAGACTTGTTGAGAAGAATATTCATAAAAAAAAAATCAAGATTATTAGACATCAGTAACTATATATTTGAATCATATTTGTTTTTTAAAAAAATGGACGACCAATATAATTTTAAAAATAACTATTCATTTTTTGTATTACAAATTTGATTCAAACATATAACTACCGATGTCCAATTATCTTCTTTTTTTATATAAATATTCTCATCAACGAGTTCTAAAAAATAAATGATTCAGATCACAAAATTGATTCCAAAATAAGCCTACCAAACTCAAACGCTCTCTCAAATTAGAATGGCCAACTTAAAAGACACTACAACATATAAGAGTTTTAGAGACCAAATATTTTGATTTTTAAAAGTAAAATTTTTGTTGCAAAAGGCATTTAGGGACCAATTTCTATCGTCATGAGGATAGTCTTTAAAAGGTTGTCCCGCAAAGTAAAAAACAAGGCTTTTAGCGACAAAATTTTGAAAATGTCACTAATAAATAGAATTTTAGGAAAAAAATAATTTGGTCTCAAAATAGTTTATTTTTTGAGACAAAAAATTTGGTTCCAAAAAGATAATAATTCATCACTAATATCTAATTTTTGTTGCTAAAAATATAATAACGACACTTTTCGTAATAAAAATATTTGATCCCTAAAAAATAATTTTGTCTTTAAATTTTAGACTTTAAAACCTTAATTTTTTATAATGAGAAGTCAAACCCGTTAACTTAATAATCGAATGGGTATTACATAAATCTCATTTATTTTGCAATAATAGTAGAACTAACAGTTGTATTGGACTACGAATCCCCTCAAAAGGGTATTAGCAATCTAGTGGTTATTGATTATTCTTGGAGTACGGTCATGTGGTGCTTTAAAATGTTGTGATTGGTGGAGAAGGTATGATCCATAATTTTGTGTCAAGTGATTGAAGAACATGTGGAAGTTTGATGTATGATGATTAATGGAGTATGAACACGTGGCGCTCCAAGAATATTGAATAGTTTTTCCTTGTGAGTATGGAGGGTTGTGTTAGGGGTGAGCATGGTTCGGATTGGACCGGGTTGGGGTAAAATCAGGACCAATCTGTTATCTAGGGTTCCTGAAAAATTGGAACCAATCCAATCCAGTTAAATCGTAGAACCAATCCGAACCAATCCATTTAAATACGGATTGGATCAGTTTAGGACCACGGATTTACATAATTAAATAACAAAAAATATATATATAACACTTTAATTTCATAAAAATATAAATATAACATCATATTAGTTTCACAATAGCAACATGTCTCGACATATTATTCTAGAATTTAAACAATTATAAAAAAACTGATTCCACCATAAATATTTCGACCATTACAAATTAATGCTAAAAACTAGCAAACAAAAGTAATAAAAGAAGATACTATGCGAGTTTAGATTTGATTTAAGTTTTATATGAAATAAGAGAAGATACTATGGAGGAGAGTATATAATAAAAATATAAACTATTTGTATACGGTCCGGATCGGTTCCAATCCGGAACCGTGGTGTTCAATCCGGAACCAATCCATGAACTACGGATTTTTAAATTTTCAATCCGGAACCGAACCACGGATTCGAAAAACCAATCCAAATCTACTGGATTGGACTGGACTGGATCGGATTACGGATTTCACGGATTCCTTGCTCAGCCCTAGGTTGTGCTTCAAAATCTAATTGGAAGTGAAAATACCATTTTACCCCCAATGTACACAAATAATAAAATTCACATTTTATATATTGAGAATTTTTACATAAATTCACAATATTTTAGACAAACAAAAATAATTTATCTTATATCTCTAATCTAATATCACCATACTAGTTAATCCCCTCAATCAATCTTAGGGGTCATTAGCAAGTGGCTATTTTAGTTAAAAAAATTATAAAGTGGCCAACTTATACAAAAAAAAAATTCAAAAGTTCTTTCTCATTCACACTACAAAGTCAAATATTCCTTTCCATTTACAATTTTTTTTTTGCATATTTTTGCTTGAAAAGCCAAAACATATAAAATATATTAATTTTATTGACCTCATATTTTAATAATAAAAAAAACTAAGAAACCATTGGAAAAGCAAGACTAATCTTGCAATGATACTTTAAGTGAGTAGTTTAAGCGCATAACATAATTAGTGGTAATGTAAAAATATTACAAAATTATCATTAAAAAATTATTGTAAAAAATTCTATTTCGAAAAAGTCGCTTCGCAAAATGACGGTCATGTACTAACAATCATATTCAATCTAATCTAAGCAAAGAAACATGGGGCAATTATATTTCAGGGAAACAATGGAAAAAAAAATTAAAGTTTTCATGATGGTACAACTCTTCTGGATGCATGATGTAAATTTATTCATATACTTGGTAAAACTCCTCTTATATGTTAGAGTTGCACCCCAAAAAAAAAAAAATTCTATTTTTAATATAATTTTTTTTCCCCCATTGCTCCATGTATTTGCAATTTCCCCCCCAAAAAATAGTCACAACTCTAGGCTGAGTAACCACCAAAGATTGAATATACGGAAAATTGCAAATCAACGGTAAGATAAAAAATAAATTGCAAAATCATGAAAAAATTTGTCACTTTAATTATTAAAGTTGGTAAGTATCATTAATTTACAATTTGTTTTGAACATTGAATTACAATTCCCCTTGAATATAGGAAAAATTATTAGTTGGTCCTGAAGCACTACGTGGTCATGCTCCAAACCAATCACAAATTCTCATATCCCCTTATATTTTCCAATCACTCAACACAAAATTGTGGGTCATATCTCCTCCACCAATCATAATGTATGTGGAGTTCCATGTGGCGCTAAGGCTGCAAATAAACTGAGTTGTTCATGAACAAACTCAAGTTCAGATTGTTAAGGGTTGTTCGAACTCGGTTTCGCTTACCGAATAAATGAGCTCAAGCTTAAATTTTAAGCTCGTATAACAAACGAGCCAAATCCAAGCTCAATAATATTTGATTCGATTAAGCTCGCGAGCTCAAATATATATATTTACAGGTTAAAACTTTTCGAACTTTTTTATTTATTTGTTAATTTATATTTATATTAATTTATATATTAATAATAATAGTAATAGTATTAGTAATAATTATTAATTTAATTATTAAAAATAAATCAAACATGTTTGGAAGCATGTGCTTTGGCTGCCAACAGCTCTATTTTATATGTATTGTTTCTTTCCTTGAACGATGTGGGCCTTTTTTGTGCAATTCCACTCAATGGCAAAATGACGTCATTTGTTAACTCATGTTTCAAACAATTTGGAGTCCCACATCGTTTACACTATGTATTTCAAGGTAGATAGATTTATGTTTAAGTGTAGTAAGCTCTAGGTATTTCTTGGGGTTCTCTTGGCCAACGAATAATTACAAGCCGAGCTTGAGTTTGCAAAAATTTTACAAAGCCGAGCTCGAGTTTAGATGTTTTGGCTCGCTTCAAGCTTGAGTCAAGCTTGAACAGTTAAAAAATAAATGTAACCGAACTCAAATGTAGTTAAATTTGACTCAACTTGGCTTGATTGTAGCTCTACGCGACGCTATTCCTAAACCAACCAATAACTTCTCTGAATATAGGGCACATGATTGATATTTTTCAAGCCCAAAAGGCATTATTAGGTCACAGAAATTGTGACAAATGAGAGATTATTTGGTGATCTTAGATCATAATGTTGTTGAACGTCATTTATTACTTGACAAGTATTAAGGCCTCGTTTGGGAAGTTGGTCATTTTAGTTAGATTCTTAACTTTTTGACTATTTTAACTTATTAGAAAAGTTGTGTTTGGGAACATAATTGATTTTTTTGTAGTTAATTTGATTGTTCTTATAGAAAAAGTGAAATACTTATGGATTGAAAATGACATTTTGTATCATCAACTATTTTATCCTATTTTTATTGGCTATTTTAGTCCAAACAGCCCTTCTCAAGTAGGGCCTAAGTAATCTCCTACAGAGCCAACAAAAAATATTGGATCACCTGTTTTAACTAATGAATATCAAGTTGGGACACAATATGTATGTGTTCCAGTGCTACCAAATAATTTTTGGGTTTGGTTTCCTTTTAATTGTCATCTTAACTTGAAAGAAGGTTTAGGCTTAGTAGGCTTATTTTAGGACCAATTTCGATGATTTAAACTATTTAAATTTTAGGACTCATAAAGTAAAATATTCATATAAAAAAATTAAGATGATTGGATATTGGTATCTACATGTTTAAATTATATTTGTTTTTAAAAAAAGAACAACAAATATAATTTCAAGAATAGCTTTTCATTTTTGTAATACAAATTTCATTCAAACATATAGTTATCGATGTCTGATCATTTTAATTTTTATATTAATATTCTACTCAACGAGTCCTAAAAAGTGAATAATTCGGATCACCAAAATCGACCTCAAAATAAACTACAAAATTCAAATGTTCAATCGAATTGAGATAGCCAACTTGAAAAAAGTCAAACATTAATTTCTCCACAAATGGAGATAATGATTTCTTTCTTTCACTTTTTTATTTGGATAAATTACAAATACATACCATCAGGTTTGTTTAAAATATAAATTGCTCACTGTAATTTGAAAAATTATAAATATCTTTTGTTAGAATTTTTTATTTAACAGAATAAATTGAAAAAATAAAGTTTCTAACTGCTCTCCTATATAATAATGAAATTACCTAAATTATTAATTAAATAAATTTATGATATCATTAAAAATGATTAATTGAGTTGATGATTTATTAATAAAATGGACTACTTATTATGAAATTTGAAATTTGAAGGAGCGAGATATAATTTCTAAAATCATAAGGAATAATTTGTATTTTAAATATTTTTAATTCACCCTCTTTTTGTTTATTATTATGCTTTTGGTTTCCAATTGAGTCTAGCAGCGAAGAAAAAGCACAAGTAAATTTTGTGGTGATGAACAATTGGAATTTTTGAATGAAATCATATGATACACAGTTTGGCACGGTTTTAAAATGTTTTCATTATTATTAGTTTTTTTTTTAAAAAAAAAAATAATAATAAAAAATTCAGAAGCACTCATCATTTTCGTATTTGTTGTGAAAAAAAAAAAGAAAAAAAAAGTAATTTTAAAATATTCTATTAAAAAAGTGTTAAAAAAATTGAAAGCAGTTTATCAAATAAATTTTCAGTATGAACTTTCATTTTTAAATGCGTTAGTGACATATTAAACGCGTTAATTTGTAAAATTTGGCAAACATTATTATGGCCCATCCTCTTTGTTGCTATCGGTTGGGGCAATCTCAGATCACCTAGAGGGACGAATCGACTTCAACTTATAAGCGTATAGGCCCCTCAACCTGTTAGAGTGCATTTTTCTTCCGAGGAGGAACAAAGCCGTGAGGCCAACGGGTATCTGCGCCCACCTCGCCAAAACGGACAATATTGTGGCATGCACGCACATTTGGCGCTAGAAGGAGGGCTTGTCTCTTCCCCTGCTATTGTGGGCCCAATCCTCTGGGGGCTTATGTGTGGGCAATCCCACATCGCCTGGGGAGATGGACCAACTTCACCTTATAAGCGTACTGACTCTTCAACTTGTTACAATGCTTTTAAAGCCGTGAGAGGAGGGATGGCCAACTCCGTCTCTCAACCCCAGAGCGGATAGTATTGTGCTCTGCCGGCTGAGCTGTTCCAGCACTCATCCAGAAACAACACGTTTTTCCTCTAGGAGGAACAAAGTCGTAAGATCAACGTGGACAATATTGTGGCAGGCACGTGCATTCGTACTGGCCCCTCAACCATCCTCCGTGAAGGAACAAAGCCGTGAGGACGACAGGACTCCACGCCCCCTTGCCAATATGGTGAAAGGCACGCAAGCGCCAAACACACGCATTCGTACCGGCTCCTCAACCTGTTATAACACATTTTCTCCATAGAAGGAATAAATCCGTGAGGCCGACAATGCTCCACACCCACCTCACCAAAGCGAATAATATTGTGACAGACACGCACACTATCTATGGTCCACCGTCCGAACTTATCAAACTTGAGAATGATGGGTCGAAAATAACCACGACTATTTTCCAAAAATAATAAGTAATAATAATAATTCACAAATCAAACAAGAAGCATTCACTAGTATTTATCCCTCACACAACGACTTTTAAAAAAGTGAAATGGTCCTAATTCTAGAAGATCGTGTCATGTAATTGATGTCCACTATCATCCCATCATAATTGCCAAACATTCGAGCCATTTTTTTATGAAGTTGTCACTTGGGTTGAGTCATCTCAGGTTGAGATTTTAACATAAAAAAATTTTAAAATTTTATAAAATTTATTATGAGTTTTATTTTGATAATTTGAATTATTTATTTTATAAAGTTCTCAATATATATTATGCACAAAAAAAATTTAGGTCAATCTGATTCATAATTTTTTCATTTTATTACATTTATCTCTAAAAAAATAAATGTTTATTTCAAATATATATTTGTCGTCCATTTTTTGGAGATAAATGCGATAAAATAAAAAAGGTACGATTGTTGGATTGACCTAATTTTTTTCATGAATAATATACATTAAAAGTCCTATAAAATGAACGGTTTAGATCAGTAAAATAGAACCCCCGGTGAGTTGTGTATATCTATTAAAGTCTCTCATATTGAGATGTTAACATAGGCGGAACCCAACCCTACTCATTTAAAAGGATGTATCTTATATAAAATGTCATAATTATATCATTTTTTATCATTACTTATTTGTTTCAATGAAAAGCATTTTATCTTTAGTTGTGTTTTTAAAATTAATGTAGTAATTGTTGAATTAGTGGTGATAATGGCGACGACAGATTAGAGGTAGAGGTAGAGGTGGAGGTATTGAGGTGGTGGTAACGGTTGTAACGCCTCAACTTTTATTATCCAATGAACATTAACATTACCATTACCATCACCATCATTATAATTCAATTCCATAATGAAACATGCAGATGCTATAACCATTAATGTGATGAAACAATAAAAGTTCCCTCTTGTTCATACATGTAATGCAAATGAACTACAAATAAATGAAGTATTGCTGCTTACATAAATAAATGAAACAAAATGGTTTAAACCTCTATACATAATATCAGCATTTTGCCAAACAGATAATGGCCTTGTGGCATATAGGTAACGATGATTTCAAATCTAGAATAACTCCTCAAGTTATGTATCTGAAAAATTATCAACAACGTAGAATGAACACAAAAGTCCAGTAGATATCTCAAATGATTCTAAAAATAATAACATACATATAGCTATGATCATGAATGTTTCACATTATAAGACAAAAGTAACATGACTATTTATATTTTCAAAGTATTCATACAAAAATATATATTTTCCTAAAAATCATTCTTTATCAATCCAAGAAAACTCATTTGTTTATTATCGGTTCAATACATTGTTTCAAATCCGAAGAGATTTTCAAATCTAAATCATATCCCATAGTGCAACATCAACTACACAAATGCATATAATTCCATAATAAATGTCTCTATGGACATACGCACACAAAAGTAAAGCCTTTAAGTCATCTTTTGTTACTCAAGAATTAATCAAGTCCCTAACCTTTCAATCAATTATTTTTATTTTTATTTATTTTGTTTATTTATTTATTTATTTTTTTGTAATTAAGAAATTTACCACATTCAACATATGAAACCTATTCTACAGTGTCCTTGATGGGTCGTTTCACACACCAAAAAAATAAACTCTAAACTATACCAAATTCCTTAGAATAATGACAAGTCCAGGTATCGATCCACAGGGACAATTGTGAAATTAAACTAATTTAATTGTTAAATTACTAAATTAATTTTGATGAAAGAGATAGTTGTTCATAACCTAATAATAATTAAATTAAACAAAGCGATCAAACTAGCGATTAAAAATGAAACTGGAATTACTAATGGTGGAAAAACCTACGGTAATGAATTCACCACTAGTTACATAAATAAGGTTTCAATTTGAGACTCAATTATGTTGTGGTTCGAATTAAATAATACTTCGCAATTACAAGCTCGAAACATTTATCAATAAAATTAACATGTTCAACGTATAGGCACGAACCATCTCAAGTAGTACGAGTTGTTCGCTCTAAATTAGGATAGCAACACGACTCGTCCCTCGTAGTATGGCTTGTCTCATACCTTAAACATGAAAGAGTAGAAAACCATTGTATGGAAAGCGTTCAACAATCACAGAAAGTAGAATACTTAAAGAGATAATAGAAAAAATATATTTGAAACTTCTTAAACACCATACAATTTGTTTAAACTTTTACATAATCAAAATGCAAAGAGAAAACCCTATTTACTTGGCTAAGGTTTCATCAAAACCCTAGAAAGAGGAGCTTAACCACTCATGGACGAGTAGGAAGAGGTGGAGGAAGAAGAAGCCACCATGGGAGACATTCATCAAACTTCAAGTTCTTTTCTTCCAAACCCTAGCCTGCCTCTCTCTCTCTCTCTCTTCTCTGAAATATTTTCGAACCTGGTTACAACCTCTTTTTCTTCCTTTTATTCCCAGCAAAAGAGCCTTAAATTTTCATGCACGTAACCCTAGGTGGGCCGCTCGAGCGGTGGAGCTTGGCTACATGTGCGGTGAGGTGGCAAGCTGAGACTTTTCACTACTCGCATGGAAAATCTGCTTTTGTGCCATTTTTCGCTCGAATTTGCATATTGCCTGCCAAATCTGCACAAGTGCACAAAACACATCATCTCCACCAAATAAATAAAATTCAAAGACTATAAATGTAACTTAAGTGGCCTCAATGTGGTACCTTTCGGCCTACATCAGTCCTCATAAACGTCCACCTCGTTCTAGGCTCAAAGCACAAGGTAAATGGAACATCCATCACAATATATATACATATCCCAATAGAACTGACAAAATAATTCCACATACTTCCACGTTTTACCAGCCACTCACACACACTTCTATCTATCCCTGGAGTCCACATGGAGTCCTTGAGTCTAAGTCATATAACTCTCTTCGTCAACTCAATTGACCCCAACATTTATGCTTAAATGGCAATCACATGCTTCACATCACTTATAAGAAGACTGATAAGGTCAACGAAAACTCACAAATCGCACCAATCTGAACACTCCTCACAACAAGCACGAACATTACTCTCTTCACTAAGAGACATCAGTCTCATACTGCCTCAAGGAATACTCTCAACCTTTCACTCAGTAGCTCTCACCAATTCAACAAAACTCTAATGGGTTACCACCCTAACTATGCATGCATAGACTAATACAACTCCACTCTCACTGTATTCCAAAACTAGTCACGACAACACACAAATGCTCATTTCCAACAAACAACTAAAAATAAGACTGACAGGCCATCACATACGCAACTCATGAAACCACAAACAAATAAATAACGATACAAAGATTATCGATTCTAACAATGACTTCTCAAATCAAGGAAGTTTCAAAATTTGTTACATGCCCAAGCCATTGGGATAAACATACAAATATATATATATACATATGCAACATCAGTGGGCATGAAGTCCTACATATAACAACATAACATTACATAATTCAAAACAACAAAACTCCACCACTCTCTAACATTATCTCCGTCCCTGCCTAGACTATTGAAACTAGGTCTACCCATGGCCTAACTGGTTGCACCTAGAGCGAAATGGTGGCCCTCTATTTCGAGATTGACTCGAAGGGGTCAAAGCCTTGTTGGGCCTCCCCAAGGATGAGTCCGAAGGAGCACAAGTAGATTGAGGCAGAAACTGTGCCTGTGACTGAGATCTTGCTCGTCTCTAGCTTTTACTAAGCCTACTATACCCTCGAATGGTAGGAATTTCCAAAATGACCTCTTTCTCTCCACCCCTACCAACTTCCAAAATGGTGGCTTCCATATGAGCCGCCACATCTACAAGTGCATAATAGTTCCTATGCATAGTGCCAACAACTTTTCCTTGAATATTATTGCACAACCTCATCTCAAACTTAATGCAACGATGCTCCTCAGTTACCAACTTTGGAGTCAACCTCAACAAACTGGTGAATCTCACCTCAAACAGTGCCAAAGGTTTAGTATCCTGGCGCAACTTTATAAATTATTTCCTTAACCTTTCCAGAGCAAAATGAAGAAAATATTTGGCCAAAAAAGCCTCGGAGAATAAACCAAGTCGTGCCTATAGTGGTCCTCGCATGCTTCCACCAATACTTAGTCTCCCTTCAATTGGAAACTTGCCAATGCAATACTCAATCCATCATCGTCGACTTTGAGCATACCAACAGTCTTGGTGATATGTTCTTGCTAATCATCTACCTCTAATGGTTTAGGCTTCCCCTTGAACTCAAGTGGATTTGAGCGAAGAAACTCCTTAGTAAGCTTAAGGGCACAAGCATCGTCTCCCTTACTGTGAGCTAGAGCCTTTCTCACCACTCTCATAATCTCAGGTGCAATCTCCTTCCCCACTGCCAGTGCTGCTAGAGTGGGTGCTACCGGAACTATTGTGCTCCTACTAGCACTTCTATCCTCAGCACGTCTCCTATTTCCTCATGTAGATATCCTAACAAATAAAACCAAATTAATGAAAGAAAATGATAGCCTTCTCCAAGTCACTCACTCACCACCGCTAAGCTACTAAACCCACTTAGTCTATCATTCATGCAACATATAAGTAACTTGAACACTTAACTACATAATCGAGCCAAGTCCAAAAAGATAACTACTCGCCTCGGAACTCTCAAGGAATTGTCACAAGAAACCACATTGATCAAGCGTGTTTCCAATGAAACCTCAAATCAAGTTAATCGGCTACAAGCACTATCCATGAAACTTGACCCCATGCTCATAAAAATGCAACACATAAAGTCCTAACACTTAACCTATCTATATGCAATGTTCTCACCAAGTGTAACCAAGTCCCTTGGGGTAAAAACCACTTCCCACAAGCCTAAATTATTCAAACCCCGCTCGCTCTGATATCAAGTTGTAACGCCCCAACATTTATTACTCGATTAACATTACCATCACCATCACCATCATTATAATTCAATTCCACAATCAAACATGTGGATGCTATAACCATTAATGTGATGAAACAATAAAAGTTTCCTCTTGTTTATATATATAATGCAAATGAATTACAAATAAATGAAGTTTTGCCTTGAGGCTTACATAAATAAATGGAACAAAATGGTTTATTCCTTTATACACAACATCAACATTTCGCCAAACAAATAATGGCCCTGTGGCATACAGGCAACGATGTTTTCAAATCCATAATAACTCCTCAAGCTATGTACATGAAAAATTATCAACAACGTGGGCTAAACACAAAGGTCCAATAGAGATCCCAAATGATCCAAACAATAACAACGCACATATAGCTATGATTATGATTACTTCACATTATATGATATAAGTAACATGACTTTTTATATTTCCAAAGTATTCATACAAAAATATATCTTTTTCTGAAAATCCTTCTTTATCAATTCAAGAAAACTTATTTGTTTCTTATCGGTTCAATACATTGCTTCCAATCCAAAAAGATTTTCAAATCTAAATTATGTCTTATAATGCAAACATAACTATACAAATGCATATAATTCCTCAATAAATATCTCTATGGACATATGCACACAAAGGTAAAGCCTCTAAGTCATCTTTCATTACTCAAGAATTAATCCAGTCCCTAACCATTCAATCAATTTTTAATTTTTTTAAATTTTTAATTTTTTTGTAATTAAGAAATTTACCACATTCAACATATGAAACCCATTCTATAATGTCCTAATAAACATCCACCTTGTTCTAGGCTCAAAGCACAAGATAAATGGGACATCCATCACAATATATATACATATCCCAATAGAACTGACAAAATAACCACACGTACTCCCATGCTTTACTGGCCACTGGCACCGAAGACAATAATGCACCCATCGTATCACAATTCATATATGAAAATGATGATGCAACACAGTCACAAAGGACAAACCGGCTTCATCAAGCCTCAACCACCACAACACACTTTACTGGGCACGAATCCGGAAGGAAAAGGAACCGATCTCAAAATGCCACACTTTACCGAAACTCAGCCGGAAGGAAGAGGAACCTTAGCACACTTTCCCGGACAAAACCCGGAAGGGAGGGGCATCTATATCAATGCGCCATGCTTTACTAAGAGTTAACTAGAAGGAAACAGACCCCTTATATAGGACCTTTTTCGTCCAACTCATCACATAACACATCATTTTAGATTACATAATCTAACACACAACATTTGACACAAAAAACTTATTTAGTAGCAAACAATACCATCTTCCACCAATGGCCAATGACAGAACCTCTAGAGACACTATTCTCATAAAGCAATAGGCTCAACAGCAATAACATTTAGCCCGAGGAATAAACCATTTCATTTTCTCCATTTAAAATAGAGTTTCACAAAATACCTGTTTAATTTCAAACACCAATCTCGTTATTCCAAATCTCCAGTTCTTACAATAGTTTGTGAAAACCCCCTTTTTAATTGTCAAATCTCAATTTGTTCATATACTAGGTAACCCAACACTTACATTACATAGGCCAAATGATCACAACACTCTATTTATCCATTTCTAGGAATCAAAGCTCTACTTCATTAAGGTAAATGCATAGCTTGATAATTACACAACCTTAACTTTTTTCCACAATATCCAAGCATCTATTATAAATTAAGGATTAGTTATCACAATCCTTATACGCATGATTAACTAACTCACAATATCCCAAATTATCAATAGCAAGTGATTAAAACTCTCAAAACTCAAAACCCTAACCCAATTTCATGCTTTATAAAATCACACATCAAAATCATGCTTATAGTGTAATAAAATTACCACATGTCTATTTATAATGAGGTATTGAAAATGAGTAAAGAAATCCCTACCTCTTGAAGCGAAAAGAGGGGAAGCTGAAAATCCAACGGTGACGAAAACACTATCCACTCAAATTAAATGAAAGCCCTCGCCAAGTTCTATGTTTTGGTATATAGAACTAAAGATAAAAAATGATTAGAAAGAGATGAAACCTAAGCTTGAAAGGCTTAAAGGGTCAAAAATGGTAACCAAGAGAGAGAGGAGAGAAAAGATCTAAAAAGGTCACTTTTTGACACACACAGTCTTATATAGAAACACCATCGTGGGTGTGGTCTAACACTTCGTGGGCATGAGTCACACAATCACAGCCGTGGTCCACACATTTGCGGGCATGAGTATACTAGTCGCGGCCATCCATCGCGATCCGTCGCAAGCAACGCAACTGCTCGAGGACAACAGACCCAAAGGTGGTGTTTGGTCGTGGCCCATCACGAGCGCTACCCTCAAATTACGGGGCCAATAACAATGTTCGCGGGCGCGAACAGGTAAGGTCAAAACTGTTGAGTTGCTATTCCGAAGCTCGCCCAAAGCATTCCAAAGTCTAAACTCAACAAGGTAAGGTTAAAGTCAACCGAAACAACCTCGTGTTCCAACCAAAAATGCAAAAAGAGTTGGGTCTTGACCCGAGCCACATCAACAATAGTGGTGTGGCGGTAGTGATGGTGGTGGTGATGATGGTAGTGATGAAGTCGTGGTAGCAGCGATGACAGTAGCCGAGACAACAGTGATGGTAGTCGTGGTCGTAGTGGTAAGTGACGGTAATGTGAAGGCATTGGTAAAACTTTAATTCAGAAAATATTTTTACCTTTTAAAAGTGAAAAATATTTTGCTTTGACCATGAAAAAGTTTTCCATTATACCAAATGCCAAAAAATGAAAAATCATTAACAAATATTCACTAAAAACAAAAAAAAATACGAAAACTTAAAAACTCAATTTTCAAAAAACCTAATCCAAAAAACTCAAACCAAACACAGTAATTGACGCTCAATTTCCCAAAATTCCCCCTCCAAAATTGATGACAAAATAATTTCCTCACCAAAAGTCTCAAAAGATTAAACATTATTGGTGATGAAAATATATTCCTCACCAAACAGTCTCAAAATATTTAAAATCAAGTTTTTCAAAAAATATATATTTTTAATTATTGGTGACGAAAATATATTTCTCACTAATAATTTTATAATTTGTGACAAATTTTTTCTCACCAGAAGTCTTAAAATTTTGGCACCACCTAAAATAATAGTGGAAAAACCTTCAGTGACGAAATTTAATTTTTTCTCACCTAAAAAGAAATATTTATTGGCAAAAATAAATTTCATTACCTATTATTTTTATTTTGTTATTATTTGTGACAAAATTTTATAATTCGTCATGAATTATTCTTATTTAGTGACAAAATTGATTTTCTTCACTACTTTTCGTTACCATAAGTTACTTTTGTTGTAGTGTTTTGAAGCATAACGAAAGACTTTTTCGGTGATAACTAAATACAATCACAATATTTGTAGACACCTGTAATAACCCCGACCCGTAATTAGCTACTAATCGGTAATTAAGGATGCTAATGGGAGGATTAAAATGAATTACGTGTTTATTATGTAATTTGCATCATAATTGGTCGTCTATCTGTCGACCGTTAAACTAATTGTTCATGTTTAATGGTTTAAATTGTAAATTGAAGGCCTTATCGGCGACCGAAGCAGAAATTGATTAATGTTTTATGATCACTAGAATTAATGTGATTTTATGGTATAACTAATTAAAATGTGATTTGGTATGATCAAATTAGATTAAAATAAGCTAATTAAAGAGTTGGCCTTAACTACCATTTTGCCACCTTTAGTGGCCTATTTCTCCAACACATTTGAGCCTTATTTCATAACATATTTTCAGCCATTTTGAGAGTGTAGAACCGGCTAGAGAGAGAGAGAGAAATAGGAAGAGTTAAACTCAACATGAATTTTGCTTAGAAAATTGGAAGATTGAAGGAGTTCTACGAAATTGAGCTTCTCTACCTTGAATTGAAGGCTCTAGGTAAGAATTAAACCCTTAAATTGTGAACCTAAGCCATTTAACATGAGATTTCTTCAAGGTTATGAGTTTAATCATGTAATGGAGCTTAGAATGAGGAGTTGAGTTTCAAATCATGCATGCATGCATAAATTCTTGCGTTTTGAAGTTAATTTTCATAAAAACTTCCATGCATGTTTACATATGGGTTGAAGACCATGATATCATCTTATTTTCTAGCAAATTACCAAGTTTGATCATGTTATGGAAGGTTTAAAGTGGGAGAAGTTCTTGCATGTCATGTTCATGAATTGATTTTTGGGTTTCAAGTTGTTTTCATAGAGATTCTTGCATGCATGTCCACATTATTGGTTTAATCCGTGAGTTCATCTTGTTTTCTACCTAATCATCAAGTTTTAAGTTGCTTTGAGGTATTTGATCATGCTTTAAGAGGTTTGAAACAAGAAAAGTTCATGCATATCACATAGAAATCATGTTCATGAATTTTGGTTTGAAATTGGACTTAAATGAACTACCCTTGGGCCTTGATTTCTCAAATTAATCTTTGAAACATGTAATATTATGAGTCTTGAAGTGTTTTCCAGAAAATTAGCCCAAGAGGATTGGTTTTGATGCACCAAAAGTCGAATTTGAACTTGAGGATGCAATCTGGAAATTCCAGAAAATTGCATCCACGCTCGAGTAAAGGAGTTCTCGCTCGAGCGACCACTTTGAGATCGTGCACTCCGCTCGAGCGACCAAAAGTCCGCTCGAGCGTGAAATGCAAGCTCCCAGAAGTTTTGCATCATTTGCAGATCGCTCGAGCGAAGGAATGTGCGCTCGAGCGACCACTCATATTTTTGCATGTCCGCTCAAGCGAGGAAGTCTACGCTCGAGCGAGGAAAGATTCGCTCGAGCGAGGACCTAAAATTTTGAAATTTTGCCTAAGTGTTTCAAGGCATGTTTTGACATCCTCATTGCATCTTAGGCATTCCTAAGCCTTAATTGAGCTATTGTAATGAGGTTATGGGTTAGAAACACACTAATGAATGAACGTGCTAAGTTAAGAGAATACAAGGGTGTGTGTGTTCTAACATTGTGATAAGAATGAACATGAACCAACGTAATGAAAGCTAAGCCGTGTTGGCCAAGTACATGTGTAATGATGAGATACGTTGTGTTATGTGCCTTTGTGATTGTCGATCAACGTCCGAGAAGTGATTGACCATCTACGGAACCACTGTGAGTAGCGTTATTGTAAAGATACGTTGATATGAAATTATGTTCCAAATGTGATATATCAAGCTATGATTTCTGAAATGATATATGTTTCTGTGAACGAAGATCCATGTTTGAAATCTATTATGGCATCCATAGATAGTCCCAAGTCATGGGGGACGGCATGAAAACGCGGGTCCATGACATTTACGAGATCTCGTTAGCCACTTCATTGTGGTGATATGTGTTTAATCGGTGTCCGGGACCGGTTACTCTAGTCGGAAGACGTTATGTGATATGTTCGATATGTTCTATGGGATATGCCATTATTATGTTCTGATATGAGATGACTATGATTATGCTATGATCTGTTTTATACGTATGAAATGTTCGGAATTCGTTCACTAACCCCTTTACCTTAATGTTATTCACTGGGTTTTAACTCACTGTTTGTATATATATGTATATAGGTGAGCATTCTGGAGTGCAAGCCCGAAGGCTTTGTAGAGGCTGTGTTTCTGTTGTCAGCCAACCATTGCGCCTCACGTGGAGGTTCCCGAAGTGTCTTGGATTCAAGTTTTGATTAGTCCTGTATATGTAAGACTTGATTTGACTATGTTGGTTGTACTTAAAAGTATATGTAATGTGTGTGGGTATAATGTATGGTTGACTATCGGATATGCATATAAAGTTTTAATTTTTTTTGTTTCATATAAGTCAACACAGCTCATTGGACAACTATATTATGTATTATTGCTTCCGCAACCCCTTATCTTATGCTTATCTGTTCAGAGGCCTTCGGTAATCCCTGGATTACTGGCCGGTTAGGATGCTAAACCTATAGGGGCGGGTTTGGGTTGTGACAGAATGGTATCAGAGCACGAGTTATACCGCACACACGTGTCCATATGAGCTATAGGATGTCGTAGAAATGAAATAGGGACATTGCATTATCATGTGTAACTATGTGAACATAGATGAATTGAAATTGAACCTATATGCATGATCACAGAAGTTAAATGGAAAAACATGTCTTGATAATTTCAAATACCAAATGTGAAATCTGTATGAGCACGAACGTATGAAAGTAAAGAATCATGTGACTGTATCTGAATTGAACTTGAAGTGTAAACACGTCTGGTATGAAATGAAATGTGAAATCTATAAGAACTTTCCTTGTATTGATAAGCACCCTGTTTCTGTATAGATCAATGGAAAGGACAAGAAATGTAGACGAATCTGAATCTTCTGACGCTAGAATTAGCCGGTTAGAGGAAATGGTTGAAGCCTTAACTGAGAATCTGAAACAACAGCAACAAGGGCAAACATGTGTACCTGAACCAGTTAGTTATGATATGATGACACTGACACAGAAATACAATAAGATGAAACCACTTGAATTTCTGGGGGGTATTGAACCGTTAAAAGCCGAGGCTTGGGTTTTAGAGACTGAGAAAATATTTGAGGTATTTCCGTGTACTGAGGCACAAAAAGTTTTGTTGGCAACATTCACACTCAAAGAAGAAGCTAGGAGATGGTGGATGTTAGTCCGAAATGATAATGAGGGGGTGACATGGGATAGGTTTAAAGAAATTTTCTTCGAAAAATATTTTCCCCAATGCATCCGAGATAGGAAAGTATCTGAATTTATACAACTGAAACAAGACAAAATGACTGTGGCCGAATATGAAACAAAATTTACTGAGTTAGCCCGATATGCACCCCATATGATAGACACTGATTATAAGAAGGTTAGGAAATTCGAAAGTGGGCTTGACTTAGATGTGTTTGATCGAGTTGGTGTCTTAAAATTACCAAAGTATGTGGATGTTCTTGATAGGGCCTTAATGTCCGAAACAAACATAGCAGCCTTGAAAATATCCAAATCAACTAAATCAGAAAGAATGAAACAGAAGAAACAGAAAGTTGAAATGACTGGTAATTCGATGACCCCTACAACCGAAAAATTCGGGGCTTTAACTGTGAACAAAGAAGGTCAGGGGAGTAATGTGAACAAAGATATACCTGTCTGTAGAGAATGTGGGAAACAACATTGGGGCATTTGTCGCCGTTTGTCAGGAGCTTGTTTTAGAAGTGGTCAGAAAGGGCACTTGGCTAAATCTTGCCCGCGAACTCGTCCGAATAACAAATATGCCTAAATCTGCACCCTAGTTCCAGAAAATGCTCAGAACACCGAAATGACTAACGCAGGTATTACTTTAACCATGCGTAATTGTTTTATGGGAATTTATGTGTGAATCATATGTTTCTTAACTTGATGTAGATTGTGGACATATTAGTTGGGTAATTTGAATTGTTAGAATTATGAACCCATGTTAACTGAACCTTGTAAACTTAACGAACCACCTGTGCTTTGGAAATCATTGGAACTTGTGAACAGTGGGAATTTGTCGGGTTAAACCTTTGTACCGTATTGTGAAAATCTAATATGAACTGTTAAGTTGGAACTTTGAACTATGCTAGAACTGTTGAATGTGGGAACGCATTATGATTGACTGTAACTGGGAAATCTGTATGACCATGACTAGAATTGAACCGTTATGTATCGACTGACAACATCGAATGATTAGACCCGTGACCTCGCATTGTATATATATGAATCAGTTACGTAGGGAAATTCTGAAATTGAGAACCTATGTCAGCTGGGAAGAATGAACTTCTGCTTATGAATTTGTGAAGGAATGCCTAAATGATAATTGATCTTAGACTCGTATCTGTATATGTATATATGTCCTCGCTTGTGAGCCTATTAGAACTGATGGGATTGAATTGTGATTAATGAACATTTTGAGACCTACTGGCTAATATGAACTATCGTGATTAACCTGTTGAACTGTGCTTGAATTGTTAAATATGGAGACACACTCGTATTGACTGTATATGGAACATGTTGAATTCACATATATCTATACCTTTGCATGGAATATTGGTTAATTACATTGTATCTAGACTGGGTAGACTTATGACATGTTGCCTTAATCATTATATCTGGAGAAACTGTTTTGCGTTCATTTGTATATAGAACTTGTGAATCTGTATTGAAAGGTTATTAGACTCTGGACATGTACATATATGACTATACCTTTGCTCAGAATGATCGATGTGATTATTTGTTGATGACCTTTGAACGGTGGACTGTGATTGTTGAACATTGACTAGACTGTTGACTAGACCAGTGAGCCTATGCTTTAATGACTGTATGACCAACCTGAAACCTCTGTATAACGATCTGCTATTGCGTACCTTATACTTACATGAACTCAGTTGGGAAATCGCTATATTGACTATGATGTTTACCTTTGATATGAACAATTATATACTTATGCACCTACATGTGAACTTACTTGGAGAATGTAACATTGTATATGACCCGAACTCCTTGGTATGAACTACTATGATACATGACTCTGTTGTGATTTGAGAACCGAGGAATTTAGAACGACTGTAGAACTACTGACTATGCACCTAAGCTAATAGAGTAAGAACTATAGAATTAATGTACTTCGTTGGAAATAATAAGGTGGGAACTTTTACCTGATCTAATCTGATAGAACTGTAGTCTGATGAGACCTTTGTTTGACTGATAGAACTTCTGTTTGATGACTCGCGCTTGAAACCGTTACTTGATATGATTGGGTAGAACTTCATCTGAGATGATCGGGTAGAACTTTTATTGATTTGATCTGAGGAGACCCTTTATTGAGAGCTACTATATGATTTGATTACATTATGGGGGATTGTAAATTACTTATGACTGAATGACAGGACTGTGTTGCTAAGGGAATTAACCAAACGAAAATGTGAATTGGTCCTGAACACTTAGGAAGAATGTGAACCGTCAGTAGTAGACTGTGTGACTATGAAATCTGGTACCTTATGCTTGGGAGATATGGGAATACTGTATATATATGACATGTGATTAATTACCTGGTATTACCGTTTTACCATGAACCTGTTTGACTAGAGAATGACTACTTTGGTGTTACTATACTTCAGAACTGATAGGATTTGTTGACAACAGGCTGGTTTGATTATAAACTTTGACTATCTGGGGGTATATGTAATCAATATGACTGCTTCTGTATCGACACATAGTATGATTGAATCTGTGAAAACTGAGACTGGGGGAAAGTATATGAATGGTTACTTCGGAATTCCGTTTCCTGATAACTTGTACGAAATTACCTTGTATTCCGGATAACTTCAGAATGACTTGGACTAACTGTGATGGAATACCGAACTGAGAACCGAATTGAACAAAAAAAAATAAAATTGAATGATCGACTCGAAAATAAATAAATCGAATTTCGGTAACTTAACGGGGGAAAATTTCTTATGAAAATGGGACTGGTACAATCTATAACCCCGATAAGTGTTTGATGTGAGTAGTGTGTGAAATGATGCAGTAAAATTGTGTGCAACTATATTTATGTTCTATGTCATGAAATAAGTTTTCTGAAATGTTATATGTTGCATACTGAATGAATGTTCAATTCTCTGAAAAGTTTGTGGCACCCTTAGTTCATATGGCCCTCGCCCGGAGGTAAGAATACCGCGGCCAATCTGTATATGGCCCTTGCCTGGGGGTAACAATACCATGGCTATGTATGTGGGTCTCTGGACCAAATGAATCTGATAACTAATGGGTGTACCACGTTTGAGTATATGCACAGTCTGAATATGAAAAATGATTATGAATATGTATGTGAATCAGTATCAGTTCTGTTACGCTTATGCGTTCTGTTCTGCTCTGTTAGTGCAAATGAATGCACCACGTATGTTTAAGCAAGTAATGTGACATCCATGTATGATCCGGACAAGAATGTGAAAATGAACATATATCTGAACCTGTTCTAGACTGAAATCTGAATGTGTATAAAACCCTATGTTAATACGAACCCTAACTTCTGTATATGATATGTGATTCTGTCTTGGGTTGTGAACCTATTTGTGAGCACGGTTATGTTTCTATTAAGTTAGGAGTTGGAGTTGTTTGTTTTTGATGTAAGATAACTCGAGTTTGGGGACCAAACTCTTTTAAGGGGGGAAGACTGTAATAACCCCGACCCGTAATTAGCTACTAATCGGTAATTAAGGATGCTAATGGGAGGATTAAAATGAATTACGTGTTTATTATGTAATTTTGCATCATAATTGGTCGTCTATCTGTCGACCGTTAAATTTTCTGTTCATGTTTAATGGTTTAAATTGTAAATTGAAGGCCTTATCGGCGACCGAAGCAGAAATTGATTAATGTTTTATGATCACTAGAATTAATGTGATTTTATGGTACAACTAATTAAAATGTGATTTGGTATGATCAAATTAGATTAAAATAAGCTAATTAAAGAGTTGGCCTTAACTACCATTTTGCCACCTTTAGTGGCCTATTTCTCCAACACATTTGAGCCTTATTTCATAACATATTTTCAGCCATTTTGAGAGTGTAGAACCGGCTAGAGAGAGAGAGAAATAGGAAGAGTTAAACTCAACATGAATTTTGCTTAGAAAATTGGAAGATTGAAGGAGTTCTACGAAATTGAGCTTCTCTACCTTGAATTGAAGGCTCTAGGTGAGAATTTAACCCTTAAATTGTGAACCTAAGCCATTTAACATGAGATTTCTTCAAGGTTATGAGTTTAATCATGTAATGGAGCTTAGAATGAGGAGTTGAGTTTCAAATCATGCATGCATGCATAAATTCTTGCGTTTTGAAGTTAATTTTCATAAAAACTTCCATGCATGTTTACATATGGGTTGAAGACCATGATATCATCTTATTTTCCAGCAAATTACCAAGTTTGATCATGTTATGGAAGGTTTAAAGTGGGAGAAGTTCTTGCATGTCATGTTCATGAATTGATTTTTGGGTTTCAAGTTGTTTTCATAGAGATTCTTGCATGCATGTCCACATTATTGGTTTAATCCATGAGTTCATCTTGTTTTCTACCTAATCATCAAGTTTTAAGTTGCTTTGAGGTATTTGATCATGCTTTAAGAGGTTTGAAACAAGAAAAGTTCATGCATATCACATAGAAATCATGTTCATGAATTTTGGTTTGAAATTGGATTTAAATGAACTACCCTTGGGCCTTGATTTCTCAAATTAATCTTTGAAACATGTAATATTATGAGTCTTGAAGTGTTTTCCAGAAAATTAGCCCAAGAGGATTGGTTTTGATGCACCAAAAGTCGAATTTGAACTTGAGGATGCAATCTGGAAATTCCAGAAAATTGCATCCATGCTCGAGCAAAGGAGTTCTCGCTCGAGCGACTACTCTGAGATCGTGCACTCCGCTCGAGCGACCAAAAGTCCGCTCGAGCGTGAAATGCAAGCTCCCAGAAGTTTTGCATCATTTGCAGATCACTCGAGCGAAGGAATGTGCGCTCGAGCGACCACTCATATTTTTGCATGTCCGCTCGAGCGAGGAAGTCTACGCTCGAGCGGAGTTTCATTTCTGCATGTCCGCTCGAGCGAGGAAAGATTCGCTCGAGCGAGGACCTAAAATTCTGAAATTTTGCCTAAGTGTTTCAAGGCATGTTTTGACATCCTCATTGCATCTTAGGCATTCCTAAGCCTTAATTGAGCTATAGTAATGAGGTTATGGGTTAGAAACACACTAATGAATGAACGTGCTAAGTTAAGAGAATGCAAGGGTGTGTGTGTTCTAACATTGTGATAAGAATGAACATGAACCAACGTAATGAAAGCTAAGCCGTGTTGGCCAAGTACATGTGTAATGATGAGATACGTTGTGTTATGTGCCTTTGTGATTGTAGATCAACGTCCGAGAAGTGATTGACCATCTACGGAACCACTGTGAGTAACGTTATCGTAAAGATACGTTGATATGAAATTATGTTCCAAATGTGATATATCAAGCTATGATTTCTGAAATGATATATGTTTCTGTGAACGAAGATCCATGTTTGAAATCTATTATGGCATCCATAAATAGTCCCAAGCCATGGCGGACGGCATGAAAATGCGGGTCCATGACATTTACGAGATCTCGTTAGCCATTTCATTGTGGTGATATGTGTTTAATCGATGTCCGGGACCGGTTACTCTAGTCGGAAGACGTTATGTGATATGTTCGATATGTTCTATGGGATATGCCATTATTATGTTCTGATATGAGATGACTATGATTATGCTATGATCTGTTTTATACGTATGAAATGTTCGGAATTCGTTCACTAACCCCTTTACCTTAATGTTATTCACTGGGTTTTAGCTCACTGTTTGTATATATATGTATATAGGTGAGCATTCTGGAGTGCAAGCCTGAAGGCTTTGTAGGGGCTGTGTTTCTGTTGTCAGCCAACCATTGCGCCTCACGTGGAGGTTCCTGAAGTGTTTTGGATTCAAGTTTTGATTAGTCTTGTATATGTAAGACTTGATTTGATTATGTTGGTTGTACTTAAAAGTATATGTAATGTGTGTGGGTATAATGTATGGTTGACTATCGGATATGCATATAAAGTTTTAATTTTTTTTGTTTCATATAAGTCAACACAGCTCATTGGACAACTATATTATGTATTATGTCTTCCTCTGCCCCTTATCTTATGCTTATCTGTTCAGAGGCCTTTGGTAATCCTTGGATTACTGGCCGGTTACGATGCTAAACCTATAGTGGCGGGTTTGGGTCGTGACAACACCTCATTTTGACTGACCCTAAGACTTCGGGCATTTGCTAGCCTCCCAACGATGAAATGGTATTTACTTCATATTTAGAATGTTTAAGGATGTCTAGAGTTGTTGTATAAACCCGTTTTGGCTAAAAAATCAACTTTTTGTAAAAATGACCATTTTATCCCTAAACCCGTTTTTAATTGGAAACTAACTTTTTAATTCCAAGAAGGAGAAAGAAGCTCGATTGCGCTCTAATCAAACGTATTTTCCAAAATTAATGACCAGTTTTATCAAAAACATTGATAAGGAGGCCATACGAACTTGGTCCATAAGGATGCCAAGATCATGGAATGCATGCAGGGATAACACGTATACCATGGCAAAGGGTGCATGTGTACATGCCTTGTGCGTGCACACAAGAATGGTACGTGCGCACATCCAAGCGTGTCAAAGTTAGTTTTGGAAACTCAATCTTGGTGCATTTTTTGTGAAAGGTGGAAGGAGAAAGCAATGGAACCCTAGAAGAGGCTCCGGAACCTTATCCTCTCCCTATAAAAAAGAGCCTCTCCCTCTCCCTTTCAAGGGGTTAAGAACTTGAGGCATTTTGAGAACACTTGAGAGGCAAATACCACTTTTTCTTCTCCTATTTGCCTTAGCCACACATTCTCTACGCTTCTACAAATCATTCTAAGGACTGAAAAACTCAAACTAAGTCATAACCAAAGCTTGAGAGAGGCTTACAAGCAAGAAAACCTTTGCTTTTTTGCTATTTTCTTTGCGTGCCTTCTGTTTATATAAACCAATAGGTAAAACTTCTGTATTTCTTGTATTTCTATACCTTTTAGTCTCTTATTTCAATATCCAAAGCGTGTTAGAATATTAGTTCATTCTCTCGTCATATAGTTTATTTATTTTATTCACTTTTACACCTCTTCTTGCATGTCTTCTTTATTCTTGTTAGAACGACATGCTTAGGTTCATTTAATCATGTAGAAATCATGTGTTAGGCCTGGTTTCACTACAAGAAATTAGTGATTTAGGGACTAATATTTAGAGACCAACTGAATTTAGTCTCTAAAACCATCATTTAGAGACCAAAATAAATTTGATGAAAAAATTATACAAACACCGTATATTCTTTTATGATAGCCCAAAAAAAATTATTTGAAGACTTTTAGGGACCAAAAAAGTTAAAGTTTATGTTGATTTGAGCACTTGACCCCGTATGTGAGGTAGGCAAAAGCTAGAGACGAATTAATTTGGTTGCTAAAGGTCGTCAAATACGCGCTTCACTCGATCGATCCCTCCTTCAGTTGTCAAATACGTGCATTCTTAAGCTGGATTCCTTCCTTCACTACAATCGGTCTCAGCTAGGGCTCAATCAATCTCAGCTATTTCCTCTGTCTAGGACTCAATCAATCGATCTTCAGCTTTGATCGATCAATCGATCTTTGTGCTCAAAACAGTTAGGACTCAATCAATTGATCTTCAGCTTCAATCGATCTCAGCTAGGACTCAATCGCTCTTCAGCTTCAATCCGAATCGATCTTTGTGCCACCTCGTATCAGAATCGATCTTCACCTCATTTTTGAATCGATCTGAGTTCTTTGGCTTCAATCCGAAGGTAAATAGCGATTTGGTATGTTTTCAATCTCTTTCTCTCTGCACAGACACATCATATATACATGTACATATCTATATATATACTCCTCTGTATTCATTCAAATTGCTTGAATTTGAAATTCTGTATTCATTCAGAGCTATATAGGTACTTGATTTCATATATATATATATATTGTTGTACATGCATATGTATACTAGATTTGTGCTTTTGATTTTGGTGGTGAAGATTCTTGCTATAATATGTGACTGTTAATGAACTGTGGAGAAAGATGCTATGACGTTACATACAGAAGCTGAATAATGAAAACAATGGCAGAAAATAAACAAAGCAGAACAAGTTCTACAATTGTCACCAACTTTAATGAATTCTAAAGGAGCCCAGAAGTTTTTTTTTTTTTTTTTTTTGAGAAGAATTTTTTGATCATACTACAACAAAGGAGAATTAAGTAGAAAAAAGAAAACTACTATACTCAATTGCACTAATTCATCTCTCCTAAGAATTAAATTATTTTCAATAGTCTAGATAGAATGAATTGGGATTAATGCTTTCTTGAATTCAGCAAAAAAGTGAACAGTCATTTGTAATTGGACAATGCATATTGGGCCACAAATAATAAGCAAGAGTTTAGTATAAACATGCATGCATTTGCTTGATGTTTCTGTAGTTTAACGACTCTACCAAAGGTTTATTAGGCACTAAAGAACTTTGGACCATAGATATTAACACACCATAAATCATAACACATGCATCTAATGCATGAAAGAGGGAAACAAGCCTTAATCACATGAGAGCACAAATTAGTAGATAAAGTTTGAAGAAAACTTAGGGACAGAAGAGATTAATAGAGTAAAGGGGGAAAGAAAAAAAAACTTGCTCAGAATAATCATATGCAGGGTTTGAGAAATAAGAAAAACCCACAAAAGGAGTAAAAATCACCTCATTTTACTGGATGTTGAACATGAAAGAATATGTAAATTTCAACATTTATAGTTATCCTGACATTAAATGTAGTTTTGTTTCTGCATGTAAACTGTGTTTTCTTTCTGCATGTAAGCTGTGTTTTCTTTCAAGAAAAGATAAGGACAAAAGGGATGGAATTGTTAAGAAATATGTTGGGTTTAAGATATTCTGTTTTGATTGTTTCATCCTCTGTTCCAGGTGTCGCATACTCCAAGCATATTGTGCACCTATATACGTATCATGGTGGTGAAGATATACGGAATCACCTGGAGGTATACTTTGTGATTGGCGGACCTTGTATGCCTTGTGTATATTCTGTGTCTTTTTCTGTCAATAAAGGAAGAATGACGACTTGGTTGCCTTCATGGTTTTGGCAGATTGATGCTCATACTGGTAATGTTAGCGATCTTGCTTTCTCTCACCCAAACAAACAACTATGCGTTATAACTTGTGGGGAGGACAAGACTATTAAGGTTTGGGTTTATTGGGTATTTTCTTTCATGGAATGGTGAAACTGTGGACTGCAATCATAAAATCTCATGTCTGCAGGTCTGGGATGTTGCCACTAGTTCTAAGCAGTACACTTTCGAGGGTCATCAGTTACCTGTTTATTCTGTGTGCCCACATACTAAGGAAAACATTCAGGTATCCTTTTTGTTCAAGGCTTACTTTGTGACTTTCCGTACAAGGGACCTCGACCGAAAAAAGGGCTACCCAAAGAGTTCAAAGTTAGAACTCAGTTCTGTTTTCTTTTTCTAATTCAGAATAACCCTTATTCATTTTTTATATTAATGAATTATTACTTTGTTTCAAATGTTTTGGAATTAGAAACTTTCTTGCATGTTTGAACTATTTTACAATGCTATTCCAATTTGTTCTGTAACATCTGTTATCTATCTGAAAATATGAGGAATGTCACTCAAATCCTCACTTTATGAGTGGTGTTCTACGCGGTCGTTAGACCTTTCCAATCTGTTTCTTATAATTAAGGATCTTTCTTTTTCTCTATCAGTTCATCTTTTCGACGGGTATTGATGGGAAGATTAAGGCATGGTTGTATGATAATTTGGGTTCAAGAGTTGATTATGATGCCCCAGGACATTCTTGCACAACAATGGCTTACAGTGCTGATGGGACAAGGTATATATAGGATAGGCTGTTAATTCACAAGAGGATTTGTGCTTCATTTGCATCTTTTCTGATCATGTTGAAAACTCTGTAGGTTGTTCTCATGTGGGACTAGCAAGGAAGGAGAATCATACATTGTAGAATGGAATGAAAGTGAAGAAGCTGTCAAGCGGACATATCATGGTCTTGGGAAGCGGTCTGTTGGGGTTGTGCAATTTGATACAACAAAAAATAGATTTCTAGCTGTTGGTGACGAGTTTGTAATCAAATTTTGGGACATGGATAATGTTAACCTCTTGACAACTACTGATGCAGAGGGTGGATAACCAGTAATAATCAAATTGCATCTCTTTTAGATTTGCTTCCCATCTTTCTGGATTACCGGTAATGATAAAACTAGAGGTTAATACTGGAGGATTTATGATTGAATTGGAATGCTTATGTACAGATATGATTGAAGAATTAATCAACAGTGGACAGCAGGTTGATGCGGTCCACTTTACTTTCAAAGTTGGTCTTGAGGGCAAGTTCCCCCCTGTTCCACCGCTAAAGGCTTTCCTAAATGATGCCAAAAGGCTGCAGATTCCATTTTGGAGGATCCTAACAATTCTGGTCGAGCTGCGGTATTTATTTATTTTGTTCTTCATGACTTTTTTTTTTTTTTTTTTTGGTTTATATGCCTATAATTGTAAGTTACAAAAGCAAATTTCGTATATCATTTCCAGTTTTTTCTTCTTTGTGTTGCATGTGATATGCCTCTACCTTCAACCCCCAACACACACACACACACACACACACACACACACACACACACACACACACACACACACACACATGCTATGTTTCTGTACTAGTGGTGCATGGACATTTAGTTTAATTTTTTTGAGTAGCATATCTTTTTCAATCTGTGTGCAATTTCTATGTCCTGTTGACTGGCACCAAGTCTTGATCCACCACTACCTGAAAAATTTCAAAATATGATTTAATAATATGTTGTTCATGCAAAGGGAGGAGAAATATTTTCCACTGCACAAAGTTTCTCTGTTGAGAGAGAACTTGCATTTATGATTCTTGGATTCCTCACAATAGATGCATTGTATCTCCCTATTTGAATTAACTGTCCTTATGGTGCTCGATCTTGTTCCTCACCAAAGGGTCCTGATCTTGTTCTTTTTGATTAAAGGGGTTACATGCTCTAAAACGTTGGTAATTCTTTTTATTTCGCAGCATCTTGATGCACGCAAGGAGCAGTCTTCACTCCAGGCTGTCATCAAGTGCGTTAAAGAGTACAAACTTGAGGTCGAATTCCCTTCAGAAAATCTCAGGAAGCGCCTTGACCAATTAGAGAAATCCAAGACTGAGAAGAAAAAGCCAGCTGCTGTCCCTGCCAACAAAAGAACACGAGTGAACAATGGTGGCCCAATGCCACCAGCAAAGGCTGGCCGCTCTACAAATGCTTATGTGTCATCTTTCCCTGCGGCCCCTGCATAAGTCAGGTCCCCGTCACATGCTCAATACCCTGTTGGCGTTCCATCGTATCCTGCTGGTCCTGCCATGTATGGCAGCAGAAGCCCTCCAACCAACCGTTATGCATACTCACCCAAAGCAGCCCCTCCCCTTGCTGGGTGTTATCAAGTAGCTCCAGTGAACTACTCTCCTTATGGAGGCTATGGAAACGTTGCACCAACTTATCAGCAAGCCTACTACCGATAGACTTGACTCTGGAGATGGCGAACCACTAATATGATGACCCTGATCTCAAATGTTCTCTAAATGGTTTGTAATCACTAACCTTTTAATGGTAGCGATATCTGTGTGTGTTAATCCTTAATACTGATCTTTAATCTGCATCTTGACTCTTGACTTCACTTGACTTTGTCAAGGACAGGTTCTCTTTCTAATGTTGATTAAACTTGTAGTACTAGGTGAATGTGGAAAAGTAATTAAGAAAAAAGCTTATTAACAAAAGACATGGGGTACTAGTATTACCACTGATGTCATGTCATCACATGAGAGATGCTTAATATTTATTCATTTTTGTATGGCAGATAAGTTTGGGTTTTCTCCTTATTCAAAGTTTATTGTTATTTAGGTTGTATTTGGTGGATGGAGTTGGATAGGCATTTGGAAAGGGGAAGGGAAATGGTGTGAAATGTAGTAATATTTCACTTTTTTTCTGTCTCTTTTTAAATTTCTACCTAAATCTATGAACAAAACACAAAGAACACGTTTCCTAATAACAATGTCACAAAAGTTGCAAGGATACCTATGATTACACTGGTAAGCAAGGATACCTGTCAGGTGGACACTGGTGTGCTTCTTTCACAAAAGTTGCATGGTTTTCATTTTAATTATCCCATCTGTGCTTTGTTATAGATGATTGGATGATGTCATATGCCCAAATGGTCATATGTGAGTACTATTCTTTTCCTGCATCATATTCTACCCACTATTCATTGGGAGATTCATGATTTCAGCAGTGTACATAAGATAACATTTCGTGTTTTGGTGGTTGCTTTTTGTATCAGGGATCTAAGCCACAATGATCTTATGGGAAAGATTCCAGAATCCCTTACCTCACTTCCATATTTGAAAACATCGTAAGTTCAATGATTAATTTGTTTTGGCATTATAAATAAACTGTGAAGATCCTACACAGGAGCCTTGTTCGGAAAAAAAAAAAAAAAAAAAAAAGGCAAAAGAAAGTCTTCCCTCAGTCACCAGTGTACCTAATTCAATACCAATGAATGTTCTTGTTATTGATTTTTAGACGTAGAGGATGGGGAGGCTATGTGCCCAACAAATTATCAGCTACATCTTTTGCATCCACATCAACTCAGTCAATTTCTTCATTTACGTCGAAGTTTGTGCCCCTAACAACATCTGCATCAACATTTGCAGCTGCATCAGCATCAGCATCTATGCATGAAGTTGCATCACAATCTTCATACTTGGATACTTCTAGCACGGATTGTTGTATTGCTGGTAGGTTTGTAAATATTTTAGTTTTATATTCTTTTTTGGTTGGTTGTTTATTCTTTTCATCCAATTCATATGTTAGACATTGATGTGTTTTTTCTATACGCCAACATTTTAGAAGTTTCCCTACGATAGAATCAGCCCTTGCAAACCCACATGAAGATATCGAAAAAGAGGTGTGGCGATACCTGTGTCAATTATGGGATGATAAGACGTACCAGGTAATTGTTGAACACACTTGTAATGCACTTGCACACACTTGGGCTGCTGATGATGCTACAGCTGCTGCTGTGGCGGAGGCTGCTGCTATGCATGTAGCTGCTGCTGTTACTAAGCATTTGGGCATATGGACTTAATTTCTTTTGAATATATTTTTACACTTGATGCAGGAGAAATGTCAGAAAAACAAGGAAAATCGGTTTGAGCTTAAAGTCCTCCATACAGCTGGCTCAAAGGCATTTAGAAAGGTGCAATACGATGAGGTAAACAACTGACCTTTAAATCATAGGGTCTACATGGCACTTTTTTTATTTCTTTTATTTGGTGATGTATGTACTCCATAGGATACTAACTATAAAGGTTTTGACAGCAAGACAAGGATGGAAAGGAGCTTGGACTTGTTGATTTGTATCACAAGACACACTTTAGTCAGAAAAGGCAAGCATGGGTCCATAATGAAGCTGAAATTAGACATGTAAGAATTTTCTAATGTTAAATATAAGTATTTTCCTATTAATGATTACTTGACTAAGGCTCATGTGTTGTGAATCTTTAGCACTAAGAATGAACAATGTAAATGATTAGGACTAGATCATCCAAGGGGTTTTTGAGTTACAAGTGGCTACTAGACTATGTCCTTGCTGCCCTGGCTGTGTATTTGGTATTTGGCAATATAGAGAAGGCTACCTATTGGTTACGTGCTTAGATTATGATAACCTTATTGTGTTGATTAGATTATGATAACCTTATTGTGTTGATTCTAGGTGACTCACTTTCTTGTTGTGTTGATTCTTATTATAGTTGATTCTTATTATAGCTCACTACTACTCCAAGTACACTGAGATAACGTGTTTTTTCATTATTTGTAACTTATTTGATTATGAATGACTATTGATTATTTAATGGGGTTATGTTGTGTTGATTCTTATTATTTGATTTTTCTTTTTGAATTTTGGATTGCAGGGATGTCCAAAGGGTGTCGCACCTAAGTACAGCTTAAAGCCTCTTGTGCCAAGGCTGTCTAATAAAAAGCCTGATATTGATGTTGAGAAAATGTTTTTTTAGAGATTCTCTTTGAAGAAGCTATTGCTATTCTTCATTTAAACTGTTACTACTTTGATTTGAATTTGGAAGCTTTCAGTTTTAATTTTTGTAAAATTTTACTTTCTATATACTCATTATGGTTTGGGAATAGAGTGTGTTTGATATGTGAATGTCAATTTTTTTTTAATATGATTGGATGACATTTAATTTTGTGCATTTTAAGCTATGAGATTAAATGATTACAAAATTTTAATTTTGATTTTTAGTGACGAAAATATGTTGTAGAGAAAGTTATATGTCTTTTAGCGACCAAATATCATTGTCATTAAAAATGCCATTATTTTGTTTTTTGCGACCAAATTGGGACATTTTATGACGAAGTATTAGCGACCAAATGTTTAGTCTTGTAAAATTAAACATTTTGTGACAATATAAAATTGGTCGCTAATTGTCATTTTTAGTGACATTTTCAAAAATTTGTCGCTAAAGACTTTCCTAGACGCACTTTTAGTGACTGTTTTAATGACGGAATTAATTTTGCCACAAAAACTATTTAGAGACCAAAATAATAGTTTTAGGGACCAAAATAATTGGTCGCCAAAAGTCTTATATGTTGTAGTGTTTGGATCATCATGTAGTTTAGCTTATATTTATACTTTTTACTTGTTAGTTGTATTATATTATCATCATTAGTAGCCTCAAACCGGGTCTAGGTTCATGTTTTTGTATGTTAGTTGTATGATTAGGTCATATTTATTTTATGCATGCATGTAAGATGCGTAAGCGGACATCTGGATAAGTTTTCTCAATCTCCTTCACATGTGCTTGTTATTGTATTGCCTTTCAATTATGCAAATTAGATGCTCTTTCTATGCAAAGTTGTATGTTTTGAATATTTTGTGAACATTGTTAATTTTAGATTGAGTTTATGGCCATGGATTATTAAAAATCCACTTCTTATTAAAAATCATCGTTTTTGGAAAAATATGGCTTTATTCTCTTAATCTAAAATAAATTATATTCACTTTTCTTCAAATCACATAATTCTAGGTTAGTTAAAGGTTTTAGGTCTAAAAATGAGGTTTGTGTGAAATAATTAACCGCTAAAATCATAAAATAGAAAGTGAGTAGAGGCCAATCTTCGAATTGAGCAAAAGGGAGTGCTTCCATGTAAATGGCCTTCCCATTTTGTACCTAAGCTTTGACCTTCCCCTTTTGTACCTAAATTCTCGAACCTAGAATTTTTTTGGTTATGATGAATTGGGCCTTAACTTAGTTTTCATCGTTAAAGGTTTCTTAATTCCCCTTTAAAAATTAAGTGGCAACTTTTTGTTGGTCAAAGCAAGTCGGTGTGGGAAATAATGCCTTAGATTTGAAAAAGGCACGATGCCACAATAATAATCAATATCATAATGCACCATAACCAAAGGTCATAATCAAATATCATTTGAGGTATAACCAAAAACTTCTTTAATCATAGCTAAAATAACAATTATAAGAGATCATAATTAAGTCATAATTAACTCCAAAATGAGTCATAATCAAAGATCATAATCAAATACCATTTAA
Source organism: Camellia granthamiana (assembly GCA_036172215.1). Classification (NCBI taxonomy): domain Eukaryota; kingdom Viridiplantae; phylum Streptophyta; class Magnoliopsida; order Ericales; family Theaceae; genus Camellia; species Camellia granthamiana. Next base: position 101,900,049 of record CM069903.1, read on the forward strand.
GTTACTCATTATTGAAAAAAAAAACAAAAACAAAAACAAAAATAAACAAAATACGTTAAATAATTAAAAACAACAAAGTTTAAATAAATTAAATTACAATAAGAAATGCAAACAAATTGATGTGATTATTTTTTAGGGCGAATTACACTAACGGTCCTTATAGTTTGGGCCTTGTGTCACTTTGGTTCCTGACTTTTTAATTGTGACACATTTGATCCTAAATTTTGAATCTTGTTCCAAATAAGGACAATTGAAAATACCATTGCTCAATTTCAAAGGCAAAGTTGTCAATTTCATAAAATATCAACTAATTTGACAAAAATAAATGTCAAAAAAACATTTTTGAATTTTTAAAAATTATTTCTACCCACTAAAGATAAAATTGTGTAAAATTGATAAATCTTTTAGGCATTTATTTATTTATTTATTTTTCCAAATTAATTTTTATTATCTGTTTGGATGATGACCATGTAATGGGTGGTTGTTTTTACTTTCATTAAATTAGTTTCTATTTTTCCAAAAGTCAAATATGGCAACAACTTTGATATCATTATTAAACCAATTTATTAAATCCAAAAATCCAAAAATAAAAATATTTCATATATTAAATATATTGATTATACATTAAAAACCTAAAAACCGCCTACTATATGATTATCATCCAAACAGATAATAAAAATTAATTTGGTAATAAATAAATAAATAAATGTGTAAAAGATTTATCAATTTTTCAAAATTTTATCTTTGGTGGGTAGAAATTATTTTTAAAAATTAAAAAATATTTTTTTGATATTTATTTTTGTCAAATTAGTTTATATTTTATTAAATTGATGACTTTGCCCTTGAAATTGCGCAATGGTATCTTCAATTGTCCTTTTTTGGAACAAGATTCAAAATTCAATGTCAAATGTGTCACAATTGAAAAGTTAGGGACCAAAGTGACGTGAGCCTGAAACTATAGGGATTGTTAGTGTAATTCACCCTATTTTTTAATAAAATAATGGGGATAAAATACGTGGGCAGCTAAATGCCCTTATATTTTTCCTTTGGACCATAACGTCTTTTATTTCTTTTATTACAATTTTGTCCTAATACCAATTTCTGTTTTTAATTCCATCTCTATCATTTTAATTGTAACCCTAACCCTAACTATCTCCACATCCACTTCTTCCTCCACCTCTGCCTCTACTGTGACGACCCCGACCTCCGAACTATTATATTATATTATTTCAATAAGTTTAATTGCATGATTGTGTGTTTAATTGTCTGATTACATGCTTAATTTTGTAGTTATCTGTTATTACATGGAATATCTGTTCGAATTGGCAACTTCAAGATAGAAATTGAGTGCCTAAACAACTTCAGAAATTGAAATTGACTAGCTTAATAGACTAATTAGAATATTTAGAATCTTATGGCAGTTTTAATTGAAAATTGATTCGGATCAAAATAATTAGAATAAACTAATTGAATTAATTAGAATTGAGCCTACTTACTTAGTATTAATCAACCTTGATTAGGCTAAGTTAATTACATCATATATAAAGCCTAATTAAGTCTTGAGCCCATATGTTATACAACTCTTGGCTAAGAATTAAGAGACAAAGGAGGAGAGCTAAACACTTTAGAGAGAGAAAGAAGAGATTTGAAGAGAATTCCTAGAGATTTGATGAATTAAGCTAGGCCAACACTTCTATTCAACACTAGGTATGAAATCCATCTTTAATTCTCGGAAATATTGCATGGAAAAGTTTAATCCAACTAGTTCTAGCACTCTTTTGCATGTAATTTAGAAATATGTGTTAGATTTCCATAAATTGGGTGAAAAACAATTGAATTGTATACATGCATGTGCATTTTGAGTTAGAATTCATGAAATTCTCACATGCATGGCATTTTTGCAACTTAACTTGAGGGTTTTCTCATGTTTCATACTTATCATGTGGGTTGATCAAGTTTTGGAAAGATATAAGAAAATACAAATTCAATGTTATGCATGCATGGTTCATAATATAGAGTTTCAAGCTTTGGGTTGTCAAATGGATCATGATTCTGAGTAAATGATCTCAAATTGGGAGTGTTTTCAAGTTATATAATGGTTTTCCATGTTTTTGTACCAGAAATACAAGTTTTGGGGTTTTGAATATCATTTTTGAACTTCAAACTCAATTCTAGAAATTCCAGAATTCGACCAGTCCGCTCAAGTGGATAACGTGTTGCTCGAGTGTAAAAATCTAGCTCCTAGAAGTTTTGTAAATTTTGCAGACCGCTCAAGCGACCAAAGTTGTGCTCGAGCGAGGACCCTTTTTGCTCAGTCTTCCGCTCGAGTGACAGTCGAGCGTCCATCGAGTGGAAAATTCACACAACCAGTACTTTTATAGAGTTCATAGGATGCTTGAGCGTCAAAAGCTATGCTCGAGTGACCACCCTTATTTTTGAACCTCCGTTCGAGTGAAGGAAGCTGCGCTCGAGCGGAGACCCTGTTTTTAGAAAAAATTTGACTAACTCTCCTAGGTACATAATTGCATTCTTATGTCATTTCTAACATCCTTAAGCACCTAATGGACTCATAGAATCATAGAATGAGTTAGACACACATGAGAAGAATTGAATTAAAATGAAATGATGCTTCAATTGTGCTTTTATTATGTGTTTTGTTTAGGTGGACATTCGAGGCTTAGTGACAACACAAACCACTGTGAATAGTAACTTTATAAAGATATGTTCAAGTAACATTTATTTTTGAAATTGTTATTGTTCTTGAAATCAATATGCGATCGATTTGATGGTTTATTAAAATGTTATTTTCTATCGATGAATGAAGTTCACCTTTGAGACTGTTTGTGGCATCCTTCGAACATAGGCCCTTGCCTAGGGGTAACAATACCATGGCTATTGGATTAATTGAAACACAGAGATCATTGGTTTGACCCTTTGTGGTCCATTGGTTTGCCCCTCTGTGGTCCATTGGTTTGGCCTTCCGTGGTCCATCAGTTTGGCCCTCCGTGGTCCATTGGTTTAACCCTCTGTGCTCCATTGGTTTGACCTTTTGTGGTCCATTGGATTAACCCTCTGTGGTCCATTGGCTTCACCTTTATGGTCCATTGTTATTGAAATATTATCGCTTCATGAATATGCCACTTAATTTAATATTGAAAGATATCGATGAAGGAATTTATTGATTAATGAGAATTGATTATTGAAATCTAGTTAGGCAATGTTATCGAACTTCATTCATATAACCTCTTTATTCTGTTGTTACTCATTGGGCCCTAGCTCACTATTTATTTATATATATGTAGGTGGACAAGTTGAACATCAGAGTTAAGAAAGCCTCGAGTCTACCTAGGTTAGCCTTTTGAGGAGCTTCCAAGTGAAGTAACTAGGCTCAGGTGGAGCCATGCCAGTTGAACCCCTTTTTGCTTGATAAATGATTTTGTATTTTCGTATATTTTGGGGTTTTGTATACCTATAAGATGTGGATGTTTGGGACTAATGTGATGTATGTACATAAAGAGTGAATCTTTGCTTATTATGTGAAGTCCATTTCATATACGCATGGATCAATGGATAATTTTTATGTTATTTTAGACTTCCGCTAAGCCCCGTATTTCATATTAAAAGGTCAATTTGTATGTAGGCTGTAGCTAATCTGTGATTACTAGCCGGTCATGACGCTAAACCTATAGGGGCAGCTTTGGGTCGTGACATCTACTCTACCATATTCTACTCTAGCCGGCAGCCTTCCATCACCATAAATCTCGCAGCACCATCGTGACCACCACCACTACCTTCATAGCCCTTCACTGCCACCATTGCAAAACAGAGAGAAAAATATAGAGAGAAGTGGCTATCACCATAACCGTAACTGCCCACCACCCACTCCCCTGCCACCTTCTCTTCTTTTTCTTCTTCTTCTTCTTCTTCTTCTTCTTCTCCTCATCGTGACCTAGATCGTGACCCACTTCGACCATCACTACCTAAAGCAACTATTGCCCATTCTATCGTGAACCGTCTTCCTGATCGCGAACCCTAACCCAATCTTCTTCTTTTTCTTTTTCTTCTTCTTCTTTTCGCTGTAAAACTCATCGTCAGTCGTCGTGTCACCATCGCCGCCATCATCTCTGTTACCATCGTCTCACTCTCTCTTCCGCTTGATCTCACTGACATTCTCATTGAAAACCCTAGGTCTAGGGTTAGGGTTTGGTTAAAATGGCCAGAAATGATATGGGAAGAAGGATCAGTGATGAAGAGGATCGACAGTGAGAAGGAGTCAATAAGAGGAGGCAGTTGCTGGTGTTGGCCACTAGAGATAGGGCGATGGCTCCTGGAGTTGGTATGGGATTAGAGTTAGGGGCTAGGGTTTGGGTTTGGGGTTGTTTTTAGGACTGGGGATATAGTTGGTATTAAGGTGGGGGTTCAAGAGAAAATGGAGGGGACTCATTTTTCTGGGTAGGGGTTCAAAGAAGTGGGGGGAGGGGCCAACATAAAAAGGTGAGAGCAAATAGCAGCCCTCTAAAATAATTGATGTAAATGGTAAGCATTAAATGGTGAATAGCATCCAGATCTAGGCCAACGAGACACAAATAAATGTGCTTTGAATGTGGGCGACACTAGTGGATAGCATTGAGGTGACACTGATGGAAGGTTATAATGACATGTACTAGACAGAAGAGACAGCAAAAAGAGGGGAAGTTCTAAATACACCCCAATAGTTTGATTGGGCATCCCATTTTTAAAATTTTTTAATACAATTTTATCCCTCAACAAAATGATTAAAATGGCCAAAACCCTAACCTAACCAACCACACAGCTCTAGCCAGAAACCCAACTCTAGCCATCTCCTTCGTAGCTCCAGTTACCCATTCTCAATCCCTCATGCCACATCACAACCCGTTCTTACCCTCCGGCGCCACCACCAGACCTTCCCTACGCATCAGCACCACTTTAGCATCCACTATCACTGTTGCTACCCTCCTTTACAACTCCTCTTTCTTCTACTTCTTTGCAACCCACTTGCTGTCATTGCCTCCTTATTCTTTTTCCTCTTGTTTTTCCTCTCTTCGACAATTCATAAACTATCCACTAAAACCCAAGTGAGAAAAAGGCTTTAAATCCTAAAGCAACTTGGACTACAAATTGCAATCATAATCAATAGTTCTCTCCTAGAAGGCTACAAACATTTTTTTTTCTCTTTTTGAGTGATTAGAAAGAAGAATTACTTCACTAGCGATGGAAAATGCTACTTCAACAATACAAACTATCATTTTTGATCGAAAATACAAACTATCTTACTATACATCTATTATATAAAACCCTAAGGCCATGTTTGTTTGAGCGGACTGGATTAGCATTCCCATGACTAATAGTCCTAGGACTACGAATTCGTTGGATTATGTATCCTATCTTAACTAATAGTCAAGTTTAAAATAATTAATCCGTACTTCAATTGTTTAACCAAACATCGGATTAATAATTTTGTTAGACTATTAGTCCAATCCCAAGCTCATGTCCACCCAAACAAACATGGCCTAAGAGTCACTCAGACGCAAAGAAGAATCGCACAATCATGTTAAATAATTACACAAAAAATTGCAATTCAAGTTTCTGTCCAGGTTTCTTCAATAACGGCTTCGTTGGCGATACCTATAAGGATTGACTCTATGGGTGTTTGGAGGCAAAAACAACAGCAAAAGTGGCTCAAGCAGTGATAAAGAAAGCTCCAGCGGTGGCAGTGATCTCGATGGCAATTGGCTGATATGGATAAAAGTGGGATTAATTGAGTGTTTTGGGGTGTTAAAAAAAAAAAAAATTCAAAATTCAAAATTAGGATTATGGTTTTCACAGTAATGGGGTGTCGTAGGATGTTTTTTGGGTTATAAAGCGCACCTAACAATTCAAACTCTCGATCTCCTGATCTAGTGTCACTAGTGCAATGTGAAACAAAATATGAGAGCCCAAACCTGACAACTTTTATAGAAAATCCATTTATTGCAAAAATAAAAAATAAAAAATGCCAGAAATGGACTACATCACCAACTCTCAGAGTCGCCACCTAATCTTTTGGAAAAATTAAGAAACCTGTTACTCTTGCTAAAGACCACTGTTCGTCATAACCAAATGTTTCGGTTCAGAACCTTAGGTATGAGAGGGGAATGTCGTGAATTGAGCACTCCCGTTCACCCGATCAAAAGATCAGCCTCTATTAAGCCATGATGTGAGTTGTATAAAGATTATATGCTCATGTTCTGATTTATTAAATAATGCTAACATTACTATATGAGCCATGTAATTATAGACTATGTCATTTATTTTGCAATGTTCTGATATTATCCATTTTTGAAAGGTTTTTGAATAAATGTACAACTCAAAATGAAATTGAGCCCACATGCATATCAATCAACAACATTCCAATCCAAACAACACAACCTTTATCCACTAACATTCAAATAGGTATATCATTTAAGCACTTAGTCACATGGAAAGATGCTAAATATGGTAAAATAACATACGCAACCGGGATGCTAAAATGGTAAATGCTCACCTAGCATTCATCTATGGCAAACCAAAATAATATGCTATATACATATGCATGATCCTATATGCAAATATTTAGTGCAATACTTACACAAAATGCAACTAAGGATCCGGCTACTAACATTTGATACATGAATCATCTCAAGGCATGAATTAGCTCACAAACGTGTATAAGAATTGATTAAAAAAAAAAAACCACAGATGCAAATTAGCCGAATCTTAATGCATGAAAGAGGGATGCAAAGCATGGATATGATTAATAAAACATGATGTTTATCATCATATATGAAAAGCATAGAAATAAAAGGGATAAAAAGGCGTGGAGTTGAAAGATCACTACAACAATTCAAATGAGAATGAAGAAGAAAAAGGAGGGGAAGAAATTGTTACAACAATTGAATGAATAATAATAAAAGAAGAAAATAAGTGGGGTTGGACGAGTTATTACAACAATGAAATAATTCAACCAAGTTATTGCTGAATCTAACAAATCCTACTAAGAAATTAAAATAAACCACCCAGCAGTTCCAGAATCACCCCGGAGAGCACCCCCAAAAATTGTCTATTATGCTCTGGGAAAATCATCCAGCCACACACAAGTTGGTTCAGCCGAATAGGAAATTGGCCGGTCGAATTCTTCTTCCGGCTAGGATTTAGGTCAGTGCTGATTTCCAGACCAAAGGCCAAAGGACATTTTCTGAAGGGTGCTCATCCTTTCTACCCCATTTGCTCATAGGAACCACTTGGAAAATAGGTAGATGGGCTAGAGCCCACAACAATGATATAAACAGATATGTACAACAGATATTTTGCTAAAAAACAAATTAAATGGATCAAAATCAAGAATAAATTCAAGCCCAAGAAATGGATAGAAACCTACATCTTCTCTTTGTGAATAAGGGTAAATTAATACCCAAATCCATGCTATTAAGTGGAGAGTGTAGATTAGCATATTATTTCTTGGTGAAAGCTTTGCTTCAAACTAAGAGATTCATCAAAGGATATTGATAACTCCTCTCCTATTCAATGAAACAAGGGTGTTTCCACCCCTTTTCATGTTCACAAATGATTGAGAAGGGAGTATTCAACACTTTTGACATAAAACCTCTCACTTTACTTCCACGAAAAATCAAAAAAATGAAAACCAACCACAAATCCCAAAAATAATCTAACTAACCCCATGAAACAACCTCCAATACTCATTAAGATTGAGCATGGGTTAAAGTATATGGGCCAATATGTTAATATGATCAGATATGTGATGAAAAAGTGTATAAAATGAAAGAAATTACATTACATAATCAAACATGTGGAATAGTGGTTACTTTCTACTCCCTCCACATCCACAAGTTTCCAAGTATCACATCTATATACAACAACAAGGAACTAAAGCATAGAAATCAAGAAAAATAGTACAAAAGCATAAGGAAATAAAAGAACAATCAACTTAATAAATGGGTGGCTACATCCTAGTTCCTTCCACATCCATGAGAAACCATCACATGATTACAACAAGGCAATAATGAAATACAAAGCTTATAAATTATGAACAACAGATAAAATATTAGAAAATGTTCAAAAGTTTCATCCCTTGAAAGATGGTGGACTTCTTGGTTGTCAAACACTTTCTTGGCACTGTCAAGGTCCTTTAGATATGACTTAGAGTTCTTAGGATCCTTAGCAAGAAGCTTGGACTCAAGCTTTAATGGAGTTTTGATGGTTTGTGTATGAGAAATGGAGGTTGAAGATGAAGTATAGGAGATGGGTGTAAACTAGTCTTTTATCCTTTAGAAATATTTTGTAACCTTTTAGAAATATTTCTCAATTTAATCTTAGCTTTAATGGAGTTTTTGGGTGGTGTATCAGTGAAGAGACAATGAAGAAAATGGAGGAGGTTAAAGATGAGGTGTGGTGTAAACAAAATTTTGTAACCCTTTGAACTGAACAAGGAGAGGTATATTTTATAGACTTTTGAGGGAAATAAAAATATCTGAGATATTCGCAAAGGAATCCCAAAGGCAAAATATCTAAGATATTTGGGTAAAATTCAGAGAAAATGCCGAATTTCCCAAAACTGCTCTGTGTCTCGAAAAAATATCTGGCCAGATAAAAAATCGTTTGGCCAAACAGTTTTTTAGAAAGGAAAAATAAGTTTTTTTTTATTATTTTATTTTTTATAGAAAATTCTCATTTCTTCCACTCATTTCCACTTTGTCCTTGATCAATTTCCTAAGAAAATATAACACTTGAATTTTGAAAATGTGAGCCTTAGAACTTTGTAGAAATGTTTGAATCCACACGAAAAGAATATTTTGAAAATATTTAAAAAGGGTCTAAAATAGTTTGGCCAAAATAAGGGTAAGGTTGGAATTAAAGCTTGAACCTAACTCTCACGCGGAGGAATTCATAAGATAGCACATTCCAACTTTCATTATCGGGTGTTCAGACATTAGCGCCTAAGTCTTAGGGCTGGTAAAAATGGGGTGTCTACACTCTTTGACAGAGCTCAATGCGTCATTTCATGACGTGAGTGAATCTTAAAGCCTAAAGACGACCTTTTTGACAAGGTCGTAAGACTTGGGGAAACAAACAAAATGCAAATGTAGTTGGTTGAACCTAAAGGTTGCCTACATATCATTTTGCAACGAATTAAACTAGCGTAGTTCAGGGACATGATGCAAATGATATGTAGCATAAATGAAAGAGAGTATGTGCATGGCATACAGATGTGCCTCAACACATCTAAAAGAGGGGAAGCATCGCATACAGATGTGCCTCAATTGTATACAGATGTGCCTCAATACATCTGAAAAATGAGGGTGCATCGCATATAGATGTGCCTCAACATATTTGAAAGAGGGGAGGCATCGCATACAGATGTGCCTCAACACATCTAAAAAATGAGGGTGCATCGCATACAGATGTACCTTAACACATCTAAAAGAGGAGAGGTGCATCGCATACAGATGTGCCTCAGTACATCTGAAAGAAGGGAAGCATCGTATACAGATGTGCCTTAGCACATTTGAAAGAGAAAGGTCGATCACATAATGCATGATGCAATTCTCAAAACACGGATGACGTGGATAAAATAGAAAGTAGTGCATGATGAATGATGTGATATATGCATAGTATGTAGAGTGATACATGATGCAACTTATAAGATGAGCAGGATTGAGAGTGGTGCATCACATACCTCATGAAATGAATGCAAGACAGTGTACCACATTATGCAATGAAAACATGACAATTTGTGCAACTTATTAAAGTAAAGCCAACTCCATGGGTTCAACCTAAACACCAATCAAGACAACTCAATATGACTCAGCTATTGATATTTACAAGTACAAAATAAAGTCGAGAGATAGAGTAACCAATCATGTAGTTCAAATCCACCAAAGTGTGTGAGCATGCATGCATGAGCCAAAGCACATATATTAATCAGAGGAAAGAGGCCAACCAAAGAAAGTTTTGAATTGGTCGAGGATAACTGTTAAAGGTTGAACCATATCAAAATCATCATAGGGGTGAGCTCACCCTAACCCAGGGTAAAGTGCCTGACATATAACTTGAGTAGATTGGGAGAAAAGTGTGATTCATGCCCCTTGTTTAGTTGATAGCCCATTTAGATGTACTCTTATCGCTGGTGTCTAACAACCGTTCACATTTTTCCACATTATGCAGGTGCTTGTGATGGGGATCAAACATCATAGAACAGCAGCGACCTAATCCACTTATGTTTCTCCCATATCCTAGAGTGTTGAGAATTTATTCCAGTTGCCGAAATAGTGATGGATTCCTCGCATACATTTTACAATGATCATGGACTGGGTGCCCCTTGCATGGGCACTCTTAGTTTATTTATGACTTCCATACATGGACTTGTTTTGAATTTAGAGTGAAGATTCGTGTATGGAATTTTGACTACATCACTCTATTGAACTTTAAGCCATGCGCACACAAATAGACATGGGAGAGACTCGATGAGTGCAGATCGAGACACATGCTCAACACAAAAACAACAAGACTCACGACTGACCCCAAATATTGAAGAAGAAGAAGAAGAAGAGGAAAGACTCAAGGTAGCTAATCATTCATTAAGGAAGGACTCACTCATTTATTCAAGAATTGCCTTTAGGAATAGATTTTGCACAAGGTCAGGTTTCAATTGCCTTTGAGCTCAAGTTGAAGATTTCACTGATAAGTTCAAGCATTGAAAATTTCTCCACCTGCTAATTCAAACTAGTTCCTCATCCAATGCGAATATGCTATGAGATGCAGTCATTGTAGCTTATGCAGGGATGCAAAGCTAAAGCTGTGAATTAGACAAGGATATTGGGTCAAACCTCAGGAAGAGATATCCTACGTATCTCAACATAAGAATCAGACCTCACATAGTTCATAGTTAAGGTTCGCTTGGGTGCTAACACTCTCCTTTTGTGCTTTAACTTTTGCAAAAGTCGCCCTTTGGGATTTTCAACCTTGCAAACTCTTTTTTTTTTTTTTTTTTTTTTTCATTTTTTCAGTTTTTATGCTCTAAGTTTTTCCTGAGTCGCCCTTTCTAATTTTTGGCCCAGCGAGCCTCTCAAGGGTTACAATATTTGCAGTGATTTTGATTAGTAATCATCCCTACCCTAATAATGAAACTTGCTTCTCCTTGATTTGAGCTTGGTTCTCCCTTGACTTGTGCATGTTGTCTCCCTTGCTTTTACTCCATTTTCAAAGTTAATTCTCCTCACCATGTGCTACCTTTTTGTATTGGCTTCTTTGAGTTCAAAGAGAACTTCCTTTCCTCATAGTTGATTTCATTCCATGGATGCCCTTGGTTTGATGGTTAACTTTTTCTTTTTTTCTACTTTTCTTTTTCTCTTTTTCACTTTTTCTCTTTTTTTTTTTCCTGATTTTTCTTTCTTTTCTTATTTTCTTTTTCCTTTTTGAGTGGTGCAAATGCCATGGAGAGTAATTCTAGGATTTGTGAGGTCTGAAAGCCATCTTGTGCCAGCCAAATGATCGGTAGAGTGTGAAGAGAATTCCCAAAATAGTATAAAATACCACACACAATTCTGAATGTATCCTCGCAGGTTTGCAACAAGAAACCACTTGAATTTTAGAATGATCATGAAGAGCATTGCAACAACAATTCGTAATTCGTTCAGACCATTCGGGGGATCCTACTCAATACTCAAGCTTATTAGTGAAATCTCATTCTCATTAGCACATTGGACGATTTACACCTTTCCTTTGTTTAATTGAAATTTTCAAAACTTTTCTTGTTTTCATTAGGTCACACATGGATTACCGTGGGCCCAATCGAATGATCAAAAGCTTGACTTTCTTTCTCTTATTGAAAAGACAAAGGCTCGAGGGTACACAAACAAAAACAAAAAACAAAAAACAAAAAACAAAAAACAAAAAAAACAAAAACGAAAAGACCCAACTGACACAACGACATGAGAAAAGACAAAGAAAACAAAACTCTAACTCGGCGCATGACTCAACCACCCACAAGACACAACTTAGAGTGCAACCCTAACTCACATCATTAGCATCCCAAACACACAAGGGTTCTTCATTTTCCAAGTCCATCGGCAGAATTCATGACAAACTTCAAATAGCCCATTAGTAGGTCTTATCTTGCCTTTACTTCAGCATCACTATCCAAACTCGCTTTGTGGACTCCGAACTTCTCTTCAACCGAAGCAACTTCCTTCTACAATTTCTCACACCATGCCCTTAGTTTAGAAGGTCCTTTCCAAGCACTTTCAATAATTGCCCATAGTTGATCTTAAGTCGTTCCAAGGGAGCCTCCCACTTCACTTTAACACTATTAAGGTTAAGTTCATCAAGATTGAGTGAGTCTTCCACCTCTTGAAAGATTTGTTCATTCTTCTATTCTTTTCCAAAATTTTTGATAAGGCAGAGATCTGAAGATTCAAGAATGAACACCATGGGTTTGGGCTCAGTGTCGGGTATAATGTGTTGGCCATGGTCAAAGTTGATTGTTGGCCAAACATGGATGGAATTTATGTGGTGAGGTGGTGATCTGTTATGATCAGGAAAAGGATTGTTAACAACTTTAGGATTTTTAGGTGGGGTGATGACCTTGTTGTTAATCAAATCTTGTATTTGATAGCGGAGGTGAATGCAATGGTCAGCATCATGGTGTAGCACCCGACTTTCTTCGTGCGCCCCCTCTTTCGAAGAGGGCGCGAATTGGTCTTACTACAGTTCGGACTACTGTTACGGTTCCGAATCTAATCTCACAAAGTGCAATGTGAGACTGATAAACACCAAAGAGTCCAAATCTGGTAATTGGTTTTGGAAAATCGATTTTGAATCAAATAATGCCAAAACTAGACTACTTTTCCAGATTACAGAGTCGCCACCTAAATAATTTGTTTTGAAAAATTTAGAAACCCTGACTCGTGCCTAAGGCCACGTGTCCGTCATCACCAAAGTTGCCACAGCTCGGGAACTTGGGTACGAGAGGGGAAGGTCCTGAAATGGGCACCCTCGCTTGCCCAATCCAAGGATAGGCCTCTACTAAGCGTGATATGTTGTTTTATAAACCTCATGTGTTCTTATTCCGGTTATTAATCTAACTTTACTATGTGATGCGCACAACATACAAGTATAGACTAAATCACAAGAATTGGAACAAAATAACTCATGTTTGTTTTGGAAAATGGTTTGAAAATGCTACTCACAAGTAGGCTAAAGCACGGATTTGCCACCCTCAAGTGGGCTTTAAAACATCATTTTGCCACTTCACAAAGAGGGCTTTAAAACTCACATTTATCGAGTTGTTCTAATTCAGGCAATCAAGCCTCTATCCACAGGCATTCATACAGTTTATCACATACGCAAATAGCCTCATGGCAAGCATGCTATCATGACAACATACACATCTCATGCAGTATGCTAAAGCGTAAAACTTACAGTGTACTCCGAGCCAAAACAAAAGCTAGTTAGAAATATGCATGATCCTAACTATACAAGATGCCTCCGAGCCAAAACAAAAGCTGGTTACAAATATGCATGATCCTAACTATACAAGATGCCTAATGCAACACATGCAATAATGCAACTAATAGGCTCGGCTATCTAAGATGGCATATGAATGCAACAATTTGATACACGTATTCAAAGAAGTATTGAAATACGATGCAGTTTCAATGATGCGCTGAGCCCAGTGCATGCAAGACAAACGAATGATGCAAACATACAAGCATAAGGTATGCTAATCGAAATATGCCCTAATCTAAGCACTGAAAGCGGATAAATAAAAGGGAGAAAGAAATAGGGTTGGAAGACATGCACACACACACGCACGCTTATTACAACATTATGCCCTCCCGACAGAGGGTCCGAATAAATAAGCTAAGCTACGCTAAGCTAAGCTAATTATTACAAAACGAACAAATTAACTATTCTAGCTAATTAATTACAACACAATTGAATAACTAGCTAATGCTAAGTAATTAGAATATTACAAAATGAATTGAATAATTAGCTACTCTAACTAATTAAAGCAATTAAATGGCCTCACGGGCGAGGGGGACATGCATGCTCGGTTGGCGTCATTCTGGAAATCCATTGCTTTGCCATCAATTGCCTCTGTTTGCACTTGCCTTGGTTTCTAAACAATGAACCAACCTCTACACTGTTTCTGCTCCAAAACATGATCATTTCTGCACAAAAATGGACTGGTGTCTGGTCGGCCACAAGAAGTGGCAGCCGGCCACCTTAACTGGCTGGTCAGCTAGTATAGGTGGTCGGTCGGCTACCTTAAGTGGCCGATTGGCCACCTGCTTTTCCAGGCTTCTGGTTTTGCTGCAACAGAGAACAACAGAGGCACAACAATGTATTTGCAAGGAAATGTGTGTACTGCCACACTCCTCATCATTTCTCAAGCTCAAAGGAGTGCGGTACTCGGCTTTCAAGCCACCAACCAAGCATCTCAATGCATGATGGCCTAAAGACCAAGCTTGTACAAGCTTAGTGAATGCGCACATAAGACTCAAAGTGCCTTCACCCTATCATGCATGATCAAGGGTGATAGCGACCAAGAAATGTGACATGTTTCATCACTCTGAGTATGAAATGTCCCACACTTCTTGTGTTTGGATTAACGTCCGATTGAAACACATGCAATGCAACACAAATGCTTATCTTGTTCATGTTTTACTTGATTTGTTTTGTTTACGCATTTTACATTACCGATTAATTCTTTAACCGATTAAGTCCAATGTGGAAGTCCTCTAATGGGAAAGATGGCCTAAGCCACAAGCACCTTAAGCATGAAAGAAGCCTCATGCTTTTGGTTAGTAGAAATCCTCAAGAGAAGGCTAAAACCATTAGGCATGAGAGCCTTGATTCCATGATTAAGCCAACAAGGGGCTTAAGATCACTTTCAAAATCAAATTCAAAAGTGAAGCATGGAGGAAGATTACAGAAATTCAGTGTTGATATGGCATGCTAAAAACACTAAATCATGCAATTAACATATACACAACACATTCAAAGCCAAAAGCATTGAAACTAGTGAGGGACACAACACTAGGGGCATGCAATACAATGCTCAAATAACCAAACCAGCCATGGACAGACGTAAAACATGCCAAAACAATAGCCGAAACATGTTGGAATGGAAGCTCAAAAGACTAGGAGAACATGCACACATGTTAGCTCATAAGCGAGGTGCAATACACAACCCTCAAAAGCAATGAAGAAGTGAAGTATGTGAGGATATGACAAGGTTACATGCACTGAAATCATGTATGAAATGATGCTATGGCATGCAAATAACTCAAGCAAAACATGTTAAAGACCTTGAAACTCAAAGCTAGTCAAGGCTATTTACACTATAGCTATACAAAGCAAGCCTCATATGCTCAAGACCACTCAAAGCAGAGTTTAAACATGTTAAAACATGAGCAAAAATGTGCTGGAGAGGAGCCAACACATGCTAAAATGATAGGCTACAATATCAATTAAGCTAGGCTAACAAGCATGATTACACTACAAGTGTAAGAAGCAAGCAAGAAGTGCTCCAACCTGCCCAAAACAGAGCTATAACATGTTAAAATGGGGCCTAAAACATGCTGAGAACAAGCCAAGAGATGGTAGAAAAACATGCTTAACTACTAGGCCATTAACACATGCAAACAAGATGTGAGGAAGGGGGACCACCCCACTCCCTCCTTATTTTGGCCCTCAAAACCAACTTTCTACCACTGAAAAACCTCTGAGTTTCAGTGGTAGAAAGGCTAAACAAAAGATGTTTCAAAAGCTAAGAAAGGTGGCTCAAAAGGCTTTACAAGCCAAAGAGCCAAGGGAGGAAACCACCCCCTAACCAAACAAGACTCAAACCAACATTTTAAAGCCTTAAAATCAGAGTTTTTAAGAGGTTAAAACCAGCCTTAAAATAGCATGCAAAGGTGGTCAAGCACTTAATCAAAGCAAAGCTTAAAAGGGACAAGTTCTTACCCTTGAAGCACAGCAACAATTCAGTAACCAAAACCAGGCCTAAGACCTCAAACCAAGCTTCAATGGACCTCAGCTCCAAAGTGAAGGTGTTTGATTAGGTGTTTTAGTGCAAATATGTGAAGAAAACTCACTTTTAAACACAATATAGCACAATACAGAGAGATAGAGAATTCTAGAGAGAGAATGAAATTTTTGCTTCTAAAATTTCAGAACCTCTCTAAAGGAGGAGGGACCTCCCCTTACATAGAGCAAGCAAGCAAAAAGCTTGCTTCATCCCTCCATACACATGTATGGAAGATGAGCCTCAGTGCCCAACAGCTGGCTCAAAAGATCTGAAAATACCTGAAAATTGAGAAAATTGGCCGTCGGCCACTTCAGGTGGCCGGCCGGCCACCTCCCTTAGCCGACCGACCACTTCAAGTGGCTGGCAAGAAGGAAAAGTGGCTGGCAATAGCCAAAAGTAGCCGGCAAGGCCTTTCCTTCCCCTCCCCCCCCTAGGCAAGAGGCACCAAGGTTTAGCCGAAAAACAATTTCAAAACACAGAGGTTCTAGAGGCTCAAAGGCAAGGCGCACAGCCTAGACCCTCGGGCGCTCAAACCGAGCACAAACATGCGCATTCATTGCGTACACAAACGATGATGTCTGAGTCTTAAGGTCGGTCAAAAATGGGGTGTCTACACATGGTCGTGTTGACAGAACTCGGAAGTCATGAAATGACAGGAGTGAACATCAAAGCCCAGAGACGACCCATTTTTTACAAGGCCGAAGACTTAGACAAACAAACAGGATAACAAAATAGATGCGCCCGCAAGCAGGGGCAAAATGCATATGACATGTACAATGCAGAACATAACTTATGATCATGCAAAGAGGGTTGTAATGAAACATCTGAAAGCAAATGTTATGCAAAGAAATGCTACAGCAAACTTATACATAAGCAAGTAAGCAAACACACTACGCCTGAGAACTACAAACCGAACTACATTTCATGTAGAAAGGATGTAAGGAAATTATAATCTTCACTGCGCCTCACGCAGGAAAGGCTAAAAGCGACTATCGGAACGACCCGAAGTCTCAAAGGAAACACCTCTCAATGTATCACACGCGAGAGAGGAAAATGAAGCACCTCTTAGTGTATCACGCGCGAGAGGGAAAACAAACACCTCTCAGCGTATCACACGCGAGAGAGGGAAAGGTAACACGTCTCAGCGTATCACACACGAGAGAGGGAAAGTGAACAAACGTCGGGCATACGACCCAAACACTTTCAACAGGGTGTCAGTGTAAACACCGGGCGTACCCGGGCATTTCTAAGCAACGGAATATTAGTGTAGACATCGGGCGTACCCGAATATCTCTAACCAACGAGATGTCGATGTAGACACCGGGCGTACCCGAATGTCTCTAACCAACGAGATGCGGGAGAGGAATGGTGTTACCCAGAATTCCTCTAAATGAACCGTACATACAATATCGTGCATGTATAAGAAAGAAACTTGATAGGTGCAATGCAATACAATGCATGTCTCATGCAAGACGAATGATCGTAGCATAATGTGAGGCATGCTCAATGCACAACATGCAAGAAATGAAACCAAGGCATATTCTATACCAGAAAATCAACAATGCATATTCAATGCAAGATGCATGTTCTATGCAAACATGATAATGCATGTTCAATGCAACAATTCAGAATGCATGTTCAATGCAACGGGTACGGACAACTTCTATACGAATGTAAGAGCATATGCAATGCAACACAATGTGACATGCATATTCTATGCAAACAAAAGAACATGGGTAACGCAATGCGATGCATCATACGTATTCTGTGCACAATGACAACAATGTACATGCAATGCAACATCGATAACATGTTCAATGCGAAACATCGAATAAAGAAATGCGTGTCTAAAAAAGACCAATTTAGTTGCAACCTCCGATTTACCTCTCGGAAGAGTTACAATGTATTTCAAAAAGGATACACTTCGTGCATGCCGGCCGATGATGAGTCACGCATCGAAGACATGAGTTAAACTTTTGCGGAGACATTTTGAGCTGAAAAGTGGACTTTTCTTGCACTTTCTTGAGAACCAAAGACTCAAAACAGTCTGACAACACACAAAGGGGATACTGGGAACCTCTCGGCCACCATAAAACATTGCCGGCCACTTGATACATTTGCTGGCCACTTAAATGGCCGGTCGGCCACAAAAACTGGCCGGTCGGCCAGTTACAGAAATTCGGGGCAGTTTTATCCATTTGCATGGAGGACTTTAAAAACACACATCCAAATCACTTTTTCTCGCACCCATAATGCCGAAATCCTTCCTCCCTTGTCTCTAGACCCTTTTTCTTCTCAGATCTGTGCTCCACACGCGTTTTTCAACTCCCCTCGCGAAGTTGATTCGCTAAAACTCCTCAGTTCTCTTCGTTTTGAACCGATCAAAATTCATTTTCGGAGTCTCTTTCTTCATCTTCACCTTTTGATGTTTGTTTCCCCTAAATTTGTCTTGAGTTTAGCACCTTTTCCCAGGCTGACTTTTTTGACTTTTTCTCTTCCCTAAAGTTGACTTTTGTTGACTTTTTGGCATTTTTGCCCATTTTACTCATTTTTTTCACCTTCTTTTCAGATGGCAGACGACGCGCCACATGAGGGGGTTCTCCGAGGATGGTGGAGGCGCCCAAGCACATTCCACTGCGGCCGAGGGTCCAGCCATTCGAGCTCGCGACGTACCACCCGGAGGTACATGTGCTACCACCTAGCACAATGCGCCACTTCACTGGATTTGCACGACGCGCGCCCACAGATCTTCTACTACGGGAGCCTGAGTCCCATTTATCCCACGACGCCTCTGAGGTACACTCTATACTCTTATATTTCCTGCGATGTACTTTACATTTCTTTCATAGCTCGTACTTTTGCACTGTATTTCATCTGCTCATTCTGAACACTCACATACACTGTATTTCTGCTCATACCGAACATATTCTGTATTTCTGCTCATTCACACAGGTTGACTCCCATTTCACCCGTGGGTACGGGTCCATCACGGCGAGGGAGTGGTACATGGAGCTCCCTGATGGCTTCCAACAAATCGTTGACGAGGCGGGATTCAGCCTATTCTGCACGGGTCTCTCTCGTCTTATGGCGAGTAGGACCCTGTTAGGAGCATTAGTAGAGAGATGGTGGGACACCACCAACTCCTTCTATTTCTCTGCCACCAGGGACATGACCATGACCCCGTACGACTTCGCTATGCTGACAGGCCTAGAGGTGGGCAGCCAGCCGATCCCATACGACTCCGACATGGGTGAGTGAGAGGCGGCTTGGACGTATCTGTTGGGAGCACATCTGCCTATTACCGCTCATCAGGCTTCGTTCGGTATACCTGGTTCGCCGACCACTTCAGAGGTGGAGAGCCTACGATGATTGAGGCTACAGAGCAGTACGCTCGAGGTTTCCTCATGTTCCTCTTCAGCACTACTTTGTTCGCCGACAGGGGGAACACTGTTGGACTATATCTTCTGAGCGCCGTAGTGGACCTATCCCAGGTTCGACACTATGATTGGGGGGGTGTCGGCCTTGCTACCCTCTATTGCTATATGAGCTCGACCTCTCGCAGGAGCAGGAACATATTGGGTGGCTATTGGAGAGCCTGAGAGGTATGTTTTACTTTTCAGCTTTACATTTTTGCTGTGCTTTCTACTTTGCACTTTCTCTACATTGCACACACCACACTGCACACTGCACATACACAATCTGCTTTCTGCCTTGTATCTGTACTTTATGCATTATGCATTTTCTGGACATTGCACACATACTCTGCTCTGCACTTGTATTTTCTATACACTGTGCCACACTTTGCTTTCTGCATTATCTGTAATTATCTGTATTCTTACTGCCACCCTCTTGCTTTTCACAGCTATGGGTATACGCCTACTTCCCAGCACTTGCCGCCGAGCTAGAGGTTGAGACGCCGCCCGAGGTTCCCTACTCACATCGATATGATGGTAGATGCCAGCCGAGGGCCCGGGAGACCCTCCCATACTTGCACTAGTATTTTGACACCATGAGGGTGACCGAGGTAACTCAAAACCCACAGTTTTTTTGTTTTCAGCCTCACTTCATTTTGCATATCTACTAGCAACTAATGCACTTGTTGTCTGTAGATTACATGGCAGCCTTGGGCAACGATGCCAGAGTTCGCCCGATTTAATTTTGCTGGAGCTCGGGGCGCCTCCCGATATCGGCTTGTGCTCGAGGGACTTGTGGGTCGGGCCTGGTTCTTAGGTGAGCGCTTCATGCGCCAGACGTTGGGCTTGCCATTACAGTCAGTTCCTTTTCCACCACCACCGTCTATGCGGGACACAAAGAGTCTTTCCCCTCAGGGGCTTACTGACGTCATACGAGGCGCAGACGCAGACTGATTCATTGGGAAGGGAGACTACATGACCTACATCCAGGCATACCTCATGCCTCCATTGGTAGGCGTTCGCGCTCCCACGGGGAGAATAGTTGATATTGGTTCGTCGAGCACGGCTCAGACAGCAGGCGCTCCCTTGACGAGTAGGGCCCAGGCAGCAGACGCCCCTTCGACGAGCAGGGCTCAGGCACCGCGGGGTGAGACTAGAGGGATGCCTTCTACTAAGTAGTGTGTTTGATGGCCTGATCCCCCAACTGAGCTGACTAGCTGGCGGATCTCTGGAGTGCCTTATCAGATTCCACTTGAGCCCCCATTGCCTGATCACCGATTTGTCAAGACACCCGGCGCACCACCGGTATACTTTACAGTTTTCATGCATTTCATTTCAGTCTCACTCAGATTCTTATTCATTCATGCACTCATGATTTCAACTTGCATTTGTAGCCCTCCACAGAGTACGTTGAGGGGTTACTCCAAGTGATGGCCTCATTTGAGAGCATGACCTTGCGGAGAGAGATGATGCTGACCTGCCACGGGATTCCGGTAATTTTCAATTTTCTTGCATTTACCATACTTCTGCTGATACACTGAAATTGACACCTCATTGCACTGATGCACCTCATGTATAGATCAGATCTGACACGACACACTGCATGTACATATTGTATCTGATTTCTGTATATACTCTGCATACCGCACTTGCACTTGATACTTGCTGATAAATTCAAACTGTCTTTTCAGGTCACACCCTTGTAGACAAGACCCTTAGAGCCTTCTCGAGTGGCAGAGAGAGAGATTCCGGCATACAACCGAGGGAGACGTCGGGAGCCTGTCACGTACGATGGCAAGTCCAGCGAGGAAGAGGAGCCAGCGAGTCCGCAGTCAGAGTCATCTGAGGGTGGGGGGTGACGGCACCGGCTCAGGTTCTGAGGGTGGCGATGATGCTGAGGAGGGCTCCGAGGATGGAAACGGAGGTCACTCTAGTTCCGGCTCTGGCTCAGATTCGGACGGTGGCGCCAGCGGCGATGGTGCAAAGTCTGCTCAGCCGAGGAAGAGGATGAACAGAGCCTCTCAATCCTAAGCTGGGTGACACCGATTCAGATGCTTTTTTTGCTTTGTTTTCTTTTTTTGCTGGTAGTTTTAGCACATTGTACAGCCTTAGGCAATTTTATTTTCGTAAAACTTGTACCTTTTGTAAAAAGAAAACATGATGGAATGAAAACAGCTTTTTGATTGAAAAAGTGTTGCATTTTGTATTATGAGCATCGTGTCACACCTTTTTACACAAAAAATGAGATTGATGAAAATTGAACATTGCATTGGCAATTGCTTAGTTTGGTAGTGAACCAATGAACAAAATAAGACAACGCAAAAAAACAACTAATGCACAACTCGATAAACAACAACTCGATAAAAAAATTGCGACAACTCGATAAACAAATTGCAACAACTCGATAAACAAAAGCGACAAACTTGAGAATGAGTCAATAAAACCACAGTAACACGCATCCAGAGTGGAACAAAACACAGATTTTCAGCATTCCTAGCACATAGAAAGACAAAGGCAAATCTGCTAGGGACAAACAGTGGCTGCCAGCTACTTATAGCCATTGTTGGCCACTTTTTACTTCTATGGGCCACTCAGGTGGCCGGCTGGCCAGAAAAGGTGGCTGGTTGACTACTCCAACTGGTCAATCAGCCAGTTTTGGTGGGAGCCTCCAGATTGCTGCCACTTGTCTTCCATTCAATGCTCTATCTTTTACAAAAGCCCCAGCTTCGTGTTTTTTTCATTTCAGCTTCATTTTTGCCCCAAATGGAACCATTCTTTGCTGAAAAACTCTTGACTTGGATTGCAGCTCTAGATGGCTTGGAAAAGCTAAATTTCTAGGGTTTTGGGATAAATGCACTATTCACGCTGAGCCGTACCCCGCTGTGTTTTCCGTTCCTCCATGTCGCGGCTAGGTGTTGGAATCCGGTAACTCATGTTTTTAGCTTTGGGGGTCAAGAGATGTGCCCCACATTTGAAGAATTCCAAGCTTTGATGGAATCTTGGTGCGACGAGGAAATCTTGTCCCAATTCCGTTTCGGCCACATCCAAGCTTTAGGATGGATGTGTGGGCTTACTTTGCATGGCGCTCGGTCTCTGATTCACGACGGGGAGTTGGATATTCCTAGCTTGATTCATCGGTTTTTTAACACCGGTAACCGTGGGATCATCTTTGGCAAAGTTTTCGGCGACATGCCCTTTGCTTATGCATGTTGTCTCATTTTCTACTTGCCCCTGGCTTCGAAGGGTCTAGCGTTCGCTTGATTGAAGTTGCCCAAAGCTTGAAAGAGGGCAAGAGCTGCATTGGCATGACGTTAGCTGAGACTCTAATGGGTTTGGATGCTTTCCGTCGTCGGGAGACAACCAGGTTCGCAGGAAGTCCACTACTCTTACAGGTAATGTTTCCCACCCTTCTCATATGCGTATTTCTCACATCACTTGGCCCTCAGGCTCTGTTTTTCTCTCAAAACCCTTTCTCACTTTTTCTCTCCATGTACACCTCTCTATTCTTTAATCTCTCTTATTTTTCATCCCTCCCCAGATATGGCTCATGGATAAATTGAAAGTAGTGGACTCTTGCCCAGCATATTCAGCATGCAGCTATTTCTTTTGCCAACGGCTAGTTGATGCCCCATATGAGGGGTGGTGGTGCGAATGGATGTGCACTCGATCTGCTGTTGACATCGCTTGGTGGTGCCCTTGGTTTGATCTACCTACGATGGGCTACAGCATGTCTCGGTAGCTTGGCATTTAGCTGGTTGGCTTGACACACTGTGTCTTCTACTTCCCATTCCGATTCAGGCGTCAGTTCGGCCACGACCAGACTTGCGTGGAAGAGGGGATTGGGTACCCAGCTTCATTTCCGATTCGAGGCTCACAGCTAGCTCGGTATTTGACTGCATGGAGGACAAGAGAACTTCTAGCCTCCGCTCCCACTTTCAGTTGTGCCCTTTCTGGAAAATGCATAGCTTGGCTTGAAGACGAGGCACAAACTGGGCCTAGCTTGACATCAAAAGCTTCCACAAGCTCTGGGAGGAGAGGCAGGAACACCTGACTATGCCCCGAGTTTATTGCTTTAATCTATACTTTCAAGTTTTCTTTTTGAATGTAATAAAAAGTAACTTCAATTGTATCAAGAGCCGAAGCACTCTGTATTGAAATCAATGAAATTGAAGGTTGTGGGTACTGAAAATTTTCCATTTGGTCTAAAAATGGTCTAAGTTGTAAAAAGATTAATTTGAACAAAATCAACTTTTATTAAAACTTTTCAAAACCATTTTCGATATGGATCACAACTGGACAGGCCCGAGATCTATCACTGAGATGTACAACCCCGGATCCCATAACTAGAAAGTTGCCCCTTGTCTGAATAGCACTGCACTGGAGATCACAACCGAACTCTTGGATGCAGAAAGGACAAAGATGGCCCGAACGATCACATGGACACAGTTGATTTGGAAGTATTTATGGCTGGACTTCAGAATGAAGTTGACTACGTATCCCAAAGATGGGAATCAAGCCTTACGTAGCTTGGTTCAGGTTCACTCGTGTTTTAACACTCTACTTTTGTGCTCTAACTTTTGCCAAGGCCGTCCTTTCTGGGTTTTCAACCTTGTGAGCTCATTTTTTCTTATTTCAAATTTTTCATGCTCTAATTTTTGCTCAGGTCGCCCTTTAAGGTTTTCAGCCTAGCGAGCCACTCAGGGATAATATTTCTTCAACTTGTCCTTGTTGATCGGCTGGGAAAACTCTAGGCCGTCTAGGTCCATCAGAACAACAGCTCCACCCGACCAGATAGACTTGATGATGTAAGGGCCAGTCCAATTAGGTCTAAACTTGCCCCTAGGGTCGTGGATAGAAGCTCGGTTGTCCTTAAGCACCAAATCCCCTTCTTTTAAATTCCTGGACTTAACCTTCTTGTTGAAAGCCCTAGCAATTCTTCGTTGATAACCTTGGACGTGATACAGTTCTCTCATCGAACAACATGAGTTCTTCGAACCTGCTTTGCTGCCAATCTGCCTCAGCTATCTGGCACTCAGCCATAACCCGCAATGATGGAACCTCAACTTCGATAGGCTGAACAGCCTCTATCCCATAAACCAAGGAATACGGAGTTGCCCCAGTAGAAGTTTGAATTGATGTTTTGTAGCCCCAAAGAGCAAATAGCACCTTATCTAGCCAGTCCCTGTAGGTTTCTACCATCTTCTACAGAATGTGCTTGATGTTCTTGTTGGAAACCTCAACAACTCCGTTGGTTTACGGCCGATATGTAGATGACTTATGAAAAGCCACATTGTATTTCTCCAACAAGTCGATCACCTCCTTCTCGAAGTGGGAACTATTGTCCGAAATAATCTCATTCAGGACCCCATAGCGACAGATAATGTTGTTCCTGATGAACTTAGCAACATGCGATGCCTTCAGCACTGCGTAGTATTGGGCCTCGACCCACTTTGTAAAGTAGTCTATCGCCACCAAGATATACTCATGCTCGTTCGACCCCTTCGGAGTAACTGCCCCAATCACATCAATCCCCCAGACTAAAAATGGCCATGGCGAAGTCATGTTGTACAGCTTCAACAGCGGAATGTTCATGCAGTTTGCATGAATCTGGCATTTATGGCATCGCCGAACAAAACCAATACAATCCTCCTCCATGCTTGACCAGTAATAACCCTGTCTGAGAATCTTCCGAGCCAGCATTACCCCGCTCATGTGCACTCCGCACTCTCCTCCATGGATGGCCTCCATCAGGCACCTTGACTCCTCAGCATCAACACACAGCTTGTGCATCCCAAGATGGCCCCGTTTGTACAGTTTACCCCCGCAGACGATGAACTGAGCAGCCATTATTCGAATTGCTCTCTTATCTTTGGCATTTGCCCCTGGTGGATAAGCCTCCTTTTCCAAGAAGTTCCAAATGTCATAATACTAGGGGTTCTGATCTTGTACTTCATCTATGGCAGCAGTCAGCTCGTAGGCTGACACATACCTCTGTTCAATGATGATTGGACGCATCCGGACTCCCAAAGGGATGTTTATCATAGAAGATAGAGTTGATAAAGCGTCGGCAAACTGGTTGCTCTCTCTTAACAAATGGGTGAAGGTTAACTTCTCAAACCTGGGAATTACGATGTCCAGGGTTTGATGGTAGATTTTCATCTTTTCTTCCTTCACCTTCCAGTCTCCTTTCGCCTGAGACACAACTAGGTTCGAGTCCCCAATAACGTCCAACCTTTTTGCCCCTAGTTCCAGGGCGGCTTCCAAGCCAGCGATACATGCCTCATACTTTGCTTCATTGTTCAATACTTTGAACCGAAGTTTGAAAGCTAAGGGTATATGGGAATTGTCGGGTGCTATCAGCAACACCCCTATCCCATACCCGTACTAGTTAGACGCTCCGTCAAAGTACATAATCCAGACCTCTTCTTCAAGCTATAGAATGGCCTCATATGGGAACAAATATTCTACTGCTTCATCCCCTTCTACTGGGTGATCGGCTAAATATTCCACTACCGTTCTCCCTTTCACAGACTTGCGTGTCATGTACTTCAAATCAAATTCGGAGAGAAGGAGCAACCAATGAGCTAGCCTACTCGTAAGCGCTGGTTTCTTGAAGAGATATTTGATGAGATCTAATCTCGAAACCAGTATTACAGAGTGAGCTAACAGGTAGTGCCTCAACTTCCTGGTAGCCCATACCAAGGCCAAACAAGCCCTCTCCAGTGAAGTGTAGCGAGTCTCGTATTCCAGCATTTTCTTGCTCAGGTAGTAGATAGCCTTCTCCACTTTATCCTCAGATTCCTGCGCAAGCATGCAGCGCATTGTCGTGTCGGTCACTGATAGATATAGAATCAATGGTTTACCCGGCTCTGGCGGTGACAACACAAGTGGGTTCTGTAGATATTGCTTGATCTGCTTGAAAGCAACTTGGCATCGGTTATCCCATTGGAACTTCTTTTCTTTTTTCAGGAGACCAAACAGTGGTTCACAAGTCAAGGTTAATTTTGCAATAAACCGTCTTATGAATTGTACTTTACCCAGAAAGCCTCGCACCTCCTTTTCAGTCCTTGGTGGTGGCATTTCTAAGATGGCCTTAATCTTGGAAGGATCAACCTCGATGCCCCTTTGTGTGATCATGAACCCCAGCATTTTCCCTACTGTAACACCGAAAGTACATTTCTGAGGATTCAATCGCAACCGATACTCTCTGATCCATTGGAAAAATTTCTTCAAGGCGATGTAGTGGCCCTCTCTTTCCTTGGACTTGATAATCATGCCGTCCACGTACACCTCGACCTCTTTGTGGATCATATCGTGTAGAATCGTGGTCGTAGCCCGTTGATATGTAGCCCCAGCATTCTTCAAACCGAACGACATCACCCTATAACAGTAAGTTCCCCACGGGGTAGTGAAAGCAGTTTTCTTCCTATCTTTGGGTGCCATCAAAATCTGATTGTAGCCCAAAAACCCATCAATGAACGAGAGCAGCGCATGCGCAGCAGTGAAGTCCACCAATTCGTCGATATGTGGCAGAGTAAAGTCGTCCTTTGGACTGGCTTTGTTGAAATCTCTGAAGTCCACACATACCCGAATTCTGCCGTCCTTCTTCGACACGGGAACTATATTGGCCAACCAAGTAAGGTATTCAGCTACCAACAGGAACCCTGCATCAATATGTTTGGTGACCTTTTCTCTGATTTTCAAAGCCCAATCCGGGCGGATCCTTCGGAGCTTCTACTTAACAGGTCGGGCCTCTGGGTCAAGAGGGATCCGGTGCTGTACAATCTCAGGATCGATTCTAGGCATGTCTTCGTAGGACCACGCGAAAACATCTTTGAAATCTTTTAATAAAGTGACTAAGCGCTCGTGTTCCTCCGAAGACAACGTGGACCCGATCTGGACCAGGCGTGGGTCCTTCTCAGTACCAACATTAATTGAGGTGATTTCATCAACCAAAGGTTTTACAAACCTCTCCTGCTCTTGATCAATCAAATGTTTCAAAACCAAAGGAATTCTTCCTCGTCGTTTTCATCAAAGTTTTGAAAGTCCTGATTAATGTAATAAACTAAAGGCACAGAAAAGTACTCAGAAGCCACAGCTGTACCATTCTCATTAATAACTTCCAGTTCGTCTGATTCTTCGGTTACAACCGACTCAAAGGAAAATGAAAAAGACGACCTAGACAGGACAGTGGCATCCGGGTTATCAACCCCAGGAATACCTGACTCTAACTCAAAAGAACTAGAATCTGATTCCGACTCCACAGACTCTGTGGAATTAGATTCTGGCTTGCTACCCAACTCAGAACTGCTAGATAAAAAGCCTTCCTCGTACTGCCAAACGAGGGAGGGTGCGATGGATGCATCCAGAATGCCAGAAGAAGGGCCCACAGCCGAGTTATCTCCAATCATGGAAACAGAGAACTCACCTCCTGAGCACTCCAGTGTGATTTGAGGATCTGAGAGGAGACAAGCCAGCGCTACCCCCATCTCGCTTTCTGTGCCCTCGGACTCATCCTCTTTACACTTCTCAGTCTCAACTGGTGGGTCAGTTTGCTCTTCCGCAACTTCATCCCCTGACAACTGAAGGTAAAAAAAGATCTCGAAGCTGGGGAAACGCCGCTTCTCTGAATTCAGCCATGGCTCCGGAAAGCCGCAAAACAGGAAATTTTTCCCCTCCGGACAAAGCCTCCGTTCAGGGTTCCTTGGATAGGTCTGTGCACCAACTCGTAGTGCTTCCCCGGCTTGCTTAGCCTTGGCTCTTCCGGCCATTTCCCTTCCTTTCCTTGCCCAATCCTCTCTGGTAGGTGAGTAACCTAAACCAAAGGTATACGGGTTGTGTGGCACTTCGGCCGTGCAGCGACACGCTTCCAGCCACTCCGTCCTAGTCCCATTTCGGGCATGTGTTGAAGCTTGTTCATGAGGTAGATAGATTGCGCACTGACGTATAGTCCCTCGTCAACAGCTAGCATATCTTGTACTACCCGAGCCTCAGCCAAGGTGAATCCCGACAGAAAGACATCCTCCACGCCGTGTTCAATTTCTAGAACTGGTGTAGAAACCTCCGATGGCAGATGGATTGAAGAGTTCCCAAAAACGATTGCTACCCCCCTTCCCGTATGGGTACTTCAACATCTGGTGTAAGGTGGAAGAGGCAGTTCTCACCTGGTGCAGCCACGGCCGCCCAAGGAGTAGATTGAAGGTGGCTGGAACATCTAAGACATGGAACTCAATGTCATGCTACCTTGGGCCAACCTGAGTTTTGATACGTACTGTTCCCATCACCTCCCGACTGGTGTTATCATAGGCCCAGATCACTTGGGTTGTTGGTGCGAAATCTGCGGCTTCAACCACATAGCATACGCCGTTTGGGACGGACATACATTGATTGCAGATCCCCGTATCAACTAGGACAACCGGTATCCATTTTTGCTTACACTCCACAGAGATGTACAACGATTTTTTATGATCCGAGCCCTCAGGCAATAGTTCTTTGCTTGTGAATGTAAAGGTTGGTGAAGTACCACCCGGGAACACCAATCCCACCAACTGCTCGGGCGTTGTATCAATTGAAAGCTTGGCCCTATCCATGGCTGAGCGGATAGCTTGTCTATGCACCCTCGAGGCCATAAGCAGTCCCCAGATGGAGATGTCTGCTTGAATTTTCTTTAGCTATTTCAGTACAGCTTTCTCCTCTAGCAGCTTGTCTTTCTGCTTTTCCGCTTCTTTGTCTTTCCCGGACGCCTCTAGCTAGTCTAGATGTGGGGGTTTGAAGTACCGCCCACTCCGGGTCATATGGTCGACCTCCTCGGTGTACCAAGTATCATCAGGTTGATTCTGCCCCTAGTCCTCATCGGTATGGGCAAGACGCAAATCATCATCTTCCCACCACATTCCCTCGGTGACCGATAAACAACTATCTGGTCTCGCTGTAACTGTTCCTGTGTTCTCAACACATTCTGCCCCCTCAGGTGCTTTGCTTTTCTAGCCTGTCATCATTCTCGATGCTCTCTTGCTTAAACTGTTTCAACGCGGCTTCCTACTCCGTGTCAGCTGTACACAAACTGCCCAAGTCCCGAGCAAAATTCTTCGCACCGGTGCTCTCCGGCGATTCCTCCTGATTCTCGGCCATTCCGGCCACTATAGATGTCCCAGTTTCTGACTGACCCCTGTTCTGATTGAGGCACCTCAACAACATCCGGCTTGTCACTGAGCCACCCTGCATTATCTGTCGATCCATTCAGGTCGAACCAATTGATACTCACATCCCCCGGATCCTGCTCGTTAAAGAATTGCAGATTAGCAATATCCTCCTCCAGGTCCGCCAAATCATCTAGCCCTTGACTCGGCCCGTCCTCCCAGACCACATGTACCTCTGCCCCAATTGGCAACTCTACCATCGGCTTAGCCTGGTCTGTTGACACAATATAACCGCACAGGTTGTATGCTTCCTCAATAAAGCTCCCGGATCCCTCAGGTTCTGAACCAACATTCCCATTCTCCTTCAAGGTCACCCCAGCTTTGTCTTCGACAGTCACCACCACTGGGTTAGGCTGGGTTAGAGAGGTGCTCATCATGCACAAGGCTATGCTATCTGGGATGAACACCTCAGGCTTAGGTAGGTGGGAGAGAGTGATGTATATACTAGGGTCATACGGGACGGCCATGGTTTGGATCAGGTTTATCTGCCTGGGTGGAGGAGGGGGGTTGTTATGTGGTGGAAGACGGTGAGTGGTGACATTTGGCTTTTCGGGAGGCGCAATCACCTTGTTGTCAATAAGATCTTGGATCTCATGACGCGGTTTAAAGCAGAGGTCGGTGTTGTGACCGTGTTGCTGGTGAAAGGCACAATATTTGGCCGGGATATGTGTTGGAGGGAGGTTATTTGGTAGTGGGCGTGGTTCCAGGGGTTTCAGATGCCCCTTCCTGATCAAGACCTTCAAGGCCACTGATAAAGACATATAAAGTGGGGAGAAAGTCCTCTGCCCCCAGGGTGGATTTTTTGCTGGTTGCGAGCTGGTTCCAGATGCACCGGTGAATGGTGTAGCTGTTTTTGGCGTGGTGGTGACCATGCCAACATCAGAAGTTCTTATGGCTGCACTACTACTTGTAGCTGCATTCAAACCGCATGAAAACGCCCTCTTAGGCTGCTCCTTTGCCTGGTCGATCAGACCTTACTTCATAGCATCTTCAATCTGTACCCCTATCTCATGCAAGTCAGCAAAGGTGGGGAGGGGTACGACGATCATTTTCTACATCAGCTTGGGTTGCAGGTTGCGCACAACCATCCTTATCTGATCTTTTTCGGGTGGCCGAGTTGTCATCATGGAGGCCTTGTCCCTCCATTGAGTGACAAAGTCAGAAAAGCCCTCTTTTGGCTCTTGCCTGGTTGCTTCGAGATCACGAGTCGTGACCTCGATTTGAGTGTTGTAAGCATATTGGGCAATGAAGGCCTCGGCCATTTCCTCCCAACTTCTTTTTACTGAATCCTCTAGCTTGGCGTACCAGATGGCCGCGATACCCGATAGGGTCCAACCGAAGAGAGATAGTTTCTGGAGTCTAGTTAAGCCCATCGGGCGTAGAATATCCGAGAAGTGCCTCAGATGAACTATAGGATCGCCCGAGCCGTCGAAACGGTCTATGTGGGGCATCTTAAATCTATCCGGCAATGTCACCGCCGAATCCGTCTAGCCGTCCTCAATGTTTGGGATTGAGTTAACTCCCTGAGCTCGTTTAAACAGCTTTTCGAGCTTGCTTACTTTCAAAGCAGTAGGATTGGACTCAAATTCGAATGGCGTGTCTGCTGGGTTGGCCGGTGCTTTTGAAGTCTGTGGTTGAACTGGGGGTGGGACTGGCCCTGTTGGAACGCCCGTATTCTCCTAGACGGTAGCTGTATCCCCGGGTGTTGGAGCCCTAGGTGGGGGTCGGGGTGGGGGTGGATGCGAAACAGATGCTCCGGCTTGTTGTGGTTGCTGCTGTTGTTGAAGCCTGGCAATTAGTTCTGCCTGCTGAGCTACAACCTCTATCTGACGAGCGGTAACCTCCGCTTGCCAAGCAGCACCACGCTGCATAGCCTCTATGGTCTGTTGGAGTTAACGCATCATTTCCTCCATACTGACTGTAAAGTGCTGATCTGTCTGAACAGGTGTATGTTCCCTCTCTGAGGTAGAAACAGAAATCTCAGTCCAACCACGCACAGGTGGGGTAGACAATGACCGCTGAACTAGCGACTGCTGTACTGATACTCTATGCCTGACTGCCCTCCGTCTTGTAACCGAGGGTAATGAAGCAAACACTAGTTGTCCGTCAATAAGATCCTTAGATCTGGAAAGCCTTTGGTCTCTAGTCCAAAGTGCTCGGGGGGTATCTGCCTCGTCGAAAGCAATGATGAAAGCACTACCTTGCAAAAAGATAAATAAAGTGAAAGAGACAAAAATTAGAAAAACAGATAGTACCTCGGCTTAGATAAGAACAACACACAATTGATAATCATAAGCTGGACAAACTGTACTCAAACACTAATTTCTGCCTCAAAACTGATACCCTCAATCACTGATGTCCTCCGACTAATACCCAGACTTGCAACTGATACATACATTCCCTGTAGAGATACACTCTGACAATACGTATCAAGCAAGTGAGAGCCAAAACACCCCTATGGTGGGGTAGGGTTTCCCTGTCTTATTTTGTCAGAAGCTAGGGCTTCACTATGTATGCATGCTGTTTCAAACAACCTACATTCGGGTGAGCAACCTGTCCTAGTTTGGAATGGTCTCTATGGCTTCCAATATGCAACTAGGTCGATTGGTCAAAAAGGGTACCTCGGCGGTGATCCCGATCCAAGGTTTGTGTTCCCATCGTGGCAGAGCCCACAACCAGTCAGCCTTATGGCACGCTTTTCCAAGCAAGCCTCCAGCAAACCATTCAGGAATAGTAGATGACAAACACTGTGACTTAGGTGCACCAATGCAAATGCAATGCAAAGAAACACATAAGTGTAAATAAAACAACATATCATGAGTTCGAGTCAAGTTCTCTAAATTCCCCAGCAGAGTCGCCAGAAACTGTAGCACCCGACTTTCTTCGCACCCCCCCCCCCCAAAAAAAACTTTTGTAGAGGGCGCGAATTGGTCTTACTACAGTTCAGGCTCCTACCACGGTTCTAAATCTAATCTCACAAAGTGCAATGTGAGACTCATAAACACCAAAGAGTCCAAATCTGGTAATTGGTTTTGGAAAATCGGTTTTGAACCAAATAATGCCAAAACTGGACTACTTTGCCAGATTACAGAGTCGCCACCTAAATATTTTGTTTTGGGAAATTTAGGAAACCCCGACTCGTGCCTAAGGCCACGTGTCCGTCATCACCAAAGCTGCCTCGGCTCGGGAACTTCGGTATGAGAGGGGAAGGTCCTGAAATGATCAGCCTCTACTAAGCGTGATATGTTGTTTTATAAACCTCATGTGTTCTTATTCCTGTTATTAATCTAACTTTACTATGTGATGCGCACAACATACAAGTATAGACTAAATCACAAGAATTGGAACAAAACAACTCATGTTTGTTTTGGAAAATGGTTTGAAAATGCTACTCGCAAGTAGGCTAAAGCACGGATTTTGCCACCCTCAAGTGGGCTTTAAAACTCACATTTATCGAGTTGTTCCAATTCAGGCAATCAAGCCTCCATCCACAGGCATTCATACAGTTTATCACATAAGCAAATTGCCTCATGGCAAGCATGCTATCATGACAACATACACATCTCATGCAGTATGCTAAAGCGTAAAACTTACAGTGTACACCGACCCAAAACAAAAGCTAGTTAGAAATATGCATGATCTTAACTATACAAGATGCCTAATGCAACACATGCAATAATGCAACTAATAGGCTCGGCTATCTAAGATGGCATATGAATGCAACAATTTGATACATGTATTCAAAGAAGTATTGAAATACGATGCATTTTGAATGATGTGCCGAGCCCAGTGCATGCAAGACAAATGAATGATGCAAACATTCAAGCATAAGGTATGCTAATCGAAACATGCCCTAATCTAAGCACTGAAACTGGATAAATAAAAAGGAGAAAGAAATGGGGTTGGAAGACATCCACACACAAACGCACGTTTATTACAACATTATGCCCTCGCGATTGAGGGTCCGAATAAATAAGCTAAGCTACGCTAAGCTAAGCTAATTATTACAAAACGAACTAATTAACTTTTCTAGCTAATTAATTACAACACAATTAAATAACTAGCTAATGCTAAGCTAATTAGAATATTACAAAATGAATTGAATAATTAGCTACTCTAACTAATTAAAGTAATTAAATGGCCTCACGGGCGAGGGGGACATGCATGCTCGGTTGGCGTCATTTCAGAAATCCATTGCTTTGCCGTCAATTACCTCTGTTTGCACTTGCCTCGGTTTTTGAACAATGAACCAACCTCTACGCTATTTCTGCTCCAAAATAGGATCATTTCTGCACAAAAATGGACAGGTGGCCGGTTGGCTACAAAAAGTGGCTGCCGGCCACCTTAACTAGCCGATCGACTAGTATAGGTGGTCGATCAGCTACCTTAAGTGGCCGGTTGGCCACCTGCTTTTCCAGGCTTCTGGTTTTGCTGCAACAGAGAACAACAGAGGCACAACAATGTATTTGCAAGGAAATGTGTGTACTGCCACACTCATCATTTCTCAAGCTCAAAGGAGTGTGGCGCTCGGCTTTCAAGCCACCAACCAAGCATCTCAATACATGATGGCCCAAGGACCAAGCTTGTACAAGCTTAGTGAATGGGCACATAAGACTCAAAGTGCCTTCACCCTATCATGCATGATCAAGGGTGATAGCGACCAAGAAATATGACACGTTTCATCACTATGAGTATGAAACGTTCCACACTTCTTGTGTTTGGATAAACGTCCGATCCAAACATATGCAATGCAACACAAATGCTTATCTTGTTCATGTTTTACTTTATTTGTTTTGTTTACACATTTTACATTACCGATTAATCCTTTAACTGATTAAGTCCAATGTGGAAGTCCTCTAATGGGAAAGATGGCCTAAGCCTCAAGCACCATAAGCATGAAAGAAGCCTCATGCTTTTGGTTAGTAGAAACCCTCAAGAGAAGGCTAAAACCATTAGGCATGAGAGTCTCGATTCCATGCTTAAGCCAACAAGGGATTTAAGACCACTTTCAAAATCAAATTCAAAAGTGAAGCATGGAGGAAGATTACAGAAATTCAGTGCTGATATAGCATGCTAAAAACACTAAATCATGCAATTAACATATACACAACACATTCAAAGCCAAAAGCATGCTCATAAGCGAGGCACAATACACAACCCTCAAAAGCAATGAAGAAGTGAAGTATGTGAGGATATGACAAGGTTACATGCACTGAAATCATGTATGAAATGATGCTATGGCATGCAAATAACTCAAGCAAAACATGTTAAAGACCTTGAAGCTCAAAGCTAGTGAAGGCTATTTGCACTATAGCTATACAAAGCAAGCCTCATATGCTCAAGACCACTCAAAACAGAGTTTAAACATGTTAAAACATGAGCAAAAATGTGCTGGAGGGGAGCCAACAAATGCTAAAATGATAGGCTACAATATCAATTAAGCTAGGCTAACAAGCATGATTACACTACAAGTGTAAGAAGCAAGCAAGAAGTGCTCCAACTAGCCCAAAACAGAGCTATAACATGTTAAAATGGGGCCTAGAACATGCTGAGAACAAGCCAAGAGATGGTAGAAAAACATGCTCAACTACTAGGCCATTAACACATGTAAACAAGATGTGAGGAAGGGGGACCACCCCCCCTATTTTGGCCCTCAAAACCAACTTTCTACCACTAAAAAACCTCTGAGTTTCGGTGGTAGAAAGGCCAAACAAAGGATGTTTCAAAAGCTAAGAAAGGTGGCTCACAAGGCTTTACAAGCCAAAGAGCCAAGGGAGGAAACCACCTGTAGACCGGCCCGAACTCTGCTCCGCGCGCGAGGGCGCGAATTGTAGTTCTAGCTACTACAGTACGGACTCCTGTCACAGTTCTAAATCTAATCTCACAAAGTGCAATGTAAGACTAATAAATCACCAAAGAGTCCACATCCAACAAATCATTTTGGAAAACTGATTTTAATCCAAAAGTGCCAGACATGGACTGCTTTGCCAGATTTCAGAGTCGCCACCTAAATATTTTGTTTTGGGAAATTTAGGAAACCCTGACTTCGTGCCTAAGGCCACGTGTCCGTCATCACCAACGTTGCCTCAGCTCGGGAACTTAGGTACGAGAGGGGAAGGTCCTGAAATGAGCACCGCCGCTCGCCCGATCAAAGATCGGCCTCTACTAACATGATATGTTGTTTTTGAAAACACATGGGTTCTTATTCCGATTTATTAGCTAACATTACTATGTGATGCGCACAACACACAAGTATAGACTAAATCACTTGATTTGGAACAAAACATCTCATGTTTGTTTTTCGGAAATGGTTTGAAAGTGATACTGGCAAGTAGGCTAAGACGCGGATTTGCCACCCTCAAGTGGGCTTAGAAAAACATGATTTTGCCACTTCAAGTGGGCTTAAAACTCACAATCATCGAGTTGTTCCAATCCAAGCAATGAAGCCTCCACCCACAGGCATTCATGCAGTTATATCATTTAAGCAAATAGCCTCATGGTAAGAATGCTATCATGGCAGTCACTTACACACATGCAAGGATGCTAAAGCGTAAAACTCACAGTGTACTCCAAGCCAAAATAGAAGCTAGTTAGTAATCAATGCATGATCCTAGCTATGTTAACGATGCCTAATGCAACACATGCAAAATGCAACTAAGATAGGCTCGACTATTCTAAGATGTCATGTGAATGCGATTAGATAACATGCATTCAAATTGGTGTTGAAATACAATGCAGTTTGTATGATGCGCCGAGCCCGGTGCATGCAAGACATATGATTGGATGCACGCATGCAAGCATAAGGATGCTAATCAAAACATGCCCTAAAACTAACCATCGAAAGATGGTAAATAAAAGGGAGAAAGAAATGGGGTTGGAAGACATGCATCACACACATGCGCCCTTATTACAACATATATGCCCTCTCGATGGAGGGTCCGAATAATAATCTAACTAGTTAACTAACAAAACGAAGCTAATTAACTAACAAGTTAACTAATTACAAACACAAATGAATAGCTAAGTGCATTAACTACTTAAGTACAGAACCAAATAGTTAACTAGCTAAGCAAAGCAGTTAAAAGGTGCTCGAGGTGAGAAGCGCATACATGCTCGATTACCTTGTTCGGAAATCCGTTACTATGCCCCAACTTGCCTCTGTTTGCATTTGATTTCAGAACACTGCACAAACCTCCAGATAGCTTCTACTCCATCATGGAGACCTCCAGAAAGACTGCCGGCCACTTAATGGTGTTGTAGACCACCTGTAGACCACTTACACATGCTGCAGACCAGAAAAAATGGTCGGCCAGCCATTTTTATTGGTCGGCCGACCAGAAAATCCTGCCAATCTCCAATTTGCTGTAAAAGAGAACAAGAAGGGGCACAATAGTGTATTTGGAAGGTATGTGTGCACAACCACCCTCGCTATCATTTCTCAAGCTCAAGGGAGTGTAGTTCTCGACTCTCGGGCCACCAACCGAGCATCGCAATGCATGATGGCCGAGAAGCCAAGTTTGCACAATTCAATGTCAATGAATGCACAAAAAACACATAAGGGCCTTAACCTCTATCATGCATCATCAAGAGGGTCGGCGATCGAGAAATGAGGCACGTTTCATCACTTCAAGTATGAAACGTCCCTCATTTCTCATGTTTGGATTAACATTCAATCCAAACATCAATGCAATGCAACAACATGCAAGCAACAATGCAATGCAACATGAGCATGCCAAGTTAGAGTCCTTAAGCATGAAAGCTAGTGAAGGATGCAACACAAGGGCTATGTGATGCAATGCTCAATGGACCAAACCAGCCCCAAATAGACTTCATGCATGCCAAGACAATGGCCAAAATTCTCTGAAATGATGGCATGAAAAGCAAGATAATGCATGCTCATGCATTGGCCCATCAACTAAGCATAAGAGCACAACTCTCAAACATGATCAAGAAGTGACAAACATGGAAGTGTGACAACACTATATGCTCTGAAATCAAGTGTGAACTGATGCCACATCATTCAAACAATACAAGCATAGCATCCTAGAGGGCCTAAGGCACAAGGCTACTAAAGAGGACTACACAAGAGGCATGCAATACATGGCACAAATGATTGAACCAACCATGGACAGAGCTCAATTAGGTCAAGACAAAGACTAAAACATGCTGAGATGGGAGCTCAGAAGCCTAGGCATGCATGCATACAAGTTAGGCCATAAGTGAGGCACAAAGGCATAACCCTTAAAAGCACTCAAAGAATGAAAGAAGTGAGAACATGGCAATGTTATATACTCTGAAATATCATGTTAAATGATGCCAAATCATGCATATGTCACAAATGAAGCATGCTAGGAGGCTTAAAGCTTGAAACTAGCGTAGGCACTTGCACTATAGCTATGCAATACATGAACCATATGGCCAAGACAACCCAAAACAGTCCTAGAGCATGTCAAATCAAGGCTAAAACATGCACGGAGCGTAGCCAAAACAAGCTAGCATGGTAAGCCAAAACATCAAGTAAGCTAGGCCAATGAGCATGGTTACACTACAAGTGTAAGAAGCAAATGGGGGATGCTCTAACCAACCAAAAATAGAGTTGTATCATGGAAAAATAATACCAAAAACACACTAAAATGGCAGCCCAAAAGCTTAGGCAAGATGGCATACATATTGGCTCATATTTAAGGCACAAAGCACAACCTTCCAAAAGCATTGAAAGAGTGACACATGTGAGTGTATGGCCACACTACATGCACTGAAATCACATATCAAATGATGCTAAATCATGCAAATAGCCCAAGCAATGCATGCTAGTGACTTGGAAACTCAAAGCTAGTGAGCAAAATTGCACTATGGCTATACAAAGCAAAGCATGCATGACCAAAACAACATAAAACAGAGCTTAAGCATGGCAAAACATGAGTAAGAGCTTGCTGGGGTTGAGCCAAAACATGCTAGATTGATGGTCCAAAGCATGATGCATGTTAGGCTAGTTAGTGGAATTGCACTACAAGTGCAAGGAGCATGCAAGAAGCAATCAATCCGACCCAAAACAGAGCTATAGCATACTAAAACAACGCCAAAAACTTGCTGAGATAGGACCAAAACATGCTAGAAAGATGAGCCATCAACACAAGCATGTAAGGCTAGTATGCAAAATTTACACTACAAGTGTAACATGCAAGCAACCAATGATCAATCCAGCCCAAAACAGAGCTATGCCATGCTGAAATAATGCCTAAGACATGCTAAGATGGAGCCAAAACATGCTAGAAAGACATGCTCAAACATGAGGCCAACAAGGCAAGCAACCAAGACACAAGGAGAGGGGATGGCCCCCTCCTATTTGGGACCTCAAAACACACTTTCCACCACTAAAATTCCTCTGAGTTTTAGTGGTAAGAAGGCTAAAAAGAGGTGGTCCCAATAGCTTAAAAGGATAGCCCAAAACAAAGCCAAACAAGGCACAAGAGGGGGTAGACCACCCCCAACACCAAAGAAGCCTTAAACAAACATTTCAAACACTTGAAAATGAAGCTTTTTGCAGTAGAAAGTTAATCCTAAAACACCATGCAAATAGGGCCTAAGACTTAAACAAAACAAAGCTTTAAAAGGATTAGAGCCTTACCCTTGAAGACCAAGAACAAAGCAACAACTCCAGCAGCTTTTCTGAGCTAAAACCCAACTCTTGAGTTCAAACAAGACCCTCAGGTACCTCAGGAACAAGAGTGTGGTGTTTCACTAGGTGTTTGTGTGCAAAAGTGTGAAGAAACTACACTTTCAAGCACAAATACGGTGCAAAGGAAGAAATATAGAGATAGAGATGTATCTATAGCTCCAATGCAAAATTTTAAACTGAGACAAGAGGGACGAGGCTCCCTTTTATAGAAAAACATGCATCAAGCTTGTTCAACAAGCTAGAGGCTCCAAGCCATCCCTCCATACACGTGTTAGCCGACCAGAAAAAGTGGTCTGCAAGAAGACAAAGTGGTCGGCAAGGGGGAGAGGTGGTCTGCATAAAGAAAGAAGGGTGGTGGCATGGCTGCCGACCACTTTAGGTGGTCCAAAGGCCACCAAGACCAGCTGGCCGACCAGAAAACTGGTTGGCAGGGAAGGAAAGTGGTCTGCAGGGGGAGAAACTAGTCTACACCCCTTGTTCCACCCTCCAGGCAAAGAAATAAGGTTTGGTTCAAAACCAAACCAAAAAGGAAGTAAGACAAAGGTCCGCAGGACAAGGTACGCAGCTGGAAGCCCAAAAACTAGTCTACGGGTACCAAAAGTGGCCTACGAGAGGGAAAGGTAGTCTACAGTCACAAAAAGTGGTCTACAGACCTCTGTTTCCTTCTAGGTAAAGGCAACAAGGCATTGTCCAAAAACCAGGCCAAGAGGAGAACGTTAAGAGGTCCCGAGACAAGGCGTTCGGCCGAAGGCTCCGGAAACCAGAAACTAGCCTACAAGAGGGAAAAGTAGTCTATGACTATGAAAAGTGGTCTACAGACCTCTCTCTCCCTTCAGGCAAGGGCAACAAGGCATAGTCTACAAACCAAGCCAAAACACAAAGAGTTCAGAGGCCCGGAGGCAAGGCACTCAACCGAAAACTTCGGAAACTTGAAATGAGCACAAACATACGCGATCATCGAGCGCTCAGTCGATGACGTCTGAGTCTTAAGGTCAGTCAAAAATGGGGTGTCTACACCACCCCCTAACCAAACAAGACTCAAACCAACATTTTAAAGCCTTAAAATCAGAGTTTTTAAGAGATTAAAACCAGCCTTAAAATAGCATGCAAAGGTAGTCAAGCACTTAATCAAAGCAAAGCTTAAAAGGGACAAGTTCTTACCCTTGAAGCACAGCAACAATTCAACAACAATTCAGTAACCAAAACCAAGCCTAATACCTCAAACCAAGCTTCAATGGACCTCAGCTCCAAAGTGAAGGTGTTTGACTAGGTGTTTTAGTGCAAATATGTGAAGAAAACTCACTTTTAAGCACAATATAGCACAATATAGAGAGAGACAGAGAATTCTAGAGAGAGTGAAATTTTTGCTTCTAAAATTTCAAAACCTCTCTAAAGGGGGAGGGACCTCCCCTTATATAGAGCAAGCAAGCAAAAAGCTTGCTTCATCACTCCATACACGTGTATGGAGGATGAGCCTCAGTGCCCAACAGCTGGCTCAAAAGATCTGAAAATATCTGAAAAAGGAGAAAATTGGCCGTCAGCCACTTTAGGTGGCCGACCGGCCACCTCCCCTAGCCGACCAACCACTTCAAGTGGCTGGCAAGAAGGAAAAGTGGCCGGCAATAGCCAAAAGTGGTAGGCACAACCTTCCCCCCCCCCCCCGGCAAGAGGCACCAAGGCTTGGCCCAAAAATAAGGCCAAAACACGGAGGTTTTAGAGACTCAAAGGCAGGGCGCACAGCCGAGACCCTCGGGCACTCAAACCGAGTACAAATATGCGTAATCATTGCGTGCACAAACGATGATGTGTGAGTCTTAAGGTCGGTCAAAAATGGTGTGTCTACACATGGTTGTGTTGCTAATGGAAGGCACAATACTGGGTGGGGTTATGTCTAATTAGGAGTGGATATATGAGCAACTTTGGTTCAAGAGGTTTGAAATGGCCTTGCTCTGTGAGGATTTGAAGAACTTTAGACAAGGTCATGTAAAGGGGAATGAAGGTCCGATTTTGAGAGCGGCGAACACCAGGCCTAGAAGCATTGGTAAAGGAGCTGGTGGGTGTTGACTGGGTGTTCATGGGAAGAACTACAAGTTTGGGATTAGAGATAGGATAGGTATTTCTGGTAAGACACGTTTTTCCATGACTTGGCATTCTGTTGTTTGTTGTCCCCTGATTCACAGTTCCCTCAACTTGGCTTCTCACACTGAATTCACTTGTGGTAAACCCCACCTTAGCATTGGGGTATTGAGCGGCAAAGGTTTCATCCATAACCTCCTTAACAACTTCAAGGACTTG
Source organism: Camellia granthamiana (assembly GCA_036172215.1). Lineage (NCBI taxonomy): Eukaryota > Viridiplantae > Streptophyta > Magnoliopsida > Ericales > Theaceae > Camellia > Camellia granthamiana. Next base: position 101,941,725 of record CM069903.1, read on the forward strand.
CTGCATGTTTAGGCCTTTGGACTTCAGAGTCTCAATAGCCCACTGGAGATGTGCACAAGGATCAATACTTGCCACGGACTTTTTCTTACTAGTTGCTTCAACCTTGTTAAGGAATTGGATGGCTATATCTAGGCAAGGCTTATTTGCTATTGACATGGTATCACCCAAGCTCGAGATGTCCTTGAAGAATGTATACCATTCTTCTATCACCATCAGCCTTCATCATAGTTTTAACTTTGGGTTGGCCTATTTTATTTTTAGCTTGCCCCAAGATTGGAGAGCTCTTTGATGAGAAATTCCCAGCATGGGATGTTGTCGATGACGGGCCAAAATGCCAAAGGTTAAATCTGCCACAATTCTTTGAAGGTCTTCAATTATTCCTAACATCTCAGAAGTAGTGGGTTTGGCCATTGGCGCATTTGGTGTATCTGAATTGGATTGGTCCATTTTTTCAGAGTTCATTTTTTGGGATTTGTGAGGCTTGGGGTTCAAGTGCTTCCATCAAGTACAAGTTAGTGCCCTCTGGAATGAAAACCATAGACTTGGGCAGATGAGATTGAGTGATGTATATACTGGGGTTATAGGTGGATGGCAATATATGGATGAGGCTAAGGTTGAAAGGGGAGGGTATTCTGTCATGGAGAGGCAATGGATTGGTAGTGATACTAGGCTTTTGAGGTAGAGCTAAGGTTTTGTTGTCGATGAGGCCATGAATCTCATGACGAAGGTCATAGCAACAATCGGTGTCATGACTGTGCTGATAGTGAAAGGCACAATATTTGGTAGGATCATACCGGGCTGGGAGAATATCAAGGAAAGGTCAAGGATCAAGGGGTTTGAGGAACCCTTTTTCTACCAAGACCTTCATGGCCCGGGTTGGGGACATATGGAGATGATGGATTTTTTTTTTTTTTTTTTTTGTGGGCTCAAATTGAGTGGGTTGTTTGTGGGCCGACATTGGCAAATGAATTAACTATTTGAGCAGTGATGGTGGCAATATCGATTTTTGAGGGCTCAACTTTGGCAGCTGTGCTACTACAAGTAGTGGCATTGGAACTGCATGTGAATGATTTCCTTACGGGCTCATTTCCCTCTACAATGATTCCCTACTTGATGGCATCTTCAATTTGAACCGCCAATCTCATGTAGGTCTTTGAAATTGAAGATGAGGAGAACTATCATCTTCTACAGCAATCTTCCATGCAGATTCCTTACAACCATGTGAATCTGATCTTTTTCCAGAGGCCTATCTATCATCATGGCTGCTTTTGCCCTCTATGTGGTGATAAATACCATGAAGCTCTCATTGGGCTCTTGGTGAGTTGCCTCTCTCGGTTGGTTACCTCGATCTATGTGTTGTAAGAGTACTATGAAATGAATGCTTTAGCCAACTTCTCCTAATTTTGTTTGATCGAATCATCCAACTTGGCATACCAAGTAGCAGCCACTCCTGACATAGTTCTCCCATACAAGGAAAACATTTGGGCCTGAGTCAAACCCATGGGTTTTAGGATGTCTGTGAAAAGGCGAATATGAACCATTGGGTCTCCGGCTCTATTGAACCTGTCTATGTGCGGAATCTTGAACAGTTCTGGCAATCTTACAGCAGCCTCTGTATACCCATCCTCAATGTTCAGAATAGAGTTGATTCCTGGAGACTTTTTAAATAGCTTTTCAAGTTTAGCTACTTTCAACATGGCGGGGTCGAACTCACTAAGATTGAGAGGGAAAAGCCCCTCAGCAGGCTGTGCTGGAGCTCTAGTAACATGGGTTTCGTCTGGTCCTTCTTGTAAATTAGGACCCTGGAAGTCTTCAACTGACGGAAATAGATATGGGACTAGATGATCGATTGGAAGTGGGTGAGTAATGGATGCCCCAGATGGGTACTGCAATCCAGCCATAATCTCAGCTTGAGGTGGCAACTGTGTAGTTGAAAGCATTCATATTTTGTTGTAGGGCTGTAAGCATGTCTACTAAATCACTGAATTTTGGGCCATTATAGGACCTGTGAGTTGGCAATTTTGGGGAACTAGGTGGATGCAACCTTGTTAGAGATGGCTTTTTTTGGAATTGGAAGGATTGGGGTGCTTCAGAGATATTTTTTTGCAGGTTTGAATGGACCGGAATGTTTTTTTATTTGGATAGGTTAGATTATATGGAATGGGATGGGTTAAACTTTTTCTGAGTTGGATTGGACTGGGCTTTTCCTAGATTGGGTTAGTTGGGCTATTTCTGAATTGGGTATAACTTCTCCTATGTGATCCACCAAAGTATATAGAATCAAGCTCTCTTGGCCTCAGTGAATCCTAGCATCAAAACAAATACCCCATCAAATCATGGTACTGGACATGCCAGTCAAAATAAAGCAAGACACAATTTTCAACCCTTGGTTCATATCTAGCTGTAAGTAAATTCAACCATTCAAATATAATCCCCAAATTCTGATCCCCCACCACATCAAACATAACCCTTTAGACTTTGACCCAAATTCAGATTCTGATATGACTCCAAATTTTGAAAGAAATCTCCTAAGAAAATAAGATTCTCCAAGGATTGGGTGCCTTTTTCCCCAAGACTTTACATTCGCACAGCAAGCATTTCACATTTGCACGTAAGAAATCATTCTAAACACCCTTAGAAGTTAGGGTTTCCCTATCATTGTTTTGAATAGATCTAGAGTTTCACTATTCAAACAAGTAGTATCATCACATCTTAGACACGGGAAAGCATCTTGTCCTAATTTTGGAAGTTGCTATAGTTCAATATATGTACTAGGTCAGTCTGGTCAAAAAAGGGTACCTCAACAAGACACCGATAAACCTACCATACCTAACACCGAATAGAGGATCAAGTAGTATGTTGGTGGTCTAGATTTGAGGCTTGTATTCCCACCATAATAGAGCACACGTTCAGCAAGCTGCCCAGGATGTTAGATGGCAAATACAATGACTTATGTGCACCATGCAAGAAATGCAATGAATATAGCGATTCCGATTTTGACCCGACCCTTGTTGTATCCTGGACTCGGGTTTGATGGTTTCATATTATTGTTTACATCTTGTTTCCCTTGTATCTCCTTAAGTTTGGCTTTTGGATTGTTGTGGTTGCATTTGAGACAGGTTGGTTGCTTAGTTTCCAAACTCTTGTTGCTCAAAATTTTGCTCCTCCGCTCGAGCGGCACTTCTTGCTCTCGAGCTGGGTTTGTGAACTCTCAGTATTTTTGCAGGTCCATAAAACTACTGTGAGAGTGTATTCTACGCTCGAGCGGATCTTTCTACACTCGAGCGTCCATTCTTGTGCTCGAGTGTTGGCCTGTTGTCTACAAAACTACTGGATGTGTGTATTCTGCACTCTAGTGTCACTTCTTGGGCTCGAGTAGAACAATTTGTTGTGTAACACCTGCATCCTTTAATCCATTGGAGAGTGTATTTAATTCCCTTATTTTCTTTTTATGAGTTTTTGGAGTTGTTGAATGTTGGTTTTGGAGGAGTATGATCCGATTTAAACTCGTTGGGTTTGTTTGTTTGCGCTTGTTCTCGTCAAAAAGTTCCTTGGGAAATAGAAATTCAATTCTGGGGTCGACACCAACCTTCCTAAGGGTCGACCCTTACCTATTGGTGAAGTTTCTGGAAGTGTTACTGGAATATAGGGTTGACACTAGTCTGGGGAGGGTCAACTCTCTTATATTGCAGAATCTGTGTGTTAGTTGCTAGAAAATAGGGTTGAACCCCTCCTGTCTATGGGTTGACCCCCTTGCTTATGCCAGATTGTGCTTTATACCTGAAGGGTCGACCCCCCTGCCTGAAGGGTCGACCACTGCGTGTTTATTCAAATTTTGGGTTCGAATGGGCCCTACCTTTAGGGGGTTTTGGCGCTATTATTTTATTGACCTTAGGGATACTTTTCTACTACTATAAATAAACTCCAAACATAGTTTCATTGGACTTTTCTCCTCTTTCCTCTCTCTCAAACCGTGAGTTCTCCCCTCTCTCTCTAAACTCAAGCTTTTGGCACTAAGATCTCTAGATCTACTCACCTAGAGTGATCTTTTCACCATGGTCCTTTGAGAAAAAGTGTAGATCTCGTCCAGGGCATCCTTTTGGTCCGAATGGTTCATGGTTTCGTCGCCATTGATTTTTAGGTCATCATCTCTTGGCTTCAAGAGGTAACGGTTTCTAGTTCTCTTTCAATACCCTCGTTTATGAATAGATTGGTGGTATTTTCTTTATATAAACACAAAAGTTTATATTTTTATGCATATTGTGACGAATCACGAGATTGGGGGTTAGGGTTTGAAGAGAGTTGGGTTTATTTGTTGGGTTATGATCTTGGGTCATGAGTTTGAGTGTAAAAGTAATAGAAGGGTTGGAATAAAATGTGTTTTTGTGAAAAGTATTAACTTCTCTTAAAAACCCTAGTTTGGCTCATGAAGATGGTTAATGGTTTTGCTTCAATTAATAGTAGAATCATGAAATTGAGGTGTTAAATTACACATGTACAAGTTCAATCAAAATTTTAAAGAATTTGAAAAATGTATGTAAAATTTGCGATTGAACTCATAATGTTAATGTCTTAAATTATGTTATAATGTGAACCAAACTTGGGGGAAAGGAAATTACTAATGTTATGGATGGTATGAGCTTTGTGTCGAAATGGTTGTGTTGAATCTTGTTGTGTGTTATGTGAGTTGTATTGGGTTAGGTTGTGTTAAGTTAGTTGAGTTGTGTTGTGTGGAATTGAGTTGTGTTGAGTTGAGTTGGGTTATGTTGTGTTGAGTTGGGTTGGGTTGTGTTGAGTTTGGTTGAGTTGTGTTGGGTTGTGTTGTGGTTGGTACCCCTGCGGGGAGTTGAAAAATGATTTTTCGATGCCCAGGATCGTCCGTACAATAGCCGGTAAATGTGGGGGGTGGTTTGAATTCAAGGTGCCAATTGCCCTGTCTAGGCTTATCGCTAGACGAATGTGGGAAAAGTGTTTTTGGGTGTCCACACAGTCCTACCGTATTGTAGTCGGCGAAAGTGGGAAAATGGTTTTTGGGTGTCCACACAGTCCTGCCGTATTGTAGCCGGCAAAAGTGGAAAAAAACAGATGGTTTTCAAAAATGTTTTGGGTGCCCACCTCCTGCCGTATAATAGCCGGCAAATATGGGGGATGGTTTTAAAAAGTTGAAAATGGTTTTCGGAAAAAGATATGGCTTTTGAGAAAATGATTTTTTGGGAGTTCACTTCCCGCCGTATAATAGCCAGCAAAAGGTGGAATGTGCTATAAATTGGGTGCCTGCTATCCCGCCGTATCAAGCTGGCAAATGGTGGAATGTGTTGTGAAGTGTGTTGAGGTTAGTGATGATATACGTGACTTGTGATGAACTTGTGAAATTACCATTTGATGTGTAAATTGGTATGGAATAGAAATGCATGTAGAAATTATTTGAAAAGAATGGATAATGAAATGATAATTGGATAAGGGGTTAGTGATAAAGAACTTGCCGGGTTGTTTGTATCTATAAGGAAAGATTAAGAGTTTTGCTTTGTGATTAATTGAGAAATTGAATTAAAAAGGGTTTATTATCCTTGTGATGTATTGAGTTATAACTAATAATGCAAATGTGAATGTGATGTAATTGTTCTTGGATTTCTACATTAAAGAGTTATAGCAATAAAGGATTAACAGGTGGGAATGGAGTGTATGAGGGTTGTTTTGAGTATTAAGGGAACATGAACGTGAGGTATGGATTTATAATAAATGTAACTTGTAAAAAGGGAGAATGGGAATAAAAAGGAGGAATGTTAAGATGGAAATTTAATAAGGAATATTTTGGAATGGGTTAATAAATATAAAATGATGTGGTTCCTTAAACATGTTTGTTTCCAAAAAGGATTTTTGGTTTTCTGATAAAAATGATGGTTTTTGATGGTTAAAGGTTTTCCTAAATGTTCAAATAAATTTTGAGAAAAAGGTACTCTACGTATGATATTTTGAAATTACAGAACATTAATTTACTAAATGGTATCACCCTGCATGCATGATCATTTCTATCTATAGATTCCTACTGGGCAATTGTGCTCACCCCTTATTGTTTCATTTTTTTTACAGGAAGAGAATTCAGACTGATTGGTTGAAGGATTAGGAAGTCCATGTAGATCTTGTGTGCAATCTCTTTGTATTTTGATGTTTGTAATTATTTATTTGTAACTCCGTAGTGGGAGCTTGGCATGTATTATTATTGTTGTTGTATTCGTCATGAGGAAGACATGTACTATTATGTTTCTATTACTCAAGGGTAATAGATCTTTTTTTTTAAAAAAAATGGACCTAAATTTCAGGCTCTTGGTAATGTTTTCGAGTAATTAAAATTCGGGGCGTAACAACTTGGTATCAGTGCTAACCGGGTTTGAAAACCTGGAGCTCGTGGGAATTGGTTTTTACCACAATGGGTTGGCTTTGCTTGGTGAGGACATTTGCATGTAGGAAATAGGAGGTGTATGACATTATGTGTTGCATTGTGTGAGTATGTGTTAAGCTTCCTGGATAATGCTTGTAGCCGGCTAACTTGCTTTGAGATCTCATTGGAAATGCGTCTGATCAACGTGGTTTCCAGTGGGAGTTCCTTGGAAGTTCTGGGATAAGTGGTTATCCTTGTAGACTTGACTCTGTTATGTGGTTGTTGCTTAAATTTTGTTTATGTGCTTTGTGATTATATGTTAGGTTGCTTTATTGTTTTGGACAGGAAGAGTAAGTGTCTTAGGGAAGGGTTAGAGTTTGGTCGATGGATGTTAGATGTTGTTATAGAGATAATGAGAGCTATAAGGGAGTATAGTTGAGATAAGGTGAAATCTTAGGACGGTATAAGGTTAGTTTGAGTTATGTAGAATATTGTGAAAGGTTTAGAAAATCAGTGTAAGAATTGGGTTTCATGATGATGAGGGTGAGAAAAGGGGTTTGTGGTATTTAAGTATTGAGTGACATGATTAAGGCATGTATAGAGTCCATGAGTATGAAGGAAACTTGATAGTAAATGCTAGAAGTAGTTCTTGAGGAGGAATCTGGTTATAATTTTTGTAATGGGTGTTGTATGGGTAGTGAATGTTTAGTGTGATTTGGAATTGGTGTTACCATATCGGCGCAAGAGTGATGGGATTGTTAGGAATAGTACTAATGCAACGTGTACCTGAGGAGTATGGTGAAATTCTAGAAGTATGGAAATGGTGTGTGGAGCTCCATCTCGAAGTATTTGATCTAGGACAACCTGTGGATGTTTGAGCGTCAAATTTAAGTTTTATTGAATGGTTAACCGAATTGGTTGATATGGGAGTTTGGGTGACAAATAATCACTTTGGAATGCTTAGGTACGAGTAGAGTAGCATGTTTGAGATGTGTCTTGGAAGGGTTTTGTGAGTGTGGAGTATTCCATATGTAATGGTGAGGCTTGGATGAGGTGTGTCTCGCATGGATGGAAATTCCTCGAGTTGAGGGAGGAACATCACTAATTTCTTGGTCTAGTCCAAATGTGAATGAAAAGTGGTAACGATGAATATGAATTGTGAGATGTGAAGGGGTGTGTGCTAAACCCTAGATAGGGACAATTGGTGTTGGTTAGTATGTCAATGTTTGAATTGTGAGAGTAGAAAATTGGTGAATTGGATTAAGTCGCATAGGGGAGATAAACCCTTGTAGCTGCTCCCTTTGATGGGACATGAGGATTGATTTGGGTTAGTTTGGTCTGTTTTGGTTCGATTTGCAACGAGTTTTAAATGAATGCTATTTGAAGTGAATTGACATTTAGTTAATTTGGGAGTTGCTATGGTTCAGATAAATGGTGGTCCGGTCAAATAGTGCTTTAAGTGGTACTAGTAGATATGGAGTTTGTTTGTGTATGTATGTGGTTGATGTGAATTTGTGAAATTACCTTAATGGACTTAAGGTGTTTGAATGTAAAGCCTTGTGAGTGCACTTGTATTAATGTGTGTTAATGATTATTTGTGCTGATGTTTGAAATGGGTGAAAACTCCCAAATTTTGGGGAGTCGTATATTTTTATTACTCCTCAGATGTACCGGATTGTTTTGTTTGTTGTTATTACAAATGTGTATGGTAAAGGTGTTGTGATGTCACCGGGTGGGTGATAGAAATAATTGGCTGACGGTTGAAATTCACCAGGTAAATGTTGAGAATAATTTGGGAAATGAACGTTTTGTTTCTTTGTGTTGTGACCTAGGATGGCACGGTCAAGCTAGTGCTAAGAATTTAATCAAAGTTGTGTTAATGAATGGCTTGTTGATTGAGCAGAAACTAAATGTTGATTGAGGGTAAATGTAATTGTTATGAAAATTTTAGATTTGCAAATGTACTTTGATGGTGAACGATGTAAGTTAGAACACCGTTTGAGAAAGAAAATTTTATATATATATATAAATGTGAACGGTTTTTATTGTCTTATCTTTGAATGTCGGGTTGTATAAATAATTGGAAATGTTACTAAGCTTGGTGCGAAATGGGATTGTTGTGATGGACCATACATTGTAGTGTGCCATTGGCTTCTGTTAGTGTCGGCCGAGTTTTTGGTTTAATAGGGGTTTTCCTTCTCTTCCAAATCGGGTATTGGTCGTCTAATGGTAGTGGTGCGTGTTGTTGCCAGTTGAGGAGTTGTTGATTTTCCTTGGACGTACTAGTAATTGACGTTGTTCCTTGTCTCTTGGACTCTGATGAGTATGTTGGTCAAAAGAGTGATCATGACCTCTTCCTTATAATTCTTCTTGATTGGGTGTCCTTCGGGCTCTACGATATTGAATCCGAATCTGGGAATCTATCCCAAGTGTGGAACAAGTTATAGGTTAGAGGTTGTGTTTCCTATTGGGTTCATACTACCTTTTGTTTGGCCTTCTATTTCGGGAATGAAATTTTCTGAGGTGGGGAGTTTGTAACACCTGCATCCTTTAATCCATTCGAGAGTGTATTTAATTGCCTTATTTTCTTTCTGAGAGTTTTTGGAGTTGTTGAATGTTGGTTTTAGAGGAGTATGATCCGATTTAAACTCGTTGGGTTTGTTTGTTTGCACTTGTTCTTGTCAAAAAGTTCCTTGGGAACTTAGAAATTCCATTCTGGGGTCGACACCAACCTTCTTAAGGGTCGACCCTTACCTGTTGGTGAAGTTTCTGGAAGTGTTGCTGGAATATAAGGTCGACACCAGTCTGGGGAGGGTCGACCCTCTTATATTGCAGAATCTGTGTGTTAGTTACTGGAAAATAGGGTCGACCCCCTTGCTTGTGCTAGATTGTATTTTCTACCTAAAGGGTCGACCCCCCTGCTCAAAGGGTCGACCCTTGTGTGTTTTTTTTTTTTTTTTTCAAATTTTGGGGTTTGAATGGGCACTACCTTTGGGGGGTTTTGGGGCTATTATTTTATTGACCTTAGGGCTGCTTTTCTACTACTATAAATAGGCTCCAAACATAGTTTCATTGGACTTTTCTCCTCTTTCCTCTCTCTCAAACCGTGAGTTCTCCTCTCTCTCTCTCTCTAAACTCAAGCTTTTGGCACTAAGATCTCTAGATCTACTCACCTAGAGTGATCTTTTCACCATGGTCCATCAAGAAAAAGTGTAGATCTCGTCCAGGGCATCCTTTTGGTCCGAATGGTTCGTGGTTTCGTCGCCATTGATTTTTGGGTCGTCATCTCTTGGCTTCAAGAGGTAGCAATTTCTAATTCTCTTTCAATACCCTCGTTTATGGATAGATTTGTGGTATTTTCTTTATACAAACACAAAAGTTTATATTTTTATGCATATTGTCATGAATCACGAGATTGGGGTTAGAGTTTGAAGAGAGTTAGGTTTATTTGTTGGATTATGATTTTGGGTCATGAGTTTGGGTGTAAAAGTAATAGAAGGGTTGGAATAAAATGTGTTTTTGTGAAACGCTTTAACTTCTCTTGAAAACCCTAGTTTGGCTCATGAAGATGGTTAATGGTTTTGCTTCAATTAATAGTAGAATCATGAAATTGAGGTGTTAAATTACACATGTACAAGTTCAATCGAAATTTTAAAGAATTTGAAAAATGTATGTAAAAGTTGCGATTGAACTCATAATGTTGTTGTCTTAAATTATGTTATAATGTGAACCAAACTTGGGAGAAAGGAAATTACTAATGTTATGGATGGTATGAGCTTTGAGTTGAAATGGTTGTGTTGAATCTTGTTGTGTGTTATGTGAGTTGTATTGGGTTATGTTGTGTTGAGTTGGTTGAGTTGTGTTGTGTGGAATTGAGTTGTGTTGAGCCGAGTTGGGTTATGTTATGTTGTGTTGAGTTGAGTTGGGTTGTGTTGAGTTTGGTTGAGTTGTGTTAGGTTGTGTTGTGGTTGGTACCAGCGTGGAGAGTTGAAAAATGGTTTTTCGGTGCCCACGACCGTCCGTATAATAGCCGGTGAATGTGGGGGGTGGTTTGAATTCAAGGTGCCCAATTGCCCTGTCTAGGCTTATCGCTGGATGAATGTGGGAAAAGTGTTTTTGGGTGTCCACACAGTCCTACCGTATTGTAGTCGGCGAAAGTGGAAAAATGATTTTTGGGTGTCCACATAGTCCTGCCGTATTGTAGCCGGCAAAAGTGGAAAAACATTTGGTTTTCGAAAATGTTTTGGGTGCCCACCTCCTGCCGTATAATAGCCGGCAAATGTGGGGGATGGTTTTAAAAAGTTTAAAATGGTTTTTGGAAAAAGATATGGTTTTTGAGAAAATAATTTTTTGGGAGTTCACTTCCCGCTGTATAATAGCTAGCAAAAGGTGGAATGTGCTTTGAATTGAGAGCCCGCTATCCCGCCGTATCAAGTCGGCAAAAGGTGGAATGTGTTGTGAAGTGTGTTGAGGTCAATGATGATAAATGTGACTTGTGATGAACTTGTGAAATTACCATTTGATATGTAAATTTGTATGGAATAGAAATGCATATAAAAATTATTTGAAAAGAATGGATAATGAAATAGTAATTAGATAAGGGGTTAGTGATAAAGAATTCACTGGGTTGTTTGTCTCTATAAGGAAAGATTAAGAGTTTTGCTTTGTGATTCATTAAGAAATTGAATTAAAAGGGGTTTATTATCCTTGTGACGTATTGAGTTATAACTGATAATGCAAATGTGAGTGTGATGTAATTGTTCTTGGATTTCTACATTAAAGAGTTATAGCAATAAAGGATTAACAGGTGGGAATGGAGTGTATGAGATTTTTTTTGTGTATTAAGGGAACATGAACGTGAGGTATGGAGTTATAATAAATGTAACTAGTAAAAGGAGAATGGGAATAAAGAGGAGGAATGTTAAGATGGAAATTTAATAAGGAATATTTTGAAATGGGTTAATAAATATAAAATGATGTGGTTCCTTAAACATGTTTGTTTCCAAAAAGGATTTTTGCTTTTCTGAAAAAAATGATGGTTTTTGATAGTTAAAGGTTTTCCTAAATGTTCAAATAAATTTTGTGAAAAAGGTACTCTACGTATGATACTTTGAAATTACAGAACATTACGTCACTATATGGTATCACCTTGCATGCATGATCATTTCTATCTATAGGATGGTTATTGTTTTAGAACTGTGAGATTCCTACTGGGCAATTGTGCTCACCCCTAGTTGTTTCATTTTTTTTACAGAAAGAGAATTCGGATTGATTGGTTGAAGGATTAGGAAGTCCATGTAGATCTTGTGTGCAATCCCTTTGTATTTTGATGTTTGTAATTATTTATTTGTAACTCCGTAGTGGGAGCTTGGCATGTATTATTATTATTGTTGTATTCATCATGAGGGAGACATGTACTATTATGTTTCTATTACTCAAGGGTAATAGATCTTTTTTTTTTTAAAAAATGGACCTAAATTTCAGGCTCTTGGTAATATTTTCGAGTAATCAAAATTCGGGGCATGACATGTTGTGTCTGTTGCTCGAGCGTCAATTCTTGCGCTCGAACGGATTGTGCATATATTAGTTCGTAGCAGCAACATTTTACATCACTTTTCCATCTCTTTCTCTCTTTAAAACTCTCCAATACCCTAGATCTAGAGCTTCTCTCTCTAAAACCTACATTCTCTCTACATTTTCACCTAGATCCCGTTGGTTTCTCCACCCTACTTCCTTTGTTAAAAAGGTAGAGCATCTCAAGTGTTATATTTCTATCCGAATAGAGTTGTGTTTGAGCATCTTTGGAGGTTCCTCTTTGCTTGCTCGACTCCTAACTTCGAGGTAAGGACTTTCTACACTCTTTTATGAGTTTTAGCTTAGTTATTTGTTGATGTGTAAGAAGTATTGGGATTTAAGACGATTTTGAACAAACCTAGGGCTTTGGTTTAAAATCGAAAGAGGAGTTTTTGAATGAATGTATTGGAAATGGTTATGGGAGGAAATATGAGCTTGTGTTGTGTTAAAATGGTTGATTTTGGTGTTTGGGATGAAATTGGAAAAAAGAGAGTTTTGGCCTAAAATGTCTCGAATAATTATTTTGTATAAATATGGAATTGGTATTGAGAATGTGAAATTGAATGGATTGTTATATAAATAGTGTAGTGAGATATGTATTACCTCGTACCTATGGAAAGTTGGATAATTTATCTGTTGTAAAGAGTGTATATCTGTTTAGAAATGTCTATCTTAGGCTATCGGTAGAGGATAGCCATGATTGTTGTAGAAATTGCAACAGGATTAGGCGAATTGAAACTAATCTCTTAGCCGTTATAATTGAATATGATTATGATGTGTATACATTGTATATGTATGATGTTTGGGAGGACAAGGGAGATATACTCCATGTTTGTGAGAAGAAAGGGGATCGACGCCATTAAACTAAGTTGGCCTGTGTGTCCAGGGTGAAAGTCCCGAAAACTGCGCGTACACATGGGTGCCGATTCCCGCGGACGAAATTTTTATAAAATGGCAAGTGAATGTATTTGTATGATAATTATATTAGCTGGAGACCTGCGAGTTGTACCTCTGTTTGAATGATAAATTGAAGTGGGCATAACTAATGAGCCGAGACAAAATGGATTAAGATGTAAGTTTGACGTAGCATGGTTTTGGAAAAAGTTGTAAAAGGTTTGTCATTGAACATGTTCATCACATTGATATCTTTGTTAATATTCATATATTATCTTAGATTATTTCTAGTGGGCTTTGGCTCACCCTACTTGGGAAACCATTTTCAGGTGCTGGTGACATACCTCCTCCGAGGACTTACCTTGGGAGGACCTAAGAGCTAAAGGCTCTATCTTGTTGTTTTGTATTTAATATTTGTACAAGCCTAGGGCTTTATATGTATGGAGCTTAAGGCACTCTCTTTTATTGTAACCAAGCATAGTCTTGGAAAGATATAAGCTTGTAGGGCATTTATTTTGTTGATCATTAAGTTGGTATCACATGCTATATATTCAGGGTAGAGCTTATGAATGTATATCGCATATGTCACTTTTGTAAATTAACTCTGATTAATGAAAGTCTATTATTTGTGTTTGTCATCTTGTGTTAGTCATTTCCAGATGAATTATTGTAATTATTTTGGAGGCATTACAACTTGGTATCAGAGCGTATCAGGTTTGAATATTTTAGGCATGTGGGAAGTGGTTAGTGCCACAATGGGTTTGTCTTGCTTGACAGAGATGTTTTTATGTTTGTAGTGTTATGTGATGACATGTTTATGTGATTATATGGGTATGGGATTTAATTTCTAGGATGTTGGTCGAGTCCACGGGTTTCTAGGAGTCCTATTAGAAAGGCACTTGATCACTGTTATTTCTAATTGAAATTCTAGCAACGCCGCAGGACAATCATTATCAAGGAATGAAATTCGTATGTGTTGATGTGACTATATGTTTATGTGGAGTGAATTACTGTTGTCCACTGCATTAGGACGCGAGTGAGTTAGCTTCAGCGCATCTGTAAATGTGCTAATCTTTTCTGATACCTTCATTAAGATGTCACGATGTGGACGTGGTGGTGGTAGGCGCAATAGGCCTAAAAGGCATGATCTGCCTATACCGAATGATATTTCGACATAAGAAGAAGCAGTTGGTCAGGCCAATGTGGCCGAACCAGTTGGTCAATAGGCCATGGGTGCCTTAGCCCGCAAAATGGCTGGAGCTTTGAGGGAATCAATGGACATTCTCAAGGTTGAGAATCAAGTCCAGGCCCAAGTAGATGAGGCAGGGCCATCTTTTTTCAAGCGAGAGTTTTTTCGGTCAAATCCGGATGAGTTTGTGGGTGATCCCAAGGAGTCACTGAAAGCGGATAAGTGGCTAGAACAGATGGTGAAGACATTCGAGATGCTTGGCATCGAAGACGACGGGCTGAGAATGACCTTGGCATCCTTCCAACCGAAGGGAGATACAAGTCAATGGTGGAAGTATGCGCGTTGGCGCATTGGGGTGACTTGGGAGGCCTTTGTCAACGCCTTCCAGGACAAGTTTTTGCCTCCCATAGTTAGGGAGAAGTTGAGGGATCAATTTTCTCAGCTCAAGCAGTTGAACACACCGGTGGCCAAGTTTGAGGTAGCCTTTACTAGCCTCTCTAGGTTTACACCAGAGTTAGTGGTGACAGAGAAGCGCCGTTGCTTGGAATTTGAGAAGAGGTTAAGGATCGGGCTCCCTTTCAAGGTAGCTGGTTCGATGATTAGAGATTACGAACGACTTGTAGAGTCCGTGACTCACCTTGAGACCATGATGTAGATAGAGGAAGAGAGGATAAGGGGCTCTAGGAGGAGTCAGGATGTTCAGGGGGACCGCAAGAGGCAGAGGGGTCCTACCCCACAACAGTCCCAGAGAGCTCAGTCAAGGTCCACTTTTCTAGTGCTGAGTTCTGGTTCTGGGAGAGGTGGTTAGGGAGATTTCACTTGTGACAAGTGTGGGTAGTTGGGCCACAAGTCTCTAGCTTACCCGCAGAGAGAAGGAGGGCAATGGTCTACATCATCTTTGGCTCGTTCTCAGAGCCAGAGTCAAGGGAGAGGGCGGCCGTTCACTTATTATCAGTGTGTGCAGGCAGGGCATATAGAGATTTTTCCCTCAGTTATGTGGCACACCCGGTGCGTCTTGGTCGAGACAGACACAGAGCCACCAGCCGGCACAGTTAGTACAGGCCTCAAGGGCCAATCAAGGAGCCTCTTCGGCTTAGTCTGTGCATCAGGCTTATGCTCTGAGGGGTGAGCAGGTTGAGCAGAGACCTTCAGGGCGTGTATATGTTGTTACCACACTAGATTTAGTATCAGCACCTTCAGTAGTAAGAGGTACCTAATGTGTTGATTGATACAGGTACATCCCATTCATTTATATCCTCTGCATTTGCATCGATTTTGGGGTTAGAGTTGGCTCAGTTAGCATCTCCTATCTGTGTAAAATCACCTATTGGTGGTGAGGTTGTTTTGAAGTAGGGGTGTCGAGGTTGTGACATAGAGGTTGCTGGTCACCGACTTCCTTTTGCATTTGTATTGATTGATATGTCTAGTGTTGGCGTTATATTGGGTATGGATTGGTTGTCATCATATCGGGCTGTTATAAATTCCTACCGTCATAGGATTACTGTATGTACCCTAAGCGGTAATTGCTTTTATTTCTTGGGGGAGCGATGTAACGCCCCAACCCTTCACATG
This sequence comes from Camellia granthamiana, assembly GCA_036172215.1. Lineage (NCBI taxonomy): Eukaryota > Viridiplantae > Streptophyta > Magnoliopsida > Ericales > Theaceae > Camellia > Camellia granthamiana. The sequence goes on from CM069903.1 coordinate 101,957,333, forward strand.
TCATCGATATTGTTTGCTTTTGGCCACGCCCGCACGGATTTGTTCTTCCTAGTGGGTCACCCATCTCAGAACTACTTCAGCCTAAGCATACTTAACTGCGGAGTTCTGCTAGGGATTTCACCACCCAGGAAAAGGCCTCGATGCTATATAAGGGTCCAAGTTTTTACTTTAATAGCCTAGGAACTCCCCCTCCATTCCTGATGTGGGACACTGGGACCTTATAATCCACTCCCTTGGGGCTACACTTCCCCATGCAGTAGCCTGCCAACTCACAAGCCCACCTACATGCACCAAGAGACGCCAGGGGCCCACACTCGGTACTCTGGAGAGTCGGCTCTGATACCATTTGTAATGCCCCAACCCTTTACATGTCATCGATATTGTCCTCTTTGGGCCACACCCGCACGGATTTGTTCCTTCCAGTGGGTCACCCGTCCCCAGAATTACTCCAGCCTAAGCACGCTTAACTGCATAATTCTGCTAGGGATTTCACCACCCAGGAAAAGGCCTCGATGCTATATAAGGGTCCAAGTTTTTACTTTCATAGCCTAGAACTCCCCCTCCATTCTCGATTTGGGACACCGGGACCTTACAACCGGGTTGATAGTCTTATCACTAGTGTATGATCTGTGTAGGCGGAGTGAACTTAGTTTCCTTCTTGCTAACTTCTTGAGTACTGGGTGAGATGAAGTCTGAGTTGAGTTGCGAAGGGTATTTTGTGAATACCCGGATGTTTTTCCAGAGGATCTTACCAGTGTACCACCTCATCGAGAGATCGAGTTCTATATTAATTTAGTGCCTGACATGGCACCGATTTCTATGGCACCGTATAGGTTTGCACCTGCCGAGTTGAGTGAGTTGAAGATTCAACCCCAGGAATTGTTGGATAAGAGTTTTATCCGCCTTAGTACTTCACCTTAGGGAGCACAAGCTCTTTTTTCCAAGAAGAAAGATGGTGTGTTGCGACTTTGCATTGATTACTGAAAGTTGAACTGAGTAATTATTAAGAACAAGTATCCAATGCCTCGTATAGATGATTTGTTTGATCAGTTGAAGGGGTCTTGTTGCTTCTCTAAGACAGACCTAAGATCGGGTTATCACCAGTTAAGAGTGAGGGAGGAGGACATCCCGAAGACGACATTCCGTACGCAGTATGGCCATTATGAGTTACTAGTGATGCCCTTTGGGCTAACCAATGTACCAGCTATGTTTTATGGATTTAATGAACCGGATCTTTCATGAGTTCTTAGACCGTTTTGTGGTCGTCTTTGTGGACAACATCTTGATTGACTCACCCTCTGAGGAGGAGCACGAGGAACACTTGCGGGTAGTACTTTAGTTACTTAAAGCCCAAAAACTGTATTCTAAATTTGGGAAATGTGAATTCTAATTGAAAGAAGTTAAGTTCTTAGGCCATGTAATATCTGGGGAAGGGGTGACTATAGATTCATCCAAGATAGAGGTAGTGCAAGATTGGGAACAACCTAAGAATGCCTTTAAGATCTGTAGTTTCTTGGGGTTGGCTGGGTATTACCGTCAGTTCGTGAAGGATTTCTCTAGGCTAGCCTCACCATTGACGAGATTGACGAGGAATGGAGTTAAGTCTGTGTGGAATGAGACTTGTGAGAAGTCGTTCCAAGAGCTTAAGGTTAGGCTTACCACTGCTCCAGCATTGATTATTCCGGAGAGGGGTTTGGGCTATTCGGTATATTGTGATGCCTTACAAGAAGGTTTGGGTTGTGTTCTGATGCAAGAGGGAAAGGTAGTAGCCTATGGCTCGCGACAGTTGAAAACACATAAAAGGAACTACCCTACTCATGATCTAGAGTTAGCAGCGGTGATCTTTGCCTTGAAAATTTGGAGGCATTATCAGTATGGTGAGAAGTTTGAGGTATTTTTTGATCACAATAGCCTGAAATATTCTTTTACACCAAAAAAGACTTGAATCTGAGGCAGAGGTGATGGATGGAGTTTATAAAGGATTATGATTTCAAGATATATTATCACCCGGGAAAGGCCAATGTTGTGGTCGATGCCTTGAGGAAATCAATTAGCAGTGTAGCTTATATTGCCATCCGGGAATGGGAGATGTTCGGTGCTATTGGGGAGTTTGACTTGCATCTTGGCCAGTCAGTTGAGTCTGCAGCTCTATTTTTGGTAGTTGCACAATCTACACTTGTGAACCTAGTGATGAAAGCACAGAAGGGTGACCTTGAGGTAGAATCCCTCTGAGAGAAGATCTCCAGTGGGAAGGTAGAAAGAGGCTTGACCGTGTACTCCGACTCTAGTGTTAGATACCTTGATCGTCTCTTCGTGCCGAAGTCTTGCCGAGAGGAAGTACTCCGAGAGTTCCATCATTCACGCCTTGCAATGCATCCGAGAGACACAAAGATGTATCACGACCTTAGTCGCCAGTTTTAGTGGAGAGGTATGAAGAAGGATGTGGCTGTGTTTGTGTCGAAATGCCTTGTCAACAAGTGAAGGCCGAACATCAAAGGCCAGCAGGTTTGTTACAACCCTTGCCTATAGCCAAGTGCAAGTGAAAGCATGTTACGATGGATTTTGTTGCGGGCCTTCCGAGGATGCAGCGGGGTAGTGATGCCATTTGGGTGGTAGTTGACCGGTTGACTAAGTCAGTGCACTTTATACCTATGCGCATAAATGACTCGATAGATTATCTTGCCAACCTTTACATTAGGGACATAGTGAGGTTGCACAGGGTCCCAGTGACGATTGTTTCAGATAAAGATTTGCGTTTCACGGCTCGGTTGTGGCAAAGCCTACAGAGTGCCTTGGGCATGAGATTGACCTCTTGCACTGTGTAGCATCCTCAAACTGACAGGCAGTCAGAGCACACCATTCAGATTTTGGAGGATATGCTTCGGGGTTATGTCCTTGACTTTAAGGGCTCGGGGGAGAGGCACTTGCCCTTAGTGGAGTTTGCCTATAATAATAGTTTCTAATTGAGTATTGGCATGGCACCATTTGAGGCCTTGTATGGTCGGCTGTGTTGATCCCCTTTGTGTTGGGCTGAAGTGGGTAATGCATCCAGAGTTGGTCCGGAAAACAACAGAGAAAGTTACACTTATCCGTAAGAACTTGGCTATAGCTCAGAGTTGCCAGAAAAGTTATGCCGACCGTAGGAGAAGACCCTTGTCTTTTAAGGTGAGAGACCACGTCTTCTTGAAAATATCACCTATGAGGGGTTTAATGAGGTTTCGGAAAAATGGGAAGTTGTCCACTCGGTTCATTGGGCCTTTTGAGATCCTTGAGCAAATTGGAGAGGTAGCTTATCGTTTGGCCTTGCCCCCACAACTTTCCGGGGTTTATGATGTGTTTCATATTAGCATGTTTTGGAAGTATAAGCCGGATCCATCGCTTGTATTGGATTGGACCAACTTAAAGGTAGATGAGGATGCCTCGTATGAGAAGAGACCGGTGAAAATCTTGGATACCCAGAACCAAGTCTTGCGAGGTAAGACAATTCCCTTGGTTAAAGTATTGTGGAAATATCACAGGGTTGAGAAAGCAACTTGGGAACGCGAGTTAAAAGTCCATGAGAAATATCCGGACTTATTTGTTGATGTTTGAGCATAAAAAGCATCGCTCAAGTGAAGAATACATACTCCCAGTATTTTTGTAGACCTGCAAAAGTACTGCAGGTTCACAAAGACCGCTCAAGCACAAAAAGTGTCACTTGAGCATAGGAACAAAATTCTGGGCATCAATAACTTGAAAAAGAAGCTATAAACATGTTCCAAACATAACCAACACGTCTCAAAAGCCAAACTCAAAGAGAGATAAGGGGAACCAAGACATGAACAACTATATAGGACAATGAAACCCGGATCCGAAACATACAATGGGTCTAGTCTAAACCAGAAATGCTATAACCTCCCCTCCCCCCTTAAGGAATTTCGTTCCCAAAATTTAAACCAAACATTACAACCAAGTTTAAACCAATTATAACAATGATAGTCATTCAAATTCATTACCATGATCCATCCACTGGTCATCCATTCTCATCAACATGATAAATGAGTTTTCAATACTGAATATACAATTCACATTTTCAAAACATATGCAATGCTTATATTTTATTAACAGAACAAAGTTTTCAATACATGTTCAAACATCAATAAATAGGTCCAAATACTTCTCACGGACTTCCGCCTCACGCTCCCAAGTAGCCTCCTCAACCCCGTGGTGTCGCCACAACACCTTCACCAAAGGAATCGTCTTGCCTCGCAAGACTTGGTCTGGAGTATCCAAGACTCTAATGGGTTGCTCCTCATATGAGGCATCCTCATCCACCTCTAATTCAGTCCAATCCAACACATGTGAAGGATGCGGCTCATACTTCCGGAGCATACAGATATGAAACACATCATGAACCCCAAAAAGTTATGGCAGCAAAGCCAAACAATAAGCTACCTTCCCAATCCGCTCTAGAATCTCAAAGGCCTAATAAACCTAGGAGACAACTTCCCGCTCTTCCCAAACCTCATGTAGGTGATAGCTTCAAAAAGACATGATCTCCTACCTCAAAGGATAACAGTCTCTTCCTACGGTCGGCATAACTTTTCTGACGACTCTGAGCGGTAACCAACCTCTTTCGAATAAGTGCAATTTTCTCCGTCGTTTCCCGGACTAACTTTGGACCCAACATTGGTACATTACCCATCTCTGCCCGACACAAAGGGGATCTACACGGTCAGCCATACAAGAACTCAAATAGTGCCATACCAATACTAGACTACAAGCTATTGTTATAGGCAAACTCCACAAAGAGCAAGTGCCTCTCGCACGACACACAACCTCGAAGCATAGCCTCAAGGATTTGAATAGTACGTTATGACTGCCCATCAGTCTGAGGATGATAGACGGTGCTAAAAGTCAACCTAGTGCCTAAGACATTCTATAGGCTCTGGCATAACCGAGCCGTAAAACACGGATCTCTATCCGAAACAATAGTCACAGGGACCCCATGAAGTCAAAATATGTCCCTAATATAAAGGTCGGTTAGATAGTCTACCGAGTCACTCATGTGCATAGGTACAAAGTGCGCTGACTTGGTTAATCAGTCAACCATCAACCAAACGGCGTCATTAACCCGTTGAGTCCTCGGAAGACCCACAACAAAATCCATTGTGATATGTTCCCGTTTTCACTCGACTATAGGTAAGGGTTGCAACAAGCCCGCTGGTCTCTGATGCTCGGCCTTCACTTGTTGATACATAAGGCACCTCGACACAAACACAGCTACATCATTCTTCATCCCCTTTCACCAAAACTGGCGGCTAAGGTCGTGATATATCTTTGTGCCTCTCGAATGCACCACAAGGCGTAAATGGTGAAACTCTCAGAGTACTTCCTCTCGGCAAGACTCTGACATGAAAAGATAGTCAAGGTATCTAACACTCGAGTTAGAATACACGTTCAAGCCCTTCTCTACCTTTCCACTAGAGATCTTCTCCCAGAGGGTTTTTGCCTCAAGGTCACCCCTCTGCACTTCTATAACTTGGCTCACAAGTGTAGGTTGTGCAATTACCAAAAACAAAGTTGCCGACTCAACGGACTCACCAAGACGCTCGTCAAACTCACTAATAGCACCCAACATCTCCCATTCTCTGATGGCAATACATGCTACACTGCTAATGGATTTCCTACTCAAGGCATTGGCTACTACATTAGCCTTTCTTGGATGATAATGCAACTGAAAATCATAGTCTTTCATAAACTCCATCCACCTCCTCTGCCTCAAATTCATATCTTTTTGTGAAAACAAGTACTTCAAACTCTTGTGATCAAAAAACACCTCAAACTTCTCACCATAAAGGTAATGCCTCCAAATCTTCAAGGCAAAGATCATAGTTGCTAGTTCTAAATCATGGGTAGAATAGTTCCTCTTGGGTGTTTTCAACTGACGTGAGCCATAGGCTACTACTATTCCCTCTTGCATCAAAATACAACCCAAACCTTCCCGTGAAGCACCACAATACACCAAATAGCCCAAATCCCTCATCGGAATAATTAACACTGGAGCAGTGGTAAGTCTAATCTTAAGCTCTTGAAATGACTTTTCACAAGTTTCACTTTACACAAACTTGATTCCCTTCATCAGTAGTCTAGTCAATGGTGAGGCTAATCTAGAGAAATCCTTCACAAACCGACCGTAATACCTAGCTAACCCCAAGAAACTACGGATCTCAAAAGCATTCTTAAGTTGTTCCCAATCTTGTACTGCTTCTATCTTGGATGAATCTATAGTCACTCCTCCCCCAAATACCACATGGCCTAAGAATTTTGCTTCTTCCAACCAGAATTCACACTTCCCGAACTTAGCATACAATTTGTGGGCTCTAAGCAACTCAAGTACAACTCACAATTGTTCCTTGTGTTCCTCATCGGAGAGTGAGTAAATCAAGATGTCATCAACAAAGGCAACTACAAAACGGTCTTGGAACTGACGAAAGATCTAATTCATTAAATCCATAAACACGACTAGGGTATTAGTTAGCTCAAAAGGCATCACTAGAAACTCATAATGGCCATACCGTGTATGGAATGCCGTCTTCCATCTTCCTCCCTTACCCTCAACTGGTGTTAACCCGATCTCAAGTCTATCTTAGAAAAACAACAAGACCCTTTCAACTGATCAAACAAATCATCTATACGAGGCATTGGGTACTTGTTCTTAACAGTTACCTGGTTCAACTTTCAGTAATCTATACAAAGTCGCAATGCCCCATCTTTTTTCTTGGCAAAGAGAGCCGGTGCTCCCCAAGACAAAGTACTAGGGCGGATAAAACCCTTATCTAACAATTCCTAGAGTTGAATCTTCAACTCACTCAAGTTGGTAGTTGCAAATCTATACGGTACCATAGAAATCAGTGCCGTATCAGGCACTAAATCAATAAAGAACTCAATCTCACGATGAGGTGGAAAACTAGTGAGATCCACAGGAAAAACGTCCGGGGTATTCACAAACTACCCTTGGCCATTCAACTCTGACTTCTTCACACACCCTACTCAAGAAGTTTTCCAAAAGATAACTAAGTTCTCTCCGATCTCGCAGATTACATACTGGCAATGAAGCTCTATCGACTATGTCTCCCATGAAATAAAAACAATCGTCACTTAAGGTACATACAGTAACCGTCTGACGGTAACAATCTATGACAGCCCGATACAATGACAACCAATCCATACCCAATATAGTATCAAAATTCGACATGTCAATCAACACAAATGCAAAAGAAAGTCGGTGACCTATAACCTTTATCTCACAACCTCAACACCCTTGTTTTAATACAATCTCACCACTAACAAGTGACTCCACACTAAGTGGAGATGCTAACCAAGCCAATTCTAATCCCAATGCTGATGCAAATGCAGACGAGATGAATAAATGGGATGCACCTGTATCAATTAATACATTGGCAATAGAATTACACAACAAGAAGTTACATCGCACTACCGAGGGCACTAGCACTAAGTCTGGTGTGGTAATAGCATACACACGCCCTGTAGGTCTTTGCTTCACTTGCTCACCCCTCGGAGCATAAGTCTGATACACTGACTGGGCCGAAGAGGCCCCCTGATTGGCCCTCGAGGCCTATATTGACTGGGTAGGCTGATGACTTTGTGCATGCCTCGAACCAAATGCACCAGGCGTGCCACCCAACTGAGGGCAAAACCTCTTCATATGCCCTGTCTGCCCACACTGGTAACAAGTAGGCAACTACCCCTTGTGGACGCGCCCCGAGGGACTTATGCTACCACAGTTCGGACTCGTTTTGTCACGGTTCTTAATCTGAACCAAAAAGTCCAAATCTGGCAAATCGTTTTGAGAAGCAGATTTTTGAAAGAAGTGCCAAACATGGACTGCTTTGCCAGATACAGAGTCGCCACCTAAATATTTTTTTAATGGGGGAATTTAGGAAACCCTGACTCGGTGCCAAAGGCCACGTGTCCGTCATCACCAAAGTTGCCTCGGCTCGGGAACTTGGGTACGATTAGGGAAGGTCAGCTATGAGCACCCCCTCTCACCCGATCCGAAGATCGGCCTCTACTAACCATGATATCCGATTTTGAAAACGTTATGTGTTCTTATTCCAGTTAATTAGCTAGAATTACTATGTGATGCGCACAACACAAAAGTATAGGCTAGATCGCCTAATTTGGAACGAAGCATTGCATATCCGTTTGTTTGGAAAATGCTTTGAGATTTGTTACTCGCAAGTAGGCTAAAATACGAATTTCAATGAATTATTCCAATTCAAACAATCCAACCTTCACCCACGGGCATTCAGGCAGTTTATATCACATAAGCATCTAGCCACATGGTAAGCATGCTGTCATGTTAACATTCACACTCATGCGAGATGCTAAAGCATAAAATACTTACAATGTACTCCGAGCCAAGACAAGAACATGTTAGCAATCAATGCATGATCCAAGTCCATGTTAAGTGGCTAATGCAACGCATACAGAATGCAATCTAGAATAGGCTCGGCTAATCTAAGGATGACATGTGAAAATGCACAGATAGCATGTATTCAAGTTTAGATTTGAAATACTTTATGCAGTTAGCATGATGTGCCGAACCCGGTGCATGCAATACTAATGAATGATGCACGCATGCATAGCATAAGGTATGCTAAAGTAAACATGTCCTAATACTAACCATCAAAAGCAGGTAAGTAAAAGGGAGAAAGAAGTGGAGGTTGGAAGACATGCACACATGCACCCACACTTATTACAAATTTGCCCTCGCTCGGAGGGACCGAAAGAATAATACAATTTTAATTAACCTACAAGCTAATTAAATATTACAGACCAATTAATTAATTAACAAATTAACTAATCTAATGAAAGTAGTAAACAGCCTCGGGAAGAGGGCCCAATGCAATACGCGCTCAGCTCCGCTCGGAAAGCCACTGCCATGCACAAGTTGCCTCTGATTTGACTGTTATCCTTCTCTGAAGACTGCACAAATCTCAGGGTTGCTTCTCTGAATGCTGTGGGACACCACCGGCTGAGGGAATTGGTCACCGGCCATGGAGAATGATCACCGGCCACAAATTAATCCATCGGCCACTTATGGATGGCCAGTCAGCACTGCAGATGGCTGGCCGGCCAAATCTTCCTGCAGAATCTGTTTTTGACAGCAGCAGAGGGCAAAACATAGCATGGCAATGCATTTCAAGCAATGTATGCACCAATCACACCCCTTCTCATATTCATGACTCAAAGGGATATGGTTCTCGATTCTCGGACCACCAATCGCGCATGTCCATGCATGATGGCCCAAGAAACCAAGTATGCATTTCGATATGGAATGCAATGCACATAATCAAACAAAGGGGGCTCAACCTCTATCATACTCAACTCAAGAGGTGAAGCATGCATGCCAATGCAATGCATCCTAGGTATGGAGGCTAGTATGCAACATGGCAATGCAATGTGCAATGTAGGTTAGGCACACAACCTAAGTAAAGAAGCATGTAAGGCATGAAGCAATGTAACCTACAAGTATGCAAGACACAATGTGGATGTTCAAGCATGCAAGCAAGCATGTGACTTCATTCAATCATGCAACAACACACTAGTATGCAACAACACACAAGGTGAGCATGCAACAACATGCAAAGGGGTGGACTTGAACTAATTTAGGCAGCCCTCAAACAAGCCTAAAACAGTAGCCAATGCTATGGAAATGAGGGCCTACACACACACACACATGTACATGTTGATGGGCCAACACTTAAGCATCAAACAAGCAATCTTTAAGCATTAAAAGAGCCTAAACATGGACAATTAGCATGCAATGTAAACTCTGGAAATTATGTTAATGATGGTGCCAAACCAATTTAAACAAGACAAACATGGCATGCAATTGGTCCAAGTATTTGAGGCAAGTCAAGGAGACTTAAACCATGGCTAAGTCAACCAAGCCTCACAAGGCCAAGAGGACTTAAAACAGGTTCAAGGCAGACCTAGACAATGCTAAGGGAACACCTAGATGGCATCTAAGTGGCTTAAACATGCAAGCATACAAAGAAACACATTCATGGGGCATGAGGCAACAACCTTTTAAGGCAACAAAGGAGTATCAAATGCAAGTATGCAAGCATGTTATAAGGATTAAAATAACATGGTAAGTGGTTCCAAACCACTGAAATAATGCAAGTAACGCATGCTACACACTCACACACCTAAGGCTAACAAGCCAAAATGCAAGGTGGCTATACTAAGCATGCTATGGTCAACCAAAACAACCAAAATCAGAACTTAAGCATGCTAAAACAAACACAAAAGCTTCACAAAGCTTGGCCAAAATCATGCTAGAACAAGGATCAAAACCTAAAGCATGTTAAGACCTAAACATGGCATTACAAGGCATGTATGCTAAGCAAGCATGGTGTACCTAAACCAAGTAAAAAAAGAGCTATATTATGACATGATAAGCATAAAAATAAGTTAAGGCATGGCCAACATGAACCTAAATTAGATGCTCCCTCAAGAGGCAAAAATAGCCCTTTTCAAGGACAACAAAGAGAGGGGGTGGCCCTCTCCTTCTTGGGACCTCAAGGCACCATCCTCACCACTGAAATCCCTCAAGATTTCAGTGGTGAGGAGGCCCAAACACAATGGTCCCGGAGCTCACCAAAATAGCACAAAAACAAAGGCCAAACAAGCCTTAAGAGGGATCAAACAACCTCAAAGCTCAAAACACTCTTAAACAACTATTTAAAGGACTCAAAAACAGAACTTTTATTTGTTATATGCAAAGCCTAAAAACAGTTGCAACATAGGTAAAAAAGCTATGCAAAAATGGGGTATTTAAAGGTAAAGTCCTTACCTTTGAAGACCTCTTTCAAGAACAGCACTCCAGCTGCTTCTTTGGCTGCAAACCAGTCTAAAAACTTCAAGAAAAGACCTCTGGCCCCTCAGCAATCAAGGTAAGGTGTGATGGTGGGTGTTTGTGTGCAATACTAAGGCTAAACACACACAAATGCAAGAGAGAGAGATATAGATATAGGATAGATACACAACTCAAACCCTAAAACCAGAGCTCTCTATGAAAATCTTGTCTAACCTAAAAGAGGGAGAAGAGGCCTCCTCTTATAGAAGGTTCAATCTTGCAAGCTTACAAGACAAGCTAGCCAAGAGGGAGATCCCTCAATACACGTGTATGGAGGGGAACAAAGTGTATGCCAGCTAGCATAAAATATCTGCAAAAGCAGATGCATAGTGGTCGGCCGGCCAAAAATGCAATTTGACCAAAAAAGATGGCCGGTCGACCATCTATAGTGCCGGCCGGCCAAACATTTGGCCGGTGGCAACAAAACACAGCCGGTGGCCTCAAGCCATGGCCGGTGATGTGTGGGGATGGCCCACAAGCCATTCTCTGCCCCTCCAAGGCAAAACACAAGTGTTTGGTGCAAAACCAGACACAAAACAGTCGAGTCGAGAGATCCTGAGGCAAGGCGCGTAGCCGAGTCCTCCGAGAAATCAAGACAAACACAAACAAGGATAATCACTGGGTGTTCAAGCGGTGACGTCCAAGTCTTGAGGACGGTCAAAAATGGGGTGTCTACACCTCCTCCCTTGACTCTAGCTCTAAGAACGAGCTACAAACGATGCAGATTGTTGCTATCCTCCTCTCTGCGGGCAACTTGGAGACTTGTGACCCAACTGACCACACTTGTAACAAGAGAAACATCCCAAATTACCTCTTCCTGAACCCGAACTCGGCACAGGAAAGTTCGACCGAGATTGTGCGTCCTAGAACTACTGTGGGGTAGTCCTCCTCTGCCTCTTACTATCCCCAACTCTCCCAATGAACCTCCTGACTCCTCCTGAAGCCCCTCATCTGTTCCTCCACTACTTGAACAACGATCTCAAGATGAGCCGCTGCCTCCACAAGGCATCTGTAGTCCCTAATCATCGACCCAGCTATCCTGAAAAGAAGCTCGGTCCTCAACCTTTTCTCGAACTCTATACAACGGCGTTTCTCTGTGGCCACGAGTTTTGGTGCAAACCTAGAGATGCTAGTGAAACCCGCCTCAAACTCGGCTACTGGCAAACTAAGTTGCTTGAGTTTTAGAAACTAATCTCTCAACTTCTTCTTAGCAAATGGGGGTAAGAACTTGTCTGGAAGGCATTGACAAAGGCCTCCCAAGTCACCCCAATGTGCCCATGCGTATACTTCCACCATTGACCCATGTCTCCCTTCAGCTGGAAAGATGCTAAGGTCACTTTCAGCCCATTGTTCTCGATGCCGAGCATCTCGAACATTTTCACCATCTAGTCTCACCACTCATCCGTCTTTAGTGGCTCCTTAGGGTCACCCAAAAACTCATCCAGATTAGACCAGAAGAACTCCCTCTTCAAGAAAGATGGCCTTGCTTTAGCAACTTGGGCTTGGACTTGATTCTCAGCCCTGAGAATGTCCATCGATTCTCGTAAAGCTGTAGACGTCCCCGAACGCTCCCGGGAGGGATGAACTCCCGTTCTGTTCGTTTTGGGTCACTACAGCTCGGACTCAAATTGTCACGGTTCTTAATCTTGAACCAAAGAGTCCAAATCCGGCAAATCGTTTTGAGAAAACAGATTTTTGAAAGAAGTGCCAAACATGGACTGCTTTGCCAGATACAGAGTCGCCACCTAAATATTTTTTTTATGGGGAAATTTAGGAAACCCTGACTCGGTGCCAAAGGCCACGTGTCCGTCATCACCAAAGTTGCCTCGGCTCAGGAACTTGGGTACGATTGGGGAAGGTCACTTCGTGAGCACCCCCGCTCGCCCGGTCAAAGACCGGCCTCTACTAACCGTGATATCTAGTTTTGAAAACATTGTGTGTTCTTATTCCGGTTATTAGCCTAGATTACTACATGATGCGCACAGCATACAAGTATAGACTGGATCGCCTGAATTGGAACAACACATTTCATGTTTGTTTTTGAAAGATGGTTTGCTACCTGCAGGTAGGCTTAAAATGCAGATTTTGCCACCCTCGGGTGGGCTTAGAAAACATGGTTTTGCCACTATCTAGTGGGCTTAAAACAAACATTTGATGAATTGTTCCAATCCAAATAACCCAACCTTCACCCACAGGCATTCAAGCAGTTATATCACATAAGCAGTTAGCCTCATGGTAAGCATGCTATTCATGGCAGTCACTCACACGCATGCAAGGATGCTAAAGCATAAAAACTCACCGAGTACTCCAAGCCAAAACAGAAACTACATTAGAAATCATGCATGATCCTAAGTATATAGAAATGCCTAATGCAACACATGCAAAAATGCAAACTATAGCAGGCTCAGCTATTCTAAACATGGCATATGAAATGCTACAGCTAACATGTATTCAACTTGGAATTGAAATACAAATGCAGTTAGTATAATGCGTCGAGCCCGGTGCGTGCAAGACATATGAATGAATGTAAACATGCTATCATACTGTATGCTAATTGAAACATGCCCTAATCTAACCATCATAAGCAGGTAAATAAAAGGGAAGAAAGACATGGGGTTGGAAGACATACATCACACTCACGCACACTTATTACAATTATGCCCGCGCGCAGAGGGTCCGAATAAAATAATATACAGTCCCGAATAAAAGAATAGTATAGTCCAAATAATACAGTCCAAATATGTACAAATTCCTAATTAATTAACAAATTAACTAAGAAAACAATAAACTGGCATGCAAGCTAGGGACTGCCTTGATTCTGCTCCGGATGATGAATGATGCATGTCCGGGTTGCCTTTGCGTGGAAATCCATGACGATGCCCCGATTAGCCTCTGTTTGTAATTGTTCTTGAAATGCGTGCCAAGCCTCGGAAGACTGCTGATTCTTGATTTTGCTGCAACAGAGAGCAGGAAAGGAGCATAGCAATGTATTTTCACAAATGTATGCATGCCTCGATCCTCGTGCCACCAATCACGAATCTCAATGCATGATGGCCGAGGAGTCGAATTGCACAACTCAATATAGAATGAATGCACATGAAAACTCAACTAAAACCTAACTCCATCATGGATAATCCGGAGTGTCGGTGATTGGGGAATTGAGATACATTCCGTCACTCGGAGTACGAAACGTCCCTCGTTTCCCGTGCCCGGGCTAACTCCTATCCCGAACACGATGCAATATGCATGATATGCATGACATGCAACTAAGATACAACCTAACATGCGAAAGGCTATGAAATGGCATACACGATGCACGAGGAAACATGGCATACACAATGCGCTAATATACGGCCTAGCATACGCAATGCTATGGAATGAAATGGCATACACAATGCATAATGGACTTACACCAACATGAGTGGACCTCAGCCACACTCACATAGGAGGCCATAAGATGAAAATGAAACAACACGAGATGCGTGCACGCGTGCACGCAAACCGAGGACCGAACCTACAGCACGGAATGCCACTCTAACAAGACATGGCGAAACATGGAATATGGCATACTGTAGTGCAAAAATCAGAGGTAATAAATGATGCAAAACAGCCCCGAAACCCGGTGAAATGAAACCCGATGCATGGAACGAGTCCCGAAACACGGATTTTGGCGCATGAAATGGCCTATAGCTATACAATGCATACATAATTTGAACATGAGATGAAAATACAGAAGCAAGGTAGCCCCGAGACAAGAATTTTTACAGTTTAGAGTGAGGCCAAACAGTGGGCCCAAGTAGGGCTAAATTAGCATACAAAAATAGCTCCGCAAGGGAGGCAATGAAGCAAGTGGTAGATGTAAAGCCCAAACAGAAAAATAACCTTCTACAATGTTGAAGATGGGCCTAAAATATGACCACTTACATTTTATGGAAACCCCCAAAACAATATACAAATATGCTCAAAATGTCATGCAAGATAGGGCCCGAAAGAGGTTATAACACAAAGTATACAAAACATGCCTCAAACAGGAAAAGACCCTTAATGAAACATGGCAAGGGGGTCAAAATATGGCCACTTTCAGTTCGGACCAAGGTCCAAAAACAGAAGCTCAATAGGCTAATAAATCATGCAAAAATGGGGACCAAAGAGGGGTACAATGGCAAGTGATACATGGAGGTCCCAAAAAGTGGTGAGCCCTTCTTCAATGTTGACGAAAGGCTCAAAATAAGCCTATCTACAGTTTACCTCATGCCCCAAAACAGATTACACATAGGCCAAAAATATCATGCAAAAACATGGCATACAAAGGGGTAATGAAGCAAGTGCAAAATGGGGGTTCCAAACAAGGTAAGACCCTTAATAAAAGATGAAATAGAGATAAAAAAAATGCCACTTTCAGTTTTGGTCGGAGCTCAAATGTATAAGCAAGAAGGGCTAAGATATAGACCAAGAAAAGAGCAAAAAAGGGAAAAACGAGACTCACCCTTGAAGAACCAAACTTTAGCAGCCTCTTGGTCCAAAATACAACACTTCTAGCCTCTGAGAAGGTTCTCCAAGCCGCTGGAATGGAGTGGTGGTACTAGGTGGTGGTGAAGAAATGGTGTAGGACTTTTAGGGTTTTGGTGCTTGAAATATAGAGAGAGAGAGAGAGAGAGAGAGAGAGAGAGATTGTATATATGAGACTCAAACCAAAGTCTTCTAACCCAAAAAAAATGCAGCTGGAGCTCTGGTTTTATAGACAAAAAGGGATGGAAAAGAGGGGGAAAAAAGGGGGGGAAATTCGGATTCAAAATTCCCTCCAAAATGGCCAACAGGTGAGCTAAAGGAGCAAGTGATAGCTGCGGGTCCCAAATGGCCGAGATCCCTTCAACAAAGTTGAAGAGGGGCTCAAAATAAGACACTTTCTAGTTTACATCAAGCCACGAAAATAAATACAAGTAGGCCTAAACTATCGTGCAAGAAAATGAGAAAATTGAGGGGTAAAGAAGCAAGTGATAGATGGAGATGTCAAACATCAAGAGGTCCTCAATAAAACATGAAAAAAGAGTTCAAAATTGACTATCTCAAGTTCAGGTCGGATCCCAAAAATGTAGAATGAAGGTTTCGGGAGCTGAAACACGCAGTTCGGGGCCCCGAAAGTGGGCTGTTAGGCACCGGGGAGTGGTGCTCAACCACGAAGTTGGTCTCTCAGACCACAGTGTCCCTCAAAAGGGAGGTAAATAAGATAAGTGCCAAAAACTGGGGCAAACGGAGGTGGTTCAGCGGTCCCGAACCGAGGCACACGGCCTGACGGCTCCGAAAACCGGGAACCGGGCTCCGAAATGGGCAAAATGGCCTATGACCACGAAACATAGCGCAACGGCCATTGAGAGATGATCTACGAGACCTCTCCCTCCCTTCGGGAAGAGAAAACAGAGAAAACAAAGCCTGGTTCGCAAACCGAGGAAAAGCACAAAAGAGTCCGGAAGTCCGGAGGCAAGGCTCGCAGCCGGGACTCCGCAACCTCAGAACGAGCACAATATGCAACATCACCAAGCGCTCAATCGGTGACGTCTGAGTCTTAAGGGTCGGTCAAAAATGGGGTGTCTACAGTTGCCCCCTCTTTGACAGAACTCGAAGTCATAAGAATGACGGGAGTGAATCTCAAAGCCCAGAGACGACCCATTTTTGACAAGGCCGAAGGCTTAAACAAAGCAGACAAGATAGACAAAGATGTGCCCGCAGGCAATGCCCGCAGGCAGGGGCAAAATGCAACTGACAATGCAAGAAGCCGAACATAACTTATGATCATGCAAAGAAACATAGGGACGTATCCCGGTGCTTCGAAAGGTATAAGCATTGGAACGTATTCAGATGCTCTTAACCAAAGATGGCGAAACATGGGGACGTATCCCGGTCTTTAGGGACGTATCCCAAGGTTTAGGAACGTATCTCGGTATTTAGGGGACGTATCCCAAGATTAGGGGACGTATCCCAAGATTTAGGGACGTATCCCGAAGGTTAGGGACGTATCCCAAAGATTAGGGACGTATCCCAAAGGTTAGGGACGCATCCCAGAGGTTAGGGACGTATCCCAAAGGGTTAGGGACGTATCCCAGGGGATTAGGGACGTATCCCAAGATTTAGGAACGTATCCCGAAGGTTTAGGGACGTATCCCAAAGATTAGGGACGTATCCCAAAGGTTAGGGACGCATCCCAGAGGTTAGGGACGTATCCCAAAGGTTAGGGATGTATCCCAGGGAGTTAGAAGAAGAAGGAGAAACATAGGGACGTATCCCGGTGTTTCAGGAGGAAAGAGATACATAAGGACATATCCCGGTGTTTTGCAAGGAATGTGAAACATAGGGACGTATCCCGGTGTTCCGCAAGGAATGTGAAACATAGGGACGTATCTCGGTGTTCCGCAAGGAATATGAAACATAGGGACGTATCCCGGTGTTTCGAGGAAGGCAAGAGAAACATAGGGATGTATCCCGGTGTTTCGAAAAGAGGGAGAAACTTAGGGACGTATCCCGGTGTTTCAGAATGGTGTAAGCATTGGAATGTATTCCGAACACTTTTAACCGAAGAGGGAGAAACATAGGGACGTATCTCGGTGTTTCGGAATGGTGTAAGCATTGGAACGTATTCCGAACGCTTTTAACCGAAGAGGGAGAAACATAGGGACGTATCCCGGTGTTTCGGAATGGTGTAAGCATTGGAACGTATTCCGAACGCTTTTAACCGGAAAAGGGAGAAACATAGGGACGTATCTCGGTGTTTTCAGAATAAAAGATGCGAGCATTGGAACGTGTTCCAAATGCTCTAAACCAAAGGAGGTCTAACCCGTCGCACGCGCGAGGAGAAAGAATGATAATTGCAAGTGAAATGGTGCATAACAATGCAAGTAATGAGCATAACAATGCGAGATAGATGTGCATAATCAATGCAATGAATGGGTACAACAATGCTACGTGAAGTGGGTGCATAACAATGCAATTGGAACGTGCATCATGATGCAAGTGAAGCGGGTGCATAACAATGCAATTGGAACGTGCATCACGATGCAAATGGAACGTGCGTGACAACGCATATTTGAAACAAAATGCCGAATAAGGGAATACAAGCCTTAATGAGACCAAATTCAAACGCGACCTCCGATTTACCTTTTCGGAGGGGTTTGCAACACATTCAGCTCAAAAACGGGCACACCCCTGTTCATATTAGAGAGAGATAACATATGTTGCTGCTTTAATCGCCATTCTGACTTGAAGCAGGCTTACACTTGGGATAGAGGCACGCTCATTCTTCGGAACACTGACAGGTTTGAAGAGGTACATCCGGAATACAATCTCAGAATTCGCTGAAGGTGAAACACACTCAGATGCTTTGATTTTTCCTCTTTTCTTTTGCTTTGCAGTTTGGAACCTAAATAGCTTCAGATAGGTCCTTGCATTTACCGTTCACACTTATCGGGGGTGGACCCTGCAGTTTTATGAAAGAACAAATCCTGTTTTGCACAAATGTGGAGAATGGCACAGCACTCTGAGCACAAGATGATTTTTTTTTTTCCAATTGAGAAATGAGTTCTCGACCGAGTATTGAGCCTACAACTGAACACAGCGAAAAAGACTCAATAAGGAAATAAAAGGCACACAACCTAGACACATCGAGTAACACTCGAAACGACCCAAAACAAAATCGAGATAAAACAAAAAGACACGACACTCAGACGTGCACAGGGAGCCTGTTTCACCGGTAGTGTTTCCCACCCTTTCTCATTTGTGGTTCTCACATCACTCGGCCCTCAAGCTCTGTTTTTCTAAAAAAACCCCTTTTCTCACTTTTTCTCTCATCGCACATCTCTCTATTCTTCAACCTCTCATTTTTCATCCCTCCCCTGGGTGGTTGATAGATAAACAGCAAGTTGTGGGCTCGTGCCCCTAGCATTCTGCTAGATTCTTCTTCTTCTGCACGCAGCTAGTGAGTTTCTCCCACAGAGGGGGCGTGCTACAACTGGGTGTGTAGCAAATCTGTAGCTGACATCGATTGATGATGCTCTGCTTGGAGTTCGGGACGTGATCAGATCTGTCCAGATGAGGGAGTGGAATCTCTCGGTCTCATTCCAGTTTGTGCTTCGCACTTGGCTCGACACCTCGTTGCTCGGAGGGGTGTGAGAGCTTTTTCGGCCCTTTCGTGGCTAGCTTCAGTGGTGCCCTTTTCCGGCAGGTATGATGCCCTTCTTGGCAAGTATGTTGACAATGGGGAAAGACAGGGAAGCCTGACTCAACTGTGCCCCTAGTCTCATCATTTTGACCATTTTTTTTTTGTTTTAGTTTTCTCCTATAAAAAAAAAAAAAAAAAAAAAAAAAAAAAAAAAAAAAATTGACCAAAATGAGAGTTAGAATTAACATGCTTGTTCAACTTTTGATTTACGATCATGCAAGTTGGGTTATGAGCACTGAAAATTTTCCTTTTTGGGTCCAAGAAAGTGGTCCAGTTTTAGAAAAATGGAATAATTTTCGAGAGAATTAGTCAACCTCAATAAAAATTCTCAAAAACTGTTTTTGCAAACGGCCACTGCTCAGCGAGCAGGGAACCTACTCTTGAGATGCACAACCTCAGATCCGAAGGAAAACTGCCCCGTGCTTGAAGAGAGCTGCATGGCAATGGAAAGTTGCCCCTTGTTTGAACGGCACTGCGGCGCGTCGAATGGCAACGGAAAGTTGCCCCTTGTTTGAATGGCACCGCAGCGCATTGTAGTCAGTCTTCAGAGTGACGAACACAAACCAAACTCTCGGATACAGTGAAGACAAAAATGACTAGAACCATTGCATGGACGCAATCAAATTTGAAGTGTTTTACGGCTAGACTTCAGAATGAAGTTGCCTACGTATCCCAAACATGGGAATCAAGCCTTACGTAGTTCGGGGGTTAAGGTTACACTCGGGTATTTAACCTCTCCTTTTTATGCTCTAACTTTTGCAAGGCGCCCGTTGCAGGTTTTCAACCTTGCGAGCTTTGTTCTTCTTTCTTTTTCATTTCTTTTCTTCTCTTTTTTTTTCTTTTTTTTCTCTTTTCTTCTTTTTTCTTTTTTTTTTTCTTTTTTTTCTTTTTTCTCTTTTCTTCTTTTTCTCTTTTTGCTTTTTGTATATATCTTTTCTTGCTCTAACTTTTGCCCTGGGTCGCCCTTTCCGGGTTTTCGGCCCGAGCGAGCCTCTCAAAGGGTAAAAGTGTAACAAGTCCATGCCAAATGGTTTTAGGATCTCGAAGCCATCCGTATCCAAGAGAGTGGCTGTTGTTTTGCAAGAGGATTCATCTTCGGCTCTATCGAGCACATCTGACATCTTTGCCCCTAGTTCAAAGGGTACTTCTGTTCTAGCTTTGCAAGCTTCTTCTGATCCTTCTTGATCCGACTTTCCTGGCCCCTTGTTCGAGGGCTGCTTCAAATCTGGCCACACAGGCCTCACGTCGTAGTTGACCGTTGAACCTTCTGAATTCAAGTTCAAGGTTTGGAAGCAAAGGGGTTGAGTCTTGAGGCTGAGAGCGATCCTAGGCTGCACAATCTCAAGAGCGATTCCACATAGGTCTTCGCAGGACCACGCAAAACATTTTTTGAAAGTTTTTAAGAAAGTGACAAATCGCTCGCGCTGAAGACAGTGTAGAACCAATCTGGATCAAAGCTAGGGTCCTTCTCAGTACTCACACTAACAAGCATGATTCATTCATTAAGGGTTTAGCACGCCTCTCTTTCTCTCAATTGATCAAAGTTTTTGCAAATCCCGAGGAATTCCTTCCTCTTCGTTTTCACCGCAGTGTTCAAAAAGTTCTGAAAAACTCTAGGTCGTTACAACGACTTCAAGGCACAGAAAATGACAGAGTTCTTAGTCAAATACTGCCATCTCATCAGAACTTCCGGCATAACTGGCACAAGGCAGAAGTGAACACAAGGATGTGAAAATCACTGCTGTTCATTCAAAGTCTGCTGGCACAACTGGCTCCCTGGCAGAAACAGACTCAAAAGAAAGCAAAAAAGATAAACACAATACAAAATGGTGATGTCCGAGGTAACACCCCCAGAATCACCCGACTCCAATAAAACAGGACTGACTCGGTACAACAAGACAGACTCAATAGGATTGACTTGATACAACGAGGACAGACTCAACAGGACTGACTCGATACAAACAAGACAGACTCGGCAGGACTGACCCGATATAACAAGACTGACTCGATATAACAAGGTAGACTCAACAGGACTAACTCGATATAACAAAGTAGACTCAACGGGACTGACTTGATGCAATAAGACAGACTCAACAGGACTGGCTCGACACAACGAGAGACCAGACTCAATACCCAAGTCAGAAAGTAGAATAAGCAGCACTCGCAAATGCTCAAAACAGTGCGTGCCAAACGCCACATCCGGAGTAAACTGAGTGCCGCCCGCAGGGTGGTTCATCCCCCCGATCACATAACAACACAAGTCCAGAGTACCCGGGGATATCAGACCCTCTGAAACTATGGTTCCAAGACCACTTAGCAAAACAGAAAACAGACAGCATCTCAGCCTGATTTCACCTGAACAGATACGAGCATAGTTGAATGAGTGTGCCCTCTACTGAATTTCTGCCCAAATCTCTGCCTGTAAACTGATACCCTCAGGTAAAATGAATCCCAAAATACTGAACTGGTGCCCGTAGGCCTGATGCCCAAACTTGTAAACTGATACATGCATTCCTGTAGAGACGCACTCTAAAAGCACATAGCGGGTTTCCCTGTCCTATTTTGTCAGGAGCTAGGGTTTCACTACGCACACAGCGGTTTTCAAACAACCTATCGGGTAAGCAACCTGTCCTAGTTTGGAATGGTCACTATGGATCCGAATATGCACTAGGTCGAATGGTCAAAAAGCGTGCCCCGGTAAAACCGAGGTTTGTGTTCCCATACTGGCAGAGCCCACAACCGGTCAGCCTTATGGTCATGTCTTGACAAGACAAGCCTCCGGAAAACCGTTCAGGAATAGCAGATGGCAAACACGATGTCCTAGGCGCACCAATACAAATGCAATGCAAAGAAACACACAAGTGTAGTCAAAACCAGATATCATGAGTTCGAGTCAAGTTCTCTAAATCCCCAGCAGAGTCGCCAGAAACTGTAGACGTCCCCGAACGCTCCCGGGAGGGATGAACTCCCGTTCTGTTCGTTTTGGGTCACTACAGCTCGGACTCAAATTGTCACGGTTCTTAATCTTGAACCAAAGAGTCCAAATCCGGCAAATCGTTTTGAGAAAACAGATTTTGAAAGAAGTGCCAAACATGGACTGCTTTGCCAGATATAGAGTCGCCACCTAAATATTTTTTTTATGGGGAAATTTAGGAAACCCTGACTCGGTGCCAAAGGCCACGTGTCCGTCATCACCAAAGTTGCCTCGGCTCAGGAACTTGGGTACGATTAGGGAAGGTCACTTCGTGAGCACCCCCGCTCGCCCGGTCAAAGACCGGCCTCTACTAACCGTGATATCTAGTTTTGAAAACATTGTGTGTTCTTATTCCGGTTATTAGCCTAGATTACTACGTGATGCGCACAGCATACAAGTATAGACTGGATCGCATGAATTGGAACAACACATTTCATGTTTGTTTTTGAAAGATGGTTTGCTACCCGCAGGTAGGCTTAAAATACAGATTTTGCCACCCTCGGGTGGGCTTAGAAAACATGGTTTTGCCACTATCTAGTGGGCTTAAAACAAACATTTGATGAATTGTTCCAATCCAAATAACCCAACATTCACCCACAGGCATTTAAGCAGTTATATCACATAAGCAGTTAGCCTCATGGTAAGCATGCTATTCATGGCAGTCACTCACACGCATGCAAGGATGCTAAAGCATAAAAACTCACCGAGTACTCCAAGCCAAAACAGAAACTACATTAGAAATCATGCATGATCCTAAGTATACAGAAATGCCTAATGCTACACATGCAAAAATCCAAACTATAGCAAGCTCGGCTATTCTAAACATGGCATATGAAATGCTACAGCTAACATGTATTCAACTTGGAATTGAAATACAAATGCAGTTAGTATGATGCGCTGAGCCCGGTGCATGCAAGACAGATGAATGAATGTAAACATGCTATCATACTGTATGCTAATTGAAACATGCCCTAATCTAACCATCATAAGCAGGTAAATAAAAGGGAAGAAAGACGTGGGGTTGGAAGACATACATCACACTCACGCACACTTATTACAATTATGCCCTCGCGCAGAGGATCTGAATAAAATAATATACAGTCCCGAATAAAAGAATAGTATAGTCCAAATAATACAGTCCAAATATATACAAATTCCTAATTAATTAACAAATTAACTAAGAAAACAATAAACTGGCATGCAAGCCAGGGACTGCCTTGATTCCGCTCCGGATGATGAATGATGCATGTCCGGGTTGCCTTTGCGCGGAAATCCATGACGATGCCCCGATTAGCCTATGTTTGCAATTGTTCTTGAAATGCGTGCCAAGCCTCGGAAGACTGCTGATTCTTGATTTTGCTACAATAGAGAGCAGGAAAGGGGCATAGCAATGTATTTTCACAAATGTATGCATGCCTCGATCCTCGTGCCACCAATCACGCATCTCGATGCATGATGGCCGAGGAGTCGAATTGCACAACTCAATATAGAATGAATGCACATGAAAACTCAACTAAAACCTAACTCCATCATGGATAATCCGGAGTGTTGGTGACTGGGGAATTGAGATACGTTCCGTCACTCGGAGTACGAAACGTCCCTCG
Source organism: Camellia granthamiana (assembly GCA_036172215.1). Taxonomy (NCBI): domain Eukaryota; kingdom Viridiplantae; phylum Streptophyta; class Magnoliopsida; order Ericales; family Theaceae; genus Camellia; species Camellia granthamiana. The sequence continues at coordinate 101,981,050 of CM069903.1, forward strand.
TTTCCCGTGCCCGGGCTAACTCCTATCCCGAACACGATGCAATATGCATGATATGCATGACATGCAACTAAGATACAACCTAACATGCGAAAGGCTATGAAATGGCATACACGATGCACGAGGAAACATGGCATACACAATGCGCTAATATACGGCCTAGCATACGCAATGCTATGGAATGAAATGGCATACACAATGCATAATGGACTTACACCAACATGAGTGGACCTCAGCCACACTCACATAGGAGGCCATAAGATGAAAATGAAACAACACGAGATGCGTGCACGCGTGCACGCAAACCGAGGACCGAACCTACGGCACGGAATGCCACTCTAACAAGACATGGCGAAACATGGAATATGGCATACTGTAGTGAAAAAATCAGAGGTAATAAATGATGCAAAACAGCCCCGAAACCCGGTGAAATGAAACCCGATGCATGGAACGAGTCCCGAAACACGGATTTTGGCGCATGAAATGGCCTATAGCTATACAATGCATACATAATTTGAACATGAGATGAAAAGACAGAAGCAAGGTAGCCCCGAGAAAAGCATTTTTATAGTTTAGAGTGAGGCCAAACAGTGGGCCCAAGTAGGGCTAAATTAGCATACAAAAATGGCTCCGCAAGGGAGGCAATGAAGCAAGTGGTAGATTTAAAGCCCAAACAGCAAAAGACCCTTCTAAAATGTTGAAGAGGGGCCTAAAATATGACCACTTACAGTTTATGGCAACCCCCAAAACAATATACAAATATGCTCAAAATGTCATGCAAGATAGGGCCCGAAAGAGGTTATAACACAAAGTATACAAAACATGCCTCAAACAGGAAAAGACCCTTAATGAAACATGGAAAGGGGGTCAAAATATGACCACTTTCAGTTCAGACCAAGGTCCAAAAACAGAAGCTCAATAGGCTAATAAATCATGCAAAAATGGGGACCAAAGAGGGGTACAATGGCAAGTGATTCATGGAGGTCCCAAACAGTGGTGAGACCTTCTTCAATGTTGAAGAAGGACTCAAAATAAGCCTATCTACAGTTTACTTCATGCCCCAAAACAGAATACACATAGGCCAAAAATATCATGCAAAAACATGGCATACAAAGGGGTAATGAAGCAAGTGCAAAATGGGGGTCCCAAACAAGGTAAGACCCTTAATGAAAGATGAAATAGAGCTCAAAAAAATGCTACTTTCAGTTTTGGTCGGAGCTCAAATGTATAAGCAAGAAGGGCTAAGATATAGACTAAGAAAAGAGCAAAAAAGGGAAAAACGAGACTCACCCTTGAAGAACCAAACTTTAGCAACCTCTTGGTCCAAAATACAGCACTTCTAGTCTCTGAGAAGGTCCTCCAAGCCGCTGGAATGGAGTGGTGGTGGTGGTGCTAGGTGGTGGTGAAGAAATGGTGAAGAAATGGTGTAGGACTTTTAGGGGTTTGGTGCTTGAAATATATATAGAGAGAGAGAGAGAGAGAGAGAGAGAGAGATTGTATATATGAGACTCAAACCAAAGTCTTCTAACCCAGAAAAAATGCAGCTGGAGCTCTGGTTTTATAGACAAAAAGGGATGGAAAAGAGGGGGAAAAAAGGGGGGGAAATTCGGATTCAAAATTCCTCCCAAAATGGCCAACAGGTGAGCTAAAGGAGCAAGTGATAGCTGCGGTTCCCAAATGGCCGAGAGCCCTTCAACAAAGTTGAAGAGGGGCTCAAAATAAGACACTTTCTAGTTTACATTAAGCCATGAAAATAAATACAAGTAGGCCTAAACTATCGTGCAAGAAAATGGGAAAATGGAGGGGTAAAGAAGCAAGTGATAGATGGAGATGTCAAACATCAAGAGGTCCTCAATAAAACATGAAAAAGAGTTCAAAATATGGCTATCTCAAGTTCAGGTCGGAGCCCAAAAATGTAGAATGAAGGTTCGGGAGCCGAAACACGCAGTTCGGGGCCCCGAAAGTGGGCTGTTAGGCACCGGGAGTGGTGCTCAACCACGAAGTTGGTCTCTCGGACCACAGTGTCCCTCAAAAGGGAGTAAATAAGATAAGTGCCAAAAACCGGGGCAAACGGAGGTGGTTAAGCGGTCCCGAACCGAGGCACACGGCCTGACGGCTCCGAAAATCGGGAACTGGGCTCCGAAATGGGCAAAATGGCCTATGACCATGAAACGTAGCCCACGGCCATTAAGAGATGATCTAAGAGACCTCTCCCTCCCTTCGGGAAGAGAAAATAGAGAAAACAGAGCCTGGTTCGCAAACCGAGGAAAAGCACAAAAGAGTCCGGAAGTCCGGAGGCAAGGCTCGCCGCCGGGACTCCGCAACCTCAGAACGAGCACAATATGCAACATCACCAAGCGCTCAATCGGTGACGTCTGAGTCTTAAGGTCGGTCAAAAATGGGGTGTCTACAAAAGCTCTGGCCATTTCACTGGCTAAAGTGCCCATGGCCTGTTGACCAACTGGTCCGGCCACATTAGCCTAACTAACCCCTTCTTCTTGCGCCTAAATCTCATCCAGTAAAGGCACCTCATGCCTTCTAGGCCTACCACGCCTACCACTACCACGTCCACGTTCTGACATCCTAATGAAGGTAACAAAAAAGATTAGCACATTTACAAATGTGTTGAAGCTAACTCACTGAAGTCCTAATACGATGGGCAATAGTAATTCATTCCACATAAGTACTGTAACGCCCCCAAATTAAATACAATAAACCGACTCCAAACACTAGTACAATGTAATATGAATAACATCAGAAGCTTTCATTAATCAGAGTTAATATACAAAAGGTGACACATGCGATATACATTCATAAATCGTTCATCCTAAATCTACAACATGTGTTACAAGAGGTAATAAGAAATGAAAGCTAAACCGATAAACATATGCCCTAATGGCTTACATCTTTCTAGGACTGTGCTTGGTTACAACAAAATGAGTCATATGCTCAGTACAAATAAAGCCCTAGGCTTGTACAAAAGGTAAATACAAAATAAACAAAAGTGAGCCTTCAACTCCACAATCCTCCCAAGTTAAGTTCTTGGCGAAGGCATATCACCAACACCTGAAAATGGTTTTTCGCAAATAGGGTGAGCAAAAGCCCAGTAAAAACAATCTAAAACTATATATGAATCTTAACTAAGATATAAGTATGATATGCATATACAATGCCCACGGTAAACTCATTCGTATTCTTACAAGATCATAATATACCAAGTGTCATATCTCAATTTGTTTTATCTTAATTCATTTTATGACAATTCATTTCACCTCAATTCATGAGTCAAACCCATTATTATCCATACAACCCAACTGGGGGCTACAACTCAGTGGTTTCCTAATCAATATAACCATTACACAAACACTTCAATTTTCCATTTTACGAAAATTTTGTCCGCGGGAATCGACACCCATGTATACGCGTGGCTTTCGGGACTTTCACCTTGGACACACAGGCCAACTTAATTCAATGGGGTCCATCCCCTTTCTTCTCCCAAACATGGAGTGCATCCCCTTTCTCCTCCCAAATATCATACATATGCAATGTATTTAAAACACGGTCATATTCAACGACAACAGTTAGAGATTAGTTTCAATTCACCTGCTCAACCCTCAGAGCAGGTGACTCTACACTAATCCCAATGCCGATGCAAATGCAAACAAGATGAATGAATGGGATGCACCTGTATCAATTAACACATTGGCAATAGAATTACACAACAAGAGGTTACGACGCACTACCGAAGGCACTGGCACTAAGTCTGGTGTGGTAATAGCATGCACATGCCCTATAGGTCTCTACTCCACCTGCTGACCCCTCAGAGCATAAGTTTGATACACTGATTGGGCCGAAGAGGCCCCCTGATTGGCCCTCGAGGCTTGTATTGACTGGGTAGGCTGATGACTCTGTGCCTGGCTCGAACCAGATGCACCAGACGTGCCACACAATTAAGGGCAAAACCTCTTCATATGCCCTGACTGCCCAACCTGATAACAAGTAGCCGGCTACCCCCTCTCTTGACTCTGGCTCTAAGAATGAGCTACAAATGGTGCAAACTGTTGCCCTCCTCCTTTCTGCTGGCAAGCTAGAGACTTGTGAACCAACTGGCCACACTTGTAACAAGAGAAACCTTCCGAATTACCTCTCCCTGAACCTGAACTCAGCATAGGAAAGGTAGACCTAGACTGTGCTACTTGGAACTACTATGGGGTAGTGCTCCTCTACCTCTTACTGTCCCCGACTCTCCTCACGAACCTCCTAACTCCTTCTAGAGCCCCTCATCCGTTTCTCCTCTGCCTGAACTACGGTCCCAAGATGAGCCGCCGCCTCCACAAGGCATCCGTAGTCCCAAATCATCAACATAGCTATCTTGAAAAGAAGTTCGTTCCTTAACCTTTTCTCGAACTCTATACAACGGCGTTCCTTTGCCGCCACGAGTTCTGGTGCAAACCTAGAGAGGCTAGTGAAAGCTCCCTCAAACTCGACTACTGGCAAACTATGTTGCTTGAGCTTCAGAAACTGATCTCTTAACTTCTTTCTAGTAGTGGGAGGCAAGAACTTGTCCTGGAAGGCGTTGACAAAAGCCTCTCAAGTCACCCCAATGCACCCACGTGCATACTTCCACCATTGACCCACATCTCCCTTCAGTTGAAAAGATGCCAAGGTCACTCACAGCCCATTGTCCTCGATGCCAAGCATCTCAAACGTTTTCACTGTCTATTCTAGCCACTCATCTGCCTTCAATGGCTCCTTAGGGTCACCCAAAAACTCGTCCAAATTATACCGGAAGAACTCCGTCTTCAAAAAAGGCGGCCCTGCTTTAGCAAGTTGGGTCTGGACTTGATTCTCAGCCCTAAGAATGTCCATGGATTCTCGTAAAGCTCCGGCCATTTCACTAGCTAAAGTGCCCATGGCCTACTGACCAACTGGTTCGGCCACGTTGGCCTGACCAACCCCTACTTCTTGCGCTAGAATCTCATCTAGTAAAGGCACCTCATGCCTTCTAGGCCTACCACGCCTACCACCACCACATCCACGTCCTGACATCCTAATAAAGGTAACAAAAGAGATTAACACAGTTACAAATATGTCGAAGCTAACTCACGCACGTCCTAATGCGATGGGCAATAGTAATTCACTCTACATAAGTATATAATCATATAAGCACATACGAATTTCCTTCCTAAATAATGATCGTCCCGCAGCATTGCCAGAGTTCTAATTAGAAATAGCAGTGATCAAGTGCTTTTCTAATAGAATTTCTAGAAACCCATGGACTCAATCAATATCTTAGGAATTAAATCTCATACCCGTATAATCACATAAGCATGTTATTACATAGCATTACAAGAATACAAACATCTATATCAAGTGATATTAACCCACTATGGTAAGAACCATTTCCCACATACCCAAAGTATTCAAACCCGGTACGCTCTGATACCAAGTTGTAACGCCCCAAAATATTTACTATAACCCATACTCAACATCAATAAATGGTCACAATGACAAAGTAGTTATCTTTCATAGATTTACAATTAAGCTTTACAAAAGAGTGATATAATAAAAAGGCAAAATAAAAGTTAAACAAATAAGAAATGCCCTAAAGGTTTACATCTTTCCAAGACAATGCTTAGGTACAGTAAAAGTGGACTTAAGTCCAATACAGTTAAAGCCCTTGGCTTCTACAAAAATGAATATAGCAAATACACAAAAGAAGCTCTAGCTCCAAGTCCTCCCATGTTATTGCCTTGGCGGAGGCATATCATCAGTACATGAAATGTTTTTTCCCACATAGGGTGAGCCAAAGCCCAGTAGAAATAATCCAACACAGTATATGAATCTTAACAAAGTTATTAGGTGAATGAATATGCAATGCTCGTGCCAAAACATTTTTATATCTCTTCCAAAACTACACAATGTCGTAATAATGTCATAAATCACTTCCTTTGAAATAAAAGGATAGGGTAGTGAATCACGCTTTGGGAATTTCAAAACAATACAACCTTTCCGGAAAATTTCGTCCGGAGGAAACCATAAACCGAAACCCATGTAAACGTAGGCTATACAAGCACTACTATTGCCATTTCATGGAAATTTCGTCCGCAAGATCGGCACCCATGTAAACACGCGATTTTTAGGACTTAATCTTGGACACTCATGCTAACTTATTTGAACATTACAATACATGTTTCCCATATTCACCCCTTTTTTTCTCAAAACGATAAACATTTCCAATGTATAAATGTGAGATAATGCTCAATGCAAATGAATGAGAAAATAGTTTCAATTCTCCTAATTCACAAGCAATTTCTACAACACTCATAGCTATCCTCCAAAGATAGACCATAACAGATATTTTTAAATAGATAAACAATTATCAATAAGGGTAAACTCTCCAAATTTTCAAGAGGTGAGTGATAATACATATCTAACTCCACCATCCTCATCAACATCAATCCAATTTCACAATTTCAATATCAATCCCATAATTTATATAAAATCAATATTTGGGGCATTTAGGGCAAAATCCCTTTCCTCTCCAAAATCAATCCCAAATATCAAAATCAACCATTTATTCCCAACTTTCCAACTCAACATTATTTTCCATATCAAAATCATTTTAAAAGATCCATTTGAAAAACCCCTCATTTGATTTTTTTTAACCAAAACCCTAGATTGTTCAAAATCTTCCAAAATCTCAATATTGTTTAGAAATAACAAATAACTAAGTTAAAACTCATAAAAAGAGTGGAGATATCCCTACCTCAAGCTTAGAAGATGATTGAAGGAGGTATGAAAACTCAAAGATGCCAAAAATCAACTTTGCTCTGGTTAGAACGAAGCCCTTGTCAAGCTCTACCTTTTTAACAAAGAGACACGGGTGAAGAGATCAACGGATCTATATATATTCAAGGGAAATATATGAGTTTTAAAGAGAGAGTTAGAGAAATTAGGGCTTTGAAATATTTACACAAACACACACACGCGCACACGCACACGCACACACAGAGGTAAAAAAGTGACTCAAAAAAGTGACTTTACGAACTGATATACGCGTAGCTTGCTCGAGCACAAGATGTGTTGTTTGAGCAACCAGACACAATAAGTTTCACAGCTCGAGCACAAGAAGGTTTGCTCGAGCGTAGAATACAAACTCCCAATAGTTTTACAGACAAAAGATCGTCGCTCGAGTACAAAAAGCGTCGCTCGAGTGAAGAATGCATACTCCCAATATTTTTGCAGACCTGTAAAAGTACTGCAAGTTCACAAAGACCGCTCGAGCGTAAGAAGTGTTGCTCGAGCATAGGAACAAAATTCTGGGCATCAACAACTTGAAAAACAAGCTACCAACCTGTTCCAAACGTAGCCAACACGTTCCAAAAGCCAAACTCAAAGAGAGATAAAGGGAACCAAGACATGAACAGCTGTATAAGACAATGAAACCTGGATCTGAAACATACAATGGGTCGGGTCGAAACTAGAAATGCTATATTTGTGCATGATGCAGTGGTTGGATTTAAATCCAAAACCTTTGGAAGGGTATTTTCGGGATATGTAAAAAGTAGAAAACACTCAGGCTTCTTTATAGTTTTAAAATAGTGGTAGACTAGTGGTTGGGCACGTGATTTCTCATCAACTATTAGTATTGTAATTATATGTATCTCTTAAATTGGTATGTGATATGTATACAAAGTATCAAAACTTGTATAGATAAATTAACATGTACCCAAAATACAACTAAGTAAGAAATAAATACATATTTGACTAAAAATATAAATGATAAATTAGAATTTTATAAATATAAATATTAATTTATAGCTAGATTGTTGAGATCACAATCTTATCTTAAACAATAAACAATAAACAAGTCCTTTAAATATGTAGTGTTACACAAATCATTTTCTATCAACTTTTGACTTCAATTTTTTATAAGCCATATCTGTAATACAATTGAAGGTATGAAATTAATTGCATAATTGCACAATTTTGTTTAATAATTCATCTCATAATACAAATTTATTGAACCAACTATTGCATATTATTGGTGTAAGATTACATTAATATCAATATGTAATATATTTTTAAGGCAAATTACAGAAATGTTCCCTATAGTTTACCTGTGATTTCATTTTGATCACTACACCTCTTAAATGTATCAATTTTGCCCTTGCAATTTGGTTTTTGGCTCGAAATGGTCCAATAGTTAACGGTGGTTAGACTTTTGGATGGAAATTTCACGCGTGCAAGGCGCGCACGGAACAATTTTGACTTTTTTGACTTTCTTGAACAATTTTGACTTTCTTAACTGTTTTTGCAACAATTCAATTTGTTCTTTAATATCATCACTCAAATTTAACTCATTTAATAGATATTTTATTTAATTTCATTATTTAATTATTATTATTTTTTTAAATAAATTTATTTAAAATTTTAATTAAAAAATTAACATATATTTTTATTGATATTTTATTTATTTAATTTTGAAAAATAAATTTATTTAATTGTGTAAAAAATAAAATAAAATAAATTTTTACTTAATTTAGCTAAAAATAATTAAAATATTAAAAATATGTTTAATATTGTTATTACTTAGTAAACAATTGAAAAATGGTAAAATAGTCTTTTGCACATTTATCATTATCCAGTTCGTTCAACCAAACATTAGATTCACTAAAAATAGTCTTTTCCAGACATCTAATCCCATTAGAAAATAAACACGGGATACACATCCAATCTAACCAAATAGTTCGGAGGATTCACAGTCCCAAGATTCAAGTCTGATGGATTCTAATCCCCCATTTTCTAATTGTTTACTAAGTAAAAGCATGACAGTAAAAAATAAACATTTCACACATTAGTCTCATAGGATACCAATCCCATCGAAATAATCTCCCCCCCTCCCTAGGATTGTTTAGTCTCTCATATGAGGGATATGGAGTCCGGCCAGACTCCATGTCCGGCGGACTAAATTATTAATAAAAAATAATTTATTATTAAAATAGACATTTATAAATATATTAATAAAAAAATAAAGACATTTATAAATTATTTTTTTAGTGTTTTTAATTTAAAATTATATATTAATAAAAAATATAAATTATAAATTATAAATTTAATTTAATTAAAAATAATAAATTAAAAATTATGGCCTTATAAATAAGACAAATAAATTTAGAATTTATAAATTATTTTTTGGTGTTGTTAATTTAAAATTATATATTAATAAAAAATATAAATTATAAATTTAATTTAATTAAAAATAGTAAATTAAAAATTATTGCCTTATAAATTATAAATTATGGCCTTATAAATGAGACAAATAAATTTATAATTTATAAGGCCATAATTTATAATTTATTATTTTTAATTAAATTAAATTTATAATTTATAATTTATATTTTTTATTAATATATAATTTTAAATTAACAACACTAAAAAAATAATTTATAAATGTCTATATTTTTCATTAATATATTTATAAATGTCTATTTTAATAATAAATTATTTTTTATTAATAATTTAGTCCGCCACACATGGAGTCAAGCCGGACTCCATATCCGACATATGAAGGACTAAACAATCCTAAAGGGGAGGGGAGATTATTTCCATGGGATTGATATCCCATGAAACTTATGTGTGAAATATCTATTTTACTGTCATGCTATTACTTAGTAAACAATTAGAAAATAAGGGATTAGAATCCATCATATTTGAATCATGGGACTGTGAATCCCTCGGACTATTTGATTAGATTGGATGTGTATCTCGTATTTGTTTTCTCATAGAATTAGATGTATGGAAATGACTATTTTTAGGAAATCTAATGTTTAGTTGGACGAACTGGATAAGGATAAATATGTAAAAGACTATTTTACCATTTTTCAATTGTTTACTAACTATTAGCAATATTAAACATATCTTTAATATTTTAATTATTTTTAGCTAGATTAAATAAAAATTTATTTTATTTTATTTTTTGCACAATTAAATAAATTTATTTTTAAAAATTAAATAAATAAAATATCAATAAAAATATATGTTATTTTTTTAATTAAAATTTTAAATAAATTTATTTTAAAAAATAATAATAATTAAATAATGAAATTAAATAAAACATCTAGTAAATGAGTTAAATTTGATTGATGATATTAGAGAACAAATTGATTGTTGCAAAAACAGTCAAGAAATTCAAAATTATTCACGAAAGTCAAGAAAGTCAAAATTGTCCTGTGTGTGCCTTGCACGCATGGAATATATGTCCAAAAGTCTAACCATTGTTAACTATTGGACCATTTCGAGCCAAAAAACAAACTGCAGGGGCAAAATTGATACATTTAGAAGTGCAGGGACCAAAATGAAACCACGGGTAAACTATAGGGACCATTTCTGTAATTTGCCCATATTTTTATATATAAAGAGTTGTTGAGTCTCATGTCATGTGCCACAAATATCTTGCATAATGAAAATATAGCATTAGTCATTAGTATATTTTCATTTTATGAAGAAAATGTAGAATAGATCTTTTAAGAAATTGGGACGATATTGTACCTTAATATTTCGATCAATATAGAAATTTCATAATCGTTTTGACAATGTTTATAGATCTATGCTTGTAAGTGTTTGTAGAGTCGCTTCCATAAAACTGCCAAATTACATAATTTATTATGTCATTTGTTAGTAATCAGCATATGACAAAAATTGATCAAAACTTTTTATTTAATGTACTTACTTTCTGCGTCATTGAGTTGCTGAGATAATGTTTAGGCATCATTTGATTTTTTTTCCTTGTAATTTGACTAAAATGTGTACATGAGGTACGTTGTTTTTCTTGAACTTTACAATAGATAGGACAATTCCTACTTCGGTTTGTCTAACTTTCCATGTTGCAATAGATCTTTCGTAATTTTTGTTTCACCATCTTCTTATTTTTCTTCTTGCTCACAATGATAACTCATTGTAATAAAAATATTTTGAAGAGTAAGAGTTTGAGATGATATCATATTGTTATGAATTTCAAAATCTATTTCCCGTCAACAATGTGATTTTTTCTGTGAAGGAAAAAGAAACACAATTATTGTCGTGATAAAAGTGTTTTGCAAAGTCTTTGTTTGTTATTGAAAATGTTCATTGTGGACACTTATTTGTATGACATGTATGTATATATGTATTGAACATAAGTTGATAGAAGAACAATACATAACTCTACAATTTTTTCCTAGCAAATATAACTATATTACTAAAACGATACATGTTATAAAATTAAAGTATTCGATGGTAATATAGCATTACAGATTGACAATATATGAATACAGTAACATGTATAAATTTACATTTATCTATCTATACTATTATTAAAAGCCAACAAGAACTTTGGTGCCCTAAAGCCTCTCTTAGAAATTTTTTTCCATTTTTCCCAAAATGGCCATGACTTCTTAAATAATTATATTATTTTTACACTAATATCAATTTATTGTTAAGGGTAACCTGATAAATTCAAACCAACCAATTCCACTACCTACGTTTCCAAACTGCACAGCAGTTCTAAATCAGTTTCAACATCTTCGAATTCTGTTTTGAATGATTGAAACCTCGGGAGAGATAGAGAGAGAGAGATCTGATTTGGTGAAGGAGAGATTGGTAGTAATTGTCCACCAATAAAAACCTAATCGTACTCAAAGAGATATGAGGAAGTTCAATCTCCTCAAATTCAACACCATCCAAAGACAATTCTTCAAGAACAGGGCATCTATCAACAACCCTCTCGAACGATTCTCCATCGACAAATCCAACATAATCCAAATAAAGGCGCTTAAGTTTCGGCCAACAAAACTGAATCCGGAACATTCAAACCATAGTGCTGGCTCAACAACAAATCCACAAGCACTGTGGAGTCAAAAAGACCTAGAATTGACACACCCGTGCTCTTCACATTGAAGAACAACGAAAGCCCAGTTACATTTCACTTTAAAGAAATAGATACCCATTCATCAATGTTGGAATAGCCATAGTCGTGATGACACTGGAGATGGAGTTTGTGAATAGTTAGGACGTCCATGAGAGTGACTGTGAACAAATGGTTCATGAAATTGATGAAATTGGAATTGGTGGTGTTGCTGTGGGGATTCAAGAGCAGAGAATCGTCGATGTCGATGTCGATGGTGGGATTGGGGATTGAAGCAAAGAGGTTGTTCCATTTGGTGGATAAGATGGTTGTGCCGGCGGCGAATTTGGTGGGGAGTTTGGAGAGGATGTGACAGAGAATTGATTCTGGCAAATTGTTGATTCTGTCTTCGCCATTGTTATCAACATTGGCTAGGGTTTCATGGCGAGTTGGTGATGGAGGGTTGTGAAGGTGTTTATGGCGTTTTAGAGCTGTATCCATGGGAGGTTTTGTTTGGCCCAGAAGTCGTGATGAGGTATAATTGTTTTGATGTTATTCAATTTGATACAATACTACTGAACAATTTGATATGTTATTTAGGTTGCTTTGTAATGAAATGTAAAATAATTGTTAGTGATTAGAAACATTAAAAATAATTGTATAGATTTTTTATAAATATATTATCATTCTGAGAATATTTTTATTTTATTTGAGATAATTTAGAAGTATATGAGAATGTGTGTATATATATCATATTAAATTCAGAAGAAAAAAAAAATTATGCAATTGAATATATAAATCAAAAAAAAAAAAAAAAAAACAAATTGAATGAGGATGTATTAAAATTTTTATCAATTGTGTTTCCAAATGAGTTTGCACACGCATCGCGTGTGCCCGGTCGCTAGTATATCTATATATGTAGACACTAACATATAGAAGATATCAGAAAAGTAATATGTGAAACCTTTTTCAACAATATAATACAGGTAACAATGAGAAGTTAATTATTTATAATTAAATAGTTAGTCATAACAAAGATGTTTAGTGTTACATTTATCTATATATATATTTGTGTATGCATTATTTTTTAATTAGATTATTAAATTCATATAAAATTGAAAGGAATTTGTGAATAATTTTTGTAAAATTAGAGATTAGTAAAGAAAGATTTAGAAAAAAAAAAAAAAAAAAAGAGGAAGAAGAAGAAGAAGAAGAAGAGAAGTTTACAGTGTTTGGTTTGGTTTGTTATTTCAAACTTTTGTTTTGAATTTTTTTATTTTCATATTTTTTGTCTTTGATATTTGTTTTAATAACCCTTTTTATTTTCTTTTTAGATTTACTTCATTTAATAATGCTTTTTTATTATTTTATTTTATTTTTAGATTTAGATTCACTTAATTTAAATACATTTAGTTTTTTTGATAAAAATTAATAATAATAATAATATAATAATAATATAATAAAAAAATCATTACATGTTTGAATTTATAAATTTTTTTTACTATTATTTTACTTTTTATTTCTATTTAGATTATTAGATATTAAATATTCATGTAAAAGTATAATTTAAATATAAAATATGAAGAAATTCTAGTATCTTTAATTACCAAAATTGAGAAAATATGGAAAATGAACAACAAAATTATAAAAAATCAAAACTGAAAAACATATTTAAAAAATGAAACCAACGAAAGTGGTTCTTATTTAAAATTTTGATATCATACCTTGGTTATTAAAGTACCATATAAAATACTATAGTTTAGAAATTTTAATCTAAATTAAAAGAAAGTTTATAAAGATAACTTGTGAATTTTTGAGATGCAACACAAATCTCTATTTTAAAAACGTGTGCGCTTTCTCCTGTCTAGATTTGAACAAATGTATGTAACTTTATATATAGCGATCCCGATTTTGACCCGACACTTGTGGTAGTCCGGACTTGGATCTATGGTTTCTGTATGTTGTTCATTTCCTTTTCCTCTTTATTCCTCCTTAAATTTGGTTATTTGGATGTGTTGAGTGCGTTTGAAATAGGTTGCTTGCTTGGTTTTCAAACCTTGTGTTGCCCAGAATTTTAGTCCTCCGCTCAAGCGGCCCTTCTTGTGCTCGAGCGTGGTTTGCAAACTCTCAGTACTTTGCACGTCTACAAAAGTACTGGAGGGGTGTTTTCCATGCTTGAGCAGCGTTTCCTACGCTCGAGCAGGCAGGCGCTCGAGCAGCCTTTCTTGCGCTCGAGTGGTTTGTCTGTTGTCTACAAAAGTACTGGAGGTGTGTATTATGCACTCGAGCGAGACTTCTTGTGCTCGAGCGGAACAACTTATTGTGTTTGACGCTCGAGCATCAACTCTTGCGCTCAAGCAGACTGTGCATATATCAGATCGTAAAAATGACTTTTTATATCACTTTTTCAGATCTTTTCTTCCAAAAACCCTAAAGTGAGATATTCTCTCTCTAAAATACATTCTCTCTACATTTACACCTAGATCTAGTGATCTCTACACCCGTGTGTCTTTATTAAAAAGAGAGTGCGTCTCAAGGGCTTCCTTCTGGTTCGATTGAAGTTTGGTTTCAGTGTCTTTGAAGATTCTCCACATCTTCCTTTGCTCTTCTAAGCTTGAGGTAGGAATATTCTACACTTTACTATGATTTTTAGCCTAGTTATTTGTTGTTATGTATAAACGGTGGAATATTGGGGATATTTGCGAATGAACCTAAGGCTTGGGTGTGGAATGAAAGAGGGGTTTTCAAATGTAGTTGGTAAAAATAATTTGGGTGTAGATGTACAGGTTTGTTGTTGAAAAAGTGCTAATTTGGACACTTGAGTTAATATTTGGAAGAATGAGAGTTGTGCCCTAGATGGGTCAATTTGTGTTTTGTATAAATAAGCAAAATTGATTATGATAACATGGAATTTGATAGTTTGTTGATATAAATGGTGGGGCCGGATACACATTATCTCGCTCCTATGGAAACTTGAATAAATTATCTATCTTGAGATTGAATATCTGTTTAGAAATATCTATATTGGGCTATCGGTGGAGGATAGCTATGATTGTTGTAGAAATTATATGAGGATTAGGTGAATTGAAACTAATCATTTAATTGTGTCATTGAATATGACGGTATGTTAAGGCATTGAATATGTATAATTGATAGTCATTGAATATGACGGTACTTTTAAATACATTATATATGTATAATGTTCTGGAGGGAGAAAGAAGATGTACTCCATGTTTTGAGAGGAGATAAGGGATGGACTCCACTGAAATTAAGTTGGCCAGAGTGTTTAGGGTGAAAGTCCCAAAATCTTGTGTATACATAGGTGTCGATCCAGCGGACAAAATTTTCGTAAAATGGTAAGATTGAAGTGCTTGTATGATGATTTTATCGATTGAGAACCATTGAGTTGTAGTCTCGGTTGGGTTATTCGGAGGATTATAAACTTGGCCCATGAATTGAAATGAAATGAATTAACTTGACATGAATATATAATAATGGATTGAGATGTGAATATCGATACCGTATGGTCATGTGGAAAGTACGTATTTTGTCATGAATATTGAATATATATTTGACACTTATATCTTCATTAAACCTCATATATTGTGATAGATTATTTCTACTGGGCTTTGGCTCACCCTACTTGGGAAAAATATTTTTAGGTACCGGTGACATGCTTCCTCCAAGGACATAGCTTGGGGTGGACCTAAGAGTTGGAGGCTCTATTTTGTTATTTTGTGTTTAAATGTTTATTGAAGCCGAGGGCTTTATATATACAGAGCTGATGACTCTTTTTTTATTGTAACCAAGTATTTTCTTGGAAAGATGTAAGCCCGTAGAGCATTTATTTTTTCGATCATTAACTGATATTACATGTTATAGATTCAGGATGTATATTTATAAATGCATACTGCATGTGTTATCTTTCGTAATATGAACTCTGATGAATGAAAGTATTTTATTTCTGTTATTCTTCCGTTCATGAGTTGGATTTATTATATTATTTTGGGGGCATGACAACTTGGTATCAGAGCATATCGGGTTTGAATACTTTGGGTACGTGCGAAGTGGTTAGTACCACAATGGGTTTGTCTCGCTTGCTAGAGACTTAAGTGTGAATGATATGTGCTTGTATGATAGCATGCTTATGTGCTTATATGGGTATGAATTTAAATTTCTAGGATGTTGATTGAGTCCATGGGTTCCTAAAAGTCCTGTTAGAAGAGAATTTGACCACTATTGTTTCTAATTGGAACTCTGGTAACGCTGCAGGACAGTCATTATCCGGAGATGAAATTCGTATGTGTTTATGTGAATACGTACTTCCGTCGTCCACCGTATTAGAATGCGCGTGAGTTAGCTTTGGCACATTTGTAAATGTGCTAATGTCTTTTGTTACCTTTATTAGGATGTTAGGATGTGGACGCGGTGGTAGACGTGGTAGGCCTAGATGGCAGGAGATGCCAGTACCGGATGATATTCCGGTACAAGAGGAGGGTGTTGGTTAGGCCAACATGGCCGAACCAGTTGGTCAATAGGCCATGAGCGCCTTAGCCCGCAAAATGGATGGAGCTTTGTGGGAATCCATGGACATTCTCAAGGCTGAGAATCAAGTCTAGGCCCAAGTAGCTTAGGCAGGGTCGTCTTTCTTGAAGAGAGAATTTTTTCGATCGAGTCCGTACAAGTTTTTGGGTGATCCTAGGGAGCCACTGAAGGCAGATGAGTAGCTAGAGAAAATGGTGAAGACGTTTGAGATGCTCGGCATCGAAGACAGGGCTTTGAAAGTGACCTTGGCGTCCTTGCAGTTGAAGGGAGACACGGGTCAATGGTGGAAGTATGTGTAAGGGTGCATTGAAGGAACTTGGGAGGCTTTTGTCGACGCCTTCCAAGGCAAGTTTTTTCCTTCCACAGTTAGGGAGAAGTTAAGAGATCAGAGATCAGTTCTCTAAGTAGTGTAGTTGAATACACCTGTGGTAAAGTTTGAAGCCACCTTTACCAGCTTGTCTAGGTTTGCACTCGAGCTAGTGGCGACTGAGGAACGCCATTGCTTGGAGTTTGAGAAGAGGTTGAGGATTGAGCTGATGGTTAAAGTAGCCGATTCGATGATTAGAGATTACGGACGCCTTGTGGAGGCAGCCACTCATCTTGAGACTGTGATGCAGATGGAAGAGGAGAGGGTGAGGGGCTCTAGGAAGAATCAGGATGCCCAAGCGGACAACAAGAGGCAGAAGGGCCCTAACCCCCAGCAGTCCCAGGAAGCACAGTCGAGGTCTACCTTTCCAGTACCAAGTTCGGGTTCTGGGAGAGGTGGTCAGGGAGATTTCACTTGTTTCAAGTGTGGCCAGTTGGGCCACAAGTCTCCAGCTTGCCCGCAGAGAGGAGGAGGGCAATGATCTGTACAGTCTTCAGCTCGTTCTCAGAGCCAGAGTCAGAGGAGAGGCCAGCCGCTCACTTGTTATCAGTGTAGGCAAGCAGGGCACACGAAGAGGTTTTGCCCACAGTTGGGTGGCATACCTGATGTATCTGATTCGAGGCAGACACAGAGCCATCAGCCAGCACAGTCAGCACAGACCTCGAGGGCCAATCAGGGAGCCTCTTTGGCTCAGTCAGTGCACCAATCCTAGGCTCCGAGGGGTGAGCAGGTAGATCAAAGGCCTACAGGGCATGTGTATGATGTTACCGCGCCAGATCTAGTACCAGCACCTTTTGTTGTGAGAGGTACTTTCTTGTTTTGTAATTCAGTTGCTAATGTGTTGATTGATACGGGTGCATCCCATTCATTTATCTCGTCTACATTTGCATCAGTTTTGGGGTTAGAGTTAGCTCAGTTGGCATCTCTTATCTGTGTAGAGTCACCTATCGATGGTTAGGTTATTTTGAAACAAGGATGTCGGGGTTGTGACATAGAGGTTGTCGGTCGTCGACTTCTATTTGCATTTGTATTGATTGACATGTCTAGTTTTGATGTTATTTTAGGTATGGACTGGTTATCATCGTACCAGGCTGTTATAGATTGCTACCATCAAAGGGTTACTGTATGTACTCCAAGTGGTGATTGTTTTTATTTCTTGGGGGACCGGGTAGATAGAGTTTTATTGCCGGTATATGATCCGCGTGGGCGGAGTGAGCTTAGTTGCCTCCTTACTAGCTTCTTGAATAATGAATGTGATGAAGTCAGGGTTGAGTTACCAAGGGTGGTTTATGAATACCCCGATATCTTTCCCGAGGACCTTACTAGTTTACCACCTCACCGAGAGATCGAGTTCTCTATTGATTTAATGCCTGGTACGGCACTGATTTCTATAGCACCATATCGGTTTGCACCTACTTAGTTGAGTGAGTTAAAGGTTCAACGCCAGGAACTATTAGATAAAGGTTTTATCCGCCCTAGTACTTCGCCTTGGGGAGCACCGTCTCTCTTTGCTTAAAAAAAAAGATAGAGCGTTGCGACTTTGTATTGATTATCGAAAGTTGAACCGGGTAACTATTAAGAACAAGTACCCAATGTCTCGTATAGATGATATGTTTGATCATTTGAAGGGATCTTTTTGTTTCTCTAAGATAGACCTGCGATTAGGATATCATCAGTTGAGGGTAAGGGAGGAAGATATCCCAAAGACAGCATTCCGTACGCGGTATGGCCATTACGAGTTTCTAGTGATGTCTTTTGGGCTGACCAATGAACCGGCTGTATTTATGGATTTGATGAATCGGATCTTCAGTGAGTTTTTAGACCACTTTGTGGTCATCTTTGTGGACGACATCTTGATTTACTCACCCTCTGCGGAGGAGCATGAGGAACACTTACGGGTAGTACTTGAGTTACTTAGAACCCAAAAGTTGTATGCTAAGTTTCGAAAATGTGAATTCTGCCTGAAAGAGGTTAAGTTCTTAGGCCATGTGGTATTCGGAGAAGGGGTGACTATAGACTCATCCAAGATAGAGGCAGTTCAAGATTGGGAATAACCTAAGAATGCCTTCGAGATCCATAGTTTCTTGGGGTTAGCTAGGTATTATCGAATATTTGTGAAAGATTTTTTCTAGACTAGCCTTACCTTTGATTAGGTTAATGAGGAAAGGAGTTAAGTTTGTGTGGAGTGAGACCTATGAGAAATCATTACAAGAACTTAAAGTTAGACTAGCCATTGCTCTAGTTTTGATTATTCTGAAGTGGGGTTTAGGCTATTCGGTATATTGTGATGCCTCACATAAAGGTTTAGGTTTTGTTTTGATACAAGAGGGAAAGGTTGTGGCCTATGGCTCGCGGCCGTTGAAAACACATGAGAGGAATTATCCTACTCACAACTTAGAGTTAACGATAGTGATCTTTGCCTTAAAGATTTGGAGGCATTACCTTTATGGTAAGCAGTTCGAGGTGTTTTCCGATCACAAGAGTCTGAAGTATCTGTTTACATAGAAACACTTGAATTTGAGACAAAAGAGGTGGATGAAGTTCATAGAGGACTATGATTTTGAGTTGTATTATCATCCGGAAAAGGCCAATGTTGTGGCCGACGCCTTGAGTAGGAAGTCAATTAGTAGTGTGGCTAGTATCGCAGTTCGAGAATGGGAGATATTTGGTACTCTTGGCGAGTTTGACTTGCATCTGGATGAGTCTGTTGAGTCTGCAGTGTTGTTTTCCATGGTTGCACAACCTACACTTGTGAACCGAGTGTTAGAAGCACAGTAGGGTGACCTTGAGACGAAATCTCTCCGGGAGAAGATCTCCAATGGGAAGGTAGAGAAGGGCTTGAATAAGTATCCCAACTAGAGTGTGAGATACCGTGACCGTTTGTTTGTGCCAGAGTCTTGCCGAGAGGAAGTACTTCGAGAGCTTCACCATCGCGCCTTGCAGTCCATTCAAGAGGCACAAAGATGTATCATGACCTTAGTCGCCAATTTTTGAGGAGGGGTATGAAGACGGATGTAGCGGTATTTGTATCGAGGTGTCTTACTTGTCAGTAAGTAAAGGCCGAACATTAGAGGTCACCGGGTTTGTTACAACCCTTGCCTATAGCCGAGTGGAAATGGGAGTATGTTACAATGGATTTCGTTGTGGGTCTTCCTAGAACTCAACGGGGTAGCGATGCCATTTGGGTGATAGTTGACTAAGTCTACGCATTTTATACCTATTCGTGTGAGCGACTCAATAGATTTCCTTGCCGACTTGTATATTCGAGATATAGTGAGGTTGCACGGGGTTCCCGTAATGATTATATCGGATAGAAATATGCATTTTACAGCTCGGTTATGGCAGAGCTTACAGGGTGCCTCGGGCACTAGATTGACTTTTAGCACAATTATCCTCAGACTGATGGATAGTCAGAGTGTACCATTCAAATTTTGGAGGATATGCTTCGGGGTTGTGTCCTCGATTTTAAGGGTTCGTGGGAGAGGCACTTGCCCTTAGTAGAGTTTGCCTATAATAACAGTTTCCAATCGAGTATTGGCATGGCACCAATTGAGGCCTTGTATGGCCGACCGTGTAGATCCCCTATGTGTTGGGCCGAGATGGGTGATACACCTTTGTTGGGCCCAGAGTTGGTTCAGGAAACGACGTAGAAAGGTGCACTTATCCGTAAGAGGTTGGTTACGGCTCTGAGTCGTCAAAAAAGTTATGCCAACCGTAGGAGGAGACCTTTGTCTTTTGAGGTGGAAGATTATGTGTTCTTGAAAATATCACCTAAGAGGGGTTTGATAAGATTCGGAAAGAGTGGGAAGTTGTCCCCTCGATTCATTGGGCCTTTTGAAATCCTTGATTGGGTCGGAGAGGTTACTTACCATTTGGCATTGCCGCCATAGCTTTCCGGGGTTCATGACGTATTTCACATTAGTATGCTCCGAAAGTATGAGCCGAATCCATCGCACGTATTGGATTGGACTGACTTAGAGGTGGACGAGTATGCCTCGTATGAGAAGAGACCGGTGAGAATCTTGAATACCCGGGACCAAATCCTGTGAAGCAAGACAATTTCTTTAGTAAAAGTATTGTGGAAACATCACAAGATTGAAGAAGTGACTTAGAAGCGTGAATTGGAAGTCCGAGAATTTATTTCGTCTTTAGTGAGTTTTTTCTTTTTTTAGTTAAATTTATTTTTTATTTTATTTTTTTATTTTTTTTATTTTTTTTTAAGGTTCATCTAAGCTAAAGTTCAAAAAAAAAAAAAAAAAAAAAAAAAAAAAAAACCATTGTTTGGTAACTAATCAAAAAAGTCACATTTTTTTTCAATTTTTATTTTATTTTTAGTGATTTTATTTTTAAAATTTGTGTGAAATGTTTTTGCTTTTCCAGTCTATCTAGCATAGAACCATCTATCTAAAATCTATAAATAGAAAAATAAAAATAAATAAACACTAGTTATCCATAAAACAAATTTAAAATAACATTTGCTTTGGGCATAGTTTGATTTACTCTTAAATTTCTTTTTTATTTTTTTATTCAGAAAATTGACAACTAGTTTGGTTAATAAAATGAAAAGAAAAAACACATTTTTTTCAATTTTCGTTAATTTTATAAAAATTAAAATTATATAATAAAAGTAATATATATTTTATGAAAAGGATAAAGTACATTCTTTTTTTTTTAATTATAAAAATTGGGTTGTTAGTGTGAGAGAGGGGAACAGAGTTGCGTGTATTTATTTATTTTTTTGGTGGCACTTTTTTTTGTTTTGTAGACTGGCGGAACTTTTTAATTGGCGAAATTTTTGTATGTTGGTAGGATACTATATGACACTACTTTTTACCAATCACAAATATATATATTTCTATTATTTCTCAAACACTCATAATGTAATAAATTTTATTGTCAAAACAATCACAATAATAAAAAATACCACATGATATATATTCTATCCATATATAAAAATTTCTCAATTACTTGATTTGTAAACAAAAGCACTAAAACCATAATTGTGCATTTAATGAGGCATGGACAATGGGCAATGGGCAATGGGCAATGCTTGATTGTTTTTACTTTTTAAAAAATAGAGAAAAATTTATAAGGGGAATTATTTCTGAAAATTATATTTGTAAAAAACAACTCATTTTTTAGGAAATATAAAAAGTTATTTTTAAAATTTTTAAAAATATTTTCACAAAATTGAAAACAACGGATTTGTGAACTTTTTATTAATTTTATTTATGAAAATATAAAAAATAAAAAAGAAGAAAAGTAAAATTTAATTTTATTTGTTTTTGACCTGATTTCTGATGCTGGACCATCAACTACAGGTCTGATTGCCAAGTTAAGCATGACCCAATAGTTTTTGGGCCAAGTGCTTTAGATTGATTTTACGTGTGGGTTTGAATTGATTGGGCCCAATAGGAGTTGAAGAAGCTGGCCCAAACTCAAATTTAAATTTTACCATAAAATTGTGTTATGGTTTTAAGGGATCTTCCAAACTCAAATTTATGGATGATCTTACAAACAAAGTCATGAGAGCATCTCCATCATTAATAGGCATTTTATCTATCCAAATATTATTATAAAGTATACATTTTATTTTACCTTTTAACTGTTTTATGTTTTTATCTCAACCATACTTTTTATTTTAGCTATTCATCCAAATACTATTAATTTTATAAAAGGTCACATCAGCAATAAAGATGGAGGAAAATGATAATAATGATTAAATATATTTTACCTAACCTTTGAAGGCTAATTACATATAGCTAGTGAATATGAATTGAGTTAAAATGCATAATCATATGACTAATGTGCATTGGAGTTGAAAAAAATGAGTTATTCTAGACATTTTGACTAAAAAACATTATATGTCTAGTGAGTTAGAGATGCTCTAAGAGGCTTAGGCCTCGTTCGGGATCAAGCTTTTTTAGTAACTTTTTGACTTTTTGGCTAAAATGTGATGTAAAAAAAATTAGTATGTTTGGAATGACTTTTTGACTTTTTACGAAAAGATGTGCAAAAAGTAGAGAAAAAATAGAATCTTTGACTTTTTGGTATGGGTTATGAGTTTTTTGATTTTTTTAATAACTTTTTGACTAAAATGGACACTTGCCAAACGAGGCCTTACAAAACATGAGTAGCCAATATTGTTGAGGAAGGTGTAATATTTTTGCTGGAATTGGAAGATAAGAGATGGCCAACAATGGTATAATATTGACATCTCTTTTTTTTAAGCCTCTCGTAATTCTGTTTGATTTTGAGTTTTAAAATATTATTTTTAAATATTTTATTTTTCATACTCTTTGTTTTCATTGATTTTTTAAAATATATTATTAATATTTACATTTTAGTTCCACTTGATCTAAAACAAAATTCATAAATATTTATTTTTTAAATAACTATATTAGGTGCATATAAAAAATAAATAAATAAATAAAATTAAAATTAAAATATGAAAAAAATACTAAAAATAAAGAAATACAAAACTAATAAATTTTAAATATATATTTAAAACCAAACAGCGTAGTACTCTTATGAATTTTCAATTTTTATTCATTTTTTCCATCGAACAGTTTGTGGGCCAAATGGTTTAGATTGAGATTTTTAAATTGGAGCAAAGCAAATGGGTGGGTTCGTAATGGTTTGGGCTGGAAACAGGTTCAAGAAGCTAGCTAAACCGGCCTAGTTAATAAGTGAGTCACATTTGAATGATCACGTGGCACTACCAGATGATCTTCTTCTCCTCCCGCGGTTACCGAGCCATCGTCCCTAACCTCCGCGGCTATAGCGATACTGACGTGCTGCCTTCCGCCACCCCACCGCTTTCCATATCGGGCAATCTCCTAGACTTCCTCGATGCCCTAAGCATGTACCAGATGTTCCTGGTAGGCCACGATTGGGGCACTGCTATGACTTAGTACTCTCTCTCTCTCTCTCTCTCTCTCATCATTCGCAAGATTTACTCCATGTTGACTCTCTAGTTTCTTCTCACTGTCCAGGCACCGTCGTGGTGCTCACTGTCCGCCCAATCTTGGTCTTTTTCTTCACCACCAAAACAGGCCTAACTCTCATCGTCATGCCTTTTCTACAGATCTGTGGTAGTGGTGATGAAACTCCATATTTTATTTTATTTTTTTTCTATCTGTTATTATTGTTTGATGATAAAACAGATATTTTCAAACATTAATTTTATTTATTTATTTATTTATTTTTTGGTTCTTGTGTGGGAGGAGAGAGAGATAGAGATTTGAACAGCTAGAATTTTTTTTGAACATATAGGATTTGGTTTGGCTTGCTATTGCAACAGATAGATGTTGGTTTGACTTTGTATTTCACTGATAGAAAAAATTTGAACAGATAAAATTTAGGGAAAAAAACTAAACAGATAGTCAAAAAATTAAACAGATAAAATAATACTTGAACCGATAGTCAAAAAAATTTAACACAAAAAGATAGAGATAAAATTGAAAATAAAATGTCATTTAAAACGAACAAAAAAGACTTTTTACCAAACTATTTTATAAAGGGTGGGTCTCTCATCAACAAAAAAATATCTACTGGACTTAATACAATATATCCTCCTTAAATTGGACTTTTTAACAATTTTGTTCATTTAAGTTTATCTCTAAAAATGAATTAGTCATTTTATATTAATTATTAATTTCTCCCCCTAACAAATCGTATTGAATATAAGTATTTTTAATAAATATAAAATGAAATGAGTTAATATGGCCCCATTGCTTAGTTTTAAGATTTTTAATATACTTAAATATCTTCATAATTTAATATAAACTATTCTAAATACTTAATTTGAAATAATTAATAAAACAATAATATTAAAATATGAATCACGCATATAGATAAAGATTAAACAAGTCACATTAAGTTTGGTGACATGTAATTTTTTTGTGCTTCTTTATTCATATTAACTTACTTCGAAATGTTGAATGAGTCATTTTATATTTATTATTAAACTTTTTCCACTAGCAAATCTTCTAAATATAATTAATTTTTAATGAATATATATATAATGACTACCGTAACGGTTTGGTTGCGGGATTTAATATACTTAATTATCTTAATAAATTAATATAAACAATTCTAAATGTTCAATTTGAAAGAGTAAACAACGGAAATAATATTAAAATACGAATAAAAAATACAAATGCAATGTGAATGAATTGTAAATTCAAATATCTTTGACCTCTTTGGCCAAGAAAATTTCCAAATGATTTAATCAAATCAAACTATAAAGATGCATCGGGTTGCATAGAGATATGGTGGAAATTCATAAATATATTCATGAGTAATCTTGTAACATTCTAATAAAAATTAAAATGTTTCCGGTTGTTAAGAGATTTGGTGGAAATTAATAAGTATATTCACGAGTAATGTTGTAACATTTTGTAAGAGGAGCTAACTTGAGCTCACTAAATTAATTAAACCCAATCAGAAAGTCCAAGATTGGTGGGCCCGAATTTATCGCAAGTCCAAGATCGGTGGATCCGGTTTGATCGGCATCAAACGGGCCGAATTGCTCTAAGCCTCGAAAGGGTTCAGATCTACGAACTTAGAGACTTACTCAGGCCCCGAGTTCAAAAGGGTATTGAGCAAGCCTAGAGACCCGAGACACTCGGGCTTCGAACAGATTCGATCGCAATCTAGAAGCCGCTCTATTGACGAGTCCTAGAACATTTGCGGACTTGGAGTATTCCGTGATCGACCCACCAGAATCATGAGTGAGGTTAGAGCCCGAACAAAGGGTTCGAGTCCCAAGGACAAGGGGTGGAGCTGAATTCACTCATCTGTTAATTTAGCCTATATCTGGGTCGAGGTAGCACGACCCCGGGGGGTCCATGAGACTCAGCAATATTTAGCGGCGGGGGGTCCTCTAGGACTGCCTCGACCCCTTGGGATGATTGGGGATCATTGGTTAAGTGTAACTAAGAAGAAAGGTTTGTCGAGAGGTTGATCTCCTTTTCGGGATTTTCCTTATCCTCGGAGAGGTCACCTCCTCAGACAATGTGGTTAGAGAGAATATTCCCCATGTGCCTTGCACATAGGCTCCATCCTATATCATGAGGTGTCTATAAATAGCACCCACCTCTAGCTTTACAAGGGATGGATTTTGGAGAGACAACTCTTGGGAAAGAACTAATTTCCCTTCTCCATTATGAACCTTGAGAGTGAAAGTGAGAGATCCATGGTAAAGCCTTGCCATTATTTTCTCTCTAACTACTTTGCCTTCTTCTTCATCCAATCTCTTATCTCCATCATCTCTTTGCTTTTGTGTTCTTAGTTGTGACTATTGAAGAATCTAAGCCTCTCCCCATTTC
The DNA here is from genome assembly GCA_036172215.1 of Camellia granthamiana. Taxonomy (NCBI): domain Eukaryota; kingdom Viridiplantae; phylum Streptophyta; class Magnoliopsida; order Ericales; family Theaceae; genus Camellia; species Camellia granthamiana. The sequence continues at coordinate 102,007,178 of CM069903.1, forward strand.
TAAAGGAATTCGAGTCTTCTTCAAAGATCTTCGAATTCTCCAACAACGTTCTTGAACCCTCTCATACATTTGGCGACTCTACTGGGGAGGCAGATTGGTTAATGGTCTCAACGAGATCAGGAATCCACACAACTCCAACAAGAATGGCGGGAGAAGATAAAGTCCGCCAACAAGGATCCTCTAATGGTGGTGATGACAAGACCATGGCTCTAGACCAACCACTTTTACTCGAAGCCATTCAAGGACTTCAAAATACTCAGTAAGAGATTCTTACCACTCTTCAGAATCTTACTCACACCATGTTGGCGATGAGTTCTAATTTTGCACCGGCGCCAAACGGAAATCAAACTAGCGGTGGAGTTATCCCCGCCATAGTGCAGAATCAAACCCAATGAGAAGTAGGCCCGAGTCAGCCTATGGCTTATGGCAACACAATAGTAGCAACACATGCCCAAACCACACTAGGCGGCAGCAGTTTGCCCATGCCCGGGCTCCATTGCGTGCCAAGCCAAGACCCAATGGTGACTAGAGGAGGTTCTGGTGTAATGAATGGTGCTCCGGGGATTGTTGGTGTCCAGACAAATATAAGGGGCATGATAGCGCAAAATGGAGCTCTGTCCGTACCTAATCTTGTTCCACCACCAGTAAATGTTACTCAAGTACCGAGTGGGCCTCCTTTGGTGCCGACAACAAATTTGCAAGCCCAACCCGGTATAGCTGCACCGTGCGGTGGACTTTATGGGCCTCAATTCAATATCCCATCACCAACTGGCTTGTTCATAGGTGCTGATGGCCAGTATCGTCAAGTGTCTTTACCAATGATGAATTCTCAACACCAGAATGGCCAAGCAGCTCTTAGCTCAGTCTTCGGGTCCATAAGCCAAGTTCTGGGAATGCCACCGTCAAACTCTCTCCCTCAACAGTTTCTCACTCTTGCCAATGTGCAAGCTATGTTCGATCTCGAACAGGGCAAGATGACTTTACCCTCTTTGCCCAACCAAGATGTCAAGCCACCATACCCTATTGAGATGTTGAGCTATCCATACCCTAAGGGGTATACAGTGCCGAAGTTTATCAAATTTGATGGCAAACAAGGAAATGCTCGAGAACATGTTGTGCGATTCATCGAGACTCTAGGCATTCATGGTTCAAACCACGTCCTCCGACTAAGAGAGTTCTCTAAGTCCCTTACTGACCAAGCATATAGTTGGTATGTTCATTTGGCCCCAAACTCTCTCCGAAGTTGGGAGGAAATGGTCAACAAATTCCACTCCAAGTTCTTTCAACTAGCGAAGAAGGTGACCACACTTACATTGTGTAAGGAAAAACAAGGAGAAAGTGAGGACATCCTTGATTACGTCAAAAGGTTTCAAGACAAGGCAATGGATTGTCATGAAGCTATGGAGGAGAGTTATCTGGTTCAAATTTGTTTAGAGGGGGCATTGAATAGGTACAAATTGTTTTTGGTTAATCACAAGCTACCCACCTTCTCAGCACTGATAAAAGTAGCTCGGAACATTAGCACTCCTCCGGCTCAGTAGTCCGGATTTAAGGCCAGTTACAAGACTAGCTTCAAATCATCCCGTGGACATATTGTTGCTGCTGCCTCTGCCCCAGACACCTGGAAGTCACAAGGAGGGGATCATAGAGGCCATAAGAGAAAGCAATATAGTGGTGAAAAGGGCAATGTTTCTCATCTATGTGGAATCGAGGAGGTAAAAGCTCTAGTTAAGGAATGGGTGGCCGACGGAGAGCTAAAATTGCCTTATGTCGAGGAAATTCCATCAAAGACGGACTGTGAGAGCCCCGAGTTTTGCGTCTATCATCGCACATTGAAACATCCGACAGAGAAGTGTTGGACTCTTAGGAAAATCTTCAGAGATAAAGTAAAGGTAGACGAATTAAGGTTCAAAAAGTAAGGGACTCAAGACATCCGAGAACAACCATATCCTCAACACCAAGGCAGTGGCAAGAATGTTGCTATGATAGCATATGAAGGCCCGATGATTATGGCTATCGCCAATCTCGATGACAACGATTATTATCTGGATGGCACCTTTGAGCCCGAGGGTGAACAAGTTTATTATGGAAGTGCTCTCGATCCAGAGGGCAGAGCCTTTATGGCTCATGTCGAAGGTTCCTTCGATCCAGAAGAATGAGAAGAATACTATGGAAGAGGAGGACACCATGTTTATGTGGCATCTTGTTTTGAAGAGACCTAGGAGATGGTTAACTACGTGCCTCCAAGAGTGGAGAAAGATCCGGATCACTACGCCAAAACCCTGCAAGACTGTGTAAAGTTCAAGCAATTCTTCGACTAGCTTGGACTTTCTAGGGAACAGAAATCACCAAGGCTATCATCAATATAGCTGAGGTACACCATGAGGAATGCATGTCGACTAAGGGATCTATCCCGAGGAAGGCAAAAGAGCAATCTAGTGCCATTACTTTCTCCGAGACTGATCGAAAGTATACCTTTTCTCACAACTACCCGCTTTATGTGACTGCTTTTATTAACGAGGTTGAGTTCAAAAGGGTCTTTCTAGACAGTGGAGCCTTTATCAACATTATGACTCGCACTACTCTAGAGAAGGCCAGAATCTCTGAAGAGCGCATTGTGAAGCAGCCAATAGTCATCACTAGCTTCGGTGAAGAAATGAGAGTTACTATAAGATGCGTAACAACTGATTTAGCTGTCGAAGAGATTCGTTCAGCTACCAAGTTCCATATTATTGACTCCGAGGAAAACTATCACATCATTCTAAGGAGTAACTGGATGCATAGATATGGAGCTGTACCGTCGAGTTATCATTAGTGTGTTAAGGATAAATGGAGAAAGAAGACGATGACAATTCAGGCTACAGAAAGGCCTTTCGAAACTCATGCAGCCCACTATTTTGATGCCATCTACTACACCGAATTGTCTATCGAAGAAAGTCCCACCACCTCTAAGCCTCAGGGGGTCAAAATTCCTCGTTGGGAGGATATCAAAGATGATAAGGAGCCAAAGGCAAAATCAAGTAAGCGGACAACACCTTGACCAGAAAGTTTGCCTATTCCTCGAAAAGTGATGAAAGTCCGAGAATGAGGCAAGATGGTATACTATTTATGAAAGCACAGGGAGTCGGTTTCTTTAGCAGCCGACTCTGGGTCAAAAGAAGAGCCTTATGATGACGACATAATAATAAAGCCTGAAGTGGCCCCAGAATGCATGCAAGGCGGGCTGAAGCCTCAGCCCGAACAACTTATTGAAGTGGATCTGAGTGATAAGCAAGATGCTCCAAGGCCGATATTCATAAGTTCGAGCCTTAGCCCAAAAAAGCAGGAGCAGTTGTTAAAGTTGATAACTTGGTACTCGGATGTGTTTGCCTGGTCATATAAGGAGATGCTCGGACTAGATCCCAACCTAGTCTCCCATTATCTTACTGTGTTCTCAAACTCCAAACCAATCAAGCAAGCTGCTTGAAAATATCATCCAGATCTCGAAGAGAAAATTAAGGAGAGATTGAAACACTTCAACAGGCAGGTTTCATCTGACTAATACAATACCCCACGTGGTTGGCAAAGATAGTGCCAGTGAAGAAGAAGAATGGTCAAATCAGAGTATGTGTAGACTTTTGAGATTTGAACAAATCTTGCCCGAAGGATGAATTCCCTCTACCTCATATTGACACTCTTGTGGATGCCACCTCAGAACACCAGATGTTCTCATTCATGGATGGATTCAGCAGATACAATCAGATTAAGATGGCCGAGGAAGATATAGAAAAGATTGCTTTTAGAACACCTCTCGGCAACTTCTTCTATACAATCGTGCCTTTCGGACTCCAGAATGCCGAAGCAAATTACCAAAGGGCTATGACTGCAATCTTTCATAATACGATCCATCATGAGGTGGAAGATTATGTTGATGATCTAGTGGTGAAAACCAAGAAAGAGGAGGACCATCTCTAAGACCTTGAGAAAGCATTCAAAAGGTGCCAGAAATTCAAAATGATGATGAATCCTCTCAAATGTGCTTTTGGGGTGACGGTCAGGAAGTTTCTCGGATTTCTTGTACATAGGCATGGTATCAAGGCAGATGAAGACAAGATCAAATCTATCAGAGCAATGCCTCCTCCGCATTCTCAGAAGGAGTTAAAAAAGTTCCTCGGGAAGGTGTCTTATATTCAAAGGTTTATCCCAGCACTTGCACAGATCTCTGCCCTCTTCAGCTCTTTGTTAAAGGGAGACACCAGGTTCGAGTGGAACCAAGAGTAACAAAAGGCCTTTGAGAGAATCAAGGCCGCCTTGACCTCGCCTCAGACCATGATAGCCCCTCAGCCCGGGGTGCCTCTAATGTTGTACGTAACCTTAACCCCCAAGTCCATAGGGGCATTATTGGTGCAAGATGTAGATGGAGTAGAACGCCTGGTGTATTACATCAGCCAAAAGATTCGAGGAGCAGAAGTCCGATATACTCCGGTAGAAAGACATTGTTTAGCTTTGGCATTCACTGCCCAAAAGCTTAGACATTACTTCTTAGTACATCAGATTTAGATTGTTACCAGAAGTGATCTAATTAGATACCTCCTCAGCAAGCCTGCTCTAACCGGGAAGGTGGCAAGATGGTTGTTAGCACTGGGTGAATTTGAGATCACATGTGTAGCTCCCAAGGCAATCAAAAGCCAAGCCTTAGCCAATCTCCTTGCCCAATTTCCAAGTGGTGACTATGAACTAGTGAATGAAGAATTAAGAGGAGAAGTGCACGTAGCTATGGTTTCCAAGGAAAGCTTTTAGACATTGAGCTTTGACGAAGCATGAGCCGGAGGGAAAGGTGGAACCAAGATAATCCTTACAAGCAAAAGTGGGGAAAAGTTATATTTGTCTTATAAACTGGACTTCCATTGTTCGAATAATAAAGCCGAGTGTGAGGCTCTTCTTTTAGGCTTGATAGTAGCTGAGAAGCATAATATCAAGAAGATTCGGATTCGGGGGGACTCAAAGCTGATAGTGAAGCAAGTTTTAGCACAGTTTGTCTTAAAGGAGCCTGCCTTGGCCACATACCGAACAACAGTCCAAAGACTTCTTGACAAACTTCAGAAGGTCGAAATAGAGCATGTGCCTCGCTCTGACAACAAGTTTTCAGATGCCCTCGCAACGCTAGGAGCAAGAGTTGACATTCCAAAGGAGAAAGCGACAATTGTTATCAAGAAGAGAATAAAGCCCTCGGTAATACTCGAGAACAAAGACCTTCCGAAGGACTGGAGAGAATAAGTCCTCGAACAACTCAGAAGCAAAGTCAGAAAATTGACAATGGCCAAGCTTACTCAATTCATAATCATCCAAGGTGAACTTTACTTCTGAGGAAATACCAGATTCCTAGCTCAGTGTGTCGGTCAACAAAAAGAAAGCCTCCAACTACAACAGATTCATGAAAAGTCCTGTGGGGACGGAGATATTAGTCTATACAGAGGAATCCAAAGACAAGGCTACTATTGGCCTGAGATGGAGAAGGCCTCGAATCAACTATAAAAAGAATGCCCCAAATGTCAGTCATACATCCGGGAGGATGAGAGTTGCTTTGAAATTGATACCCCTGACTGGAGACAAGTCTACATTGACTATCTTAAGGAGGGGACATTACTGGAGAACCCGAGGGACATTGCACACCTCAAGAGGAGAGCAAGGCTGTACTTTCTTGATCAGAACAAGATTTATAGAAGAAGCATTGAGGGCACTCCCATGAGATGTCTTTCCAAGGAGGAGTCTAATCTAGTCCTTAGAAGAGCCCACGAAATTGAGCATCAAGGAGGCGCTCGGTTGTTCAAGCAACTGATAAACCTTGGGTATTATTGGCCGACCATGGAGTTGGATGCCTTCCATCATGTGAAAAGGTGCCAGACTTGTTAGAAGCACGGAAACTTAATCCATGTGTCGGCTGTAGATCTACATAGCATCCGACCGCCATTACCATTTCATACCTAGGCTTTTGACCTTATAGGGCCTATCTCTTCACCATCCAAAGGATATAAATGGATCCTTGCAACCACGGAGTTGAGCACAAAATGGGTCGAGGCAATCCCTTTGAAGAATGCTACGGGCCCGCAGTCTCAAACTTTATCAAGGAAAATATCATTTGCAGGTTCAGAGTACCGAACACCATCCTTTCTGACAATGACACACCCTTCATAAACAAGCATGTGAAGAGCCTCCTAGAGACTTACCACATGAGGCATCACAAATCCACACCCTATTACCCAAAAGGGAACGGGCAAATAAAGGCCACGAATAAGACCTTGATAAGAATTCTAAGTAAGATGATAGATGAATTCGGTGGGACTTGGTCTAAACGGTTGATAGTAGCCCTATGGGCATATCGTACCTCAATGAGAAAGCCAACTCAAGCAACTCCTTAATCACTTGTGTATGGATCCAAGGCAGTGTTACCTATAGAGTTGGAGACACCATCTACTTGTATAGCGGTCCCGGGTTTACCCCTTGTTGTATAGCGATCCGGACATGTGTCCGTGGATGTTGATAGTTGAGTATTGTCTTATTTACATCCTTTCTTGCTTTGTATTTGAGTTATAGGATGTGTTGGGCAGGTTTGTTACAGGTTGGTTGAGCTTAGGAACAAAGTCTAGTTGCCCAGGTTTTGGCTGGTCCGCTCGAGCGGAGATGTTCACGCTCGAGCGGAGAGGTTGTTGTTGCTTGTATGCTCGAGCGGGGGTTTTGGCGCTCGAGCGGAGAATGCACCCATTCAGTATTTTGTGCACCTGCAAAACTTCTGCAAGTGTGGTTTCTACGCTCGAGCGGGTTTGGTGCGCTCGAGCTGGTTGCGCTCGAGCGGGGATGTTGCGCTCGAGTGAACAGTGTGTTTTTGGTGAGAGTTCTGGGAGGGGGAGACCTGCGCTCGAGCGAGCTGGTATCTACGCTCGAGCGGACGAACTTTGTGTCCGTGTCTTGGCGCTCGAGCGGACAATGTTGCGCTCGAGCGGACCATGTTTTTGTGTCTTTACGCTCGAGCGGAGTGTGTTACGCTCGAGCGGACCTGTCGTATAACTGAGTGGGACTGGGCATTTTAAATCACTTTTTGACTTATCTTCTCTCTCTTACTTTACCCAAAACGCCATTTTCAGAGCTTCTCACTCAAAAACCTTAACTTCTCTCTTAGTATTGATCTAGCTAGGGTGTTTTGCTCACCTTTGGTCTTCACAAAAAGGGTGTTGATCGTCGAGGGCGTTCTTTTGATCCGAATAGTTTGGTGTTTGGAGCATTTTGGTTTTGGGTCCTTCTCCTTTGGAACTCATCTTTTGAGGTAGGGATATCCTACTCCTCTTTATGAGTTTTGTCTTTAAATTTTAGCATTTTGATATGTTGGGGGTTATTGTGTGATTTTGGGAAACTTTGGGCCATTGTGTAATTTTACAAAAGTTGTGGGTTTTCATCTAAGATAAACCTAGAAGCATGTTTGGTATAGAAACATGGAATTAATGTTGAAACATTAAGGAAATTGGAACCTAAGGGTTGTGATGTTAATTATGGAGAATGCCCTAATTACATTGATTGATTAATTTGGATAATTAATTGTGTTGATTTGTGATGTATATAATTGTTGTTGATATGCATTGTGTTGTGTTGGAGGAGATAGGGGATGTACTCCACGGTTTAGGGGAAGATAGGGGATGAACCTCTAAACCGGATGTTGTTGGGAGGAGATAGGGGATGAACTCCGTAGATAGAGCGGGTATGCTTATCTAGAAATGTATTGACAGAGCGGATATGCTTGTCGTTGGAAGTATTGATATAACTGTTATGTTTATCTTTGATGAAGTGAAAAGTGTTGGCATGAGTGTTTGTCTCATGTGTGATGTTTGGCCAGGTTCTGAGCCAAGGTTATGAAATGGCAAGTAAAAGGAAAAGAAATGGAAATGAAAGGAAATATAGACTTAAGTGTCTTGGAATTGTGTTATGTTATGAATGAATATAAAAGTGTTGACCATCTATCGACTGTTAATCTTTTAGTCATTGTTCATAATTGGTTTAGCATATTTCTACTGGGCTGTGGCTCACCCTATATGGGAACATCATTTTCAGGTACAGGAAGCATGCCACCTCCAAGGACTTAGCTTGGGAGGCTAGTGGCGGACAGGCTTTTTGGTTGTCTTTCCTTTTGTTGTATTACATGTAAATTCAAGCCAAGGGCTTTATGTGTAAATGAGTTAGCACTCTACTTTTGTGTAACCAAGTGTTAACTTGGAAAGCTGTAAGCCCTTAGGGCATTTGCTTTTGTTGTTAACATGTGATACTTTTGCAATAATACTCTGGTGAAATGGAAGGATGTGGACCTTTTATATATCATAGCATGTCTATATTGTTGGGATTAACGTTATTATTTTGAGGGCGTTACAACTTGGATGGCTCTCACCTTGAGAATGGTACTTGAGCCTCTAACCACCAGACTGGAGGCATTAGAGGAAAAGCAAGATAGAGCTGCAAAAGTCATGGAAAGATATCATGAGTCCATCGCCCGAGCCTATAATCAGACTGTGGTGCCAAGAAAGTTCGAAGTGGGTGATCTAGTATGGAAGATTGTAGACCTAATCATGCGAGGACAACCCCTGCCCAAGTTTTCTCCGAAATGGAAAGGGCCCTACAGGGTGGTTCAAGCAAGCTCAAACGGGTACTATAGGCTTGTAAGGGTTGAAGATGGCTTCCGAACAGGCCCGCTCAATGCAAAGTTCATCAAGCGTTACTATCCATAAATAGACTCTTCTATGTTAAATCTCGTTTTCATTCTTCTTGCTTTATCTAAAAGTTATATTTCCCTTATGTTATGAAGAAGCTGATTTCCTTTATGATGTATGTCTATTCCATTACTTGTGATGAATATTTTATACATTTGTCAAGAAAGTTGAAGAATTAATGAGAATATTTCAGCTTTTATGAACATGTGTATGTAACTGTTATTTCCATTGTATCATTTGAGATAAATGTTTTATTAAATAGAATGAGAAAACAGTGAGAAAATCTCCACAAACAAAACCTTTGTCATTCCATTGAATTATCTTAGATAAAACATTTTTATCGAAAGGGGCCAGAAAGTAATGCAAAAACAATAACTCAATCTCCTCTAAAAACACGCTCAAAGAAGTTGCTCGTCACATCTACATCCTGAGGATAAGCAGTAGAGTGTACCTCTAAAGCCTCCAAGGCCCGAGCATAACCCGATTCAAGTTCACGAAGAGTTGCCTTTGTCTTATCTATAGAGGTCCGATAAGAGGCGAGCGCAGACAAAACTTCTACCCGTCGACTGGCATTTGAGGCTATATCCAGGCGCTTCCGAAGCCAAGATAGATCCACTTGATGATGCTCCATATCAGAGATCCCCTGATATGCTGTCTCAACTACTTTCCCGTTAAGGTCACATAGTCGTTGCCTATCCAAGCTATATAGGATAGTGGCAAAAGACTCGAGTAGAATAGTCTGAATGAACGAACATTGGCAAGCAAAGGAAGCAAAGGTCACAGGGAAACTCGAATGCACAAGCTGTAGAACTAACGTAAACTCAGGAGCTACCCAATACTGGAGAAATGGTACTTTGCCAGAAGCCGAAAGAGGAACTAGGGCCGGAAAGGTATTAGTCTCAGGAACCTCCCCAATTTCTATCGGGTTAGATGAACCACCCGGAGGGGTAACTTCCGGGAAAAGTCCCGAGCCTGAAAATACGGGCCAATGAGGGGAAAGGCCAAAAGCATCACTATCAAAGCAGAAATTACTAAGATTTAGATCCAAAACATTCGAAGACACTCACGATGAAGAGCCTCTAGCAGTCGTTTCAAAGGCAGGTGTGTCCCCTCGAGAAGGAGAGCCATGAGGAGTCACAAATAGAGTCCGAGCAAAGTCCGAGGTAGGTCAAGGCAGGACCCCAGTAGTGGCTAACATTGAAGAAAAGATAAGGAAGTCTTATGAGGGGCAGGGAGCAATAAAGCCATTTGAGTAAAAAGTTCTCACAGATAGAAGAACATGACAAACTTCAGAAAGCAAAATTACTTGAGGGAGAATCATTATACAAAGCTGGCGCAACTGAAGGGCTCACTTGGCCGTACAGGGGGCACCTGATCGATCTCAACGTCTAATGAAGCCAGAATAGTAGCAGTCATCCCTGAAGAAGGAAGGAAGGCCGGAGGATGAGAATCACCATAAGTGCCAGAGCGACTCTTAGAGACTTCTAGCACATCCACTTCCACACTACTTCCAGAGGCGCACCTCATTTCTATGCTACCTTCGGAAATGTGTCCCTCAGTACCACCAGAAACACACCTCATCTCTGAACAGCCTCCAGAAGCATGTCCTTCAGAAGCACACCTCATCTCTACATTGCCTCCAGAAGCATGTCCTGCAGCATCAATCCCTGTGGCACCAGTCCCTTCAACAATCTCAGCACCAGAGCCATGGTTCTCAATAATCTTAATATCAAAATAGTGAGCCCTGATAACCTCGTCTCCAAGATGGCGCTCCTCCCCTAGAACTGAGTGAGGAAGAGAATATCTGACCAATGGAGAGGCATCCTCAGTCACAATAGGATAATAACGACGCACACGCGGGACAAGGACACAAAAATGATCAGAAGACTCAGCCTCATCATCATCATCTATAACTGCTATACGAAGGGTGCATATCTTCACGAGTCTTGCAGACGAAAGGAGAGTGTCATCCAAGTCTGAGTCTGGCTTGGTAGGGGCAGCATGGCCAATATCCACGGTACCGAGAACGTCAACAACCACAGGATCAAAAGATGGAGTAGGGTTCTGTACAACAAGAAAAGTAAAGAGTGTTCATTTAAGAAGATATAGTCACGAGAGGAAAATGACTACAAATCAGCGGAAGAACTAACATGTTTATCTAGTACCTGATGGAGCCTTTTAGAAAGGCGAGGAGTAGAAGGACTGGCATCGGAAGCGTGCTTATGGGCCATCTTCTTGAGGCGAGTCATCCGAGGACTAGAAGCCTTATTTAGAGAGACTGGCTCTGGGACAGCAATTGCCAAGTTAGAAGTAGATGTTCGAGCTGGAGGGACAGTCGGAGTAGATAAAGCAAAGAAGCTCTCATACATATGATTAGATTTCTGACTCTGAAGCAGCCAGAGAAAGGAGTCCTTCTTATAAATCAGTAGAGGCAAACATATAGTCGGTTTACTTTAGACAAACTCAATAAATGCATCAATGTTCTTTTGCCAATATCTCCTAAAAGAGGGGGTGAAACCCCCTATCTGGCTCAAACCCGACATCGTCAAAGAGCAAGATACATGAAGCATGGTGTATACAAGTCGGCGAGTAAAACGCCCGCAGCTTTTCGAAAAAGACAATAAAGAAGGTACTGGCCCCGGGGCACACTGGTCAAATCTAAATTGGCATGCTACTCTGGCAGGTCTATAAACGGTGCTATCAAGGCCTTCCTCATGCCATACTAGTAACGAACTAGGATGAACCATTATCAACATATCAACAAGATGCGCAGAAATGCCCTTTGGCAAAGGAAATGACACTGGTCCGGAGGAACCATGATAGATAAGTGGCGTCACTACACCCACTAGTGGGCATACATAGGGGCGTGCCACAAAGCTCTGAGGATCATCCACCAAAGTATTCAGTGATAGGGTGGAAATCACACGTGACCAGCGTGTGATCAACGGCTGGAAAGTCCTCGCATTCTCAAATGTGTGAGACTCGTCATACCCGAGCACGGGGATACCCTATTTATCCACTATCTCCCGAAGAACTTCTGCTTCGAATACAGTCGAAGTAGGGGCAAACTTTGGGAACCTTTCAAAGAAGAAGCAGAGCAGGAACTGACTGTAGATGAAAGAGACAGGCTCATACTGACCCACAGAATGTACCACATCTCGATGTAGCAGATCCAACCGGTAATAAAGGTTTCCAAGAAATAGTGAGGCCAAGGGGATCTGATCCCCTTTGAAGAATCAAACTACCAATGGGAAGACAAAAGGATTGAGAGAATCTGGAGGTGTGCTTAGAAGAATGAAGAATGAGAGAAAGCAAGCCAGAAATCCCAGAAAATAGTGCCTAGAGCCATACATCGTGCCCACCTAGTACTCTTGAGAACCAGGGTCAGCATCTCTAGCCAGGGGTTGAAGATCTCTGAAGAAGTGGCAGATCCATACGGTGTAGAAGGCACGGTCCATCCTCACTCATTTGGTCCTCCTCGCTGAACCATCAAATACAGAGCTCCATCGACCACAAGCTTGAAGATTTTTCTTTAGGGATTGGATTAGAGAATCATCCTCAGGGGTATCCGCTCATGGCAGAAGGCCTCAAGGCCATACATTGGGCCCACCCGGTAGCTCCGATACCAAGTTGTAACGCCCAAAAATTTTCTAACATAATTAATGTACATCAACCAACATTCATTAAAAGGATAATAGCAATTCTCCAACCTTTACATCATTGATCATGAAGGTTTGTACAAAATAGTCCCACATGCGAATTATACATTCAATGATATTAAATACATGAATCTATAGCATGTAGAATGTCAAATCCAAAAATGAATAAAATGCCCTCAAGGGCTTACACATTTGAAGGCTTAAGCCCGGTTTCACATAAGATGGTTTCTCGAACCCATACATGAATAAACCTTGGCTTACAAAAATACAATCACAACAAAATAGAGCCTTGTGCTCAACAATGCAAACATCCACGCCCCAGATTGGCTGGTTTACCACGTCCTTTCCTGCACCAAAATCCCATAGAGGTGAGCATAAAGCCCAGTAGAGAATTCTTAACAAAGTATATGCATTTTATACAAGCTTCCCAAAATGAAATGCACATGCGATGCTATGCCTTTTGAAAGAAGATCACATTTACATCTTTTGAAAAACCATCATGCTCAATGATTACTTGAAATCTCAACAATTCATAAATTTTCAATTTAGTTCCAGGGGCTGTAAATACGACTCAGGTAATCCCTAGGTTGGTGTCTGCAAGTAGGCATAACTAGCACTACCAAAACCCCACTCTACCGGTTGCTAACCGGAAGGGAAGTGGTACCTCCTCTACGCGTGTTTTTGGTCTTTCACCCCGGACACTCAAGCCAACTTAATCTATTTCATCTACACCTCCTATCCGAACTTACCAACGTATTTACCCTTAAAAAGTTGAATTAAAACTTATTTCGGAACATGTTTTTCTCAATGAAAAAATTTTCAAATCCAATAATCAAAATCTATCATAATTAAATGAATTGAGATGAAAAAGCAACAATCATCAATGCAATGCAATATCCCTTCCATTTACAATTCCATCCCATGATTCAACTATGAAAACCAAAATCTCCAATTTTCTCATTTCCAATGTGATTTCACAAGATAACCATCTTTCTATTCAAATTCATCAAAAATAACAATATTTCCACATTTCTCGTGTTCTCAACAAATTAGTCATTTCAAGACTAAAGCAATGTTTGAGCAACAACTTTCAATATCAACAACTTTCATATTTCATGAAACTCATCAACATATATGTATATATATATAAGGAATTTCCTCATCCTTTACTCTTTTGGCACACAAAATAGTATTTATACAATGTTAACCATGTATTCTCAACATATTTAAAAGCCCCTAAATTCTAGGTTTTTCTCACCACAACACACACCCAAATCACTTGTAAGAATTTCTTTAAAAACAACTATTCCTCAATCAATGTAGTTCAAGGCCCTCAAGAAATTATTTCAAAGAAACATGACACTAAAACCACCCCCAAACTACCCACATTGTTGAATCAACATCAAGTTTCAATATTAACAAAGGAGACTTCGAAATCAACGAAATCTTGCTAATATATATATATATATATAACTCTAAGAAAGTCCCTACCTCAAGTTTGGAGAAGAAAAAGAGATGAAACCCCCAAAATCAACAGTGCCAAAACTCAATCTCCACTGCACACAATGTAGCTCTTGCTTAGCTCTTCACTATTTGTGAAGGATGATAGGTCAAAACCCCAATGGATTGGGAGAAATCAAGGGTTTAAGATGTTTGGGGGAAGTTTTTAGAGAGAAGGAGGAGCAAAAGTTGATTTTAGAGTGAGAGAGGTATATACAAAAGTGATATACACTCAGCCCAAGAAGAGGAAAAAAGCTGAATTTCGGACACAGACCGTCCTGCACGTGCGACACTCATCCTCGCACGTGCGGCTCTCCCATTCCGCACCTCCTCCCGCACCTGCATATAATGCAGTGACCAACCCTGGACTTCCCCTGTTTCCCGCACGTGTGGCCCTGTCCTTCAGTCAGGAACATTTCCAGATCAACACCATACACTCTGGATCCAACCTCGCAACTTCCGAAACATGAGAAACTTGACACAAAAATAAATAGAAACAAGGATTTTGAAATAAGTTTCCAAAAACAACAACCCAATGGTTAATCAAAACCTCGCACTAGAACCCAACACTATCATCGGAGTAAACTCAACAAAATTCGAAGGGGACAAGATGAATAATGAACCCAGTCATCACACCATCTTATGCTGGCCAAGTATAAAAGTGTGTGTCTCGGTGCTCCACCAGAGAGCCATAGCTTCAAGGCTAGCATTGTTGCGGTGAATGGATAAAGATCGAGATATCTTCACTGGAATCAGTAACCGAGCCTCCTAAAGCCTTCGACAGAAGTCCCTGTTTGATAGGACATCAATGACCCATTCCTGCCAACCAAAGAGAGGGTTGGAGAAAGCCTTGAACTTGGGATAACAGTAAGGAAAATCCCCTCGTTCAACCCTAAAGCGTAGCACCGAGGGAAATGAGGGCCCCATGTCTAGAATCAATGTCCTCAGAAAGACACAATGGAGTCCCCTTCAGAGATGGAAGAGAAGCGGTGAAGGTAGCCGCTCGCCAGAACGGGTCCTTCCAACCAAAATAAGGAGATTTCCTCCCCTCGAACGCCGAAGGTACATCTCTTTCATAAGAGCCAGTTCTGATGGCCCTGGGAAGAAGGATTTATTTCGAGAAGACATATAGCTAAAATAACAAGTATAAACAACAAGGAGTCGACTGTATCAAATTCAGAATATTGGAATTAAAGCAACACAATTAATAGGAATTCAAGTGGAATTTCGACATCAACTGTTTATTTCTCGGGGTATCCCCAAGCCCAATGAATGACCATATATGGTTCTAAGAGTCATCATGACGTCATTATCTCAAGTAAAGTGTTCGTGGGGTATTAACTATTCTATTTATACGAAATTCAACAATATGGGTTCAAAATTCAATGACAGAGTCCAATAAGTACATAGGCTGTAGATCCTCAACATCCTCAAGTTCAACAAATTGCAATATTAATGTGTGTATCATCAACAACAACGACACATTTGTTCCATTCTCTTCAACAGGGCAAAGTCTCATTTTGTCCACAACAAGCTTCTCGGTAAAGTTTCAAATTCTAAAATTACAATATTCAAACATTCAATATTGTGATTTTAGTAACGTCAAATTTTGAGTCACCAAAAATGCTTCAAGACTTGCCTCTATTTCAAAAAAAAAAAAAAAAAAAAATCAGCAGAGGGGTTTCAGGATTCAGATGTGAATTTGAAATACAACGTCTTCGGATCAAAATTACATAAACTAGAGTTCAACAATGTATTACCCATCTCAGGCCAAAATTGCAAAATTCAATATCAAGGCATTTTACTTTTCTCAATGACCAAGCATTTAATAGGGGTTCATTCAGGTCTTATTTTCTATAGCAGTGAGCAGCAATCAGCAAATGAAGATTCACAAAATATATATATATATATATATCTATATCAGATGTAGAGTTCAAGACAGAGGGTTTTAAGTATTCACCCACAGATTTCTGAGCAACAATTTTTATTTTTTATTTTTTTTTATCACTCTCAGGCTTTACAAATTTAAGCATCAGTGGAATTTAGCATCACAAGCATTAAGGCCCAATAGATCTAAATTCATGAGCACAAAAGTCCATCAAAGCAAGAAGAGAATGTGGGTTTGACCAGAGCTTACCTACAGAGCTGAGAGGGCAACAGCAAGTTTGAAGCAATAATGGACAAGAAAGAGGTTGGAAAATAGTACAAACCGGAGCTGGAGTTTGGTTTTTGGCTCAAAATGGTCCAATAGTTAATAGTGGTTAGACTTTTGGATGGAAATTCCACGCGTGCAAGGCAGCACGGGACAATTTTGACTTTCTTGACTGTTTTGGCAACAATTCAATTTTTTCTCTAATATCATCACTCAAATTTAACTCATTTAATAGATGTTTTATTTAAATTCATTATTTAATTATTATTATTTTTTAAAATAAATTTATTTAAAATTTTAATTAAAAAAATAACTTATATTTTTATTAATGTTTTATTTATTTAATTTTTAAAAATAAATTTATTTAATTGTGTAAAAAATAAAATAAAATAAAATAAAATTATATTTAATCTAGCTAAAAATTATTAAAATATTAAAGATATGTTTAATATTGCTATTACTTAGTAAACAATTGAAAAATGGTAAAATAGTCTTTTGCGCATTTATCCTTATCCAGTTTGTCCAACCAAACATTAGATTCACTAAAAATAGTCATTTCTAGACATCTAATCCCATGAGAAAACAAACATGAGATACACATCCAATCTAACCAAATAGTCCGGGGGATTCACAGTCCTAGGATTCAAGTCCGATGGATTCTAATATCTCGTTTTCTAATTGTTTACTAAGTAATAGCATGACGGTAAAATAGACATTTCACAAATTAGTCCCATGGGTTACCAATCCCATAGAAATAATCCCCCCCCCCCCCCCCTTTCCATGGGATTGTTTAGTCCCTCATATGAGGGATATGGAGTCCGACCGGACTCCATCTCCGTCGGATTAAATTATTAATATAATTTATAATTTATAAGGCCATAATTTTTATTTTATTATTTTTAATTAAATTAAATTTATAATTTATAATTTATAATTTATATTTTTTATTAATATATAATTTTAAATTAACAATACTAAAAAAATAATTTATAAATGTCTATATTTTTTATTAATATATTTATAAATGTCTATTTTAATAATAAATTATTTTTTATTAATATTTTAGTCCGCCGGACATGGAGTCAGGCTGGACTCCATATCCCTCATATGAGGGACTAAACAATCCTAGGGAGGGGGGATTATTTCCATGGGATTGGTATCCCATGGGACTAATGTGTGAAATGTCTGATTTACCGTCATGCTATTACTTATTAAACAATTAAAAAATGGGGGATTAGAATCTATCAGACTTGAATCATGGTACTGTGAATCCCCCGGACTATTTGGTTAGATTGGATGTGTATCCCGTGTTTCTTTTCTCATGGGATTAGATGTCTATAAATAACTATTTTTAGTGAATCTAATGTTTGGTTGGACGAACTAGATAAAGATAAATGTGCAAAAGACTATTTTATCATTTTTCAATTGTTTACTAAGTAATAGCGATATTAACCATATCTTTAATATTTTAATTATTTTTAGCTAGATTAAATAAAAATTTATTTTATTTTATTTTTTACACAATTAAATAAATTTTCTTTTAAAAATTAAATAAATAAAATATCAATAAAAATATATGTTATTTTTTAATTAAAATTTTAAATAAATTTATGTTAAAAAATAATAATAATGAAATAATGAAATTAAATAAAACATCTATTAAATGAGTTAAATTTGAGTGATGATATTAGAGAACAAATTGAATTGTTGCAAAAACAGTCAAGAAAGTCAAAATTGTCCCGTGCGTGCCTTGCACGCGTGGAATTTCCGTCCAAAAGTCTAACCACCGTTAACTATTAGACCATTTCGAGCCAAAAATCAAACTGTAGGGGAAAAATTGATACATTTAGAAGTGCAGGGACCAAAATGAAACCACGGGTAAACTATAAGGACCATTTCTGTAATTTGCCCATATTTTTATATATAAAGAATTGTTGAGTCTCGTTTCATGTGCCACAAATATCTTACATGATAAAAATATAACATTAATCATTAGTATATTATCATTTTATGTAGATAATGTAGAATAGATTTTTTAAGAAATTGGGACGATATTGTGCCTTAATATTTCAATCGATATAGAAATTTCATAATCGTTTTGACGATATTTATAGATCTATGCTTGTAAGTGTTTGTAGAGTCGCTTTCATAAAACTGCCAAATTACATAATTTATTATGTCATTTGTTAGTAATCAGTATATGACAAAAATTGATCAAAACTTTTTATTTGATGTACTTACTTTCTACATCATTGAGTTGCTACAATAATGTTTAGGCATCATTTGATTTTTTTTCTTGTAATTTGACTAAAATGTGTGAATGAGGTACATTGTTTTTCTTGAACTTTACAATAGATTGGACAATTCCTACTTCAGTTCGTCTAACTTTGCATGTTGCAATAGATCTTTCGTAATTTTTGTTTCACCATCTTCTTGTTTTTCTTCTTGCTCACAGTGATAACTCATTGTAATAAAAATGTTTTGAAGAGTAAGAGTTTGAGATGATATCATATTGTTTATGAATTTCAAAATCTATTTCCCGTCAACAATGTGATTTTTTTTGTGAAGGAAAAAGTACAATTATTGTCGGGATGAAAGTGTTTTGCAAAGTCTTTGTTTGTTATTGAAAATGTTCATTGTGGACACTTGCTTGTATGACATATATGTATATATGTATTGAACATAAGTTGATAGAAGAACAATACATAACTCTACAATTTTTTCCTAGCAAATATAACTATATTACTAAACGATACATGTTAAAAAATTAAAGTATCCGATGGTAATATAGCATTACGGATTGACAATGTATGAATACAGTAACATATATAAATTTACATTTATATATTTATATATGTAGACACTGACATATATAAGATATCAGAAAAGTAATATGTGAAACCTTTTTCAACAGTATAATACAGGTAACAATGAGAAGTTAATTATTTATAATTAAATAGTTAGTCATAACATAGATATTTAGTGTTACATTTTTATATTTTTTTTTTGTGTGTATGCATTATTTTTTAATTAGATTATTAAATTCATATAAAATTGAAAGGAATTTGTGAACAATTTATGTAAAATTAGAGATTAGTAAAGAAAAATTTAGAAAAAAAAAGAAGAAGAAGAAAAAGAAGAGAAGTTTACAGTATTTGGTTTGGTTTGGTTTGTTATTTCAAACTTTTGTTTTGAATTTTTTTATTTTCATATTTTTTGTCTTTGACATTTTTTTTAATAACCCTTTTTATTTTCTTTTTAGATTTACTTAATTTAATGATACCTTTTATTATTTTATTTTATTTTTGGATTTAGATTCACTTAATCTAAATACATTTAGAAAATAATCTTTTGTGTATTTTTTTTTTGAAAAAAATTATTAATATTAAATAATAATAACAATAACAATATATATATAATAAAAAATCATTACATGTTTGAATTTATAAATTTTTTTGACTATTATTTTACTTTTTATTTCTATTTGGATTATTAAGTATAATTTGAATATAAAAATATGAAGAAATTCTAGTATCTTTAATTACCAAAATTGAGAAAATATGAAAAATGAACAACAAAATTATGAAAAATCAAAACTGCAAAACATATTTAAAAAATGAAACTAACGAAAGTTGTTCTTTTTTTGAATTTTGATATCATACCTTGGTTATTAAAGTACCTTGTAAAATACTATAATTTAGAAATTTTAATCTAAATTAAAAAAAAGTTTATGAAGATAACTTGTGAATTTTTGAGATGCAACACAAATCTCTATCTTAAAAACGTATGTGCTTTCTCCTGTCTAGATTTGAACAAATGTATATAACTTTGTAAGATTCAATCAAAATTATTCACAACAATTTGATCCATGATGCACAATTAAAAATATTATGTATATCAATATAGAAACAATCATAAAAAACAAGAAAGAGTAATTATTTTTATTTTTCAATCGTCATCAATATAAAAAATAGAAAGATATGTTTATATATATATATATATAAGAAGGGAGACGGTTTATTTATATTTATATAGGATTCTAAGAAGCAGGTATATCATTTTTGAGTATTCAATTTCAAAAATAAAGAGATAGTTAATTTTTATAAGACATTTCATAATTTTTTTAAAAAAATAATATATTTGAAAGGATAAAATTAAAATTTAAAAAAATGGAGACTGTTTATTTATATTTATATAGGACTCTTGGAAACAGATATATCATTTTTGAGGATTCAATTTCAAAAATAAAGAGATAGTTAATTTATATAAGACTTTTCATAATTTTTAAAAAAACATAATATATTTGAAAGGATAAATTAAAATTTAAAAAATAAAAAATATAACAAATTGCAATTGAGTCTCTTCCTATAACGCCGTTTCGAAAACTAACGGAAGACAGTCAACGACAATATTCACTTTGCATTCCTATACTTTTATGCCCACTTCAGTCCTTCCACTCTAGTCCTAGGCACCCGTATACTTTTATCAAAATTCTATTTTAATCCTTTCACTTTAGTTTTTCCGCCATTTTTTGAAACAGGGTTATACAACTAAGCTCAATTGCAACTTGATACGAAGTCTAGTAGTTGATTAAAACAACTAAAAGGCCATAAGACAAAGTTAGATTTGATGTAAAATATAAGAGCACGTGTAAATTTAACCCACAGGGCGAAATGCAGAAATAAGATGTGCTGCACTTGATATGGTAATTGCGAAGAGGACTAGAGAAAAGCCATACACCCATACCAACCAAAAGCTTGGAATGCTAAAGGAATCTGTAGCAGTTAACCAGAATTTAGGCACCTTGTCCTTTAGTATATAACCAAACCTAAAAAAGAAAGCAGCCACACCAGCAAATAGAATTGTCCGGTAACAAAATGACCGGTCCTTAATAATCGGCCACAGCGAAGCCACAACCAATACGATGCTCACTGTGAACGCGATCGTCAGTAACAAGATGTTGTAGAAAGCATCTGGTAACTTCTCTGGATGCAATAATATGTCTTTGAATCCAAGTGTGAGCTCGGCTTTGTTAGTTTCAGTTTTTCTTGAATCCTTTAAGTTGCTAAGAGCTGAAATCGTAGAACCTGATATTAAAGTGTAGAATCCAATTAGCAAAGCTACTTTTGAGACGTCGATTCCTTGATCGGCTGTATTGTTTGGAATAAGGGGGCGATCAGCAGTATCTCTATCATCATTATCATCATGGACTTCAGTGTTATTTAGAGGATGGATATCCAAATCCAAGGCTAAGACTTCCTTCTCATTTGTAGGGCTAGAGTTGACTTCATGTTTTTCCATTGGAATCTACATCAAGTTTAACTAGATTTCTTAAAACATTTGAACTTGAACATACCAAAATTTTGTTGAGACTTTATTCTAAACAATGCTTGTAACGCCCTCAAAATAATACATAAAACTCCACATTCTCGATAAGCATTGGTATAAGAGAAATAAACATCTTTCTATTCATCACAGTATTCATCATAAAAGTATTACATGTTGATAACAAAAGTAAATGCCCTAAAGGCTTACAACTTTCCAAGCCAACACTTGGTTACAAAAAGAGTGTACTAACTCAAATACATATTAAGCCCTTGGCTTGAGTTTACATGTAATACATCAAAAGATAACAAAATAACCAAAAAGAGTCTTCAACTCCCAGAACCTTCCAAGCTATGATCTTGGAGGTGGCATATCACCTGGACCTAAAAATGATGTCCCATATAGGGTGAGCCAAAGCCCAGTAGAGATATACTAAACCAAATATAAGCAATGCCTAAAATAGTAACATGTGATAGATGGTCAACACTTATAACAATTTATACCACATTACTGTTTCATGACAATCATGTCCATGTTACATTTCACTTTCCTTTACTTATCAATTCATTTCATAAACGTGGCTTAGAACTTGGCCAGATAACTTAAAAGAGATTACATCTCAAATTAGCAATATTTCCAATTCAATTGGGATAACAACTCATGTTAAACATTTCTTACTTCATAATAGATACACATTTTGGTGCTGTATCAGTCTCAACAAAAATCACCTCCATACTTCACAAATGATACACATTTTAGTGCTGTATCAATATCAAACAAAATACGGTTTAGAGGTCCATCCCCTATCTTTTCCTAAACCGTGGAGTACATCCCCTATCTCCTCCCATATAACACAATGTATATAAGCAATTATCATATACATGATCACTCAATCAATACACAATTTCGATGTATTATACCAACCACCATATTCTATGGCATACTCAATTGATTAGTTTTAGTTCGCCTAATCATCATACATTGTCTACAACAATCAAGACTATCCTCCACCGATAGCCCAAAGCAGTTATTTCTATACAGAAATTAAATGTATTAAACTAATACAATATTAACAATTTCATCGGTGAGTGATAAATTAATCCAACTACACCATTCAATCCCATAATTTCCCAATTTCATGGATGTCAACTCAATTTCATATTTTTCCAAATTAATTATACTAATTAATTTATTTCCACAATTAGGGCATTCCACCCTTTATCAAAAATCAACCCTAAGGTTCAATTTCCTAAATTTGACACTAACAATGCCATTTTCCAAATCTTACAAACACATGGAGCTTAATATATGAAAAACCCCCTTTTGTTAAATTACAAATCAAACCCTAACTTTTCCCAAAATTACCAAACAACTCCAACGTATCAAAATGCCAAAATTTAAAGACAAAACTCATAAGGTGGAGTAGGGTATCCCTACCTCGAAATGAAGAGCTCAAATGAAGAAGATGATGAAAATTCAAAGTGCTCCAAACTCACAAATTTTCAGATTAAATCGAAGCCCTCAACATCCTCTATCTTTCTTGCAAAGAGAGTAGGCTAGAAACTCAATGGAAGTAGATCAATCCCTAGAGAGAAGGTGTTTAGAGAGAGAGGGAGCTCGGATCTAGGGTTTTGAAATAAAAAGAGATAAAAAAGTGAAATGTTTACCCACTGCTGCCTGCTGATATAACACAGGCTCGCTCGAGCGAAGGATTGGTTGCTCGAGCGACCAGACACAAAAACAGACTCGCTCGAGCGAAGAAAGTCTCGCTCGAGCCAACAATGCAAAGCATCAGGTCTGCAACCAGAAGCACACTCAAGCGACAAAATGCTCACTCGAGCGAAGAACCTCAAAACATACACCTCGCTCGCTCGAGCGAAGGAAATCTCGCTCGAGCCAAGAAATGCAACTCTCAGGTCCAGAACAAGACGCAGACGCAAGCTCGACCCAATAACTTCTCGCTCGAGCCACCAGATACAAAACTCAACTCTCACTCGAGTGAACAAACCCTGGCTCGAGCGAAGGATCCAAAACAAAGAGCTCGCTCGAGCGAAGGACCAAAATTTTGGGCAGCAACCATTTGCTCCCATTCACTCCCAACCTGTAACAATCTTGCCCATAACATCCCATAACTCAAATACAAAGTATTGAAGGACGGAAACAAGGTATACATAACATCAACTCTACGGAACCAAAGTCCGAAACATAGTAATCAATGGACGGAAAACCGGGATCGCTATAACCTCCCCCCCTTAAGGAATTTCACCCCCGAAATTAAGCACAAGTTTTCAAAAACAAGTTTTTCTCAATTTTCGACAATGTTACCAACCAACATTTCACAACTTGACCCATTACCGGTCATCCCATCTCTATTCAAGAGGCATCTTACAATATATGTTCCAACATGCATTATCAACATGCATCTTTTTCAATTCCAACAATTTTCAATGTACATGGTTCACAATTTCATTCAATGCCAACATTACATTTGCATTTCTACAACATATTTAACATATAAAATGCTAAAATAAACTTCCATTTTCAAGGCATATACAATAATACCTCCACAATATTTCCATAAACCAAACATATACAATGTTTTACAACTTAAGACATACACAATGCTCTTAAGGTTTATCAATACAGCAAAATATACAATACACGCTCAAACATCCACAAATAGATCCAGATATTTCTCTTGGACCTCTAATTCACGTTCCCAAGTGGCTTCTTCCACTCCGTGATGTTTCCACAAAACCTTAACCAAAGGAATAGTCTTGCCTCGCAAGACTTGATCCCGCCTATCCAAGACCTGAACCGGTCTCTCCTCATACGAGGCATCCTCGTCAACCTCTATGTCGGTCCAATCCAATACATGCGATGGGTCCGGCTCGTATTTCCGAAGCATACTAACATGAAACACATCATGAACTCCGGATAACTGCGGCGGCAAAGCCAAACGGTAGGCAACCTCGCCAATCCTCTCAAGGATCTCAAAAGGGCCAATAAATCGAGGGGACAACTTCCCTCTCTTACCAAATCTCATCAAACCCCGCTTGGCTGATATCTTCAGAAACACGTGGTCACCCACCTCAAATGCCAAAGGCCTCCTCCTATGGTCAGCATAACATTTTTGACGACTCTGGGCTGTAACAAGCCTCCTACGGATAAGCTCAATTTTCTCTGTCGTTTCCCTTACCAACTCCGGGCCCAACAAAGGTGCATCACCCACCTCGGCCCAACAAACTGGAGACCTACACGGTCGGCCATACAAGGCCTCAAACGGTGCCATACCGATACTCGACTGGAAACTGTTGTTGTAGGCAAACTCCACTAAGGGCAAGTGCCTCTCCCACGACCCACTAAAGTCAAGAACACAACCCCGAAGCATATCCTCAAGGATCTGAATAGTACGCTCGGACTGCCCGTCAGTCTAAGGATGATAAGCCGTGCTAAAGGTCAGTCTAGTACCCAAGGCACTCTGCAAACTCTGCCACAACCTAGCAGTAAAGCGTAGATCTCTATCTGAGACGACCGACACTGGGACCCCATGCAACCTCACTATGTCCCGAATATACAAATCGACAAGATGATCTACTGAATCTCTCACGCGCATAGGGATGAAGTGCGCCGACTTAGTCAACCAGTCTACAACCAGCCAAATAGCATAACTACCCCGCTGAGTCCTCGGAAGACCTACAACGAAGTCCATAGTGACATGCTCCCACTTTCACTCGGCAATAGGCAAGGGTTGTAACAAACCCGCTGGCCTCTGATGTTCGGCCTTCACTTGCTGACAAGTAAGGCACTTAGACACAAAAACTGCCACATCTCTCTTCATACCTCGCCACCAGAACTGGCGACCCAAATCACGATACATCTTAGTGCCTCCCGGATGCACCGCAAGGCGTGAATGGTGAAACTCTCGGAGTACCTCTTCTCGGCAGGACTCCGGTACAAACAAACGGTCTCGGTATCTCACACTGAAGTCGGGATACACAGTCAAACCCTTCTCAGCTTTCCCACTGGTGATCTTCTCTCGGAGGGATTCTACCTCAAGGTCACCTCTCTGTTCCTCTAACACTCGAGTCACAAGTGTAGGCTGCGCAACAACAGAAAACAAGGTCGCAGCCTCAACAGATTCGCCCAAAAGCAAATCAAACTCGCCAAGGGTACCCAACATCTCCCACTCCCGGATGGCTAAACAAGCTACACCACTAATGGATTTTCTGCTAAGGGCATCGGCCACAACATTGGCCTTTCCCGGGTGATAGTGCAACTCAAAGTCGTAGTCCTCAATAAACTCCATCCACTTCCTCTGCCTCAAGTTCAAGTCCTTCTGTGTAAACAGATATTTTAGACTCTTATGATCCGAGAACACCTCGAATCTCTCACCATAAAGGTAGTGCCTCCAAATCTTCAAAGCGAAGATCACAGCTGCTAACTCTAGGTCATGTGTAGGGTAATTCTTCTTGTGTATTTTCAACTGGCATGAGCCATAGGCTACCACTTTCCCCTCTTGCATCAACACACAACCCAAACCCTCTCGTGAGGCATCACAATAAATGGCATAATCCAACCCTCTTTCCGGAATAATCAACACAGGAGTGGTGGTCAATCTAACCTTCAACTCTTGGAACGACTTTTCACAAGTCTCACTCCATACAAATTTGACCCCTTTCCGTGTCAATCTAGTCAACGGCGAAGCTAGCCTAGAGAAATCCTTCACAAACCGGCGGTAATACCCAGCTAATCCTAGAAAACTGCGGATCTCAAAAACACTCTTAGGCTGTGCCTAATCTTGCACTGCCTCAACCTTGGATGTATCAACAGACACCCCTTCCCCGGAGACTACATGGCCCAAAAACTTGACCTCTCCTAGCCAGAACTCACACTTCCCAAACTTGGCATACAGCCTATGGGCTCTAAGCAACTCCAGCACCACTCTCAAGTGTTCCTCGTGCTCTTCCTCAGAAGGTGAATAAATCAGAATGACGTCCACGAAAACGACTACAAAACGATCCAAGAATTACCGGAATATCCGGTTCATCAAGTCCATAAACACTGCCGGTGCATTGGTGAGCCCAAAAGGCATCACCAGAAACTCATAGTGGCCATACCGCGTACGGAATGCCGTCTTCGGGATATCCTCCTCCCTGACCCTCAACTGGTGGTAACCCGATCTCAAGTCTATCTTAGAGAAACAACGGGAACCCTTCAACTGGTCAAACAAATTATCGATACGAGGCATAGGGTACTTATTCTTAATCGTAGCCCGATTCAATTTTCGGTAATCAATGCAAAGTCTCAAGGCACCATCTTTCTTTTTAGCAAAGAGGGCCGGTGCTCCCCACGATGAAACACTAGGGCGAATAAAGCCCTTATCTAGCAATTCCTAGAGCTGAACCTTCAACTCAACCAACTCGGCTGGGGCAAAACGATATGGTGCCATAGAAATCGGCGCCGTGCCGGGCACTAGATCAATGGAGAACTCAATCTCTCGGTGAGGTAGCAAACTGACAAGATCCTCGGGAAAGACGTCCGAGTACTCACAAACCACTCTCGGCAATACAATCTGGGTCTTATCACACTCACTACTCAAAAGGCTAGCAAGAAGACCACTAAGCTCACTCCGTCCTCGCGGATCATACACCGGTGGGAAAACACTACCAACCCGATCCCCCAAGAAATGGAAACAATCCCCGCTCACAGTACATATTGTGACCCTCTGGCGGTAACAATCGATAACAGTCCGGTATGACGATAGCTAGTCCATACCTAAAATAACATCAAAACCCGACATGGGCATAACTACAAAAGGAAACGGAAGCCGACGATCTGCGACCTCTATATCACAGTCCCTACATCCTTGTTTCAAAATCAATTCACCCCCAACAAGTGATACAACACATATAGGAGATGCTAATTGTGCCAACTCCAACCCCAAAACAGATGCGAATGCAGCAGATATAAAGGAATGGGATGCACCCATATCAATCAACACATTGGCGATCGAGTTACAAAACAAGAAGGTACCTCTCACAACAGATGGAGCAGGTACAAGATCCTACACGGTAATAGCATACACGCGCCCAGAAGGTCTCTAATCAACCTGCTCACCCCTAGGAGCAAAAGACTGCTGCACAGACTGGGATGACGAAGTCCCCTGATTGGCCCTCGAGGCCTGAACAGACTGTGCTGGCTGAAAACTCTGCGTCTGCCTAGAACCAGACGCCCCTGATATGGCACCCAACTGCGGGCAGAACCTCTTCAGGTGCCCCATCTGACCACACTGATAACAAGACAGTGGCTGACCCCTACCCTGACTCTGGCTCTGCGGTCTAGCTGAAGATGAAGCAGCTCTCTGACCTCCTCCCCTCTGTGGGCAAGCTGGAGACTTGTGACCCAGCTGGCCACATTTAAAACAAGTCACGTCTCCCTGACTGCCTCTCCCAGAGCCTGCACTCGGCATTGGAAAGGTAGATCTAGCAAAACCTCCCTGAGACTGCTGAGGGTGTGAACCCCTCTGCCTCCTGCCATCACCCTGACCATCCTGACTCCTCTTGGAGCCTTTCTGCCCCTCCTCCTCCTGCATCATGATCTCCATATGGGCTGCAGCATCAACCAGACACCCATACTCTCGAGTCATAGATCCACCAACTCTCATTTTGAGGCCGCGCCTCAACTTCTTCTCGAACTCGATACAACGGCGTTCCTCAGACGCCACAAGTTCAGGTGCAAACCTGGACAAACTAGTAAATGCAGCCTCAAACTCGGCCACTGAAGAACTCAACTGCAAAAGCTGGCAGAACTGGTCTCTCGGCTTCTCCGTAACAGCTGGAGATAAGAACTTCTCCTGGAAAGCACCCACAAAAGCCTCCCAAGTGCCACCAATACGACCCTTCGTGAATTTCCACCACTGACCCGCATCCCCCTTAAGCTGGAAAGATGGCAAGGTCACTTTCAAAGCCCCGTCTTCGATGCCAAGCATCTCAAACGTCTTAGTCATCTGCTCCAGCCACTCATCAGCCTTAAATGGCTCTTTCGGATCCCCTAAAAACTCATTCGGATTAGATCGGAAGAACTCCCTCTTCAGAAAAAAAGGCCCTGCATCAACAACCTGGGCCTGGACTTGATTCTCAGCTTTGAGAATGTCCATGGATGCTCTCAATGCTCCTTCCATCTCGCGGGCTAAGGCGCCCATGGCCTGCTGACCTATTGGCTCGACGACATTGGCCTGGCCAACCCCCTCCTGCTGCGTCGGAATGTCATCTGGTATAGGCACCTCCTGCCTTCTAGGCCTACCTCGCCTACCACCACGTTCTCGTCCTGACATCCTAATAAAGGAACGAAGAATATTAGCACATTCACAAATGTCCTGAAGCTATAACACTCGCGTCCTAATGCAATGGACAACAGTAATTCATTCCACGTAAGCACATAATCACATAAGCACTTACGAATTTCATTTCTAGATAATGATAGTCCCGAGGCATTGCTAGAGTTCCAGTTAGAAATAGTATTGATCAAGTGCTTTTCCAATAGGACTCCCAGAAACCCAAGGATTCAATCAACATCCTAGAAACTACATTCCATACCCATATCACCACATAAACATGTTATCAAATGAGCACATAATGTCATGCATAAGTCTCTAACAAGCGAGACAAACCCATTGTGATACTAATCACTTCCCACGTACCCAAAGTATTCGAACCCGGTACGCTCTGATACCAAGTTGTAACGCCCTCAAAATAATACATAAAACCCCACATTCTCGATAAGCATTGGTATAAGAGAAATAAACATCTTTCTATTCATCACAGTATTCATCATAAAAGTATTACATGTTAACAACAAAAGTAAATGCCCTAAGAGCTTACAACTTTCCAAGCCAACACTTGGTTACAAAAAGAGTGTACTAACTCAAATACATATTAAGCCCTTGGCTTGAGTTTACATGTAATACATCAAAAGATAACAAAATAACCAAAAAGAGTCTTCAACTCCCAGAACCTTCCAAGCTATGATCTTGGAGGTGGCATATCACCTGGACCTAAAAATGATGTCCCATATAGGGTGAGCCAAAGCCCAGTAGAGATATACTAAACCAAATATAAGCAATGCCTAAAATAGTAGCATGTGATAGATGGTCAACACTTATAACAATTTATACCACATTACTATTTCATGACAATCATGTCCATGTTACATTTCACTTTCCTTTACTTATCAATTCATTTCATAAACGTGGCTCAGAACCTGGCCAGATAACTTAAAAGAGATTACATCTCAAATTAGCAATATTTCCAATTCAATTGGGATAACAACTCATGTTAAACATTTCTTACTTCATAATAGATACACATTTTGGTGCTGTATCAGTCTCAACCAAAATCACCTCCATACTTCACAAATGATACACATTTTAGTGTTGTATCAATATCAAATAAAATCCAGTTTAGAGGTCCATCCCCTATCTTCCCCTAAACCATGGAGTACATCCACTATCTCCTCCCACATAACACAATGTATATAAACAATTATCATATACATGATCACTCAATCAATACACAATTTCGATGTATTATACCAACCACCATATTCTATGGCATACTCAATTGATTAGTTTTAGTTCGCCTAATCATCATACATTGTCTACAACAATCAAGACTATCCTCCACCGATAGCCCAAAGCAGTTAATTTCTATACAGAAATTAAATGTATTAAACTAATACAATATCAGCAATTTCATCGGTGAGTGATAAATTAATCAAACTACACCATTCAATCCCATAATTTCCCAATTTCATGGATGTCAACTCAATTTCATATTTTCCCAAATTAATTATACTAATTAATTTATTTCCACAATTAGGGCATTCCACCCTTTATCAAAAATCAACTCTAAGGTTCAATTTCCAGAATTTGACACTAATAATGCCATTTTCCAAATCTTACAAACACATGGAGCTTAATATATGAAAAACCCCCTTTTGTTAAATTGCAAATCAAACCCTAACTTTTCCCAAAATTACCAAACAACCCCAACGTATCAAAATGCCAAAATTTAAAGACAAAACTCATAAGGTGGAGTAGGGTATCCCTACCTCGAAATGAAGAGCTCAAATAAAGAAGATGATGAAAATCCAAAGTGCTCCAAACTCACAAATTTTCAGATTAAATCGAAGCCCTCAACACCCTCTATCTTTCTTGCAAAGAGAGTAGGCTTGAAACACAATGGAAGTAGATCAATCCCTAGAGAGAAGGTGTTTAGAGAGAGAGGGAGCTCGGATCTAGGGTTTTGAAATAAAAAGAGATGAAAAAGTGAAGTATTTACCTGCTGCTGCCTGCTAATATAACACAGGCTCGCTCGAGCGAAGGATTGGTCGCTCGAGCGACCAGACACAAAAACAGACTCGCTCGAGCCAACAATGCAAAGCTTCAGGTCTGCAACCAGAAGCACGCTCGAGCGATAAAATGCTCGCTCGAGCGAAGAACCTCAAAACATACACCTCGCTCGCTCGAGCGAAGGAAATCTCGCTCGAGCCAAGAAATGCAACTCTCAGGTCCAGAACCAGACGCAGACGCAAGCTCGACCCAATAACTTCTCGCTCGAGCCACCAGATACAAAACTCAACTCTCGCTCGAGCGAACAAACCCTGGCTCGAGCGAAGGATCCAAAACAAAGAGCTCGCTCGAGCGACAAAAGGCTCGCTCGAGCGAAGGGCCAAAATTCTGGGCAGCAACCATTTGCTCCCATTCACTCCCAACCTGTAACAATCCTGCCCATAACATCCTATAACTCAAATACAAAGTATTGAAGGACGGAAACAAGGTATACATAACATCAACTCTACGGAACCAAAGTCCGGAACACAATAATCAATGGAGGGAAAATCGGGATCGCTATATTGCTTTTATGTCCATAAATTCAATCACAGAATTAGACATGAGGTGTGATCTATTCATTAAATTTAATAACATTGTAGTATACTATTTTTTTTATTAAAATGCAAACTCATCCTATCTAATTTGCTTGCAAGTTGCAACATATCAGCAATACCGTTTTTCTTTGGTGATAAAAAAAACAAAACAAAACAAAACAAAACAAAAAAACAGAAGATATTACACTACTGCTAGTTTTTGTTTATTCATATTTTGAGGACAAATTTCATACACTACAATGTAATTATCCAAAATTTTAAGAGAAAGAGAGAAAGAGAACACCTCCATTATGTTAATTTGGATAATATCATTAGGAAGATTCACCTTGGCAAGGACAATTTTCTCGGCAAACTTGACACTCTGGTGTTGAAGAGCCACAAGTAGCAACTCATCAAGAACATATCCAGATAAAAGCTTAAGCTTCGCTTCCAAATCAGAGTCATCGTCATTTTTCGTAGCCTCAAACGGTGTCAGATCCATTTCGCGTCTCTCCTTGTTCGTTTTATTGTTTTTCCAATCAACTCTCTCTCTCTTCTCTCTCTCTAGATTATAATCTACAGAGGAACCAAGGAAAATACTGTAAGACTAAATTATTTATTTAGTCATTATACTGACCCACATGATATGGTAATATGAATTAGAGATTTGGCAGGATTATGATTCCATATTTTTTGCTACAATTAATTGGTAAATAAGAAAGAGTGTTTTACAAGTATCCTACTTTGATGGAAAAGTGGAATCATTGTTAAATAAGGAAACTGATCCTTTCTCTACCTATAAAAAGACATTCAGACTAACCATCAAAATAATTCTAAATTCAATGTATTCTAAAGAGGGTCAAGAGAGAGAAACCCTTTTTCCACTAATATTATTATTAGATTTATGTTCAATCAATTTTAGGTCACTCGAAGGTTTCGCATAACTAATTTGAATATGTTATTTATTTTCCGCATTATGTTATTATTTGTGAAAATCATGATAGTTCACGATTTTGGATTATGAAGGTTGTTATATGCATAACACCATAAAATTATTTACATGTGGTATCAGAGCTCATGTTTTAGAATTATGATTTTCCGATTAAAAAAATATCAATTAATTTTGATTACAATTATGATTGCCTCAATCAAAAAATTTCAATTTACTAAATATGATATGAAATTTAATATGCAACTCTTATGTTCCTACTTTAGATTAGATTGCATATTGTATAAATAATATTTATTTAATGTGTGCTAACTCTTTAATGATAAACCGAATGTTTTAATATTTTGATAATTGAATACTACGAATGATTTAATTATTTTTTATTATGAGGAAAGGTTTAGTGGATAATGATCATTGTATTGTTTGATTTAGTAATACCTAAAGATATTCATATTACATAATGAATCATTATTTTTCATGCTTTGCTGAATTTTATATTATCAAATTTACTGTGAGGCACATAAAGTGTCCTTGTGATCTTTATAGTACTAAGCACATTGCTATTTATGGATCTAACTATAACCTCTAAAAAATTATTTCAGCATGATGTTATTTCCACCATTATGTATAAGCTTGATTTTTATAGGTGGTTTGATGAGGTACAAAAGTATATACTTTTATGTGACATAGAATATGAATTGTGTTAATATTTATTGGCTTAATATTATTTTTATGATTTAGTAATATGCATTATGATTATGATTATGATGATGAATAATTGTAAATAAATTATTATTTATTCAATAATGTCTATGCAAAGTTTTTATTTTGATTTGAAATCTAAATTATGATACGATTGGTAGTTGCCAAAGTAACCCAATCGGAATAACACATAGATATCAAATCAAATAATTGAAATTTAGTACCTTTCCCAAGTATTAAAAAAAAATGACTTTGCAAATCGCAATTCTTTAATTACAAAGATATTAGCTTGGCCTAAAGGTTCACCACTTCTAAGTAATTGTTGAATTGGAATAGGATAATTGATGGGTATTCATAATTGATATTGGAATGAATACCCAAAGGTAACAAATCTACTTAATTATGAATATTTTATCAACTAGTTCTATTGGTGAAAGGGAATCACCATAATTGTTAAATAGTATACCATTATATTATCTCAAAGGTAGATCACGGTAATACTATTTGTGATTGTTTAAACATGTGTTTATCTTGACTAATTGTCAATTATTGATTACTCTTAGTATTAATGTAGTGAGCATAAATTATTGATTAAAGTTTTATTTCGCTATATTTGTATACTTTGTTTCGATTTTCAATGAAAAAGCTTTCTCAAAAAAATAAAATAAAATAAAATAAGTTTAGTTTCATCTCGATGTCTTGAATTTTGACTTAGTGTTACTATTTGAAAAATTTACTGCTATTATGATTCAAACAGTATAAAAGGATTGAATAAATAAAGTTTATGTTTTTATGCGAATGATTATAGCAAATATTAAGTTTTAACTTCCTTAAATTGATAATGCTAAATAACGTTTCCAAAATGTTAATAAGTTTTTTTGCTGGGACCCTTATGGTTAAGCTTACCAACATAAAGTTTGATGATATGCATGAGATGTATGAGCATGTCATTGAATTGTCTAACTTGACTGCTTAATTAAAGAATTTAAGAATATTTGTGAATAAGTTTATTTTTGTGCAATTTATTTTGAATTATTTATCTCTTCAGTATGGGTCATTTGTATTAACTATAATTCTATGAATAGTAAGTAGAAAGTTAATAAATTGACTAGTATGCTTATTTAAGAAGAGATAAAATTTAAGTAATTGAGATATCATTTATTGATCTTCAAGGAGCTGAAAAGAAAGGAAGAATGCTTATAAAAGGATATAAAAAAATAGCCACATAAAGAAAATGAGTCTACTCAAAATTTTCAGTCTCATAAGAACGAAAATGGCTACTCATGTTTTTAATACGGTGCAAGATTATTTTCAAACCAATTATGTTAAAACTCCAATTGAATTATTGGGTCTTATCGTTTATTTATTTTTATTTTTTTTGGCATTGATCATTACTTAGACTTTGTTCAAAAAAAAAAATAAATAAATAAATTCATGTTCATTCTAATTTTGAAAATTATTTATTGATTTGTCCAAACTTAATTAACCTTGATGGTTATTTTCAAAAATTTAGAATAAAGATTTAATTTATGCTTAATACCTTTTCTGTTAATTTTGGTATTATTTATGATGGTTTGTATAAATTGAAGTTTAATAATTTCTAAAAAATTTAATTTATCTTGCATCATTATGTTGGTCCTAAATATAGCTTGATAAATATAGCGATCTCGGTGTTCCTTTCATTGTTTATTGTATTCCGGACTCGGTTCCGTGGATGTGTGTTGTTGTCTTATTCTCGTTTCCATCCTTTACTCTTTGTATTTGAGTTTTGGGTTGTGTTGGGCAAGTTTGAAACCGGTTGGTTGTGTTTAGAAACAATTGGTTTATGCCCAGATTTTGGCCTTCATGCTCGAGCGGGGCTTTTGATGCCCGAGTGGGCCCTTTTGCATTTGCTCCTACGCTCGAGCGGGCAGTTTGACGCTCGAGCGGGATTCTTCAGCCTTCAGTATTTTTTCGCAGGCCTGAAAATGCTGGAAGTGTGCTTTCGACGCTCGAGCGGGAGTCTGTGTCTGACGCTCGAGCGGGGCGTTCCACGCTTGAGCGGACTGTGTTTATTTCAATCCGGGAAGAAGCTTTTTGAATCATTTTTTTCGGCCCTCTCTCTCTCTCTAAAGCACCCCAAAACCCTAATTTGAGAGCTTCTCTCTCTAGAATACTCTCTTTCTCTATATTTTGATCTTGATTTAGTGAGACCCAACCCTTGTGTCTTCATTAAAGTGTTGGAGCTTCTCAAGACCTCCATTTTGATCCGAAAAGTTGTGGGTTTGGAGCACTTTCGAGTTTCTTCATCATCTCCTTTGGGTGTCTTCATTTGAGGTAGGGATAACTACTCATATTTATGGCCTTTGACATAAACATGTGGTCTTTTTGATTTAATGTTGAAATTAGGAAATTTTGGGTGTTAGGGTTTCAAAACTTGAAATGTATAAAGCGGGGTTTTGGTCCTTTTGAACTATACATGTGTATATGGGTCTTAAAATGAAGTTCTTGATGTTTATTGATGATATTTGGACCTTCGGGTCAATGTTGAGAAAAGGGGGGGAAATGCCTTAGTTGGGTTAAATTGGGTCATTGGAGTGATTAATGAAATTAATTATGGGAATGTGAAATTGGTTTAGAAATAATGAAATTGGGCAATTATGAGATGGAATGGGGGAGTTGGATTGATTAATCACTCACCTTTGAAATTGTAGATAATTTATCTGTTTGATAATTTATTATCTGTTTAGAAATAATTGTGTTGGTCTATCGGTGGAGGATAGACTTGATTGTTGTAGACACTGCATGATGATTAGGTGAATTAAAACTAATCAATCGAGTATGTCATTGAATATGATGGATGAAATAACACATTGAATATGTGCTTTGCTTGATCATTGTATATGATAAGTGTTTAAATACATTACATATGTATGTTGTTTGAGAGAAGATAGGGGATGTACTCCATGGTTTGGGAGGAGATAGGGGATGTACTCTCAAACCTGTTTGGGAGGAGATAGGGGATGGACTCCAATGATAATTAAGTTGGCCGGAGCGTCCAGGGTGAAAGTCCCGAAATCTTGATTGCGTTTGCATAACGTGGATGAATTGAAGTGTTGAAGTATTATTGATATGAGTTGTAGTCTCCTTTTGAATTGAAGTATGGAAATGTTAATGATGTGAGTTGTAGTCTCGTTATAAACTGTCTGGATGAATTGAGAACCATATCTATGAATTGGTTTGGATAATGAAACGGAAAAAGGATATGTATATATATATATACCTATGAATATGGATTGGTTATGAAAGAGATGTATGTCTGTTTATTTGAGTTAAACATTTATCAAAAGCTAATGTTTTAGTTATCGCTCATATTATGTTTAGCATATCTCTACTGGGCGTTGGCTCACCTTGTATGGGACACCATTTTCAGGTACAGGTGATATGTCGCCTCCAAGGTCTTAGCTTGGAAGGTTTTGGGATTTGAAGACTCTTTTGGTTGTTTTGCTATCTTTGTGATACATGTAAATTCAAGCCAAGGGCTTATCTTGTATAGAGAGTTAGAACTCCTCTCTTGTTGTAACCAAGTGTTGACTTGAAAAGTTGTAAGCCTATAGGGCATTTACTTTTGTTGTCAACATGTATTACTTTTTGTAAGAATACCCTGATGTATAAAATATGATATCTCTTTCTTGTATCATGCATGTATGAATTATGGGTTTATTTTGAGGGCGTTACAATAAATAAAAACTCTTCAAACTTGTAGCATAACAAATTTTATTGCTTTTAGTGAGAGTGTGGATTGCATTAAGGAAAAGCAAGTCAATCACATTATGTAAAGTGTCACAAGATATACAGGGCTTCTTCATATTATCTAAATAGACATTAATGTACCTTTTTGACACTTTATGTTTAGTAAATAAAATTATTTTATCATTTTTATAGATGAATTTTCACTTCATGATTTTGTTTATTCATTGCATAAAAGATCTCTAGTAAATTGATATCATTGAGGTATGCATTATCAAGGAAGAAATACAATTAAACAAAAATGTGAAAATCATAAAGATAGTGTAAAACACAAGTCTATTTGCTAAACTCTATGAAAGACATAATATTTGTGAATGCCTCAGTAGAATGATGTAGCTGAGAAATATTATTATGCTCTATTGAATATGACTAAGAGTATGTTAAATAGTTTATAAATACCCATAACATTGTGGATATATGTCATTTATCTATTGTTTTCATATAAAACAGGGTTCTATAGCGATCCCAATTTTCCCTACAGTGTTTATTGTATTCCGGACTCGGTTCTGCGGATGTGTGTTGTGTCATTATCGCATCTCCGTCCTTCAATTCTTTATATTTGGGTTTGGGATGTGTTGGGCAGGATTGAAATAGGTTGGTTGTGTTTAAAAACCAAGAGTTGATGCCCAGATTTTGGCCTTCACGCTCGAGCGGGGCTTTTGATGCTAGAGCGAGCCCTTTGCTTTTGTTCCTTTTCTCGAGCGGGATTATTCAACCCTTAGTACTTTTCCCTGCAAGTCATCGGACGCTCGAGCATCCACTTTCACGCTCGAGCAGGGACCTTCGTCTGCAGAACTTCTGGAAGTGTGCATTCGACGCTCGAGCGTCGCTTTTCACGCTCGAGCGTGAGTCTGTGTCTGACGCTCGAGCGGGGCATTCCACGCTCGAGCGGACTGTGTTGTATATCAATCCGAATTGTAGCTTTTTGAATCATTTTTTTGGGCCATTCTCTCTCTCTAGCTTTCCAAAACCCTAGTTTGAGAGCTCCTATCTCTAGAACTCTCTCTCTCTCTCTACATTTTGATCTTGGTTTAGTGAGACCCAACCCTTGTGCCTTCATTAAAGTGTTAGAGCTTTGCAAGACCTACGTTTGGATCCAAAAATCTTTGGGTTTGGAGCATCTCGAGTTTTCTTCATCTTTTCCATTGGGTCTCTTCTTTTGAGGTAGGGATTACTACTCATATTTATGATCTTTGACATAGACATTTAGACATTTTGATTTAATGTTGAATTTTGGGAAAGTTTGGGTGCTAGGGTTTCAAAATATATAAAGAGGGGTTTTGTTCTTTTGACCCATACATGTGTATTTTGGGTCTTAAAATGAGGCTATTGATGTTTATTGATGATATTTGAACCTTTGGATCAATGTTGAGAAAAGGGGGGGAAAAGCCCTAATTTATTGTGATGAATTAATTTGTATAATTAATTTAGGAATGTTATGGAAATATGAAATTGGGTTAGAAATAATGAAATTGGGTAATTATGAGATTTAATGGTGGAGTTGGATTGATTGATCACTCACCTTTGAAATTATAGATAATTTATCTGTTTAGAAATAATTGCTTTGGGCTATCGGTGGAGGATAGTCTTGATTGTTGTAGACACTACATGATGATTAGGTGAATTAAAACTAATCAATTCAGTATGTCATTGAATATGACGGATGGAATAACACATTGAATATGTGATCTGCTTGATCATTGTATATGATAAGTGTTTAAATACATTGTATATGTATGTTGTTTGGGAGGAGATAGGGGATGTACTCCACGGTTTGGGAGGAGATAGGGGATGTACTCAAAAACCGAATTTGGGAGGAGATAGGGGATGGACTCCAGTGATAACTAAGTTGGCCGGAGTGTCCAGGGTGAAAGTCCCGAAATCTTAATTGCGTTTGTATAACGTAGATGAATTGAAGTGTTGAAATGATCATAATATGAGTTGTAGTCTCATTGGAAATTGAATTGTTGAAGTATTGTTGACATGAGTTGCAGTCTCATTATGAACTGTCTGGCTTAATAGGGAATCATATCTATAAACTGGTTTGGATAATGAAATGGAAAGAGATGTATGTTTGTTTATATGAGTTAAACATTTATCGAATGCTAATGTTTTAGTTATTGCTCATATTATGTTTAGCATATCTCTACTGGCCATTGGCTCACCCTATATGGGACATCATTTTCAGGTTCAGGTGTCATGCCGCCTCCAAGGCCTTAGCTTGGGTGGTTTTGGGAGTTGAAGACTTTTTTGGTTGTTTTACTATTTTGATGCTACATGTAAATTCAAGCCAAGGGCTTATTCGTGTAGAGAGTTAGAACTCTTCTTTTGTTGTAACCAAGTGTTGACTTGGAAAGTTGTAAGCCTACAGGGCATTTACTTTTGTCGTCAACATGTATTACTTTTTGTAAGAATACTCTGATGAATGGAAATATGCCTTATTCTCTTGTCTATGAATATCATGAATGTTGGGTTATATGCATTATTTTGAGGGCGTTACAACTTGGTATCAGAGCGTACCGGGTTTGAATACTTCAGGTACGTGGGAAGTGGTTAGTACCACAGTGGGTTTGTCTCGTTTGTTAGAGACTTAAGTATAATGTTATGTGCTTATGTGATAACATGCTTATGTGACTAAATGGGTATGGGATTTAATTTCTAGGATGTTGATTGGATCCTTGGGTTTCTGGGAGTCCTGTTGGAAAAGCACCTGATCAATGATGTTTCTAACTGGAACTCTTGCAACGCCTTGGGACTGTTATTATCCGGAAATGAAATTCGTAAGTGCTTATGTGAGTATATGCTTACGTGGAGTGAATTACAGTTGTCCATTGCATTAGGGCGTGAGTGAAAAAGCTTCGGCACATTTGTGAATGTGCTAATGTCTTCATTACCTTTATTAGGATGTCAGGACGAGGACGTGGTGGTAGGCGTGGTAGGCCTAGGAGGCAGGAAATGCCTATACCGGATGAGATTCCGCCGCAGCAGGAGGGGGTTAGTCAGGCCAATGTGGCTGAACCAGTAGGTCAGCAGGCCATGGGCGCCTTAGCCTGCGAGATGGCAGGAGCATTGAGGGAATCCATGGGCATTCTCAGAGTTGAGAATCAAGCCCAGGCCCATGTTGCTGAGGCAGGGCCTTCTTTTCTGAAGAGGGAGTTTTTCCGGTCTAATCCGGATGAGTTTCTGGGGGATCCTAAAGAGCCACTTAAGGCTGATGAGTGGTTTGAGCAGATGATGAAGACGTTTGAGATGCTAGGCATCGAAGATGGAGCCTTGAGGGTGACCTTGGCATCCTTCCAGCTGAAGGGAGACGCGGGTCAATGGTGGAAGTTTGTTCGAGGCCATATTGGTGGGACTTGGGAGGCTTTCGTTGATGCTTTCTAGGAGAAGTTTTTGCCTTCCGCTGTTAGGGAGAAGTTGAGGGACCAATTTTGCCAACTCAAGCAGCTGAATACACCAGTAGCCAAGTTTCAGGCCGCATTTACCAGTTTATCGAGGTTTGCACCTGAGTTAGTGGCGTCTGAGGAACGCCATTATCTTGAGTTCGAAAAGAAGTTGAGGATCAGGCTTAAGCTTAGGGTTGCGGGGTCAATGACTCGGGAGTATGGGCGCCTTGTAGATGCTGCAGCCCATCTTGAGATTATTATGCATGAGGAGGAGGAGAGGATGAAAGGCTCCAAGAGGAGCCAAGATGGTCAGGAGGACGGAAGGAGGCAGAGGAGTCCTAACCCTCAGCAGTCCCAGGGAGTGTTTGCGAGATCTACCTTTCTAGTGTCGAGTTCAGGCTCAGGGAGAGGCAATCAGGGAGACTTTACCTGTTACAAGTGTGGTCAGCTGGGCCACAAGTCTCCAGCTTGCCCGCAGAAGGGGGGAGGACAAAGAGCAGCTTCATCTTCGGCTTGTCCTTAGAGCCAGAGTCACGGCAGAGTCCAGCCGCTCTCTTGGTACCAGTGTGGTCAGGCAGGACACCTGAAGAGGTTTTACCCGCAGTTGAGTGGCACGTCTGGTGCATCTGGGTCAAGGCAGAATTTTCAGCCAGCTTAGTCAGTTCAGGCCTCGAGGGCCAATCAGGGAGCCTCATCGTTTCAGTCTGTGCAGCAGTCTTTTGCTCCGAGAGGTGAGCAGGTAGATTAGGGGCCTACAGGGCGCGTGTATGCTGTTACTGCACATGATCTTGTACCAACTCCATCTATTGTGAAAGGTACCTTTTTGTTTTGCAACTCGGTTGCTAGTGTGTTGATTGATACGGGTGCATCCCATTCCTTTATATCTGCTACATTTGCATCTGTTTTGGGATTAGAGTTGGCACAGTTAGCTTCTCCTATTTGTGTTGTATCACCTGTTGGGGGTGAGTTAATTTTGAAACAGGGGTGTAGAGGTTGTGATATAGAGGTCGCCGACCGCCGGCTTCCATTTTCTTTGTAGTTATGGCTATGTCGGGTTTTGATGTGATTTTGGGTATGGACTGGTTATCGTCATACCGGGCTGTCATTGATTGCTACCGCCAGAGGGTTACTGTTTGTACCTTGAGCGGGATTGTTTTCATTTCTTGGGAGATTGTGTTAGTAGGGTTTTACCACCGGTGTTTGATCCGCGAGGGCGGAGTGAGCTTAGTTGTCTTCTCGCTAGCTGCATGAGTAGTGAGTGTGATGAGATCCAGATTGAGTTGCCCAGAGTGGTTTGTGAGTACTCAGATGTCTTTCCCGAGGATCTTGTTAGTTTACCACCCCATCGAGAGATCGAGTTCTCTATTGACTTAGTGCCTGGCACGGCACCGATATCCATGGCACCGTATCATTTTGCCCCAGCTGAGCTGAGTGAGTTGAAGATTCAACTCCAGGGATTACTAGATAAGGGCTTTATCCGCCCTAGTACTTCGCCGTGGGGAGCACCGGCCCTCTTTGCTAAAAAGAAAGATGGTGCCTTGAGACTTTGTATTGACTACCGGAAATTGAATCGGGCTACGGTTAAGAACAAGTACCCTATGCCTCGTATAGATGATCTATTTGACCAGTTAAAGGGGTCCCGTTGTTTCTCTAAGATAGACCAGAGATCGGGTTACCATCAGTTGAGGGTCAGGGAGGAAGATATCCCGAAGATGGCATTCCGTACGCGGTATGGCCATTATGAGTTTCTAGTGATGCCTTTTGGGCTCACCAATGCACCGGCAGCCTTTATGGACTTGATGAACTGGATCTTCCGGGAATTCTTAGATCGTTTTGTGGTCGTCTTCGTAGACGACATTCTGATTTATTCACCTTCTGAAGAGGAGCACGATGAACACTTGACGGTGGTGCTTGAGTTGCTTAGAGCCCATAAGTTGTATGCTAAGTTTGGGAAGTGTGAGTTCTGGCTAGGAGAGGTTAAGTTCTTAGGCCATGTAGTCTCTGGGGAAGGGGTGTCTGTTGATATATCCAAGTTAGAAGCAGTGCAGGATTGGGCAAAGCCTAAGAGTGTTTTTGAGATCCGCAGTTCTCTGGGATTAGCTGGGTATTACCGTCGATTTGTGAAGGACTTCTCCAGGCTAGCTTCACCTTTGACTAGATTGACGCGAAAAGGGGTCAAATTTGTATGGAGTGAGACTTGTGAAAAGTCATTCCAAGAACTTAAGGTTAGACTTACCACCGCTCCAGTGTTGATTATTTCGAAGAGGGGTTTGGGTTATATAGTGTATTGTGATGCTTCACGAGAGGGTTTGGGTTGTGTGTTGATACAAGAAGGGAAAGTGGTAGCCTATGGCTCGCGGCAGTTGAAAACACATGAGAGAAACTACCCTACACATGACCTAGAGTTAGCAGCTATGATTTTTGCCTTGAAGATTTGGAGGCAGTACCTTTATGGTGAGAGGTTCAAGATGTTCTCGAATCATAAGAGTCTGAAATATCTGTTTACACAGAAAGACTTAAACTTGAGGCAGAGAAGGTGAATGGAGTTTATTGAGGATTACGATTTTTGAGTTGCATTACCATCCGGGGAAGGCCAATATTGTGGCTGATGCCCTTAGTAGGAAATCCATTAGTGATGTAGCTTGTATAGCCATCCGGGAATGGGAGATGTTGGGTGCACTTGGCGAGTTTGACTTGTTTTTGGGTGAATCTGTTGAGTCTGCGGCCTTGTTTTCTGTAGTTGCATAGCCTACACTTGTGAATCGAGTGTTAGAGGGACAGAAAAGTGACCTTGAGGTAGAATCCCTCCGGGAGAAGATCTCCAGTGGGAAGGTTGAGAAGGGTTTGACTGTGTATCCCGACCTGAGTGTGAGGTACTGAGACCGTTTGTTTGTGCCGGAGTCTTGCTGACAGGAAGTACTCCGAGAGTTTCACCATTCACGGCCTTGCGGTGCATCAAGGAGGCACTAAGATGTATCGTGATTTGGGTCGCTAGTTTTGGTGGTGGGGTATGAAAAATGATGTGGTAGTTTTTGTGTCTAAGTGCCTTACTTGTCAGCAAGTGAAAGCCGAACGTCAGAGACTAGTGGGTTTGTTGCAACCCTTGCCTATTGCCGAGTGGAAGTGGGAGCATGTCACCACGGACTTCGTTATAGGTCTTTCGAGGACTTAGCGGGTTAGTGATGGCTATTTGGGTGGTTGTAGACCAGTTGACTAAGTCGGCGCACTTTATTCCTATGCGCGTGAGAGATTCGGTAAGAACATCTTGCCGACTTGTATATTCAGGACATAGTGAGGTTGCATGGAGTCCCAGTGTCGATCATCTCTGATAGAGATCCACGTTTTACTGCTCGGTTGTGGCAGAGTTTGCAGAGTGCCTTGGGCACTAGGTTGACCTTTAGCACAGCTTATCATCCTCAGACTGACGGGCAGTCCGAGCGTCCTATTCAGATCCTTGAGGATATGATTCGAGACTGTGTCATTGACTTTAGTGGTTCGTGGAAGAGGCACTTGCCCTTAGTGGAGTTTGCCTACAACAATAGTTTCCAATCGAGCATTGGCATGACACCGTTTGAGGCCTTGTATGGCCGACCGTGTAGGTCTCCAGTGTGTTGGGCCGAGGTGGGTGATGCACCTTTGTTGGGCCCGGACTTGATGCGGGAAATGATGGAGAAAGTTGAACTTATCTGTAAGAGGTTAGTTACAGCCCAGAGTCACCAAAAGAGCTATGCCAACCGTAGGAGGAGGCCTTTAGCATTTGAGGCGGGTGATCACATCTTTCTGAAAATATCACCTAGGCAGGGTTTGATGAGGTTTGGAAAGAGTGGGAAGTTGTCCCCTCGGTTTATTGGCCCTTTCGAGATCCTTGAGAGGATTGGCGAGGTTGCCTACCGTTTAGCTTTGCCACCACAGTTGTCCAGGATGCATGACGTGTTTCATGTTAGTATGCTTCGAAAGTACGAGCCGGATCCGTCACATGTATTGGATTGGACTGACTTAG
This sequence comes from Camellia granthamiana, assembly GCA_036172215.1. NCBI lineage: Eukaryota > Viridiplantae > Streptophyta > Magnoliopsida > Ericales > Theaceae > Camellia > Camellia granthamiana. The sequence continues at coordinate 102,051,296 of CM069903.1, forward strand.
AGGTAGATGAGGATGCCTTGTTAGAGGAGAGACCGGTGCAGGTCTTGGATAGGCGGAACCAAGTCTTGCGAGGTAAGACAATTCCCTTGGTAAAAGTTTTGTGGAAGTATCAGGGAGTGGAAGAAGCCACTTGGGAACACGAGTTAGAGGTTCGTGAGAAATATCCGGACTTGTTTGTTAATGTTTAACCATGTATTGAGAATTTTATTTCTTGGTGAAGTCTAGAAACATTGTTTATGTTTTGAGTTGTAAAACATTGTATAGGTTGAATGTATTGTAGAAATGCATATGTATCATTAACATTGAATATGTTATGGAGTGGTGGAATATGGCATTGGAAATTGTTGAATTTCAAAGAAAAGCATGTTGATAATGCACATTGAATTATATTGTAATTTGCCTCTTGAAAAGAGATAGGATGACCGGCAATGGATCAAGATGATGAATATTGAATTGTAATATTGTTGAGAATTGTGAAATCTCGTTTTTGAAACTTAGATATCCAATTTTGGGGACGAAATTCTTTAAGGGGGGGAGGTTATAGCGATCCCAGTTTTCCCTACAGTGTTTATTGTATTCCAGACTCAGTTCCGCAGATGTGTGTTGTGTCTTTACCGCATCTCCGTCCTTTAATTCTTTATATTTGGGTTTGGGATGTGTTGGGCAGGTTTGCAAATAGGTTGGTTGTATTTAGAAACCAAGAGTTGATGCCCAGATTTTGGCCTTCCACGCTCGAGCGGGGCTTTTGACGCTAGAGCGGGCCCTTTGCTTTTGTTCCTCCGCTCGAACGGGGAGTTTGACATTCGAGCGGGATTATTCAACCCTCAGTACTTTTCCCTGCAGGTCATCGAACGCTCAAGCGTCTACTTTCACACTCGAGCGGGGACCTTCATCTGCAGAACTTCTGGAAGTGTGCATTCGACGCTCAAGCGTCGCTTTTCACGCTCGAGCGTGAGTCTGTGTCTGACACTCGAGCGGGGCGTTCCACGCTCGAGCGGACTGTATTGTATATCAGTCCGAATTGTAGCTTTTTGAATCACTTTTTCGGGCCATTCTCTCTCTCTAGCTTTCCAAAACCCTAGTTTGAGAGCTCCTCTCTCTAGAACTCTCTCTATCTCTACATTTGATCTTAGTTTAGTGAGACCCAACCCTTGTGCCTTTATTAAAGTGTTAGAGCTTTGCAAGACCTACGTTTAGATCCGAAAATCTTTGGGTTTGGAGCATCTCGAGTTTTCTTCATCTTCTCCATTGGGTCTCTTCTTTTGAGGTAGGGATTACTACTCATATTTATGATCTTTGACATAGACATTTAGACATTTTGATTTAATGTTGAATTTTGGGAAAGTTTGGGTGCTAGGGTTCCAAAATGTATAAAGAGGGGTTTTGTTCTTTTGACCCATACATGTGTATTTTGGGTCTTAAAATGAGGTTATTGATGTTTATTGATGATATTTGAACCTTTGGGTCAATGTTGAGAAAAGGGGGAGAAAAGCCCTAATTTATTGTGATGAATTAATTTGTATAATTAATTTGGGAAGGTTATGGAAATATGAAATTAGGTTGGAAATAATGAAATTGGGTAATTATGAGATTTAATGGTGGAGTTGGATTGATTGATCACTCACCTTTGAAATTGTAGATAATTTATCTGTTTAGAAATAATTGCTTTGGGCTATCAGTAGAGGATAGTCTTGATTGTTGTAGACACTGCATGATGATTAGGTGAATTAAAACTAATCAATTGAGTATGTCATTGATATGACAGATGGAATAACACATTGAATATGTGATCTGCTTGATCATTGTATATGATAAGTGTTTAAATACATTGTATATGTATATTGTTTGGGAGGAGATAGGGGATGTACTCCACGGTTTGAGATAGGGGATGTACTCCAAAACCGGATTTGGGAGGAGATAGGGGATGGACTCCAATGATAACTAAGTTGGCCAGAGTGTCCAGGGTGAAAGTCCCGAAATCTTAATTGCGTTTGTATAACGTAGATGAATTGAAGTGTTGAAATGATCATAATATGAGTTGTAGTCTCATTGGAAATTAAATTGTTGAAGTATTGTTGACATGAGTTGCAGTCTCATTATGAACTGTCTGGCTTAATAGGGAACCATATCTCTGAACTAGTTTGGATAATGAAATGGAAAGAGATGCATGTTTGTTTGTATGAGTTAAACATTTATCGAATGCTAATGTTTTAGTTATTGCTCATATTATGTTTAGCATATCTCTACTGGGCGTTGGCTCACCCTATATGGGACATCATTTTCAGGTTCAGGTATTGTGCTGCCTTCAAGGCCTTAGCTTGGGTGGTTTTGGGAGTTGAAGACTCTTTTGGTTGTTTTACTATTTTGATGCTACATGCAAATTCAAGCCAAGGGCTTATTCGTGTAGAGAGTTAGAACTCTTCTTTTGTTGTAACCAAGTGTTGACTTAGAAAGTTGTAAGCCTACAGGGCATTTACTTTTGTCGTCAACATGTATTACTTTTTGTAAGAATACTCTGATGAATGGAAATATGCCTTATTCTCTTGTCTATGAATATCATGAATTTTGGGTTTATATGCATTATTTTGAGGGCGTTGCAGGTTCCTAGTAAGGTAGTTCCAAACATTCATTCTGAACTGTGAACATGAAGGAAACTGAACTTAAGACACCTGCATGATTGTGGTTGTCTACGAAAATTAAAATTATTGATCCACATGAAAAGAAAATTAGATTTCAGAATAATCAGTGGTTATTTTTTTAATTATCTTAAAAATTCGAAGGGTATTAGTTTTACTATCTTGGCCATAGTACAAGAATTATAGAAACCGATAACATCAAATTTAATAAGAATGGTGAAATCAGTGGGAGTGATAAATCATGAAATGTGATCATTCAATAAGTTTGGGTACAAGTATCATTATCCATAATTTGAAGGAAATTGTTGTTCCTATAATTGTTAAACAATTTAATGTCTCGGAACAAAAAATGAATAATCAATTACTCTATAATGTAATTATCACCAATGAAGAGTTGTAGAAGAACCACAAGAAATAATATGAAGAAGATATCATAAGGTAAAGAGATTTATCATTTCGAATGATTATGTGATATATCTATAACAATCTTATTACAATTTTGGGATAAGTAAAGACTCAGTTTTATTGTCACAAGCCATAGAAAGTATTGATTCAACTAAAGGAATTGATGTGATGAATGATGCGTTGAAATCAATGGACTAGAATGAAATTTGGGATTTCATTTAAATCCCTAAGGATACAAAAAAAAATTTTGTTCTAAGGGCAATATAAAATGATATAATGCTAGATATGTGGCCAAAGATTTTACTCATAAAGTAGACATTGATTATAATGAGATATTCTTTTTCCACTTGTATCTTAAATGGTTGATTTAGAATCATTATGGTATTAGTAACTCATTATGATATTGAGTTGAATATATGTGAAAATTAATTTTCTGAAAGAGAGTTTAGATGAAGAATTTTGTGTAGATCAACTTAAAGGTTTCTCTATTGACGAAAATGAAAATGTGACTTGCAAACTTAAGAAATCAATTTGTGGACTTAAACAAGCTTTCTAAAAATTGTATCTTAAATTTTATGATACTATTTTTTCTTTTGATTTAAAGAAAATATTTTTTAATTAGTGTACATATCCAAAGATCAGTAAGAGCAAGTTTATATTTATAATTTTGTATATTGATGATATTTTGCTTGTCAATAATGTACGTGATTTATTGCACGAGTTAAGAAATTTCTCTATAAGAACTTTGAAATGAAATATATTAGTAAGACAACTTATGTGATAGAAATTGAAATATTTCTAAATCAATCACATACAGAGATTGTCTTAGAAGGTATATATTAAAAGTTCTATAGAGATTTAGAATGAGAGAATATTCACATAAAGTTATCCACATTCCGAAAGGAAATAAATCCAGTCCTATGCAAATTTTTATAAAATCAATTAGAATAGAAACATTTTTTTATAGATTTATTGTATGAAATTTAATGCTCAAATAAGGAAGTGATAAAGTAATCATAAGGAATAAAAGATTACTTGCTCACATTTATGAAATCTGATAATCATGAATTGATTGGCTACTTAGATTCATACTTTAGATGATATATTGATAGTAGAAAAATTCACTTTTGGTTCTTTGTTTCTTTTATGTGGAGGAACAATATTAAGAAAAGTGTAAAACAAACTATCATAAGTATCCTCTGTGAAAGTTGAATTTGTGGTGTGCTTTGAGACCACAATTCATGAATTGTTATTATGAAACTTTATCTCAGGACTTGGGATTGTCGGCTTTTATTGCGAAGTCGTTGAGAATTTATTGTGATAATTTCGCAATTGTTTTATTTTCTTAAAATGACAAGTATTCTAATGATGCTAAACACATAGAATTGAAATACTTTGTCGTTAAAGAAGAATTTCAGAAACAGAAAGTGTCAATAAAACACATAAGTATATAACTTTTAAGTGCAGATCTATTGATAAATGGATTACTCTTAAAGACAATTAAGAAACTTACCAATTGGGTCTTGAATGTAATCCATAACAGTTGTTTATGATTAATTGTGTTATTTGACACATTGAGATCTCATTAATTGTGTTTCTAATATATTTCCTGTTATGAAATGAGTACATACATATATGAGAATGAATGAATGACAACAGGAATAATCTTTCATAAAAGACATTATCGTTGGACCTCTTTATACTCTTCACTTAAACAGCTATGTTAAACTAGTTGCCAGTGTTGTAGTATATGGAAGGGACTATATTGCAATATTGGTGTAGAACCGCTAGGACTCATATTAGTGAACTATTTAATTATAGCATTATGATGATGACCAAATTAAAGATAATATTGAATATGGTTTATTGCGCGGCTAATGTTAACCTTGTTAAATCTTGACGTAAGTTCTTACATGGGTCAAGTGGGAGAATGTAAGACGAAATTATTTATTTAGTCATTATATTGACCCACGTGATATGGTAATATGAATTAGAGATTTGCCAGTATTATAATTCCATATTTTTTGCTACAATTAATTGGTAAATAAAGAAGAGTGTTTTCCAAGTATCCTACTTTGATGGGAAAGTGGAATCATTATTTAATACGGAAACTGGTCCTCTCTCTATCTATAAAAGGACATTCAGACTACCTATCAAAATAATTCTGAATCCAATGTATTCTAAAGAGGGTCAGGAGAGAGAAATCATTTTTCCACTAATATTATTATTAGATTTATGTTCAACCATGTGATAACCCAAAATATTTTTTTTAAATAGTCAGTACATAAATTAATTGAGTAATATTTGGATTGGAGTGTTGTGAAAAGTTATGTGTGAAAGTGGTTCAATTTTGTATGAAGTTTTTTTTTTTTTAAATATAATTTTTTATCTCAGAATTTTTGAAATTTTTATTATGTTGTTCTTACAAGAGTCTAGCATGTTGGATAAAAAATTTTAAAATTTAATGATGTTCAGTTTAATTTATAGCAAAATTTGAAAATTGAGTTTTGGGTGTTTGGACCATGATTTGAGATAAAATTGTTGGGTCTATTTTGGTATATAATTGGACCACGTTTGGCTTATGGGTGAGACTCATGACTTAGATTTAATTTAAATTGAGTTTGTTTAATAACTTATGTTTAACTGTTTGGTCTTTTTTAATTAGGTGACTGGTAGTAGTCACCTTGGGAGTTATTATTATTTATTATATAGGATTATAATAAATATTTTATAGTTGATTTTATAGTGTGTACCATATAGTGAAAAATTATATATTTTTATAGTGAATAAAATGGGTGTATATTTCGTGGTAAGCAAAATATTATATTTTGTGGTGTACAAAAATATTATATTTTGTGATGAGAAAAATTATATCATTTTATAATTTATATTATAAAGTTTGGAGGTATTATTACAAAAAATTATATTTTTGAAGAAATTAATTTATTTTTGGAAAGGCAACCCACGTGGGCTGCCCCCTCTCCCTCTTTCCTTGACCTTTCTTTCTTTTCCCTTTCTTTCTTTTCATTTCTTTTGTTAGGTTTGGCAGAGGCTCCCCCATGTGCGTCTCTCTCTCTCTCTCTCTCTCTCTCTCTCTCTCTCTCTCTCTCTTTCCCAGCGTGTCTCTCTCTCTCTTTCTCTTTCTTTATTCTCCATTGTTGCTCAATCTTTGAGTTTCAAATAGGAGTCCTTAGAGTGAGATTTTACAAAAGTGTTGTAAATGAAAGTCGGAGAGCTCGTCATGATCTTTGCAATGGTGGTCTCGGATCCATGATCGGGCAATGTTTGCATTTTCGGATTGGCTTTTCTTCATATTTGAGGTAGGGACTTTCTTCATATCATTACATTAAAGCTATGTTAGGGTTATTTTGAGAAAATATGTCATTTTAAGAGGTATTGCATATATATATATTCAAATTTTTGTTTGGTAATTTTTGAAAAAAAAATTATGTTGAAATGTTAAGAATGTTGGCATTTTGATATTGATTTGGGAAAATCATTTTGTGTTGATAATTTTGTAAAAAAAAAATCCAAGAATAAAATTTATAGTTGTATGGGTTGTATCTACCTGATATTATGATTAGATAATTTATTTTGAGAAAATAATGTTGAAATATTTATCTCATCCTTGTTTTTTAATTTATTTTTGAGAAAAACAAATTGGTATTGAGGAATATTGTGTAAATTGTTGAGTTGGGATTATAGAGTTGTTTTGGGATTAAAAACTCTAAAGGTGTTATAGTCATAATATTTTATGCAAGATAACATGTTGATGATTAGGTTGTGTTTATTTTTGTGAAAATGAAAATGTGAAATGTGGACTTTTGAACTCACAACCTTGAAAATGTTACTCTTGGGCATATTTTATAATTTTTGAGGCAAATATCATGTTGATTGGGTAATTTTAGAAAAAGTTGTGAAATTGTTATTTTTAGAGATTTAGGGAAAATTTGCTAGGCATGAAATGTGGGTGTATTTGAGAGATGAGACATGTGAGGTTAAGTTGGGTGTTATTAATTTGGAAGATTGTGAAAATAATAAACTTACTAACTTGATGAATTAAATTAGTTTGGTTAATATTTTAAATCCTTCGTAATTAAAGGGGTGTTATTGGGTTTTAATTCCATACTTTAATATTATGAGATTAAAAGTGATGAAGTTGACCAAGCATGAGATTTCACTACAGGAAAACAGAGCAAAAAACACGGAAGAATTAGCGACGGCGCGCCTCCCGTCGCAAAAAATGATTTTTTGCGACGGTAACTTTACCCGTCGCAAATAATAGCCTTTAGCGACGGCACTTTCCCGTCGGTAATAAAACTACGCGGAGGGGTCGGAAATGCGGAAATATTAGCGACGGTAAAAAAAACCGTCGCAAAAAACACCTTTTTTTGAGAAGCAGTGGCTCATTTGCGACGGAAATTTGCCGTCGCAAAAAAATATTATTCAAACGGCGCCGTTTTACGAACTACTGACTACTATTTGCGACGGTCTACAACATATCGTCGGAAAAAGTAAAAATAAAAAAAATGCCCGCTCTTCTTTTTCCTGTTGCCGCTCGATCCTTAATTCCAATCCCTAACTTCATCCCCCAAATTTCTCAAACGGGCTACAGGTAGTGGTGCTCCGGCGACGGCGAGCAAGCCAGCGGTGGTGCGGCGGCGACGGCGACAGGTAGTGGTGCTCCGGCGACGACTCTCTCTCTCTCTGCGTATGCTCTCTCTCTCTCTCTCTCTCTATCTCTCTCGGTCTCTGTATATATATATATAGATGAATGTCTATATATATATAAATCTGCATATATATGCAATTTGGGGATATCTGTATAAATCTGTCCATATATATAAAAAATCTGTTTATCTGAAATCTGTCTATATATATATATAAATCGGTCTATATATATATAAATCTGTCTATATATATAAATCAGTTAATCTTAATCTGAAATCTGTTTATTGTATTTAAATCTTAATTTTTTTTATAAATCTGTTTATTGTATTTAAAATAATCTTAAATAACTTAATCTTAATGCATCAATCACTTATATTGTATTTAAAATCATAATTTTATGAGTGATTCATAAAAAAGGGGGATAGAATTTCTTTTTTTTTGTGTTTTTGATATCATACACATGCAATGGTTCGATTACAAATTTAAATTGCAAATGTTTAAATAAGTCATAAAAATATTTAAGAGAAAATAAAAAAAATACAAAAAAAAAAAAAAAAAAAAACAGGATTTTAACCCTTATAATAAAATAAATCTTAAATTTTTAATTTAATTAATTTAAACCTTAAATAGGAATTTTAGACATTTTGTTAATTTTTTAAACCTTAAATAGGATTTAATTAATTTAAACCTTAAATAGGATTTAATTAATTTTTTATTACTTTTTTTCAATCTAAAAAAAACAGGAGTTAATCCTAAATAGGAATTTTAGACATTTCGTTTAGTTTAATAACTAGTTTTTATTTTTATTTTTTTTGTCGGGTTTAGTTGACGAAAATAGGTAAATGGTATAAATTGAAAACCAATCAAAATATTAGGGTTTATTTTTATTTTCACTTATTTATTCTGTTTATTAAGTTTTTTTTTTTTTTTGTATTTTTTGACGTTTAATATGACAATTTATTTATTTGCGGAGAGGAATGCTATCATTTACTTGGTTTGCGTAGGTATTATATTTAGAGTTACTTTGGTGAGATATTTTTGTGGATGTGTACAGATGATGGATAAGAGTTGGATTGATTTGCCAAATAGGATGTCGAGTGAATACATTAATGGGATTGATGAATTCCTTGTGTTTGCCTACACCAATAGGGTTGAAGGTTCGATGATCAGTTGTCCATGTAGGAAGTGTGAGAATCGATACTATTTTGTACGAGAGGGTGTACGGGAGCATCTGATTTTGAATGGTTTTTTAAAAAAATACAAACATTGGATTAATCATGGGGAATCTTACATATCTCTGCATGGTAATCGAGAGAATGAAACATTAGCTAATTTAGACATTGGGGATGATATGATTGGAATGATACAAGGGGCTATGGGAAATCCACATGCCGGGACAAGTGTTGAGGGTGATGAACCACAGGGGCTTGATCCCCATGCATCTGAACCCCAGCTCGGTCCAAATGCAGAGACTGCAAAGTATTTCAAACTTCTTCAAGATGCACAAAGTGAATTGTATCCGGGTTGTGAGAAGTTCACATCTTTGTCATTCATTGTTCGACTTCTACATTTGAAGGTGCTTAATCAGTGGACAGACAAGTCTGTTGACATGTTGCTTGAGTTATTGAATGAGGCGTTCCCGTTGGGTGTGAAACTCCCGGACTCATATTATAGAGCTCAAAAGGTCACAACAGATTTGGGCTTCACGTATGAGACGTGGGATGCATGTCCAAACAGTTGCATGTTGTTTCGAAACGAGGACGCCAATCTTGATAAATGTGTCATATGCAACAGTTCTAGATGGAAATCAAATGGTGATGGTGGTTCAAATGGTCCTAACAAAGGTGGCAAACGAATAGCTGCAAAACAGATAAGGTATTTTCCTTTAAAGCCAAGGTTGCAGAGGTTGTTTATGTCATCCAAGACGGCCAAGTTAATGAGATGGCATGCAGAGGAACGAACTGATGATGGTGTCTTCAGGCATCCTGCTGACTGCCTTGCATGGAAAGATTTTGACCGTCGGAATATTGACTTTAGTAATGATTGCCGAAGTGTAAGGCTTGGTTTAGCATCTGATGGTTTTAACCCATTCAGGACGATGAACATAGTTCATAGCACTTGGCCTGTTGTGCTCATTCCATACAATTTGCCACCATGGATGTGCATGAAGCAACCATTTCTAATTTTATCCGTGCTTATTGACGGCCCGAAAGGACCTGGTGACAAGATTGATGTGTATATGCAACCGTTGATTGAGGAGTTGAAAGAACTATGGAATAAGGGTGTGTCAACATTTGATGCATCAACAAATCAAATGTTTCAAATGCATGCAGCTTTACTGTGGACAATTAGTGATTTTCCTGCATACGCAAGCTTGTCAGGATGGAGCACTAAAGGCGAATATGCATGTCCTTGTTGCAATAAGCAAACTACATCGTGTTGGTTGAAGTATAGTAGGAAACAATCATACTTGGGTCATCGCAGATTTTTACCTACTGGCCATAAATTCTGGAAGGATAAAGTATCATTTGATGGTAGTCGGGAAGTTAGACTCAAACCAAAATTGTTGTCTGGAACTGAGATGTTGCTACAATTAGAATCTGAGGGTATTTTAACCCAATACAAGAGGGATGACCTTAAGGAGAGGCATATGAGACAGGTAGAGAAGGAAAAAGCTGGACATCACACCCATAGTTGGAAGAAAAAGAGTATCTTTTATGAATTTCCATATTGGGAGCACAATCTAATAAGACACAACCTCGATGTGATGCATATAGAGAAGAATGTTTGTGACAATGTGTTGTGGACAATATTAGGGGTTGCAGGAAAATCGAAGGATAGTGTTAATGCTCGGCGTGATTTACAAGATATGAATATTAGAAAACCCCTACATTTACAGTTAAGAGGGTTGAATAAAGCCTATTTACCACCAGCACAATTCACGATGACCAAGGATGAGAAAGATTTGTTCTTGAAAGTGTTGAAGGAAGTAAGAGTTCCCGACGGGTATTCATCCAATATATCACGTCGTGTGCGCTTACATGATAGAAGCATTGGGGGTCTTAAGAGCCACGATAGTCACATTTTGATGCAACAACTTATTCCATTGGCTATTCGAAGATCGTTACCGAAGAATGTAATTGAACCCTTGATTGAATTGAGCAATTTCTTTAGACAATTGTGTTCGAAAGTGAATCGTGCGACAGATTTGCAATATATTCAAGATCGTATCGCTATAACAATTTGTCATCTAGAGAAAATATTTCCTCCGAGTTTTTTTGATATAATGGAGCACTTGCCTATACATCTAGCTGATGAAGCCTTATTGGGTGGAGCGATTCAGTTTCGATGGATGTATCCAATTGAGAGGTATCTTCTTACTTTGAAGCAATACGTGCACAATAGAGCTCATCCTGAAGGATCAATTGCTAAAGGATATCTTATGGAAGAATGCATGAATTTTTGTGCACAATATCTCAATGATGTGGAAACCAAATCTAGTCGACCCGTGAGGAACTATAGTGGTGCTGATAATTTGGGTCATGCTATTGGTGAAAGCACAAGCTTTTATCTTGATAATACTTCTTGGGTACAAGCTCATCGGTACATCTTATTCAATACAAGCGCGGTTCAACCATTCATAAAGTAGGTTAAGTCACTCACTCAATATTTTATTATGTTTTATTGAATTTTCAACTAAATTTTTTGTATTACTAAAATTTCAATCTACACAGCAAACACCTTGAAGTACTTAAGCTCAAAATGCCTCGTGTCGACGATCATCAACTTCGGCGTGAACATTTTGAAACTTTTCACATTTGGTTCAAGGAACATGTATGTATTTAACTCTATAGATTCTAGTTACTTAAGTCGATCTACATTTTAAATTTTACATTTTCGTGTTAAATAGGTCCAAACTTTGCGAAGGACTACTGATGTCATATTTTCTGAAGAGATTATTCTATTGGCAAATGGTCCTCATAACCTGGCAAGGAGGTTCAACGGGTATATACTGAATGGGTTTCGGTATCGAGTAAAGGCCATGGATGATCGTCGAGCCAAACAAAATTGTAGTGTAGCTTTGAAGGCAGATACCATAAGTTATGCTAGTCGAAAAGACAAGAATCCTCGTCTGGGGTCTGTGTACTATTATGGACAATTGACAGATATTGTTGAGATTCGATATTCCAATGAGAAGAAACATGTGTTGTTTAAGTGTGATTGGATTGACAACATTCACGGAAAGAAAGAAAATGTCTTCAATTTCACGTTGGTGAACTTCAATCATTTGTTGTACCGAGATGATCGAATTACCAATGAACCTTTCATCTTGGCGTCCCAAGCAGAGCAAGTTTGGTATGTTGCAGACCCGTTACAACCAGACTGGCAAGTCGTGGTGAAGATGTCTCAAAGAGGTTTATTTGATATGAGTTCGACTGATCCACAAATCGAGCCATACATGAGCCAACAATTGGAAGAAAATATAATGCTTCGTGATGAAGAAGTTGGTTGGGTGAGGGAAGCTGCAGAAGGGGAAACAGTTGATGTTCAAATAGGCTGATATTTAATCAACATTAGTAATTCAATTAAGGCCAAGGTTGTAGTTAATCATCAATTTCTTAATTTACTTTGTCTTTGTAATTGTATTAGTTCAATTAATGTCATATTATTTCACTATTGTCTATGTTTCTAATGTCAATTAATTTTATATTGCTTGCAGATTATTATGGGAAGGAAGAGGAAGCCTGATCATCCCCGGCGCATGATGTCTGATGTGCTACATAACAGGACATCAGTAGCACCACCATCAGAGGAGGCATCACATCGGCCAGCATCGGAGGGGCCATTAGTGCCACCACCATCTGAGGGGCCATTAGTACCACCGTATCGACCACCATCAGTGGCACCATTGTAGCTATCATCATCAGCTTATGAGCCATCCGCAGGTATATAAATTTGATTTGATTTGTATGAAAATTATTTACACATACATTTATTTATGCTCATTATATATAACTTGTTTATTCTCATTGTATTTTGCAGACCCCTTGACTTCTTCACAGCCCACCTCAGGTTTATTTGATATGATTTGTATTCACATTATTTAAATTTGCATTTCTTTATTACCATTGCATATTGTTTATTATTATTGTATATCGCAGGTCATGTTAGTTCTTTATCAACCTCGACTAGGCGTGGTAGAGGATGTGCCAAGGGCATTAAAGAGTGGGGTACTGGTAAAAAGCTGGACATACAATTTGATGGAAATTGCTGCCCAATAGGGGATAACGTGGCCAAGTTAACTACTCAACTTGGCATTATTGTGCGGAATGGTAACATTGTTCCTCTTACTTTTCTTGACTGGAACAATGTGCCTGATGATATTGTTGATGCTATCTGGAAGGACGTGAAGGTAAAAGTATATTTTTGTCCACAAATTCGAATTCCAAATTTCTGTTATACTTAGCCTTAAACTTTGAAATTGTGTTTTATAGGACAATTTGAATATATGTCCAGAGGAGTACAAGCCAATCTGCATGAAAAACTGCAACAGCATATGGAAGGATCACAAGAACAAGCTTAAGGCTAAGTATTTCAAGCCTAGAAGTTCTGATCCTAATCTGAAGGATGATGTTCCTATGAACGTTGTGCCAAGCCAGTGGGAACAACTTGTGGACTATTGGCGTACTTCCGATGCTGAGGTATACAATTACGTTATATTTATGATATGTAAACATACAAATCATATTTACATACTTACATTTGTTGAACCTGTTATAGAAAATTGCAAGTAGGAACGCTAAAAATCGACGAGCTCACGGCATAGCTCATACCACAGGGCGTACTACTTCTCTCAGATACGGCATAAGGTTTACATTTTATTGTTTTATTTTTGTATATAAACAAATATTGTATATTTGCAAATTATTTGGATTCTAATTTTCATATTTATAAAAAAAATGTAGATGACCAGTAAGGGGGAGTCTACTGATAAGATGAATGTTTGGCTTATGACACGTAGAGTAGATAACCCAGAGGTTATCCAGACCTTGGTAGTTTCCAAACACCTTTGATTGTATTTATAGTTTATTTTTTGTGTCAAAACCATCTTAATTTGGCATATACTTGTATGTCTTATTCAATACAGGATGAGTTTAATCGTCAACTCTCTATGCTACCTAAGGATGATCGGACTTTGGAGGCTAGGAATGCCATTTTCCATGAGTTGATAGGTCATGACGGACATGGATATTGTCGCACATACGGGAGAATTGTGCCTCGGAGAGCGGTGTATAAAGATGGTGCTGGGCCATCATAGTCAACACCCCAGCCATCGACTATTGATCAGATCACGCAGAAGGTTCGGGATGAGTTGAGGGAGGAGCTGCGAGCAGAGTTCTCTACACATTTACAGTAGATGAGAGCTGAGATGATGGCCCTTGTGTCACAGGGGGCGAGTGTGGATCCCAACAGACAGGTTCCATATAAATTAAATGGTTTGATAGTTCAATTTTCACTCAAGATTATGTATAAAATTCAAATATGATTAACACATTATGCATTGACTAACATAGGTTCCTGATGCATCGAGTGGCCACCGAGCATTTAGGGAATCTGCAGAAGATGAAAATCCAGATACACCACCACCAGAAGATCAGGTATAAAATGTATCTTTACATTCTAAGCTAAAATGTATCTTTCCATTCCTTACATTCTAAGTTAAGAGACTTGTGGGAGAAGACGGGACTAGTTAGAGCCGGATTGAGGACGAAACTTGGCACACACGATCTCCTAGGCACGAGAGACTTGTCGGAGAAGACGGGGCTCGAATCGGGTTCCCGGTTTGGGAGTTAGAGCCGGATTTCACTTTAGACAAACTAGTTCCTTAAGGAACTTGAATTCGAGGAGTTAATGCCCCAAAATCACCAAACCGCGTCGGTTGAGGATGAAACTTGGCACACACGACCTCCTAGGCACGAGAGACTTGTGGGAGAAGACGGGGCTCGAATCGGGTTCCCGGTTTGGGAGTTAGAGCCGGATTTCACTTTAGACAAACTAGTTCCTTAAGGAACTTGAATTCGAGGAGTTAATGCCCCAAAATCACCAAACCGCGTCGGTAGAGGCCGAAACTTGGCACACACGACCTCCTACGCACGAGAGACTTGTGGGAGAAGACGGGGCTCGAATCGGGTTCCCGGTTTGGGAGTTAGAGCCGGATTTCACTTTAGACAAACTAGTTCCCTAAGGAACTTCAATTCGAGGAGTTAATGCCCCAAAATCACCAAACCGCGTCGGTTGAGGACGAAACTTGGCACACACGACCTCCTAGGCACGAGAGACTTGTGGGAGAAGACGGGGCTCGAATCGGGTTCCCGGTTTGGGAGTTAGAGCCGGATTTCACTTTAGACAAACTAGTTCCTTAAGGAACTTGAATTCGAGGAGTTAATGCCCCAAAATACCAAACCACGTCGGTTGAGGACGAAACTTGGCACACACGACCTCCTAGGCACGAGAGACTTGTGGGAGACGACGGGGCTCGAATCGGGTTCCCGGTTTGGGAGTTAGAGCCGGATTTCACTTTAGACAAACTAGTTCCTGAAGGAACTTGAATTCGAGGAGTTAATGCCCCAAAATCACCAAACCGCGTCGGTTGAGGATGAAACTTGGCACACACGACCTCCTAGGCATGAGAGACTTGTGGGAGAAGACGGGGCTCGAATCGGGTTCCCGATTTGGGAGTTAGAGCCGGATTTCACTTTAGACAAACTAGTTCCTTAAGGAACTTGAATTCGAGGAGTTAATGCCCCAAAATCACAAAACCACATCGGTTGAGGACGAAACTTGGCACACACGACCTCCTAGGCACGAGAGACTTGTGGGAGAAGACGGGGCTCGAATCGGGTTCCCGGTTTGGGAGTTAGCGCCGGATTTCACTATAGACAAACTAGTTCCTTAAGGAACTTGAATTCGTGGAGTTAATGCCCCAAAATCACCAAACCGCGTCAGTTGAGGACGAAACTTGGAACACACGACCTCCTAGGCACGAGATACTTGTGGGATAAGACGGGGCTCGAATCGGGTTCCCGGTTTGGGAGTTAGAGCCGGATTGCACTTCAGGCAAACTAGTTCTTTAAGAAACTTGAATTCGAGGTGTTAATGCCCTAAATTCACCAATCGGCATCGGTTCAGCACGAAACTTGGCACACATGACCTCCTAGGCACGAGAGACTTGTGGGAGAAGACGGGGCTCGAATCGGGTTCCCGGTTTGGGAGTTAGAGCTGGATTTCACTTTAGACAAACTAGTTCCTTAAGGAACTTGAATTCGAGGAGTTAATGCCCCAAAATCACCAAACCGCGTCGGTTGAGGACGAAACTTGGCACACACGACCTCCTAGGCACGAGAGACTTGTGGGAGACGACGGGGCTCGAATTTGGTTCCCGGTTTGGGAGTTAGAGCCGGATTTCACTTTAGACAAACTGGTTCCTGAAGGAACTTGAATTCGAGGAGTTAATGCCCCAAAATCACCAAACCGCGTCGGTTGAGGATGAAACTTGGCACACACGACCTCCTAGGCATGAGAGACTTGTGGGAGAAGACGGGGCTCGAATCGGGTTCCCGGTTTGGGAGTTAGAGCCGGATTTCATTTTAGACAAACTAGTTCCTTAAGGAACTTGAATTCGAGGAGTTAATGCCCCAAAATCACCAAACCACATCGGTTGAGGACGAAACCTGGCACACACGACCTCCTAGGCACGAGAGACTTGTGGGAGAAGACGGGGCTCGAATCGGGTTCCCGGTTTGGGAGTTAGAGCCGGATTTCACTATAGACAAACTAGTTCCTTAAGGAACTTGAATTCGAGGAGTTAATGCCCCAAAATCACCAAAACCGCGTCGGTTGAGGACGAAACTTGGAACACACGACCTCCTAGGCACGAGATACTTGTGGGATAAGACGGGGCTCGAATCGGGTTCCCGGTTTGGGAGTTAGAGCCGGATTTCTCTTTAGGCAAACTAGTTCTTTAAGAAACTTGAATTCGAGGTGTTAATGCCCCAAATTCACCAATCGGCATCGGTTCAGCACGAAACCTGGCACACACGACCTCCTAGGCACGAGAGACTTCTGGGAGAAGACGGGGCTCGAATCGGGTTCCCGGTTTGGGAGTTAGAGCCGGATTTCACTTTAGACAAACTAGTTCCTTAAGGAACTTGAATTCGAGGAGTTAATGCCCCAAAATCACCAAACCGCGTAGGTTGAGGACGAAACTTGGAACACACGACCTCCTAGGCACGAGATACTTGTGGGATAAGACGGGGCTCGAATCGGGTTCCCGGTTTGGGAGTTAGAGCCGGATTTCACTTTAGGCAAACTAGTTCTTTAAGAAACTTGAATTCGAGGTGTTAATGCCCCAAATTCACCAATCGGCATCGGTTCAGCACGAAACTTGGCACACACGACCTCCTAGGCACGAGAGACTTGTGGGAGAAGACGGGGCTCGAATCGGGTTCCCGGTTTGGGAGTTAGAGCCGGATTTCACTTTAGACAAACTAGTTCCTTAAGGAACTTGAATTCGAGGAGTTAATGCCCCAAAATCACCAAACCGCGTCGGTTGAGCACGATACTTGGCACACACGACCTCCTAGGCATGAGAGACTTGTGGGAGAAGACGGGGCTCGAATCGGGTTTCCGGTTTGGGAGTTAGAGCCGGATTTCACTATAGACAAACTAGTTCCTTAAGGAAGTTGAATTCGAGGAGTTAGTGCCCCAAAATCACCAAACCGCGTCGGTTGAGGACGAAACTTGGAACACACGACCTCCTAGGCACGAGATACTTGTGGGATAAGACGGGGCTCGAATCGGGTTCCCGGTTTGGGAGTTAGAGCCGGATTTCACTTTAGAGAAACTAGTTCTTTAAGAAACTTGAATTCGAGGTGTTAATGCCCCAAATTCACCAATCGGCATCGGTTCAGTACGAAACTTGGCACACACGACCTCCTAGGCACGAGAGACTTGTGGGAGAAGACGGGGCTCGAATCGGGTTCCCGGTTTGGGAGTTAGAGCCGGATTTCACTTTAGACAAACTAGTTCCTTAAGGAACTTGAATTCGAGGAGTTAATGCCCCAAAATCACCAAACCGCGTCGGTTGAGCACGATACTTGGCACACACGACCTCCTAGGCATGAGAGACTTGTGGGAGAAGACGGGGCTCGAATCGGGTTCCCGGTTTGGGAGTTAGAGCCGGATTTCACTTTAGACAAACTAGTTCCTTAAGAAAACTTAAATTCGAGGTGTTAATGCCCCAAATTCACCAATCGGCATCGGTTGAGCACGAAACTTGGCACACACCACCTCCTAGGCACGAGATACTTGTGGGAGAAAACGGGGCTCGAATCGGGTTCCTGATTTGGGAGTTAGAGCCGGATTTCACTTTAGGCAAACTAGTTCCTTAAGAAACTTGAATTCGAGGAGTTAATGCCCCAAAATCACCAAACCGCGTCGGTTGAGGACGAAACTTGGCACACACGACCTCCTAGGCACGAGAGACTTGTGGGAGAAGACGGGGCTTGAATCGGGTTCTCGGTGTGGGAGTTAGAGCCGGATTTCACTTTAGGCAAACTAGTTCCTTAAGAAACTTAAATTCGAGGTGTTAATGCCCCAAATTCACCAATCGGCGTTAGTTGAGCACGAAACTTGGCACACACGACCTCCTAGGCACCAGAGACTTATGGGAGAAGACGGGGCTCGAATCGGGTTCCCGGTTTGGGAGTTAGAGCCGGATTTCACTTTAGGCAAACTAGTTTCTTAAGAAACTTAAATTCGAGGTTTTAATGCCCAAAATTCAGCAATCGCTGTCGGTTTAGCACGAAACTTGGCACACACGACCTCCTAGGCATGAGAGACTTGAGGGAGAAGACGGGGCTCGAATCGGGTTCCCGGTTTGGGAGTTAGAGCCGGATTTCACTATAGACAAACTAGTTCCTTAAGGAACTTGAATTCGAGGAGTTAATGCCCCAAAATCACCAAACCGCGTCGGTTGAGGACGAAACTTGGAACACACGACCTCCTCGGCACGAGATACTTGTGGGATAAGACGGGGCTCGAATCGGGTTCCCGGTTTGGGAGTTAGAGCCGGATTTCACTTTAGGCAAACTAGTTCTTTAAGAAACTTGAATTCGAGGTGTTAATGCCCCAAATTCACCAATCGGCATCGGTTCAGCACGAAACCTGGCACACACGACCTCCTAGGCACGA
The DNA here is from genome assembly GCA_036172215.1 of Camellia granthamiana. Taxonomy (NCBI): domain Eukaryota; kingdom Viridiplantae; phylum Streptophyta; class Magnoliopsida; order Ericales; family Theaceae; genus Camellia; species Camellia granthamiana. The sequence goes on from CM069903.1 coordinate 102,070,261, forward strand.
GAGACTTCTGGGAGAAGACGGGGCTCGAATCGGGTTCCCGGTTTGGGAGTTAGAGCCGGATTTCACTTTAGACAAACTAGTTCCTTAAGGAACTTGAATTCGAGGAGTTAATGCCCCAAAATCACCAAAACCGCGTAGGTTGAGGACGAAACTTGGAACACACGACCTCCTAGGCACGAGATACTTGTGGGATAAGACGGGGCTCGAATCGGGTTCCCGGTTTGGGAGTTAGAGCCGGATTTCACTTTAGGCAAACTAGTTCTTTAAGAAACTTGAATTCGAGGTGTTAATGCCCCAAATTCACCAATCGGCATCGGTTCAGCACGAAACTTGGCACACACGACCTCCTAGGCACGAGAGACTTGTGGGAGAAGACGGGGCTCGAATCGGGTTCCCGGTTTGGGAGTTAGAGCCGGATTTCACTTTAGACAAACTAGTTCCTTAAGGAACTTGAATTCGAGGAGTTAATGCCCCAAAATCACCAAACCGCGTCGGTTGAGCACGATACTTGGCACACACGACCTGCTAGGCATGAGAGACTTGTGGGAGAAGACGGGGCTCGAATCGGGTTTCCGGTTTGGGAGTTAGAGCCGGATTTCACTATAGACAAACTAGTTCCTTAAGCAACTTGAATTCGAGGAGTTAGTGCTCCAAAATCACCAAACCGCGTCGGTTGAGGACGAAACTTGGAACACACGACCTCCTAGGCACGAGATACTTGTGGGATAAGACGGGGCTCGAATCGGGTTCCCGGTTTGGGAGTTAGAGCCGGATTTCACTTTAGAGAAACTAGTTCTTTAAGAAACTTGAATTCGAGGTGTTAATGCCCCAAATTCACCAATCGGCATCGGTTCAGCACGAAACTTGGCACACACGACCTCCTAGGCACGAGAGACTTGTGGGAGAAGACGGGGATCGAATCGGGTTCCCGGTTTGGGAGTTAGAGCCGGATTTCACTTTAGACAAACTAGTTCCTTAAGGAACTTGAATTCGAGGAGTTAATGCCCCAAAATCACCAAACCGCGTCGGTTGAGCACGATACTTGGCACACACGACCTCCTAGGCATGAGAGACTTGTGGGAGAAGACGGGGCTCGAATCGGGTTCCCGGTTTGGGAGTTAGAGCCGGATTTCACTTTAGACAAACTAGTTCTTTAAGAAACTTGAATTCGAGGTGTTAATGCCCCAAATTCACCAATCGGCATCGGTTCAGCACGAAACCTGGCACACACGACCTCCTAGGCACGAGAGACTTCTGGGAGAAGACGGGGCTCGAATCGGGTTCCCGGTTTGGGAGTTAGAGCCGGATTTCACTTTAGACAAACTAGTTCCTTAAGGAACTTGAATTCGAGGAGTTAATGCCCCAAAATCACCAAAACCGCGTAGGTTGACGAAACTTGGAACACACGACCTCCTAGGCACGAGATACTTGTGGGATAAGACGGGGCTCGAATCGGATTCCCGGTTTGGGAGTTAGAGCCGGATTTCACTTTAGGCAAACTAGTTCTGTAAGAAACTTGAATTCGAGGTGTTAATGCCCCAAATTCACCAATCGGCATCGGTTCAGCACGAAACTTGGCACACACGACCTCCTAGGCACGAGAGACTTGTGGGAGAAGACGGGGCTCGAATCGGGTTCCCGGTTTGGGAGTTAGAGCCGGATTTCACTTTAGACAAACTAGTTCCTTAAGGAACTTGAATTCGAGGAGTTAATGCCCCAAAATCACCAAAACCGCGTAGGTTGACGAAACTTGGAACACACGACCTCCTAGGCACGAGATACTTGTGGGATAAGACGGGGCTCGAATCGGATTCCCGGTTTGGGAGTTAGAGCCGGATTTCACTTTAGGCAAACTAGTTCTTTAAGAAACTTGAATTCGAGGTGTTAATGCCCCAAATTCACCAATCGGCATCGGTTCAGCACGAAACTTGGCACACACGACCTCCTAGGCACGAGAGACTTGTGGGAGAAGACGGGGCTCGAATCGGGTTCCCGGTTTGGGAGTTAGAGCCGGATTTCACTTTAGACAAACTAGTTCCTTAAGGAACTTGAATTCGAGGAGTTAATGCCCCAAAATCACCAAACCGCGTCGGTTGAGCACGATACTTGGCACACACGACCTCCTAGGCATGAGAGACTTGTGGGAGAAGACGGGGCTCGAATCGGGTTTCCGGTTTGGGAGTTAGAGCAGGATTTCACTATAGACAAACTAGTTCCTTAAGGAACTTGAATTCGAGGAGTTAGTGCCCCAAAATCACCAAACCGCGTCGGTTGAGGACGAAACTTGGAACACACGACCTCCTAGGCACGAGATACTTGTGGGATAAGACGGGGCTCGAATCGGGTTCCCGGTTTGGGAGTTAGAGCCGGATTTCACTTTAGAGAAACTAGTTCTTTAAGAAACTTGAATTCGAGGTGTTAATGCCCCAAATTCACCAATCGGCATCGGTTCAGCACGAAACTTGGCACACACGACCTCCTAGGCACGAGAGACTTGTGGGAGAAGACGGGGCTCGAATCGGGTTCCCGGTTTGGGAGTTAGAGCCGGATTTCACTTTAGACAAACTAGTTCCTTAAGGAACTTGAATTCGAGGAGTTAATGCCCCAAAATCACCAAACCGCGTCGGTTGAGCACGATACTTGGCACACACGACCTCCTAGGCATGAGAGACTTGTGGGAGAAGACGGGGCTCGAATCGGGTTCCCGGTTTGGGAGTTAGAGCCGGATTTCACTTTAGACAAACTAGTTCCTTAAGAAAACTTAAATTCGAGGTGTTAATGCCCCAAATTCACCAATCGGCATCGGTTGAGCACGAAACTTGGCACACACCACCTCCTAGGCACGAGATACTTGTGGGAGAAAACGGGGCTCGAATCGGGTTCCTGATTTGGGAGTTAGAGCCGGATTTCACTTTAGGCAAACTAGTTCCTTAAGAAACTTGAATTCGAGGAGTTAATGCCCCAAAATCACCAAACCGCGTCGGTTGAGGACGAAACTTGGCACACACGACCTCCTAGGCACGAGAGACTTGTGGGAGAAGACGGGGCTTGAATCGGGTTCTCGGTGTGGGAGTTAGAGCCGGATTTCACTTTAGGCAAACTAGTTCCTTAAGAAACTTAAATTCGAGGTGTTAATGCCCCAAATTCACCAATCGGCGTTAGTTGAGCACGAAACTTGGCACACACGACCTCCTAGGCACCAGAGACTTATGGGAGAAGACGGGGCTCGAATCGGGTTCCCGGTTTGGGAGTTAGAGCCGGATTTCACTTTAGGCAAACTAGTTCCTTAAGAAACTTAAATTCGAGGTTTTAATGCCCAAAATTCACCAATCGCTGTTGGTTTAGCACGAAACTTGGCACACACGACCTCCTAGGCATGAGAGACTTGTGGGAGAAGACGGGGCTCGAATCGGGTTCCCGGTTTGGGAGTTAGAGCCGGATTTCATTTTAGACAAACTAGTTCCTTAAGGAACTTGAATTCGAGGAGTTAATGCCCCAAAATCACCAAACCACATCGGTTGAGGACGAAACTTGGCACACACGACCTCCTAGGCACGAGAGACTTGTGGGAGACGACGGGGCTCGAATCGGGTTCCCGGTTTGGGAGTTAGAGCCGGATTTCACTTTAGACAAACTAGTTCCTGAAGGAACTTGAATTCGAGGAGTTAATGCCCCAAAATCACCAAACCGCGTCGGTTGAGGATGAAACTTGGCACACACGACCTCCTAGGCATGAGAGACTTGTGGGAGAAGACGGGGCTCGAATCGGGTTCCCGGTTTGGGAGTTAGAGCCGGATTTCATTTTAGACAAACTAGTTCCTTAAGGAACTTGAATTCGAGGAGTTAATGCCCCAAAATCACAAAACCACATCGGTTGAGGACGAAACTTGGCACACATGACCTCCTAGGCACGAGAGACTTGTGGGAGAAGACGGGGCTTGAATCGGGTTCCCGGTTTGGGAGTTAGCGCCGGATTTCACTATAGACAAAGTAGTTCCTTAAGGAACTTGAATTCGAGGAGTTAATGCCCCAAAATCACCAAACCGCGTCGGTTGAGGACGAAACTTGGAACACACGACCTCCTAGGCACGAGATACTTGTGGGATAAGACGGGGCTCGAATCGGGTTCCCGGTTTGGGAGTTAGAGCCGGATTTCACTTTAGGCAAACTAGTTCTTTAAGAAACTTGAATTCGAGGTGTTAATTCCCCAAATTCACCAATCGGCATCGGTTCAGCACGAAACTTGGCACACACGACCTCCTAGGCACGAGAGACTTGTGGGAGAAGACGGGGCTCGAATCGGGTTCCCGGTTTGGGAGTTAGAGCCGGATTTCACTTTAGACAAACTAGTTCCTTAAGGAACTTGAATTCGAGGAGTTAATGCCCCAAAATCACCAAACCGCGTCGGTTGAGCACGATACTTGGCACACACGACCTCCTAGGCATGAGAGACTCGTGGGAGAAGACGGGGCTCGAATCGGGTTCCCGGTTTGGGAGTTAGAGCCGGCTTTCACTTTAGACAAACTAGTTCCTTAAGAAAACTTAAATTCGAGGTGTTAATGCCCCAAATTCACCAATCGGCATCGGTTGAGCACGAAACTTGGAACACACAACCTCCTAGGCACGAGATACTTGTGGGAGAAGACGGGGCTCGAATCGGGTTCTCGGTGTGGGAGTTAGAGCCGGATTTCACTTTAGGCAAACTAGTTCCTTAAGAAACTTAAATTCGAGGTGTTAATGCCCCAAATTCACCAATCGGCGTTAGTTGAGCACGAAACTTGGCACACACGACCTCCTAGGCACGAGGGACTTATGGGAGAAGACGGGGCTCGAATCGGGTTGCCGGTTTGGGAGTTAGAGCCGGATTTCACTTTAGGCAAACTAGTTCCTTAAGAAACTTAAATTCGAGGTTTTAATGCCCAAAATTCACCAATCGCTGTCGGTTTAGCACGAAACTTGGCACACACGACCTCCTAGACATGAGAGACTTGTGGGAGAAGACGGGGCTCGAATCGGGTTCCCGGTTTGAGAGTTAGAGCCGGATTTCACTATAGACAAACTAGTTCCTTAAGGACTTGAATTCGAGGAGTTAATGCCCCAAAATCACCAAACCGCGTCGGTTGAGGACGAAACTTGGAACACACGACCTCCTAGGCACGAGATACTTGTGGGATAAGACGGGGCTCGAATCGCGTTCCCGGTTTGGGAGTTAGAGCCGGATTTCACTTTAGGCAAACTAGTTCTTTATGAAACTTGAATTCGAGGTGTTAATGCCCCAAATTCACAAATCGGCATCGGTTCAGCACGAAACTTGGCACACACGACCTCCTAGGCACGAGAGACTTGTGGGAGAAGACGAGGCTCGAATCGGGTTCCCGGTTTGGGAGTTAGAGCCGGATTTCACTTTAGACAAACTAGTTCCTTAAGGAACTTGAATTCGAGGAGTTAATGCCCCAAAATCACCAAACCGCGTCGGTTGAGGACGAAACTTGGCACACACGACCTCCTAGGCACGAGAGACTTGTGGGAGACGACGGGGCTCGAATCGGGTTCCCAGTTTGGGAGTTAGAGCCGGATTTCACTTTAGACAAACTAGTTCCTGAAGGAACTTGAATTCGAGGAGTTAATGCCCCAAAATCACCAAACCGCGTCGGTTGAGGATGAAACTTGGCACACACGACCTCCTAGGCATGAGAGACTTGTGGGAGAAGACGGGGCTCGAATCGGGTTCCCGGTTTGGGAGTTAGAGCCGGATTTCATTTTAGACAAACTAGTTCCTTAAGGAACTTGAATTCGAGGAGTTAATGCCCCAAAATCACAAAACCACATCGGTTGAGGACGAAACTTGGCACCCACGACCTCCTAGGCACGAGAGACTTGTGGGAGAAGACGGGGCTCGAATCGGGTTCCCGGTTTGGGAGTTAGCGCCGGATTTCACTATAGACAAACTAGTTCCGTAAGGAACTTGAATTCGAGGAGTTAATGCCCCAAAATCACCAAACCGCTTCGGTTGAGGACGAAACTTGGAACACACGACCTCCTAGGCACGAGATACTTGTGGGATAAGACGGGGCTCGAATCGGGTTCCCGGTTTGGGAGTTAGAGCCGGATTTCACTTTAGGCAAACTAGTTCTTTAAGAAACTTGAATTCGAGGTGTTAATTCCCCAAATTCACCAATCGGCATCGGTTCAGCACGAAACTTGGCACACACGACCTCCTAGGCACGAGAGACTTGTGGGAGAAGACGGGGCTCGAATCGGGTTCCCGGTTTGGGAGTTAGAGCCGGATTTCACTTTAGACAAACTAGTTCCTTAAGGAACTTGAATTCGAGGAGTTAATGCCCCAAAATCACCAAACCGCGTCGGTTGAGCACGATACTTGGCACACACGACCTCCTAGGCATGAGAGACTCGTGGGAGAAGACGGGGCTCGAATCGGGTTCCCGGTTTGGGAGTTAGAGCCGGCTTTCACTTTAGACAAACTAGTTCCTTAAGAAAACTTAAATTCGAGGTGTTAATGCCCCAAATTCACCAATCGGCATCGGTTGAGCACGAAACTTGGAACACACAACCTCCTAGGCACGAGATACTTGTGGGAGAAGACGGGGCTCGAATCGGGTTCTCGGTGTGGGAGTTAGAGCCGGATTTCACTTTAGGCAAACTAGTTCCTTAAGAAACTTAAATTCGAGGTGTTAATGCCCCAAATTCACCAATCGGCGTTAGTTGAGCACGAAACTTGGCACACACGACCTCCTAGGCACGAGGGACTTATGGGAGAAGACGGGGCTCGAATCGGGTTGCCGGTTTGGGAGTTAGAGCCGGATTTCACTTTAGGCAAACTAGTTCCTTAAGAAACTTAAATTCGAGGTTTTAATGCCCAAAATTCACCAATCGCTGTCGGTTTAGCACGAAACTTGGCACACACGACCTCCTAGACATGAGAGACTTGTGGGAGAAGACGGGGCTCGAATCGGGTTCCCGGTTTGAGAGTTAGAGCCGGATTTCACTATAGACAAACTAGTTCCTTAAGGACTTGAATTCGAGGAGTTAATGCCCCAAAATCACCAAACCGCGTCGGTTGAGGACGAAACTTGGAACACACGACCTCCTAGGCACGAGATACTTGTGGGATAAGACGGGGCTCGAATCGCGTTCCCGGTTTGGGAGTTAGAGCCGGATTTCACTTTAGGCAAACTAGTTCTTTATGAAACTTGAATTCGAGGTGTTAATGCCCCAAATTCACAAATCGGCATCGGTTCAGCACGAAACTTGGCACACACGACCTCCTAGGCACGAGAGACTTGTGGGAGAAGACGAGGCTCGAATCGGGTTCCCGGTTTGGGAGTTAGAGCCGGATTTCACTTTAGACAAACTAGTTCCTTAAGGAACTTGAATTCGAGGAGTTAATGCCCCAAAATCACCAAACCGCGTCGGTTGAGGACGAAACTTGGCACACACGACCTCCTAGGCACGAGAGACTTGTGGGAGACGACGGGGCTCGAATCGGGTTCCCAGTTTGGGAGTTAGAGCCGGATTTCACTTTAGACAAACTAGTTCCTGAAGGAACTTGAATTCGAGGAGTTAATGCCCCAAAATCACCAAACCGCGTCGGTTGAGGATGAAACTTGGCACACACGACCTCCTAGGCATGAGAGACTTGTGGGAGAAGACGGGGCTCGAATCGGGTTCCCGGTTTGGGAGTTAGAGCCGGATTTCATTTTAGACAAACTAGTTCCTTAAGGAACTTGAATTCGAGGAGTTAATGCCCCAAAATCACAAAACCACATCGGTTGAGGACGAAACTTGGCACCCACGACCTCCTAGGCACGAGAGACTTGTGGGAGAAGACGGGGCTCGAATCGGGTTCCCGGTTTGGGAGTTAGCGCCGGATTTCACTATAGACAAACTAGTTCCGTAAGGAACTTGAATTCGAGGAGTTAATGCCCCAAAATCACCAAACCGCTTCGGTTGAGGACGAAACTTGGAACACACGACCTCCTAGGCACGAGATACTTGTGGGATAAGACGGGGCTCGAATCGGGTTCCCGGTTTGGGAGTTAGAGCCGGATTTCACTTTAGGCAGACTAGTTCTTTAAGAAACTTGAATTCGAGGTGTTAATGCCCCAAATTCACCAATCGGCATCAGTTCAGCACGAAACTTGGCACACACGACCTCCTAGGCACGAGAGACTTGTGGGAGAAGACGGGGCTCGAATCGGGTTCCCGGTTTGGGAGTTAGAGCCAGATTTCACTTTAGACAAACTAGTTCCTTAAGGAACTTGAATTCGAGGAGTTAATGCCCCAAAATCACCAAACCGCGTCGGTTGAGCACGATACTTGGCACACACGACCTCCTAGGCATGAGAGACTCGTGGGAGAAGACGGGGCTCGAATCGGGTTCCCGGTTTGGGAGTTAGAGCCGGCTTTCACTTTAGACAAACTAGTTCCTTAAGAAAACTTAAATTCGAGGTGTTAATGCCCCAAATTCACCAATCGGAATCGGTTGAGCACGAAACTTGGAACACACAACCTCCTAGGCACGAGATACTTGTGGGAGAAGACGGGGCTCGAATCGGGTTCTCGGTGTGGGAGTTAGAGCCGGATTTCACTTTAGGCAAACTAGTTCCTTAAGAAACTTAAATTCGAGGTGTTAATGCCCCAAATTCACCAATCGGCGTTAGTTGAGCACGAAACTTGGCACACACGACCTCCTAGGCACGAGAGACTTATGGGAGAAGACGGGGCGCGAATCGGGTTGCCGGTTTGGGAGTTAGAGCCGGATTTCACTTTAGGCAAACTAGTTCCTTAAGAAACTTAAATTCGAGGTTTTAATGCCCAAAATTCACCAATTGCTGTTGGTTTAGCACGAAACTTGGCACACACGACCTCCTAGGCATGAGAGACTTGTGGGAGAAGTCGGGGCTCGAATCGGGTTCCCGGTTTGGGAGTTAGAGCCGGATTTCACTATAGACAAACTAGTTCCTTAAGGACTTGAATTCGAGGAGTTAATGCCCCAAAATCACCAAATCGCGTCGGTTGAGGACGAAACTTGGAACACACGACCTCCTAGGCACGAGATACTTGTGGGATAAGACGGGGCTCGAATCGGGTTCCCGGTTTGGGAGTTAGAGCCGGATTTCACTTTAGGCAAACTAGTTCTTTACGAAACTTGAATTCGAGGTGTTAATGCCCCAAATTCACCAATCGGCAGCGGTTCAGCACGAAACTTGGCACACACGACCTCCTAGGCATGAGAGACTTGTGGGAGAAGCTGGGGCTCGAATCGGGTTCCCGGTTTGGGAGTTAGAGCCGGATTTCACTTTGGACAAACTAGTTCCTTAAGGAACTTGAATTCGAGGAGTTAATGCCCCAAAATCACCAAACCACGTCGGTTGAGGACGAAACTTGGCACACACGACCTCCTAGGCACGAGAGACTTGTGGGAGACGACGGGGCTCGAATCGGGTTCCCGGTTTGGGAGTTAGAGCCGGATTTCACTTTAGACAAACTAGTTCCTGAAGGAACTTGAATTCGAGGAGTTAATGCCCCAAAATCACCAAACCGCGTCGGTTGAGGATGAAACTTGGCACACACGACCTCCTAGGCATGAGAGACTTGTGGGAGAAGACGGGGCTCGAATCGGGTTCCCGGTTTGGGAGTTAGAGCCGGATTTCATTTTAGACAAACTAGTTCCTTAAGGAACTTGAATTCGAGGAGTTAATGCCCCAAAATCACCAAACCACATCGGTTGAGGACGAAACTTGGCACACACGACCTCCTAGGCACGAGAGACTTGTGGGAGAAGACGGGGCTCGAATCGGGTTCCCGGTTTGGGAGTTAGAGCCGGATTTCACTATAGACAAACTAGTTCCTTAAGGAACTTGAATTCGAGGAGTTAATGCCCCAAAATCACCAAACCGCGTCGGTTGAGGACGAAACTTGGAACACACGACCTCCTAGGCACGAGATACTTGTGGGATAAGACGGGGCTCGAATCGGGTTCCCGGTTTGGGAGTTAGAGCCGGATTTCACTTTAGGCAAACTAGTTCTTTAAGAAACTTGAATTCGAGGTGTTAATGCCCCAAATTCACCAATCGGCATCGGTTCAGCACGAAACTTGGCACACACGACCTCCTAGGCACGAGAGACTTGTGGGAGAAGACGGGGCTCGAATCGGGTTCTCGGTTTGGGAGTTAGAGCCGGATTTCACTTTAGACAAACTAGTTCCTTAAGGAACTTGAATTCGAGGAGTTAATGCCCCAAAATCACCAAACCGCGTCGGTTGAGCACGATACTTGGCACACACGACCTCCTAGGCATGAGACACTCGTGGGAGAAGACGGGGCTCGAATCGGGTTCCCGGTTTGAGAGTTAGAGCCGGATTTCATTTTAGACAAACTAGTTCCTTAAGGAACTTGAATTCGAGGAGTTAATGCCCCAAAATCACCAAACCACATCGGTTGAGGACGAAACTTGGCACACACGACCTCCTAGGCACGAGAGACTTGTGGGAGAAGACGGGGCTCGAATCGGGTTCCCGGTTTGGGAGTTAGAGCCGGATTTCACTATAGACAAACTAGTTCCTTAAGGAACTTGAATTCGAGGAGTTAATGCCCCAAAATACCAAACCGCGTCGGTTGAGGACGAAACTTGGAACACACGACCTCCTAGGCACGAGATACTTGTGGGATAAGACGGGGCTCGAATCGGGTTCCCGGTTTGGGAGTTAGAGCCGGATTTCACTTTAGGCAAACTAGTTCTTTAAGAAACTTGAATTCGAGGTGTTAATGCCCCAAATTCACCAATCGGCATCGGTTCAGCACGAAACTTGGCACACACGACCTCCTAGGCACGAGAGACTTGTGGGAGAAGACGGGGCTCGAATCGGGTTCTCGGTTTGGGAGTTAGAGCCGGATTTCACTTTAGACAAACTAGTTCCTTAAGGAACTTGAATTCGAGGAGTTAATGCCCCAAAATCACCAAACCGCGTCGGTGGAGCACGATACTTGGCACACACGACCTCCTAGGCATGAGACACTCGTGGGAGAAGACGGGGCTCGAATCGGGTTCCCGGTTTGCGAGTTAGAGCCGGCTTTCACTTTAGACAAACTAGTTCCTTAAGAAAACTTAAATTCGAGGTGTTAATGCCCCAAATTCACCAATCGGCATCGGTTGAGCACGAAACTTGGCACACACAACCTCCTAGGCACGAGATACTTGTGGGAGAAAACGGGGCTCGAATCGGGTTCCCGATTTGGGAGTTAGAGCCGGATTTCACTTTAGGCAAACTAGTTCCTTAAGAAACTTGAATTCGAGGAGTTAATGCCCCAAAATCACCAAACCGCGTCGGTTGAGGACGAAACTTGGCACACACGACCTCCTAGGCACGGGAGACTTGTGGGAGAAGACGGGGCTCAAATCGGGTTCTCGGTGTGGGAGTTAGAGCCGGATTTCACTTTAGGCAAACTAGTTCCTTAAGAAACTTAAATTCGAGGTGTTAATGCCCCAAATTCACCAATCGGCGTTAGTTGAGCACGAAACTTGGCACACACGACCTCCTAGGCACGAGAGACTTATGGGAGAAGACGGGGCTCGAATCGGGTTCCCGGTTTGGGAGTTAGAGCTGGATTTCACTTTAGGCAAACTAGTTCCTTAAGAAACTTAAATTCGAGGTTTTAATGCCCAAAATTCACCAATCGCCGTCGGTTTAGCACGAAACTTGGCACACACGACCTCCTAGGCATAAGAGACTTGTGGGAGAAGACGGGGCTTGAATCGGGTTCCCGATTTGGGTGTTAGAGCCGGATTTCACTTTAGGCAAACTAGTTCCTTAAGAAACTTGAATTCGAGGAGTTAATGCCCCAAAATCACCAAACCGCGTCGGTTGAGGACGAAACTTGGCAAACATGACCTCCTAGGCACGAGAGACTTGTGGGAGAAGACGGGGCTCGAATCGGGTTCCCGGTTTGGGAGTTAGAGCCGGATTTCACTTTAGACAAACTAGTTCCTTAAGGAACTTAAATTCGAGGAGTTAATGTCCCAAATTCACCAAACCGCGTCGGTTGAGCACGAAACTTGGCACACACGACCTCCTAGGCACGAGAGACTTGTGGGAGAAGACGAGGCTCGAATCGGGTTCCCGGTTTGGGAGTTAGAGCCGGATTTCACTTTAGGCAAACTAGTTCTTTAAGAAACTTAAATTCGAGGTGTTAATGCCCCAAATTCACCAATCGGCGTCGGTTTAGCACGAAACTTGGCACACACGACCTCCTAGGCACGAGAGACTTGTGGGAGAAGACGGGGCTCGAATCGGGTTCCCGGTTTGGGAGTTAGAGTCGGGTTTCGGTCAGTCAGAATTATTTACTAAACTATCTTTCTAATTATATAGTAGTCAATTTTTTTTGATATTTTTCTGTAATTAAAATATTAACACCATTATATGGTTTTTAATTATTTTTATCTTGTTTTTTTTAGATATTTCCTGAGTAGCAGTTTGCTTCTTGTGGAATGCGGGCGTATAAAGATTGTGACAAACTTTTGTTTTTGTAACCCACGAACGAATCAAGACGAAAACTTTTGGTTTTGATTTATGTTATTTAAATTTGTGAACAACATTGTGTATGTATTATGCGACGTTATGTAGTGGCATAATTTTTATTGTTGTGAATTTTTATTTATGTATTGTTATGAATGAAACAACAATATGAATTTTCATTATTTGTCAACTTTTGTTTATGTATGTATTTATATTATTATGTAATTTTTTAATTTTTTTATAGTTATTTTTTATTTAATATAGGTTATTTTAATTTTTTTAATAATTTTCCAACGGGTTTTTTTTTTTTTTTTGTGACGGCATGACAAGCCGTCGCAAAAAACTGTACGAGGCTTTTGCGACAGCACCCATACCGTCGCAAAAGCTATGTAAATGTATTTGAAAAACAAACCTTTAGCGACGGTTCAGGTTGCCGTCGCCAATAGTTATAAGCTACAACCCTTTTAGCGACGGCAATGTTGCCGTCTCAAAAAACCCACTTTAGCGACGGGAATTTGCTACCGTCGCAAAAACTGATATTTTTATCCATTATTGGCAACAGGAAAAGTGCCGTCGCAAAAAAGGCACCCTCCCGTCCCAAAAAACAATGGCGACGATAGTTACCGTCGCTAAAGCCCTTTTGCAACCCCCTCTGTCGCGACCCCCGCTTGCCGTGGCAAAAAACCAAATTACCGTCGCAAAAACTATTAGCGACGGCGTCCGGGGCATTTGCGACGGCCGGTTGCCGTTGCAAAAAACACTTTTTTTTGTAGTGTTTGGAGAAATAAGCATGATTGAGTTGATGTGGTACGATATTGGGTTCTTAATTTTACTAGTTGAGTAATGTTACAATAATAATTTTATACTTCAAAATTTTTATGAGATATTTGAATTGTTTGGCGGTTTTTGACAAAAAAAATAATAGAATGTGATTTTAGCTCGCTTGGAGCAAATGGATGAATTGGATTAAAACAAAAATGAGTTATCAAAACTTTTATTTATTTATTATTTTTCCTTGGTTTAATTCAATGGGGTGGATGTTGATAATTGAAAAGTGAACACTCGTGTTATATTTTATAATTATAGTCAAGAGAAGATTTTGGTATAATTGATTTAAGTGTTGGGATATTCACTTATGCTTATTGAGAATTATGATTGAACTTGAAGATCCCAAGATTTCACTTGTATGAGAAAATGGGAATTTGATTCTATTAAATGTTTGGGATGGAGATGAGTTTTGGGAAGATTGTAATTACCTTTCATTGATAAAGTATGTGAGTTAGAAATTGATGAATCCTTGAACCTGCCTTGGTGTTATATGTTATTTCTAATGATGAACCTATTGTTAAAAGTTTTGATTTTAACCGGTAGAAGATTTCCATGTTGGTATTTCAATGAGATTCTTGGAAAGATAAGAAAATGTTTGATTTTGGAAGTTTGTTGTGTGTAAAAAATATTGTTAAATTGTCTTGAAAAGACTAAGTTGGAAGTTATTGATTTACATGTGGTAAATATATGAACATTGACAGTATTATATTATCTCTTGGGATTGTATCATGGTATTACATTGGTAGAGAAATGAAAATTGATCACAATGGAGCATTGTGTAGTGGAATTGAAATTGGAACTATTCTAATGCATTGTTACATATTGCATTACCATTTCATTTCATTGTTATCATGGATTTCGAATTGTAATCGAAAACTATTGTTTTGAGAAAGGAATTGTTTTTTGTGAAACAAGATCATTTGGATTTATTTTGGGTAAATACGTTGGTAAGTCCGGATAGGGGGTGTAGTTTGATGTTGGTTAAATTGGCCCGAGTGTCTAGGGTGAAAGATCGAAAACACGCGCGGAAAAGGTACCACTGTCCTTCCGGTGAGAGACCGGTAAAGTGGGGATTTGGTAGCGCTCGATATGCTTACCTGAGTCGTATTTACCACCTTAAAATTTTATTGAAATGATTGGATTAATGTGTTTTCAAATTGGCATTGTACATGAGATTTTCAAAAGATGAGAAAAATATTTTGAGCATGACATGGCATATGCATTCATCTCATAAGACCGTATAAAAATGTATTTGATGCTTTGTTAGATGTCATTTTGAATTGTTTAATTATTTGATTCAATTGGCAATAGGATAATTGAACGAATTGGAAAAGGATGTCCTATTACGATTGAAACATGTTTATTTATTTAAGTTAACTAGTTGTGGTTAATTAAATAAATTGGATTTAGGAGATTATGTAATAAAATGTTATGATTTGACATGATATGATTTCACATATATGTACGAGTCTTTTTGTACCCACATATCTTCTAATGTTATAATATGAGATTGTTTGGTAAGCAAGTGGTTGCTCACCCCTTACCTGTACATGTGTACAGGGAATGCTTTTTGGATTTGAAGATCAAACAATGGGTTTTACTATTTCATAAGTGTAATGTAGTGATGGATTGCACTACTTCATTTGTTTTTTTGGCTGAGTGCTATTTTTTTATAAAAAATAGTGTCATCTCTTTTATTGTAAGCCTTAAGTGTAACGCCCTCAAAATAAACCCATAAATCATACAATATTGACATGCTTAGACATAAGAAAATAAAGCATAATTACATTCCATCAGAGTATTCATTACAAAATGTAGTACATGTTGACAACAAAAGTAAATGCCCTATGGGCTTACAACTTTCCAAGTCAACACTTGGTTACAAAAAAGAGTACTAACTCGAAACACAAAATAAGCCCTCGGCTTGATATACATGTAATACAAAAATGTAATCACAAAAGAGTCCCAGCCACTAAGCCTCTCAAGCTACGTCCTTGGAGGTGGCATGCTACCTGTACTTGAAAATGATGTCCCATATAGGGTGAGCCAACGCCCAGTAGAGATATGCTAAACATAATATAAGCAATAACTAAAACATTGGCCATTGATAAATGTTTAACTCATATGAGTCAATTCATAAACCATTTCAATTACATGAAAAAAGTGACCATGTTTCCTTTCTTATCCAATTCTCAATTCATAACTATGGCTCAGAACCTGGCCTAACAATTTGTTTGAGATTATGTCTCATATTAGCAGTATTTCTATTTCAGATGAGATAATGACTCATATTAAACATTTCACACTTCATAACAAATACACATTTTGGTGCTGTATCAATAACACATGACAACACTTACATACTTCTCAATGATACACATTTTAGTGTTGTATCAATGTCAAACAAAAACACTTCCATACTTCACAAATAATACACATTTTAGTGCGGTATCAATGGAGTTCATCCCCTATCTCCTCCCAAACAATATCCGGTTTAGAGGTCCATCCCCTATCTTCCCCTAAACCGTGGAGTACATCCCCTATCTCCTCCCACACAACACAATGTATATAAACACATATCATATACATAATCAAATTAATACATAAAATTCATGTATTATATCAACCGCCATATTCGATGGCATACTCATTTGATTAGTTTTAGTTTGCCTAATCATCATGCATTGTCTACAACAATCAAGACTGTCCTCCACCGATAGCCCAAAACAATTATTTCTAAACAAATAATAAATGCATCAACAGATAATTTATCAACATTTTCAAAAGCGAGCGATTAATAAATCCAACTTCACTATTTCATCTCATATTGAGCCAATTTCATTATTTTCAACTCAATTTCACATTTTCATCATAAGTGTCATTAATTACACTAATGACCCAAATATACCCAAACATGCCATTTTTCCCCTTTAGCTCAATATTGACCCCAATGGTCCAAATATTATCAGCAACATCTATATACTCATTTTGAAACCCAAATACACATTTATGGTTCAAAGAAACAAAACCCCTTTTTCCAAAAATTACACATTTAAAACCCTAACTTCCAGAATCCAAAACCATTTATACAAAAGCTCAATATTCATGTCAAAGCTCATAAAGATGAGTAGGAATCCCTACCTCAATAGATGAAACCAAGGAAGAAGATGAAGAAAAACGAAATTGCTCCAAACTACAAGAGCTTCGGATCAAAATGTAGCCCTCAACGATCCCTACACTTTTTACAAAGGCCGAAGGGTAAAGGATCACTCCTACTAGATCAATCCCTAGAGAGAAGGTGAGTTTTAAGAGAGGGGAGCTCTCCAATGGAGTTCTGAAAAAGTAAGAGAGAGAAGGGAAATCAAAAAGTGATCCAAAAAGGTAAAGTCTCGAAGTGATATACAAACAAGTCTGCTCAAGCGGAAAATAGGACACTCGAGCATCAAGCACAAAAACTGGACCCACTTGAGCGCAAGAATACCCGCTCGAGCGCCAAGACACAACTGCAAAACACACCCGCTCGAGCGCAAAGGAAAAGCCGCTCGAGCGTAGATTTCCCCCTTCCAGTACTTTTACAGACAATAAACTACCTGCTCGAGTGCCAAGATACCTGCTCGAGCGCGATCCGCTCAAGCGTAAGAAAATCCGCTCGAGCGTGAAAAACACACCTGCAGAAGTTTTGCAGAGGCATGAAATGCTGAGAGTGTGTAAATCCCGCTCGAGCGCAATAAGACCCGCTCGAGCGGACAACCAAAAATCAGACTCCGCTCGAGCGCAAAGGGACCCGCTCGAGCGTACCACCAAAATTCTGGGCAACAAGGAATGGGACTAAAGCTCAACCAACCTGTTCGAAACACGCCCAATACATCCTAAAACTCAAACACATGGAATTAAAGGATAACAACAAGATATACAACCACCAACTCCACGGAACTTAAGTTCGAAAAACTACAATCAAAGGAAGGGAAACTGGGATCGCTATATTAAGGCATTTCTTTTATTCGTATGTAAATGTTTTTATTTTATCACGAGAGAGAACATGTATATTTAATTATTTATCATTTCATCAAAGGATGAATTTTCACACCCCACTTTTCATTCTAACAGCCACCATTACCAAATCCCTTATTATAATACAATTTCAGAGATCATGTGCGGGAACCTAATACAATAATGAATACTTTTATTAAAGGTTCTCTCATTCGAATATGAAATGAATGCGACATGAGATAAAAATAAATAAATTGCCCGTAGGCTTACATCTTTTAAATTAAAAGAAATGGTTTAACCCTTTTACATCAATGGCATTCTGCCTACAAAGAAAAGGCCTCGTGGCCAACACATAAGGAAGATCCTCAATCTTGAAATCCTTCTCGACGTTCACCTAAAAAAGGATTAGCAACGTGGGATGAACATAGAGTCCAGTAGGGATCTCAATATGATCCTAAACAATAACAACATATAGTTAGCTATGATCATGAATGCTTTAAATCATATCATACACATATAGTGACGGTTTATACAAAAATATACTTATATAGGAACTTTTCTCAAAATCATTCATTTCGTTCAACAACATAAGCATTTTACTTTTCTTTCTTCATGTTACCTTTTTTCAAAATTTATATGACAATAACAAGTTCCTGAAAACAATCTCACAGAGCCCATCACGTTTTTTCACACTTTCCGAACGTACACCTGATTTTGCCTTTTTGAAACATGTTCACAAGTATTCGATGTCCTTCACATTATTCACAATCTCAATACAGTACTTACGTCCATTTCCAACACATTCATGTCTTTACATATATACATTCAGTACAAAGGGAAAACAACAAGAAACCAACAACTATCTACTCAACAAATGAGGCAACTCGGCCTTCCAGAACCATAACCATCATAACCCATAATATACACAGATATACTGAAACATTAATGATAAACAAGTTCCGCTCTACTTGCCTTAAGCACAGTAAGCCAAGGATACATCTTTTCCATAACAAAATGCCAAGCCAAGGATACACCTTTCCATAATGAAATGCCAATTTACCAGACACCGGCTGGAAGGTAATGGTACCTCTGCCAAGTTCTCCAGGTGCTAGTTGGAAAGTACTGGTACCTGTCATTCTAAGCGTGGCCAATTCTCTAGGTGCTAGCTGGAAGGTAATGGTACCTCTCATTCGAACTGCAATCACATTCCCAACCATCTCAACATACTAGAATGCATAACAACGTAAGTGTAATACATACACAATGTATATAAACACATAATCACATATGGAGTACATCCCCTTTACATTCCCAAATAACCATACATATCCAATGTATATAATTATAGTCATATTCAATGACAAGCACAAGTAATTAATTTCAATTCACCTAGTCCACATGCAATTTCTACAACAGTTATAGCTATCATCCACCGATAGCCCAAAACATATATACAATCTCCAAAATAGATAAACTATCCATATTTTAATAGGTGAAAGATTTCAAATATCCAACCCTACCATTTACATTCATATCTATCCATTTCTGCATCTAATACGAAAGGAAAACAAAAATCCAATTCTCGCAAGACTTTCAGTCCAATAATAATGATAATATGTGAAGGTTCCAAGATCCGACCTCAAGTTCATTATTCGTTTACAAAGGGTGATGATTTCATTTTCTTTCAAAAAGACCACTTTTGTTTATTTTCCAATCCACACAACTCCAACCATTTTCTACGAATTCATTCTCATCATTTTACAAAACCAAAACCAAATCCATCCTCTTTATTTTACAAACCAATTCCATTGGTATCAAAACCATAACTGAACTCAACTTCACATGATTAGTCTAAAACAATACCAATACCGTGGTTACTTCTCTTTTTATTTCCTTTTAGTATAAACATAATTATACAACCCATATTAGCAAAATACAAAGATTCTTCAACTTCCTCCCTTTTAAATCCATTAACTCAATAACCTTAAATTAGGGCTTTCCTCCCTCTCTTCACAAACATAATAAATCATTTTTCCCAAACAACCTAACAACAAAAAATTTAACAACTCCAATCACAAATATCAAACCCTAGATCCCCTTTCATGGCTTTCAAGAAATCCATAATGAATATGGTTTTTATGCAATAAAATCTACCACATGTCTATCTATACACGAAGTATTGGAAAGGAGCAAAGAAATCCTTACCTCTTGAAGCGAAAAGAAAACAACCCAAAAATCACCGGCGACAAAACCACGAACCACTTGGATCAATAGAAAGCCCATGACAAAATCTACAACCTTTCCCAAAGGACTAAGGTGAAAAGGTGGATCTAAGTGAGTAGATCTGAAGATCTAAGTGCGAAAAGTTAAGTTTTAGAGAGAGAAGAGAGAAATCACAGGTTGAGAGGAAAAGAGAAGAAAAAGTAATGAGAGGAAAGTGGTTTGGGTCTATTTATACTAGTAGCAAATAGCCCCAAGGTCAAATAAAATAATAGGCCCAAAAACCCCCCAAGGGTAGGGCCCATTCGAACTCCAAAATCTGAAAAAAAAAAAAAAATAAAAATAAAAATAAAAATAAAAAAATGCAGGGTTCGACCATTCGGGCGGGGGGGTCGAGCATTTAGGTAGAAAAGACAACCTGACACAAGCAAGGGGGGTCAACCCTTAGACAAGAGGGGGTTGACCCTATTTTCCAGCAACTAACACAAATTC
The DNA here is from genome assembly GCA_036172215.1 of Camellia granthamiana. Lineage (NCBI taxonomy): Eukaryota > Viridiplantae > Streptophyta > Magnoliopsida > Ericales > Theaceae > Camellia > Camellia granthamiana. The sequence continues at coordinate 102,090,326 of CM069903.1, forward strand.
TACAACATAAGAGAGTCGACCATCGCCAGACTAGTGTTTATCCTATTTTCCAGCAACATTTGTAACGCCCTCAAAATAATGCATATAAACCCATATTCTTGACATGCATAGACATAAGAGAATAAAGCATATTTCCATTCATCAGAGTATTAAGTACAAAAGTATTACATGTTGACATCAAAAGTAAATGCCCTACAGGCTTACAACTTTCCAAGTCAACACTTGGTTACAACAAAAGAAGAGTTCTAACTCCTTATACAAAATAAGCCCTTGGCTTGATTTATATGTAATACACACAAAAAAAAAATAAAAATAAATAACAATAACAATAAAAAGATCCTTCAACCTCTAAACCTCCCATGCTACGTCCTTGGAGGTGGCATATCGCCTATACCTGAAAATGATGTCCCATATAGGGTGAGCCAACGCCCAGTAGAGATATGCTAAACATAATATGAGCAATAACTAAAACATTAGCATTTGACAAATGTTTAACTCATATAAACAAACGTATACCTCTCTCCATTTCATTACCCAAGCCAACTCATAGATATGGTTCTTTATTCATCCAGACAGTTCATAATGAGATTACAACTCATATCAACAATACTTTAATTATGATCAATTAACATGAGACTACAACTCACATAATAAACACTTCAACATTTCAAGTTCAAATGAGACTACAACTCGTATTGCCATCATTTCAATACTTCAATTCATCTACGTTATACAAACGCAATAGGATTTCGGGACTTTAACGCTGGACACTCCGACCAACTCAGTTATCACTAGAGTCCATCCCCTATCTCCTCCTAAACCGTGGAGTACATTCCCTATCTCCTCCCAAACAACATATATATACAATGTATTTACACACTTATCATATACAATGATCAAGCAAGGCACATATTCAATGTGTTATTCCATCCGTCACATTCAATGACATACTCAATTGATTAGTTTTAATTCACTTAATCATCATGCAGTGTCTACAACAATCAAGACTATCCTCCACCGATAGCCCAAAACAATTATTTTTAAATAGATAATAAATTATCAAACAGATAAATTATCTACAATTTCAAAGGTGAGTGATTAATTAATCCAACTCCACCATTAAATCTCATAATTATCCAATTTCATTATTTCCAACCCCAATTTCATATTTCCATAACCTTCCCAAATTAATTATACAAATTAATTCATCACAATAAATTAGGGCTTTTCTCTCCCTTTTCTCAACATTGAACCAAAGGTTCAAATATCATCAATAAACATCAATAACCTCATTTTAAGACCCAAAATACACATATATGGGTCAAAAGAACAAAACCCCTCTTTATACATTTTGAAACCCTAGCACCTAAACTTTCCCAAAATTCAACATTAAATCAAAATGTCTAAATGTTTATGTCAAAGATCATAAATATGGGTAGTAATCGCTACCTCAAATGAAGAGACCCAAAGGAGATGATGAACAAACTCGAAGGTGTTCCAAACCCACAACTATTCAGATCAAAATGGATGTCTTGGAGAGCTCTACCACTTTAATGAAGGCACAAGGCTTGGGTCTCACTAAACGAAGATCAAAATGTAGAGAGAGAGAGAGAGAGTTCTAGAGAGAGGAGCTCTCAAATTAGGGTTTTGAAGAGCAAGAGAGAGAGAAAGGGTCGAAAAAGTGATTCGAAAATGGCTTCTCTTGGACTGATATACTACACAGCCCGCTCGAGCGTGGAACGCCCCGCTCGAGCGTCAAACACAGACTCACGCTCGAGCATGAAAATCGCCGCTCGAGCGTCGAATGCACACTTCCAGAAGTTCTGCAAACGAGGTCCCGCTCGAGCGTAAAAGTGGACGCTCGAGCGTCCGATGACCTGCATGAAAAAAAATACTGAAGACTGAATAATCCCGCTCGAGCGTCAAACTCCCCACTCGAGCGAAGGAATAAAAGCGAAGGGCCCGCTCGAGCGTCAAAAGCCCCGCTCGAGCGTAAAGGCTAAAATCTGGGCATCAACTCTATGTTTCTAAACACAACCAACCTGTGTCAAACTTGCCCAACACAACCCAAAACTCAAATACAAAGAGTAAAGGATGGAAACTAGAATATGACAACAACCCACAACCACGGAACAGAGTCCGAAATACAATAAATAAAGAAGGGGAAAACCGGGATCGCTATAACCTCCCCCCCTTAAAGAATTTCATCTCGAAATTAGATAAATAAGTTTCAAAAAAAATGTGATTTTTCAATTCTCAACAACATTACAATTCAATATTCATTATCTTGACCCATTACCGGTCATTCCATCTCTTTTCAAGAGGCAACTCACAATATAACCTTCAGCATGGATTATCAACATGCATACCTTTGAAATTCACCAATTTCAACACCAGTATTCCACATTCAATAACATATTCAATGTCAACAATATATTTGCATTTCTAAAACATAATTAACATGTGCAATGTTAAAGTAAACTTCCATTTCCGAACCATATTCAATGGCTATAACATTTCCACAATCTAAAACATATATAATGTTTCCGGAATTCATTAACAAAACAAAATTCCCAATACATGGTTAAACATTAACAAGCAAGTCCGGGTATTTCTCACGGACCTCTAACTCTCGTTCCCAAGTGACTTCTTCCACTCCGTGATGTTTCCACAAAACTTTCACCAAGATAATCGTCTTGCCTCGCAAGACTTGATCTCGCTTATCCAAGACCCGCACCGGTCTCTCCTCATACGAGACATCCTCATCTACTTCTAAGTCGGTCCAATCCAATACATGTGACAGATCCGGCTCGTACTTTCGAAGCATACTAACATGAAACACACCATGCACCCTAGACAACTGTGGTGGCAAAGCTAAACGGTACGCAACCTCGCCAATCCTCTCAAGGATCTCGAAAGGGCCAATAAACCGAGGGGACAACTTCCTACTCTTCCCAAACCTCATCAAACCCCGCCTAGGTGATATTTTCAGAAAGACGTGATCACCCGCCTCAAATGCTAAAGGCCTCCTCCTACGGTCGACATAGCTCTTTTGGCGACTCTGGGCTGTAACTAACCTCTTACGGATAAGTTCAACTTTTTCTGTCGTTTCCCACACCAACTCCGGGCCCAAGAAAGGTGCATCACCCACCTCAGCCCAACACACCGGAGACCTACACGGTCGGCCATGCAAGGCCTCAAACGGTGCCATGCCAATACTCGATTGGAAACTATTGTTGTAGGCAAACTCCACTAAGGGCAAGTGCCTCTCCCACAAACCACTAAAGTCAAGGACACAGCCTCGAAGCATATCCTCAAGGATCTGAATAGTACGCTCGGACTGCCCGTCAGTCAGTCTGAGGATGATAAGCTGTGCTAAAGGTCAACCTAGTGCCCAAGGCACTCTGCAAACTCTGCCACAACCTAGCAGTAAAACGTGGATCTCTATCAGAGACGATCGACACTGGGACTCCGTGCAACCTCACTATGTCCCGAAATATATAAGTCGGCAAGATGATCTACCGAATCTCTCACGCGCATAGGAATAAAATGCGCCGACTTAGTCAACCGGTCTACAACCACCCAAATAGCATCACTACCCCGCTGAGTCCTCGGAAGACCTACAACGAAGTCCATGGTGACATGCTACTACTTCCACTCGGCAATAGGCAAGGGTTGCAACAAACCCACTGGCCTCTGATGTTCGGTCTTCACTTGCTGACAAGTAAGGCAGTTAGACATGAAAACTGCCACATCCTTCTTCATACCCTGCCACCAAAACTGGCGACCCAAATCACGATACATCTTAGTGCCTCTCAGATGCACCGCAAGGCGTGAATGGTGAAATTCTCGGAGTACCTCATCTCGGCAGGACTCCGGCACAAACAGACGGTCCTGGTACCTCACACTCAGGTCGGAGTACACAGTCAAACCCTTCTCAACTTTCCCACTGGAGATCTTCTCCCGGAGGGATTCTACCTCAAGGTCACTCCTCTGTCCCTCTAACACTCGATTCACAAGTGTAGGCTGCGCAACTACTGAAAACAAGGCTGTAGATTCAACAGATTCACCCCGAAATAAATCAAACTCGCCATGTGCACCCAACATTTCCCACTCCCGGATGGCTATACAAGCTACATCACTAATGGATTTTCTACTAAGGGCATCAGCCACAACATTGGCCTTCCCCAGATGGTAATGCAACTCGAAGTCGTAATCCTCAATAAACTCCATCCACCTCATCTGCCTCAAGTTCAAGTCTTTCTGTGTAAACAAATACTTTAGACTCTTATGATCCGAGAACACCTCGAACCTCTCACCATACAGGTAGTGCCTCCAAATCTTCAAGGCAAAAATCACAGATGCTAACTCTAGGTCGTGTGTAGGATAATTCTTCTCATGTATTTTCAACTGACGTGAGCCATAGGCCACTACCTTCCCCTCTTGCATCAGCACACAACCCAGACTCTCTCGTGAAGCATCACAATACACCACATAACCCAAGCCTCTCCGGAATAATCAAAACAGGAGCGGTGGTAAGTCTAACTTTCAACTCTTGGAACGACTTTTCACAAGTCTCACTCCATACAAACTTGACCCCTTTCCGCGTCAACCTAGTCAATGGTGAAGCTAGCCTGGAGAATTCTTTCACAAACCGACGGTAATACCCAGCCAATCCCAGAAAGCTGCGGATCTCAAAAACACTCTTAGGCTGTGCCCAATCTTGCACTGCCTCTATCTTGGATGTATCAATAGACACCCCCTTCCCCAGAGACTACATGGCCTAAGAATTTAACCTCTCTTAACCAGAACTCACACTTCCCAAATTTAGCATACAACTTATAGGCTCTAAGTAACTCAAGCACCACTCTCAAGTGTTCCTCGTGCTCATCCTCAGAAGGTGAATAAATCAGAATGTCGTCCATGAAAACGACCACAAAATGATCTAAGAATTCCCAGAAGATCCGATTCATCAAGTCCATAAACATTGCCGATGCATTGGTGAGCCCAAAAGGCATCACCAGAAACTCATAGTGGCCATACCACGTATGGAATGCCGTCTTCGGGATATCCTCCTCCCTGATCCTCTACTGATGGTAACCCGATCTCAAGTCTATCTTAGAGAAACAACGTGACCCTTTCAACTAGTCAAACAGATCATCTATATGAGGCATAGGGTACTTGTTCTTAACCGTGGCCCGATTCAATTTCCGATAATCGATACAAAGTCTCAAGGCACCATCTTTCTTTTTAGCAAAGAGGGCCGGTGCTCCCCACGGCGAAGTACTAGGGCGGATAAAGCCCTTATCTAGTAATCCCTGGAGTTGAATCTTCAACTCACTCAACTCAGCTGGGGCAAAACGATACGGTGCCATGGATATCGGTGCCGTGCCAAGCACTAAGTCAATAGAGAATTCAATCTCTCGATGGGGTGGCAAACTAACAAGATCCTCGGGAAGGATGTCCGAGTACTCACAAACCACTCTGGGCAACTCAATCTGGATCTTATCACACTCACTACTCATGCAGCTAGCGAGAAGACAACTAAGCTCACTCTGCCATTGCGGATCATACACCGGTGGCAAAACACAACCAACCTGATCCCCCAAGAAGTGAAAACAATCCCCGCTCAAGGTACAAATAGTAAGCCTCTGGCGGTAGCAATCAATGATAGTCCAGTATGACGATAACCAATCCATACCCAAAATCACATCAAAACCCGACATAGCCATAACTGCAAAAGAAAATGGAAGCCGGCGGTCGGCGACCTCTATATCACAACCTCTACACACCTGTTTCAAAACTAACTCACCCCCAACAGGTGATACAACACAAATAAGAGAAGCTAACTGTACCAACTCCAACCCCAAAACAGATGCAAATGCAGCAGATATAAAGGAATGGGATGCCCGTATCAATCAACACATTAGTAACCAAGTTGCAAAACAAAAAGGTACCTCTCACAACAGATGGAGCCAGTACAAGATCTTGCGCGGTAACAGCATACACGCGCCCTGTAGGTCTCTTATCTACCTGCTCATCTCTCGAACCAAGAGACTGTTGCACAGACTGAGATGATGAGGCTCCCTGATTGGCCCTCGAGGCCTGAACAGACTGAGCTGGCTGATAACTCTGCCTCGACCCAGATGCACCAGATGTGCCACTCAACTGCGGGCAAAACCTCTTCAGGTGTCCCGCCTGACCACACTGGTAACAAGAGAGCGGCTGGCCTCTGCCCTGACTCTGGCTCTGAGAACGAGCCGAAAATGAAGCTGCTCTCTGTCCTCCCCCCCTTCTGCGAGCAAGCTGGAGATTTATGGCCCAGCTGACCACACTTGTAACAAGTAAAGTCTCCCTGATTGCCTCTCCTAGAGCCTGAACTCGGCACTGGAAAGGTAGATCTCGCAAAAGCACCCTAGGACTGCTGAGGGTTAGAATCCCTCTGCCTCATACCATCCCCCTGGGCATCCTGACTCCTCTTGGAGGCGCTCATCCTCTCCTCCTCCTCATGCATCATAATCTCAAGATGTGTCGCTGCATCCATAAGGCGCCCATACTCCTGAGTCATGGACCCTGTAACCCTAAGCTTGAGCCCAGTCCTCAACTTCTTTTCAAACTCAAGACAACAGCGTTCCTCAGATGCCACTAACTCCGGTGCAAACCTAGATAAACTAGTAAATGCGACCTCAAACTCGGCCACTGGTGTATTCAGCTACTTGAGCTGATAGAACTGATCCCTCAACTTCTCCCTAACAGTAGGAGGCAAAAACTTCTCCTAGAAGACATCAACGAAAGCCTCCCAAGTCCTACCAATGCGGCCCCGAACAAACTTCCACCATTGACCCGCGTCTCCTTTCAGCTGGAAGGACGCCAAGGTCATCTTCAAGGCTCGGTCTTTGATGCCTAGCATCTCAAACGTCTTCATTATCTGCTCAAGCCACTCATCAGCCTTAAGTGGCTCCTTGGGATCCCCTAGAAACTCATCCGGCTTAGACCGGAAAAACTCCCTCTTCAGAAAAGAAGGCCCTGCCTCAACCACATAGGCCTAGACTTGGTTCTCAACTCTGAGAATGTCCATAGATTCCCTCAATGCTCCTGCCATCTCGCAGGCTAAGGCGTCCATGGCCTGCTGACCTACTGGCTCGGCCACATTGGCCTGACCAACACTGTCCTGCTGCGTTAGAATTTCATCTGGTATAGGCATCTCCTGCCTCCTAGGCCTACCACGCCTAACACCACGTCCTCGTCCTGACATCCTAATAAAGGTAACGAAGACATTAGCACATTCACAAATGTGTCAAAGCTATTTCACTCACGTCCTAATGCAATGGATAACTGTAATTCACTCCACGTAAGCATATACTCACATAAGCGCTTACGAATTTCATTTCCGGATAATGACAGTCCCGAGGCGTTGCTAGAGTTCCGGTTAGAAACGGCAGTGATCAAGTGCCTTTCCAACAGGACTCCCAGAAACCCAAGGATCTAATCAACATCCTATAAACAAAATCTCATACCCAAATAGTCACGTAAACATGTTTTCACATAAGCACATAACATTACATCTAAGTCTCTAACAAGCGAGACAAACCCATTGTGGTACTAACCACTTCCCACGTACCCGAAGTATTCAAACCCGGTACGCTCTGATACCAAGTTATAACGCCCTCAAAATAATGCATATAAACCCACATTCTTGACATACGTAGACATAAGAGAATAAAGTATATTTCCATTCATCAGAGTATTAAGTATAAAAGTATTACATGTTGACATCAAAAGTAAATGCCCTACGGGCTTACAACTTTCTAAGTCGACACTTGGTTACAACAAAAGAAGAGTTATAATTCTTTATACAAAATAAGCCCTTGGCTTGATTTATATGTAATACACACACAAAAAATAAAAAATAAATAACAATAACAATAAAAAGATCCTTTAGCCTCTAAACCTCCCAAGCTACGTCCTTGGAGGTGGCATATCGCCTATACCTGAAAATGATGTCCCATATAGGGTGAGCCAACGCCCAGTAGAGATATGCTAAGCATAATATGAGCAATAACTAAAACATTAGCATTTAATAAATGTTTAACTCATATAAACAAACGTATACCTCTCTCCATTTCATTGCCCAAACTAACTCATAGTTATGGTTCTCTATTCATCCAGACAGTTCATAATGAGATTACAACTCATATCAACAATACTTCAATTATGATCAATTAACATGAGACTACAACTCACATAATAAACACTTCAACATTTCAAGTTCAAATGAGACTACAACTCGTATTACCATCATTTCAATACTTCAATTCATCTACGTTATGCAAACGCAATAGGATTTCAGGACTTTCACGCTGGACACTCCAGCCAACTTAGTTATCATTGGAGTCCATCCCATATCTCCTCCCAAATCCGGTTTAGGAGTACATCCCATATCTCCTCCCAAACCGTGGAGTACATCCCATATCTCCTCCCAAACAACATACATATACATTATATTTACACGATTATCATATACAATGATCAAGCAAGGCACATATTCAATGTGTTATTCCATCCGTCACATTCAATGACATACTCAATTGATTAGTTTTAATTCACTTAATCATCATGCAGTGTCTACAACAATCAAGACTATCCTCCACCAATAGCCAAAAACAATTATTTCTAAACAGATAATAAATTAAACAGATAAATTATCTACAATTTCAAAGGTGAGTGATTAATCAATCTAACTCCACCATTAAATCTCATAATTACCCAATTTCATTATTTCCAACCCAATTTCATATTTCCATAACCTTCCCAAATTAATTATACAAATTAATTCATCACAACAAATTAGGGCTTTTCTCCCCTTTTTCTCAACATTGACCCAAAGGTTCAATATCATCAATAAACATCAATAACCTCATTTTAAGACCCAAAATACACATGTATGGGTCAAAAGAACAAAACTCCTCTTTATACATTTTGAAACCCTAGCACCCAAACTTTCCCAAAATTCAACATTAAATCAAAATGTCTAAATGTCTATGTCAAAGATCATAAATATGAGTAGTAATCGCTACCTCAAATGAAGACACCCAAGGGAGATGATGAACAAACTCGAAGGTGTTCCAAACCCACAACTATTCAGATCAAAATGGAGATCTTGGAGAGCTCTACCACTTTAATGAAGGCACAAGGCTTGGGTCTCACTAAACCAAGATCAAAATGTAGAGAGAGAGAGAGAGAGAGAGTTCTAGTGAGAGGAGCTCTCAAATTTGGGGTTTGAAGAGCTAGAGAGAGACAACGGGTCGAAAAAGTGATTCGAAAATGGCTTCTCTCAGACTGATATACTACACAGCCCACTCGAGCGTGGAACGCCCCGCTCGAGCGTCAGACACAGACTCACGCTCAAGTGTGAAAATCGCTGCTCGAGCGTCGAATGCACACTTCCAAAAGTTCTGCAAACGAAGGCCCCGCTCGAGCATGAAAGTGGACGCTCGAGCGTTCGATGACCTGCATGAAAAAAAATACTGAAGACTGAATAATCCCGCTCGAGTGTCAAACTCCCCGTTCGAGCGGAGGAACAAAAGCGAAGGGCCCGCTCGAGCGTCAAAAGCCCCGCTCGAGCATGAAGGCTAAAATCTAGGCATCAACTCTATGTTTCTAAACACAACCAACCTGTTTGAAACTTGCCCAACACAAACCCAAAACTCAAATACAAAGAGTAAAAGATGGAAACGAGAATAAGACAACAACCCATTACCACGGAACCGAGTCTGGAATACAATAAATAAAGAAGGAGAAAACCGGGATCGCTATAACATTTCTAGAAACTTCACCAACAAGTAAGGGTTGACCCTTAGGAAGGCTGGTGTCGACCCCAGAATATAATTTTCTAAGTCTCCAAGGAACTTTTGACAAGAACAAGTGCGAACAACCGAACCCAACAAGTTTAAATTAATTTTCACTCATCCAAAACCAAAATACAACAACACCAAAGATCCGCAAAATAAAATAAAGGATTCAAGTACACTTCTCAAAAGTTTTAAAAGGGTACAAGTGCTACATGAATTGTCATTTGTAAATGAACTTAATTAATGAATATTAGTAATGTTATCCGAGTAATAAAATTTGGGGCGTGACAAATCAATTTTGGGTCACTCAAAGGTTTCACATAACTGATTAGGGTATGTTAGTTATTTTCTGCATTATGTTATTATTTGTAAAAATCATGATAGTTCACGATTTTGGATTATAAAGATTATCATATGCATAACACCATAAAATTATTTATTAATACAACTTTCTACTCCATCTGATTAAATAAAATTAATTTATTTGTTTGGTTCATATTTTTTTATTGTGTAAATATTTAAAATATCTTAAAAAATTATAGATGTGATTTTTATTTTATTTATTTTTTTAAAAAAATTAATCACGCATGGATGGTGGCCTGCCGTTTGAATTTTTTACGCGCAAAGAAATTTCGTTGCACGATCACATGCCTTTGGCCAATCAACATGTAATTTTATGTAGTTGGGATAAAGCAATGAGAATTTTATGTGGGTTTGTTTCAGTTTTTTAAATTTAATTTTTTAAAAATTCAGTTTTTTGTTTTTTGTATTTTTTTTAATGAATATTTTTAAATTTTTAAATAATTTTTTTTACTTTTTTAGATGCACCTTATTTAGATATATTTAAATAGTAAAATATTTGTAAAAAAATATTTTAAAAAATTAATAAATACGCAAAAATATGAAAAATGTACTGAATTTTTGTATTTTTTTTTTAAAAAATTGGTATTTGGTGCTTTTTTTTAAAATTTTTTTTACAAATATTATATTTTTTAAATATATTTATATTAGGTGTGTCTAAAAATTTTAAAAAAATTACATAAAATATTTAAAAAACTTAGATGTATCTAAATAGTAAAATATTTGTGAAAAAATATTTTAAAAAATTAATAAATACGCAAAAATATGAAAAATATAGTTAATTTTTGTATTTTTTAAATTTTTTTTGGTATTTGGTGTATCTTTTTTAGAAATTTTTTTATAAATATTATATTTTTTAAATATATTTATATTAGGTGTGTTTAAAAATTAAAAAAAAATTGCATAAAATATAAAAAAAATTCATTAAAAACAATAAAATAGGAAAAATAAACAAAGTAAAATTTTTTAAAAATTATTTTCTGAAAACTGGAAACAAACAAGTTTTAGTTTTTTTTATTAGTACAAAATTCATTTGATCAGAATTAAATATCTTACATGGGTAGAATTCACGTAAGAATGAATGACAACTATCATATGACAGTTGCGTCAATTTTTATGATTGAATCATGTGCGTTTCAATGTTTTCAAAACCAGACCGGTGAGCGAACCGGAAAAGGGACCGAGTGGACGGGTCGCCGATTCAACCGTTGGGTCAAAGCAGTCGAACCGTGACGTCATAATTAAAAAATATAATTATAAATTATAAATAAATAAAAATATATATAAATAATCAAATAAAAATAAAAATTGTTATATAGTATTTATTAATAATATTTAATAAAGTCATAATTGATAAAAAAAAAAAAAAGTCACTTATTTCAAAGAAATTAAATTTTTTTAAAATTCCCTCCAAATAAATTGATTGATTGCTAGATTTAATTATGGAGGGAAATGAAATTTTCAACTCTCCCTCCAATCAATATGTTTCAAATAATTTGATTGAATCCCACATAAAATTTTGTAGGTTCTCTTTGAAAAATCTTTTCCTATAAATAGGAATAGACTTTCATAATCTCCTCAAACTTTCAAGTTTCAATGAGACTCTTCCTTATGAGAGGAGACTCTTGAAATAAGAATTTTTAGTCAAAATTTTGAAATACATATATATATATAAATATATAAGAAAGAAAGAAAGAAAGAAAGAAAGAAGATAAAAAAAAGTAAAACCCAAAAAAAGAAAGAAAGAAGATAAAAAAAAGTAAAACCCCAAAAAAAAAAAAAAGGGACCGGTTTTGGCCGGTTCGACCAGTGGGTCACCGGTTTTACCGGTTCGACCAGTGGGTCACCGGTTTTCCCCGGTTTTGGCCCCAGTCCGGGTTCAGAGGGTTGACCGGACCGGAACAAGGCCCGGTTCCTGGTTCGACCGGCCGGTCCGGTCCGGGTCTGAGAACAATGGTGCGTTTATAATTTTATTTATTTATTTTTTTAATTTTAATTGAACGAAATGCATAAGCAAGACAAATAGGTTCATTTCGCATTGGCTTCATGAAGATAAAATTTATGATAGAATGAATCAAAACAAGTATATTTAAATAAAAGTATCATATGAATAATAAAATTATCTAAAATTAAAGAGTAAATTATGTAAATGGTTCCTATATTTTACACGATGTATCAATTTGGTTCCTATTGTTTTAATTTATTTGATTTTATTCCTTAATTTAACAGATCGTGTCATATTGGTCTCTGAAAAATGAAAATTTCTCTGAGTCGATTTTCTTTGTAAAAATGTTGAGAGATTTCAACTATTATGAAAATATTATATTTTTTTTTATCTTATAAATCTTTAAAAAAAATTATCCTAATTTTTACTTGTGCCCAATAAAATTTGCAACTGTAATATCAAACTTTTCTTTTAGCTACCATAATATATTGTTTTAAATTTTTTTATGATTATACAATAACCATGGCTCTTAAGGCCCCGTTTGTTTTCAGAAGTAGAATGAAAGGGATTGATGATGAGGGGATTAAGTAAAATTTGTTTGTTTTGATGATAGTTGTTAGTGTGGAGATTATTAAATTATTTTTATATAAAATAAATATAAAATAATAAAAAAATATAAAAATACAAAAACATTAAACATTAATGTTTAAAAAAAAATGCCCAACATGTAAAAAATTTTAAAAAAATAAAAATAAAATAAAAAAATTTCAGAAAAAAATAAAGCAAATAAAATAATGATTTTTACTTAACAAAAATATAAAAAATTAAACATTAATGTTACAAAAAAAATGCCTGAAAAATAAAAAATAAAATAAAAATAAAAAATTTATAGTCCGCCGGACTATTTTTCTAATACCAAGTCCTGGAGGCTCATCCGAATCCCTTTGAGGTGGCCCATCTTAATCCGGAGCTCACTATCAATCTCCACCCCATCTCTCAAAACAAACACAATATTAATAGGTCCCACCTCACTACCAATCCCAATCCCTCTTCTAACTCTCCAAACAAACGGAGCCTAAGAGATACCGGAATAATCCCCAACACCTTTCATTACATGATCCCAGTGGTTATACAAAATAATCCCACATGCGATTATACATTCAAGGAATTCTAGCACATGAATCTATAGCATGTAGAATATTCAATCAAAAATAAATAAATGCCGTTGACGGCTTACAAGTTCCAAGGCTTAAGTCCGGTTATACAAAAGATGGTTCCTCAGACCCACACATATATAGCCCTTGGCTTACAAAATATAACCACCACAAAATAGAGCCTCGTGCTCTCAATACATACATCCGCGCCCTAATTTGGCGGGTTCACCACATTTTTTTCCTGCACCAAAATTCCATAGGATAAGCAAAGCCCAGTAGAGAATTCTTAATAAAGTATATACATTTTATACAAGTCCAAAAGAATGAAATGCATATGTCATGTTCTGCTCTTTTGAAAGAAAATCACATTCTTCTTGTCTTTTGAAAATCATCATGCTCAATGATATTATAATATCTTCAACAAATTTTAAGTTTATCAATTTAATTCAAGGGGCGGTAAATACGACTCAGGTAATCCCTAGGTTGGTGTCTGCAAGTAGGCATAACTTGCACTACCAATACCCCACTTTACGGGTTGCTAACCGGAAGGAAAGTGGTACCTCCTCTACACGTGTTTTTGGTCTTTCATCCCGGACACTCAAGCCAACTTAACCAATTTCATCTACACCTCCTATTTGGACTTACCAACGTATTTTCCCCAAAGCAATTCCATAAAAAGATTCATTCACAAACTATTCTATTTATACCAAATTCAACAATATGGGTTCTAAATTCAATGTCAGAGTCCAATAAGTACATAGGCTGTAGATCCTCAACATCCTCAAGTTCAACAAATTGCAATATTAATGTGTGTATCATCAACAACAACGACACATTTGTTCCATTCTCTTCAACAGGGCAAAGTCTCGTTTTGTCCACAACAAGCTTCTCGGTAAAGTTTCAAATTCTAAAATTACAATATTCAAACATTCAATATTGTGATTTTAGTAACGTCAAATTTGAGTCACCAAAAATGCTTCAAGACTTGCCCCTATTTCAACAAAAAAAAAAAATCAGCAGAGGGGTTTCAGGATTCAGATGTGGATTTGAAATACAGCGTCTTCGGATCAAAATTACATAAACTAAAGTTCAACAATGTATTACCCATCTCAAGCCAAAATTGCAAAATTCAATATCAAGGCATTTTACTTTTCTCAATGACCAAACATTTAATAGGGGTTCATTCAGGTCTTAATTCTGTAGCAGTGAGCAGCAATCAGCAATCAAGATTCACAAAATATATATATATATTAGATGTAGAGTTCAAGACAGAGGGTTTTAAGTATTCACCCACAGATTTCTGAGCAACAATTTTTATTTTTTATTTTTTTTTATCACTCTCAGGCTTTACAAATTTAAGCATCAGTGGAATTTAGCATCACAAGCATTAAGGCCCAATAGATCTAAATTCATGAGCACAAAAGTCCATCAAAGCAAGAAGAGAATGTGGGTTTGACCAGAGCTTACCTATAGAGCTGAGAGGGCAACAGCAAGTTTGAAGCAATAATGGACAAGAAAGAGGTTGGAAAATAGTACAAACCGGAGCTGGAGTTTGGTTTTTGGCTCAAAATGGTCCAATAGTTAATAGTGGTTAGACTTTTGGATGGAAATTCCACGCGTGCAAGGCAGCACGGGACAATTTTGACTTTCTTGACTGTTTTGGCAACAATTCAATTTTTTCTCTAATATCATCACTCAAATTTAACTTATTTAATAGATGTTTTATTTAATTTCATTATTTAATTATTATTATTTTTTAAAATAAATTTATTTAAAATTTTAATTAAAAAAATAACTTATATTTTTATTAATATTTTATTTATTTAATTTTTAAAAATAAATTTATTTAATTATGTAAAAAATAAAATAAAATAAAATTATATTTAATCTAGCTAAAAATTATTAAAATATTAAAGATATGTTTAATATTGCTATTACTTAGTAAACAATTGAAAAATGGTAAAATAGTCTTTTGCACATTTATTCTTATCCAGTTTGTCTAACCAAACACTAGATTCACTAAAAATAGTCATTTCTAGACATCTAATCCCATGAGAAAACAAACATGGGATACACATCCAATCTAACCAAATAGTCCGGGGGATTCACAGTCTGGAGGATTCACAGTCCTAGGATTCAAGTCCGATGGATTCTAATATCTCATTTTCTAATTGTTTACTAGTAATAGCATGACGGTAAAATAGACATTTCACAAATTAGTCCCATGGGATACCAATCCCATAGAAATAATCCCCCCCTCCATGGGATTGTTTAGTCCCTCATATGAGGGATATGGAGTCCGACCGGATTCCATCTCCGACGGATTAAATTATTAATATAATTTATAATTTATAAGGCCATAATTTTTAATTTATTACTTTTAATTAAATTAAATTTATAATTTATATTTTATATTTTTTATTAATATATAATTTTAAATTAATAACACTAAAAAAATAATTTATAAATGTCTATATTTTTTATTAATATTTTAGTCCATCGGACATGGAGTCGGACTGGACTCCATATCCCTCATATGAGGGACTAAACAATCCTAGGGAGGGGGGATTATTTCCATGGGATTGGTATCCTATGGGACTAATGTGTGAAATGTCTATTTTACCGTCATGCTATTACTTATTAAACAATTAAAAAATGGGGGATTAGAATCCATCAAACTTGAATCATGGTACTGTGAATCCCTCGGACTATTTGATTAGATTGGATGTGTATCCCGTGTTTGTTTTCTCATGGCATTAGATATAGCGATCCCGGTATTCCCTTTACTGTTCAGTTGTATTCCGGACTCGGTTCTGTGGGGTTGGTGGTTGTATCTACCTTGTTGTCGTCCTTTAATTTCATTTGATTGAGTTTTGGGTTGTGTTGGGCATGTTTCGAGCAGGTGGGTTGAGCCTTGGTCTAACTTCTTGTTGCCCAGTTTTTGGTCGTTCCGCTCGAGCGGGTCTTCCTGCGCTCGAGTGGGGTTTACACCCTTCCAGCATTTTGTGCCCCTGCAAAACTTCTGCAGGTGTGATTTCTACGCTCGAGCGGGTTTTCTGACGCTCGAGCGGGTTGCGCTCGAGCGAACCTTTTGGCGCTCAAGCGGGTAGTGTCTTGTCTGTGAAAGTTCTGGGAGGGGGAAATCTACGCTCGAGTGGACTGGTTTTCGCGCTCGAGCGGGTGTGCTTTATCTCTGTGTCTTGGCACTCGAGCGGACATTCCTGCGCACGAGCGGACCATATTTCTTGTTCTTGACGCTCGAGCGGACCTGTCATATATCAGATAGCAGTTGGGCATTTTTGAATCACTTTTTACAATTTCTCTCTCTCTCTCTTACTTTTCAAAAAGCCATTTTTGAGAGCTCCTCTCTCTAGAGGCTCCCTTCTCTCTAGGGTTTGATCTAGTTAGAGTGCTTCTCTTTCCGTTGGCCTTTACAAAAGTTGTGTTGATCGTCGAGGGCTACGTTTTGATCCGAACATATTGAGTTTTGGAGCACTTTGAGTTTCGTCATCTTCTCCGTTTGAGCGCTAACTTCGAGGTAGGGATATCCTACTCCTCTTTATGAGCTTTGTCTTTGAATTTTAGTATTTTGATATGTCGGGGGTTGCTGTGTAATTATGAGGAAGTTTGGGCCTTTTGTGTAATTTTACAAAAGTTAGGGTTTTGTTTATGTAAACCTATATGCATGTTTAGCATAGAGAATTGAGATCAATATTGGGTTATTAGTGAAAATGGAACCTTGAGGTTGTGATGTTAATTGTGGGAAATGCCCTAATTACATTGATAAATTAATTGGTATAATTAATTTGAAGAAAAGAGGAATTGACTTGAGAATGTTGGGATTGGATGTGTATGGGATTAAACGGTGTAGTTAGATTCATTCATCACTCACCTAGTTGAAATGCTGACTATATATCCATTTGGTGCATTTATTTTCGGTATAGAAATAACTGTTTTGGGCTATCGGTGGAGGATAGTCTTGATTGTTGTAGACAATGCATGATGATTAGCCAAACCGAAACTAATCGATTGAGTATGCTATCGAATATAGCGATTGGAATAATACATTGACTTTATGTATTGATTGATTGTATATGATCTATGTTTATATACATGTGTTGTGTGGGAAGAGATAAGGGATGCACTCCACGGTTTAGGGGAAGATAGGGGATGGACCTCTAAACCGGATTTTGTGTGACATTGATACAGCACTACAATGTGTATCAAGTGTTGATTATGGAAGTGTTCGAATTGATTTGATATAGCACTAAAATATATATCGTTATCAATTGTGAAGTATAGAAGTGAATCTATGTTAAGTTGATACAGCACCTAAATGTGTATCTTTCGTAAAGTATGGAAATGGTTTATGTGTTATTGATACAGCATTAAAATGTGTATCCATCATGAATTTCGAAATTGTTTTAAAGATCAGTCTCGATCTCATTAAGTCATTTGGCTAGGTGTTGAGCCTTGTTTTCAAACTTAAAGTTGAAAAGGAAATGGGAAATGAAATGTAACATGGACGTAATGTCATGAAACCGGAATGTGATATATGTGGATGTATCAGTGTGGGCCATCTATCAACTGCTAATCTTTTAGTCATCGTTCATAGCTGGTTTAGTGTGTTTCTACTGGGCTGTGGCTCACCCTTTATGGGACATCATTTTCAGGTACAGGTAGCATGCCACCTCCAAGGACATAGCTTGGGAGGCAAGAGGCAGATAGACTTTTGTCGTTTTGTTATCTTTTGGATGTATTACATGTAAATTCAAGCCAAGGGCTTAATGTGTATTTGAGTTCGTACTCTCCTTTTTGTAACCAAGTGTTAACTTGGAAAGCTGTAAGCCCGTAGGGCATTTGCTTTTGTTGTTAACATGTATTACTCATTGCAATGAACCACTCTGATGAATAGAAGAATATTTGTCTTTTTATCAATGCATGTCTAAATTGATGGGTTTTAGTGTTATTATTTTGAGGGCGTTACAACTTGGTATCAGAGCGTACCGGGTTCGAATACTTTGGGTATGTGGGAAATGATTAGTATCACAATGGGTTTGTCTTGCTTGTTAGAGACTTAAGTGTAATGTAATGTGTTTATGTGATAACATGTTTATGTGACTATTTGGGTATGGGATTTAGTTTCTAGGATGTTGATTGGATCCTTGGGTTTCTGTGAGTCTTGTTGGAAAAACACTTGATCAATGCTGTTTTTAACCGGAACTCTAGTAACGCCTCGGGACTATCATTATCCGGAAATGAAATTCGTAAGTGCTTATGTGTTTATGTGCTTACGTGGAGTGAATTACAGTTGTCCATGCATTAGGACGCGAGTGTTATAGCTTCGGCACATTTGTGAATGTGCTAATGTTCTTCGTTACCTTTATTAGGATGTCAGGACGAGGACGTGGCGGTAGGCGAGGTAGGCCTAGGAGGCAGGAGGTGCCTATACCGGATGATATTCCGGCACAGCAGGAGGGGGCTGGCCAAGCCAATGTGGTCGAGCCAGCAGGTCAAAAGGCTATGGGCGTTTTGGCCCGAGGGATAGCCGATGCTTTGAGGGAGTCTATGGGTATTCTCAGAGCTAAGAATCCAGTTCAGGCTCCAGTACAGGCCCAGGTTGCTGAGGCAGGGCCTTCCTTCTTGAAGAGGGAGTTCTTCCGGTCTAATCCGGATGAGTTTGTTGGGGATCCGAAAGAGCCACTTAAAGCGGACGAGTGGTTGGAGCAGATGAGTAAGACGTTCGAGATGCTTGGTATCGAGGATGGAGCATTGAAAGTGACCTTGGCATCTTTCCAGCTGAAGGGGGATGCGGATCAGTGGTGGAAATTCGTGAAGGGTCGTTTGAATGGCACTTGGGAGGCTTTTGTGGTGCTTTCCAGGAGAAGTTCTTATCTCCAGCAGTTAGGGAGAAGCTGAGAGACCAGTTCTGCTAGCTTTTGCAGATGAGTTCTTCAGTGGCCGAGTATGAGGCTGCTTTTACTAGCTTGTCCAGGTTCGCACCTGAACTTGTGGCGTCCGAGGAACGCCGCTGTATCGAGTTTGAGAAGAGGTTGAGGCGCGGCCTCAAGATGAGAGTTGGTGGTTCTATGATCCGAGACTATGGGCGCTTGGTTGATGCGGCAGCCCATATGGAGATCATGATGCAGGAGGAGGAGGGACAGAGGGGCTCCAAGAGGAGCCAGGATGGTCAAGGTGATGGCAGGAGACAGAGGGGTGCTAACCCTCAGCAGTCTCAGGGTGGTGTTGCTAGATCGACCTTTCCAGTGCCGAGTGCAGGCTCGGGGAGAGGCAATCAGGGAGACTTCACATGTTACAAGTCTGGTCAGCTGGGCCACAAGGCTTCGGTTTTCCCCCAGAGGGGAGGAGGTCAGTGAGCTGCTTCTTCTTCAGCTAGACCGTAGAGCCAGAGTCAGGGCAGGGGTCAGCCACTGTCTTGTTATCAGTGTGGTCAAGCGGGGCACCTGAAGAGATTTTGTCTGCAGTTGAGTGGCACATCTGGTGCATCTGGACAGAGGCAGAGCCTTCAGCCAGCTCAGTCAGTGCAGGCCTCGAGGGCCAATCAGGGGGCTTCATCGTCCCAGTCTGTGCAGCAGTCGTATGCTCCGAGGGGTGAGCAGGTGAATCAGGGGCCTACTGGGCGCGTGTATGCTGTTACCGCGCAGGACCTGGTATCGGTCCCATCAGTTGTGAGAGGTACCTTTATGTTTTGCAACTCGGTTGCTAGTGTTTTGATTGATACGAGTGCGTCTCATTCCTTTGTATCTGCTGCATTTGCATCTGTTTTGGAATTGGAGTTGGCATAATTAGCATCTCCTATATGTGTTGTATCACCTGTTGGGGGTGAATTGATTTTGAGGCACGGATGTAGAGGTTGTGATATAGAGGTCGCCGATCATCGGCTTCCGTTCCCTTTTGTAGTTATGGCCATGAAGGGTTTTGATGTTATTTTGGGTATGGACTGGCTATCGTCATACCGGGCTATTATCGATTGCTACCGCCAGAGGGTCACAGTATGTACCTTGAGCGGGGAGTGTTTTCATTTCTTGGGGGATCGGGTTGGTAGTGTGTTGCCACCGGTGTATGATCCGCGAGGGCGGAGTGAGCTTAGTGGTCTTCTTGCTAGCCTTTTGAGTAGTGAGTGTGATGAGACTCAGATAGTATTACCGAGGGTGGTTTGTGAGTATTCGGATGTCTTTCCCGAGGATCTCGTTGGTTTGCCACCTCACCGTGAGATTGAGTTCTCCATTGATTTAGTGCCCGGCACGGCGCCGATTTCTATGGCACCTTACCGTTTTGCCCCAGCCAAGTTGTAACAACCCTCATTCTTGACTTAGCTATACTTGCATACATTCATGTAAGACCTTGTCTTGATATGTTACAAATCTTGTTAATCTTGTTTCGGCATGCTTGTTATGTGTACTTGCTTGATCTTGTTCCTTGCTTGGTGCGTGGCCGAGGTCAGCTCAGTATAGTCCACCTTTGAACCTTTGTACTTAGAACTATTTTGGAGCCACCTGTTGACCTCCATCTACACCTCGGCATGTTTGCCGAGATGTTACCCTTTGGGCCGAGGTGCTTGGAACCAAGGCCGAGATGTTTTGTACTTGTGGTCTTTGCCCTTGGGCAGGTATGACCCAGGCCGAGCGTGGCACAACTTAGTCAAGTGCCATCCTCCTTAGCCGATATCTTTGTTACCCCATTGCCGAAGTTTGACTCTAGCCGATGTCCTTGCTCGCCGATGTGTCTTGCCACCTAGCTTGTTGAGTACGCTTTGTCAGAGACTTGTCTTATCAATCAGTCACCTTTTGAGTTGAGCCAACCCGGTTGAGCCACGTGTCCGAGCTGTGTGTATAGACAGCCGGCAGACTTGGAGACAAATCATTTTGTCTCAAATCTTTATCTCTAGAGAGAGAAGCTCTCAAAGAAGAGAGAAGGAGTTTTAGAGTGAGAAGTTGATTTTCGATCTTGATTTTTGGCGATCCAACCGTTGGATCTGAGTTTTGAGGTTAGATTCTTGCTCTACTTTGATCGCTCTTATTGGTTATCAAGCTGCATTGCATGATTGTGTTTGTTTTGCATGCCATGCAACGATTTGAAGTCGGTTTTGAAAGAGGAAGTTGATGTTCATGTGTTCTTGAGTAAAGTCTCATTTTGATCCGAAAGTTTGGAACAAGAACCATGTTTTTGTGTTTGTTCTTGCATGTTTTCCTTGTACGAGTACCCAGGTCCATGTTTTGAGCTCTTTGCATGGGATCTCAGATTTTGAATGTACTAGTTATGAACTCCAGCATGCATGTTCTTGATGTTCTTGATTATTCTGTCCTTTGCATTCTTCAAAGGGAAACCCAGGTTTTTCCCGATTTCGTTTTGTGTGTGGCCATCAGGTTCACACCTCGGCAAGGAGGTGTGGGACCTCGGCTAGACCTGGGTAGTACCCAGTGTGTTTCCATGAGATGGAGAACAGCGTTTTGACCCTTGTCATGCTTTGTTTTACTTTTGACCTGGATTCGGTGAGAGTGCCGAGATCATTATGTGCATATGAAGCTTGTTTTGAGAATGTGGTTTGCCTTGTGATTGCCAGGACCTTGATCTTTGCTTTGAGCCTACACCTGAAGACCGAGGTGAGTGGTGCTTTTAATAAAGCTATGTTATAATGTTTTGATAAAATCTTGTCTTGCTTTGTTTTGATGAAAGTCTTTGATAAGCATGAATGATTAGCCTATTTCGATGTATCAAGTAATAGCCTTGCTTTGATGTTAAGTGTAAAAGTCCCTTGGCTGGAGGACTATAAACTTTCGCAGCACTACTTGTAAAAGTCCCTTGTGCTGGAGGACTATAAACTTTTGCAGTACCAAGTATGAAAGTCCCTTGTGCTGGAGGACTCTAAACTTTCGCAGCATCACCTTGTCAAAAAGGGCTACGGGCCTAAGTGACACCAGCTTCTCATGTTAAAAAGGATACGGTCCTTCTTGAAAAGTTATCGTGTTAAAAAGGGCTACGGGCCTAAGTAACACAAGTCCCTTGTGCTGGAGGACTCTAAACTTTCGCAGTACCCTTGATAAATCGATTACGGATCGTACAGTCCCTTGTTCGCCGATGTTAATAAGCATCCCTTGGGTATGGTAAGACTTGATTGATGAATACGGTTCATCCCTTGACTTGGTAAATCTTGGTTTGTATTTCGCCGATGTTAATAAGCATCCCTTGGGTATGGTAAAACTTGATTGATGAATACGGTTCATCCCTTGACTTGGTAAATCTTGGTTTGTATTTCGCCGATGTTAATAAGCATCCCTTGAGTATGGTAAGACTTGATTGATGAATACGGTTCATCCCTTGACTTGGTAAATCTTGGTTTATATTTCGCCGATGTTGGTAAGCATCCCTTGAGTTTCGTAAGACCTGTTAGATGAATACGGTTCATCCTTCGTTCTGGTAAAGTTCGATATGTCTTGTTTTGTAAAGACCTCGGCTAATATTCGTATGGTTTGGAATGTTTGTTTTGCCTTGAAGGATTTCGGCTATATTCATGCAAAACCTTTATTACTTGTACCATTCACTGAGTTGTCAAACTCACCCTCTCTATATATATGTAGGTGATGAGCAGGACGGCGGAGACGCCTAGTTCTATTTTGCAAAGCTTGTTTTGGACTCTTGGCATCTCGGCCTGACTTGTTTTACGTCGGCAGTTTTGTGCTTACATCGGCTGTTTTGTCTTTATGTCGGCATTTTGTACTTACGTCGGCAACTCTTGAAAATCATGCTTCTTGGCTTGTAATTGCTGTATTTTGTTCTTGTCGGCCGAGAAGCCTTTTGATCAAGATGTAAACTGTATTTTGTTATATATATGAACTTGGATGCGAACCATATTGTATATGTTTTATCATTTGATCTAAGCACAGCTCTCATGGACTACCCGCATTTGATTTATTTGCTTCCGCATTTGTGAGCCCCATATATTATACTCTGATTGTGTTGTTTTGATCAGTTGGCCTTCAGTGATTCATGGAATTACTGGCCATCACGGCACCATCCTACTAGGGGCGGGTTGGGGTCGTGACACAAATTGAGTGAGTTAAAGATTCAGCTCCAGGAGTTGCTGGATAAGGGCTTTGTTCGCCCTAGTGTTTCGCCGTGGGGAGCACCGGCCCTCTTTGCTAAGAAGAAAGATGGTGCCTTGAGACTTTGTATCGATTACCGAAAGTTGAATCAGGCTACGGTCAAGAATAAGTACCCTATGCCCCGTATAGATGATCTGTTTGACCAGTTGAAGGGTTCCCGTTGTTTCTCTAAGATAGACTTGAGATCGGGTTACCATCAGTTGAGGGTCAGGGAGAAGGATATTCCGAAGACGGCATTCCGTACGCGGTATGGCCATTATGAGTTTTTGGTGATGCCATTCGGTCTCACCAATGCACCGGCAGTCTTTATGGATTTGATGAACCGGATCTTCAGGGAATTCTTAGATCGTTTTGTAGTCGTTTTCGTAGACAACATTCTTATCTATTCGCCTTCGGAGGAGGAGCACGAGGAACACTTGAGAGTGGTGCTTGAGTTGCTTAGAGCCCATAGGCTGTACGCCAAGTTTGGGAAGTGTGAGTTCTGGCTAGGAGAAGTCAAGTTCTTAGGCCATGTAGTATACAGGGAAGGGGTGTCTGTTGATACATCCAAGATAGAGGCAGTGCAAGATTGGGCGCAGCCTAAGAGTGTGTTTGAGATCCACAGTTTTCTGGGGTTAGCTGGGTATTACCGCCGGTTTGTGAAGGATTTCTCCAGGTTAGCTTCACCATTGACTAGACTGACTCGGAAGGGAGTCAAATTCGTATGGAGTGAGACTTGTGAAAAGTCGTTTCAAGAGCTGAAAGTTAGATTGACCACCGCTCCGGTCTTGATTATTCCGGAGAGAGGTTGGGTTATGCGGTTTATTGTGATGCCTCACAAGAGGGTTTGGGTTGTGTATTGATGCAAGAAGGGAAAGTGGTCGCCTATGGCTCACATCAGTTGAAAATTCACGAGAAGAATTACCCTACACATGACCTAGAATTAGCAGCAGTGATCTTTGCCTTGAAAATCTTGAGGCATTACCTGTATGGTGAGAAGTTCGAGGTGTTCTCGGACCATAAGAGTTTGAAATATCTGTTTACATAGAGAGACTTGAATTTGAGCCAGAGGAGGTGGATGAAGTTTATTGAGGATTACGACTTCGAGTTGCACTATCATCCGGGGAAGGCCAATGTTGTGGCTGATGCCCTTAGTAGGAAATCCATTAGTGATGTAGCTTGTATAGCCATCCGGGAATGAGAGATGTTGGGGGCACTTGGCAAGTTCGATTTGCTTTTGGGTGAATCCGTAGAGGCTGCGGCCTTGTTTTCTGTTGTTGCGCAGCCTACACTTGTGACTCGAGTGTTAGAGGCACAGGGAGGTGACCTTGAGGTAGAAGCCCTCCGGGAGAAGATCTCCGGTGGGAAGGTTGAGAAGGGTTTGACGGTGTATCCCGACCAGAGTGTGAGATACCGAGATCGATTGTTTGTGCCGGAGTCTTGTCGAGAGGAGGTACTCCGAGAGTTTCACCATTCACACCTTGCGGTGCATCCGGGAGGCACCAAGATGTATCATGATTTGGGGCGCCAGTTTTGGTGGAGGGGCATGAAGAGAGATGTGGCAGTTTTCGTGTCGAAGTGCCTTACTTGTCAGCAAGTGAAGGCCGAGCATCAGAGGCCAGCGGGTTTGTTGCAACCCTTGAGTGGAAGTGAGAGCATGTCACTATGGACTTCGTTGTAGGTCTTCCGAGGACTCAGCGGGGTAGTGATGCCATTTGGGTGATTGTAGACCGGTTGACTAAGTTGGCGCACTTTATCCCTATGCGCGTGAGAGATTCGGTAGATCATCTTGTCGATTTGTATATTCGGGACATAGTGATATTACACGGGGTCCCAGTGACGATTGTCTCAGATAAAGATCCTCGTTTTACTGCCAGGTTGTGTCAAAGTTTGCAGAGTGCCTTGGGTACTAGGTTGACCTTTAGTACAGCTTATCATCCTCAGACTGACGGGCAGTCACTATTCAGATCCTTGAGGATATGCTTCGGGGTTGTGTCCTTGACTTTAGTGGGACGTGGGAGAGGCACTTGCCCTTGGTGGAGTTTGCCTACAACAACAGTTTCCAGTCTAGTATCGGTATGGCACCGTTTGAGGCCTTGTATGGCTGACCGTGTAGGTCTCCAGTTTGTTGGGCCGAGGTGGGTGATGCACCTTTGTTGGGCCCGGAGTTGGTGAGGGAAACGACGGAGAAAGTTGAGCTTATCCGTGGGAGGCTTGTTACAGCCCAGAGTCGTCAGAAATCTTATGCCGATCATAGGAGGCAACCATTGGTCTTTGAGGTGGGTGATCATGACTTTCTAAAGATATCACCTAGGTGGGGATTGATGAGGTTTGGGAAGAGTGGGAAGTTATCCCCTCGGTTTATTGGCCCTTTTGAGATCCTTGAGAGGATTGGCGAGGTTGCCTATCGTTTAGCTTTGCCGCCGCAGTTGTCCAGAGTTCATGACGTGTTTCATGTGAGTATGCTTCGGAAGTATGAGCCAGATCCATCACATGTATTGGATTGGACCAACTTAGAGGTTGATGAGGATGTCTCGTATGAGGAGAGACCGGTTCGGGTCTTGGATAGGCGGGATCAAGTCTTGCGAGGCAAGACCATTCCCTTGGTAAAAGTCTTGTGGAAACATCACGGAGTGGAGGAAGCCACTTGGGAACGTGAGTTGGAGGTCTGAGAGAAATATCCGGATCTATTTGTGGATGTTTGAGCATGTATTGTATATTTTGTTGTATTGTTGAACCTTAAGAGCATTAAATATGTCTTAAGTTGTAAAACATTGTAAATGTTTTGGTTTATGGAAGTATTGTAGAACTTGCCTTGAAATGGAAGTTTGATATAACATTGCATATATTGAGTATTGTAGGATTGGAAATATATCATGAACATTAATTATGATATGAAATTGTGAAAATTGGAAAGGAAATGCACGTTGAAATGGATATGTTATAAATTGTCTCTTGAATAGAGATGGAATGACCGGTAATGGGTCGAGTTATTAAATTTCGCATTATAATAATGTTGAGAATTGAGTAAAACTTGTTTTTGAAAAACTTGTATTTAATTTCGGGGACGAAATTCTTTAAGGGGGGGAGGTTATAGCGATCCCGGTATTCCCTTTACTGTTCAGTTGTATTCCGGACTCGGTTCCGTGGGGTTGGTGGTTGTGTCTACCTTGTTGTCGTCCTTTAATTTCATTTGATTGAGTTTTGAGATGTGTTGGGCATGTTTCGAGCAGGTGGGTTAAGCCTTGGTCTAATTTCTTGTTGCCCAGTTTTTGGTCGTTCCGCTCGAGCGGGTCTTCCTGCGCTCGAGCGGGGTTTACACCCTTCCAGCATTTTGTGCCCCTGCAAAACTTCTGCAGGTGTGATTTCTACGCTCGAGCGGGTTTTCTTACACTCGACCGGGTTGCCCTCGAGCGGACCTTTTGGCGCTCGAGCGGGTAGTGTCTTGTCTGTGAAAGTTCTGGGAGGGGGAAATCTACGCTCGAGCGGACTGGTTTTCGCGCTCGAGCAGGTGTGCTTTATCTCTGTGTCTTGGCACTCGAGCGGACATTCTTGCGCTCGAGCGGACCATGTTTCTTGTTCTTGACGCTCGAGCGTTGTGTTTTCTGCTCGAGCGGACCTGTCGTATATCAGATAGCAGTTGGGCATTTTTGAATCACTTTTTACAATTCCTCTCTCTCTCTTACTTTTCAAAAAGCCATTTTTGAGAGCTCCTCTCTCTAGAAGCTCCCTTCTCTCTAGGGTTTGATCTAGTTAGAGTGCTTCCCTTTCCGTTGGCCTTTACAAAAGTTGTATTGATCGTCGAGGGCTACGTTTTGATCCGAGCATATTGAGTTTTGGAGCACTTTGAGTTTCGTCATCTTCTCCGTTTGAGCTCTAACTTCGAGGTAGGGATATCCTACTTCTCTTTATGAGCTTTGTCTTTGAATTTTAGTATTTTGATATGTCGGGGGTTGTTGTGTAATTATGAGAAAGTTTGGGCCTTTTGTGTAATTTTACAAAAGTTAGGGTTTTGTTTATGTAAACCTATATGCATGTTTAGCATAGAGAATTGAGATCAATATTGGATTATTAGTGAAAATGGAACCTTGGGGTTGTGATGTTAATTGTGGGAAATGCCCTAATTACATTGATAAATTAATTGGTATAATTAATTTGAAGAAAAGACGAATTGAATTGAGAATGTTGAGATTGGATGTGTATGGGATTAAACGGTGTAGTTAGATTCATTCATCACTCACCTAGTTGAAATGTTGATTATATATCCATTTGGTGCATTTATTTTCAGTATAGAAATAACTGCTTTGGGCTATCGGTGGAGGATAGTCTTGATTGTTGTAGATAATGCATGATGATTAGCCAAACTAAAACTAATCGATTGAGTATGCTATCGAATATAGCGATTGGAATAATACATTGACTTTATGTATTGATTGATTGTATATGATCTATGTTTATATACATGTGTTGTGTGGGAGGAGATAAGGGATGCACTCCACGGTTTAGGAGAAGATAGGGGATGGACCTCTAAACCGGATTTTGTGTGACATTGATACAGCACTACAATGTGTATCAAGTGTTGATTATGGAAGTGTTCGAATTGATTTGATATAGCACTAAAATGTATATCGTTATCAATTGTGAAGTATAGAAGTGAATCTATGTTAAGTTGATACAACACCTAAATGTGTATCTTTCGTAAAGTATGGAAATGGTTTATGTGTTATCGATACAGCATTAAAATGTGTATCCATCATGAATTTCGAAATTGTTTTAAAGATCAGTCTCGATCTCATTAAGTCATTTGGCTAGGTGTTGAGCCTTGTTTTCAAACTTAAAGTTGAAAAGGAAATGGGAAATGAAATGTAACATGGACGTAATGTCATGAAACCGGAATGTGATATACGTGGATGTATCGGTGTGGGCCATCTATCAACTGCTAATCTTTTAGTCATCGTTCATAGCTGGTTTAGTGTGTTTCTACTAGGCTGTGGCTCAAATACACATGTAAATTTCCCGTGCGTGCCTTGCACATGTAGAATTTCCGTCCAAAAGTCTAACCACCATTAACTATTTGACCATTTCAAGCCAAAAACCAAACTGCAGGGGAAAAATTGATACATTTAGAAGTGCAGGGACCAAAATGAAACCACGGGTAAACTCTAAGGACCATTTCTGTAATTTGCCCATATTTTCATATATAAAGAATTGTTGAGTCTCGTTTCATGTGCCACAAATATCTTGCATGATAAAAATATAACATTAGTCATTAGTATATTTTCATTTTATGTAGAAAATGTAGAATAGATTTCTTAAGAAATTGGGACGATATTGTACCTTAATATTTCAATCGACATAGAAATTTCATAATCGTTTTCACGATATTTATAGATCTATGCTTGTAAGTGTTTGTAGAGTCGCTTTCATAAAACTGCCAAATTACATAATCTATTATGTCATTTGTTAGTAATCATCATATGACAAAAATTGATCAAAACTTTTTATTTGATGTACTTACTTTCTACATCATTGAGTTGCTACAATAATGTTTAGGCATCATTTGATTTTTTTTCTTATAATTTGACTAAAATGTGTGAATGAGGTACATTGTTTTTCTTGAACTTTACAATAGATTGGACAATTCCTACTTCAGTTCGTCTAACTTTGCATGTTGCAATAGATCTTTCGTAATTTTTGTTTCACCATCTTCTTGTTTTTCTTCTTGCTCACGGTGATAACTCATTGTAATAAAAATGTTTTGAAGAGTAAGAGTTTGAGATGATATCATATTGTTATGAATTTCAAAATCTATTTCCCATCAACAATGTGATTTTTTCTGTGAAGGAAAAAGTACAATTATTGTCGGGATGAAAGTGTTTTGCAAAGTCTTTGTTTGTTATTGAAAATGTTCATTGTGGACACTTGCTTGTATGACATATATGTATATATGTATTGAACATAAGTTGATAGAAGAACAATACATAACTCTACAATTTTTTCCTAGCAAATATAACTATATTACTAAAACAATACATGTTAAAAAATTAAAGTATCCGATGGTAATACAGCATTAACGATTGACAATGTATGAATATAGTAACATATATAAATTTACATTTATATATTTATATATGTAGACACTGACATATATAAGATATCAGAAAAGTAATATGTGAAACCTTTTTCAACAATATAATACAGGTAACAATGAGAAGTTAATTATTTATAATTAAATAGTTAGTCATAACATAGATATTTAGTGTTACATTTTTATATTTTTTTTTTCTGTGCATGCATTATTTTTTAATTAGATTATTAAATTCATATAAAATTGAAAGGAATTTGTGAATAATTTGTGTAAAATTAAAGATTAGTAAAGAAAGATTTAGAAAAAAAAAAAAGAAGAAGAAGAAAAAGAAGAGAAGTTTACAGTATTTGGTTTGGTTTGGTTTGTTATTTCAAACTTTTGTTTTGAATTTTTTTATTTTCATATTTTTTGTCTTTGACATTTTTTTTAATAACCCTTTTTATTTTCTTTTTAGATTTACTTAATTTAATGATACCTTTTATTATTTTATTTTATTTTTGGATTTAGATTCACTTAATCTAAATACATTTAGAAAATAATCTTTTGTGTATTTTTTTTTTTTTGAAAAAAATTATTAATATGAAATAATAATAACAATAACAATATATATATATAATAAAAAATCATTACATGTTTGAATTTATAATTTTTTTTGACTATTATTTTACTTTTTATTTCTATTTGGATTATTAAGTATAATTTGATTATAAAATATGAAGAAATTCTAGTATCTTTAATTACCAAAAATTGAGAAAATATGAAAAATGAACAACAAAATTATGAAAAATCAAAACTGCAAAACATATTTAAAAAATGAAACTAAAGAAAGTTGTTCTTGTTTAGAATTTTGATATCATACATTGGTTATTAAAGTACCATGTAAAATACTATAATTTAGAAATTTTAATCTAAATTAAAAGAAAGTTTATGAAGATAACTTGTGAATTTTTGAGATGCAACACAAATCTATATTTTAAAAACATATGTGCTTTCTCCTGTCTAGATTTGAACAAATGTATATAACTTTGTAAGATTCAATCAAAATTATTCACAACAATTTGATCCATGATGGACAATTAAAAATATTATGTATATCAATATAGAAACAAACATAAAAAACAAGAAAGAGTAATTATTTTTATTTTTCAATCGTCATCAATATAAAAAATAGAAAGATATGTTTATATATATATATATATAAGAAGGGAGACGGTTTATTTATATTTATATAGGATTCTAAGAAGCAGATATATCATTTTTGAGTATTCAATTTCAAAAATAAAGAGATAGTTAATTTTTATAAGACATTTCATAATTTTTTTTTAAAAAATAATATATTTGAAAGGATAAAATTAAAATTTAAAAAAATGGAGACTGTTTATTTATATTTATATAAGACCTTTGTAAACAGATATATCATTTTTGAGGATTCAATTTCAAAAATAAAGAGATAGTTAATTTATATAAGACTTTTCATAATTTTTAAAAAACATAATATATTTGAAAGGATAAAATTAAAATTTAAAAAAATAAAAATATAACAAATTGCAATTAAGTCTCTTCCTATAACGCGGTTTCGAAAACTAACGGAAGACAGTCAACGACAATATTCACTTTCCAGTCCTATACTTTTATGCCCACTTCAGTCCCTCCACTCTAGTCCTATGCACCCGTATACTTTTATCAAAATTCCATTTTAATCCTTTCACTTTAGTTTTTCCGCCATTTTTTGAAACAGTGTTATACAACTAAGCTCAATTGCAACTTGACACAAAGTCTAGTAATTGATTAAAACAACTAAAAGGCCATAAGACAAAGTTAGATTTGATGTAAAATATAAGAGCACGTGTAAATTTAACCCACATGGCGAAATGCAAAAATAAGATGTGCTGTAGTTGATATGGTAATTGCGAAGAGGACTACAGAAAAGCCATACACCCATACCAACCAAAAGCTTGGAATGCTAAAGGAATCTGTAGCAGTTAACCAGAATTTAGGCACCTTGTCCTTTAGTATATAACCAAACCTAAAAAAGAAAGCAGCCACACCGGCAAACTGAATTGTCCAGTAACAAAATGACCGGTCCTTAATAATCGGCCACAGCAAAGCCATAACCAATACGATGCTCACTGTGAACGCGATCGTCAGTAACAAGATGTTGTAGAAAGCATCTGGTAACTTGTTTGGATGCAATAATATGTCTTTGAATCCAAGTGTGAGCTTGGCTTTGTTAGTTTTAGTTTTTCTTGAATCCTTTAAGTTGCAAAGAGCTGAAATCGTAGAACCTGATATTAAAGTGAAAAATCCAATTAGCAAAGCTACTTTTGAGACGTCGATTCCTTGATCGGCTGTATTGTTTGGAATAAGGGGGCGATCAGCAGTATCTCTATCATCATTATCATCATGGACTTCAGTGTTATTTAGAGGATGGATATCCAACTCCAAGGCTAAGACTTCCTTCTCATTTGTAGGGCTAGAGTTGACTTCATGTTTTTCCATTGGAATCTACATCAAGTTTAACTAGATTTCTTAAAACATTTGAACTTGAACATACCAAAATTTTGTTGAGACTTTATTCTAAACATTACTTTTATGTCCATAAATTCAATCACAGAATTAGACATACGGTGTGATCTATTCATTAAATGCAATAACATTGTAGTATACTATTTTTTATTAAAATGCAAACTCATCCTATCTAATTTGCTTGCAAGTTGCAACATATCAGCAATACCGTTTTTCTTTGCTGATAAAAAAAACAAAACAAAAAAACAGAAGATATTACACTACTGCTAGTTTTCGTTTATTCATATTTTGAGGACAAATTTCATACACTACAATGTAATTATCCAAAATTTTAAGAGAAAGAGAGAAAGAGAACACCTCCATTATGTTAATTTGGATAATATCGTTAGGAAGATTCGCCTTGGCAAGGACAATTTTCTCGGCAAAGTTGACACTCTGGTGTTGAAGAGCCACAAGAAGCAACTCATCAAGAACATATCCAGATAAAAGCTTAAGCTTCGCCACCAAATTAGAGTCATCATCATTTTTCACAGCCTCAAACAGTGTCAGATCCATTTCGCGTCTCTCCTTGTTCGTTTTATTGTTTTTCCAATCAACTCTCTCTCTTCTCTCTCTCTCTCTCTAGATTATAATCTACAGAGGAACCAAGGAAAATATAGCGATCCCGGGTTTACCCCTTGTGTAGTTGATTATTATCTGGTTTACATCCTTTCCTACTTTGTATTTGAGTTATAGGATGTGCTGGGCAGGTTTGTTACAGGTTGGTTGAACTTAGGAACCAAAACTAGTTGCCCAGATTTTGGCCTGTCCGCTCGAGCGGAGCTTTTGGCGCTCGAGCGGGGAACTTGTTGTTGCTTGGCCGCTCGAGCGGGGGTTTTGACGCTCGAGCGGGGAATACACCCATCCAGTATTTCCTGTGTAGTGTTGGACGCTCGAGCGGGGGATTGGCCGCTCGAGCGGGAGGTTGTGAATGATGCTCGAGCGGGGAGTTGGGCGCTCGAGCGGGGACCTGTCTGCAGAAACTTCTGGGAGTGTGCATCCGCCGCTTGAGCGGGGGATTGGCCGCTCGAGCGGGGGTTTGGACGCTCGAGCGGGGCGATTGGGTTAAAGCTCCGAGTTTTGACTTTTGAAATCACTTTTTCACATTCTCTTCTCTCTCTTACTTTTCCAAAAACACCATTGTTGAGCTTCTCACTCTAGAGCTCTACCTTCTCTCTAGGTATTGATCTAGTAGGAGTGATTTCCTCACCTTTGGTCTTTACAAAAAGGTTGTTGATCGTCGAGGGCTACCTTTTGATCCGAAAAACTTGTGATTTGGAGCACTTTCGTTTTCTTCATCTTCTTTGTTGGAGCTCAAACTTTGAGGTAGGGATATCCTACTCCTTCTTATGGATCTTGTCTTTAAATTTTAGCTTTTTGATATGTTGGGTGTTGTTGGGTAGTTTTGAGGAAGTTTGGGCCTTTTGTGTAATTTTACAAAATTGGGGTTTTGTTTATAATAAACCTAAATGCAAGTTTGGCATAGAAGATGAGTTAGATGATGGACTATGGATGAAAATGGAACCTTAGGGTTGTTTTGTTAATTATGGGAATTTGCCCTAATTGTTTTAATTAATTAATGTATATAATTAATTAAAGGAAATGAGGAGTTGAATTGGAAACGTTGAAATTTGGAATGTATGGGATTAAAGGGTGTAGTTGAATTATTTATCGCTCACTAAAGTGAAATGTTGATACATTATCCATTTGTGCATTTA
Organism: Camellia granthamiana; assembly: GCA_036172215.1. Taxonomy (NCBI): domain Eukaryota; kingdom Viridiplantae; phylum Streptophyta; class Magnoliopsida; order Ericales; family Theaceae; genus Camellia; species Camellia granthamiana. Next base: position 102,124,110 of record CM069903.1, read on the forward strand.
TTTCCTGTTTAGAAATAACTGCTTTGGGCTATCGGTGGAGGATAGTCTTGATTGTTGTAGACAATGCATGACGATTAGGCAAACGAAAACTAATCTATGGAATGTGTCATGGAACTTGACGGTTGATAGAATACATTAACTTTATGTATTGATTGATTGTGTATAGAACCCTTGTGTTTATATGCATTGTGTGTAGAGGAGGAGATGGGGGATGTACTCCGCGGTTTAGGGGAAGATAGGGGATGTACCTCTAAACCGGATAGTGTAGGGAGGAGATAGGGGATGAACTCTGTAGATACAGCTCATATGCTTATCTTTGAGAAGTACAGACACAGCTCATATGCTTGTCTAGAGAAGTGCAGATATGGCTCATATGCTTATCTTTGGTTGTAAGATATAGTTCTTATACTTATCTGTTGAGATGTTGATATAGCTAATATGTTTATCTGTTGATGTATTGATTTAGCTAGTATGCTTATCTACAGAAACTGGAAAAGGAAAAGTAACATGGACTTGTATGTCATGTAATTGTAATGTGATATAAGTGGATGTATCAGGGTTGACCATCTATCGACTGCTAATCTTTTAGTCATTGTTCATAGCTGGTTTAGTATATTTCTACTGGGCTGTGGCTCACCCTATATGGGAACATCATTTTCAGATACAGGTAGCATGCCACCTCCAAGGACATAGCTTGGGAGGCTTGAGGTGGATGGATTTTTGTTGTCTATCTTCTTTTGATGTATTACATGTAGATTCAAGCCAAGGGCTTAATGTGTAACTGAGCTAGTGCTCTTTTTTTTTTTTTTTTGTAACCAAGTGTTAACCTGGAAAGCTGTAAGCCCGTAGGGCATTTGCTTTTGTTGTTAACATGTAATACCTTCTGTAATCAAATACTCTGATAAATAGAAGAACGTTGGACTTTTGTATATCAATGCATGTCTATATTGTTGAGTTAAATGCTATTATTTTGAGGGCGTTACAGAAAATACTGTAAGACTAAATTATTTATTAAGTCATTATACTGACCCACATGATATGGTAATATGAATTAGAGATTTGGCAGAATTATGATTCCATATTTTTTGCTACAATTAATTGGTAAATAAGAAAGAGTGTTTTACAAGTATCCTACTTTGATGGGAAAGTAGAATCATTGTTAAATAAGGAAACTGATCCTCTCTCTACCTATAAAAAGACATTCAGACTAACCATCAAAATAATTCTAAATTCAATGTATTCTAAAGAGGGTCAAGAAAGAGAAACCCTTTTTCCACTAATATTATTATTAGATTTATGTTCAATCAATTTTAGGTCACTCGAAGGTTTTGCATAACTAATTTGGGTAAGTTATTTATTTTCCGCATTATGTTATTATTTGTGAAAATCATGATAGTTCACGATTTTGGATTATGAAGGTTGTTATATGCATAACACCATAAAATTATTTACATGTGGTATCAGAGCTCATGTTTTAGAATTATGATTTTCTGATTAAATAAATATCAATTAATTTTGATTACAATTATGATTGCCTCAATCAAAAATTTTCAATTTACTAAACATGATATGAAATTTAATATGCAACTCTTATGTTCATACTTTAGATTGGATTGCATATTGTATGAATAATATTTATTTAATGAGTGCTAACTCTTTAATGATAAACTGAATGTTTTAATATTTTGATAATTGAATACAATGAATGTTTTAATTATTTTTTATTATGAGGAAAGGTTTAGTGGATAATGACCATTGTATTGTTTGATTTAGTAATACCTAAAGATATTCATATTACATAATGAATCATTATTATTCATGTTTTGCTGAATTTTATATTATCAAATTTTACTGTGAGGCACATAAAGTGTCATTGTGATCTTTATAGTACTAAGCATATTGCTATTTATGGATCTAACTATAACCTCTAAAAAATTATTTCAGTATGATGTTATTTCCACCATTATGTATAAGCTTGATTTTTATAGGTGGTTTGATGAGGTACAAAAGTATATACTTTTATGTGACATAGAATATGAATTGTGTTAATATTTATTGGCTTAATATTATTTTTATGATTTAGTAATATGCATTATGATTATGATTATGATGATGAATAATTGTGAATAAATTATTATTTATTCAATAATGTCTATGCAAAGTTTTTATTTTGATTTGAAATCTAAATTATGATACGATTGGTAGTTGCCAAAGTGACCCAATTGGAATGACACATAGATATCAAATCAAATAATTGAAATTCAGTACCTTTCCCAAGTATTAAAAAAAAATGACTTTGCAAATCGTAATTCTTTAATTACAAAGATATTAGGTTGGCTAGAAGGTTCACCACTTCTAAGTAATTGTTGAATTGGAATAGGATAGTTGATGGGTATTCATAATTGATATTGGAATGAATACCCAAAGGTAACAAATCTACTTAATTATGAATATTTTATCAACTAGTTCTTTTGGTGAAAGGGAATCACCATAATTGTTAAATAGTATGCCATTATATTATCTCAAAGGTAGATCACGGTAATACTATTTGTGATTGTTTAAACATGTGTTGATCTTGATTAATTGTCAATTATTGATTACTCTTAGTATTAATGTAGTGAGCATAAATTATTGATTAAAGTTTTATTTCGCTATATTTGTATACTTTGTTTGTTTCGATTTTCAATGAAAAAGCTTTCTCAAAAAAATAAAATAAAATAAAATAAGTTTAGTTTCATCTCGATGTCTTGAATTTTGACTTAGTGTTACTATTTGAGAAATTTACTGCTATTATGATTCAAACAGTATAAAAGGATTGAATACATAAAGTTTATGTTTTTATGCGAATGATTATAGCAAATATTAAGTTTTAACTTCCTTAAATTGATAATGCTAAATAACGTTTCCGAAATGTTAATAAGTTTTTTTTGCTGGGACCCTTATGGTTAAGCTTACCAACATAAAGTTTGATGGTATGCATGAGATGTATGAGCATGTCATTGAATTGTCTAACTTGACTGCTCAATTAAAGAATTTAAGAATATTTGTGAATAAGTTTATTTTTGTGCAATTTATTTTGAATTATTTATCTTTTCAGTATGGGTCATTTGTATTAACTATAATTCTTTGAATAGCAAGTAGAAAGTTAATAAATTGACTAGTATGCTTATTTAAGAAGAGATAAAATTTAAGTAATTGAGATATCATTTATTGATCTTCAAGGAGCTAAAAAGAAAGGAAGAATACTTATAAAAGGACATAAAAAATAGCCACATAAAGAAAATGAGTCTACTCTAGATTTTCAGTCTCATAAGAACGAAAATGGCTACTCATGTTTTAATACGGTGCAAGATTATTTTCAAACCAATTATGTTAAAACTCCAATTGAATTATTGGGTCTTATCGTTTATTTTATTTTTTTTTTTTTTTGGGCATTGATCATTACTTAGACTTTGTTCAAAAAAAAAAATAAATAAATAAATTCATGTTCATTCTAATTTTGAAAATTATTTATTGATTTGTCCAAACTTAATTAACCTTGATGGTTATTTTCAAAAATTTAGAATAAAGGTTTAATTTATGTTTAATACCTTTTCTGTTAATTTTGATATTATTTATGATGGTTTGTATAAATTAAAGTTTAATAATTTCTCAAAAATTTAATTTATCTTGCATCATTATGTTGGTCCTAAATATAGCTTGATAAATATAGCGATCTCGATTTTCCTTTCATTGTTTATTGTATTCCAGACTCGGTTCCGTGGATGTGTGTTGTTGTCTTATTCTCGTTTCCATCCTTTACTCTTTGTATTTGAGTTTTGGGTTGTGTTGGGCAAGTTTGAAACAGGTTGGCTGTGTTTAGAAACAATTGGTTTATGCCTAGATTTTGGCCTTCACGCTCGAGCGTGGCTTTTGACGCTCGAGCGGGCAGTTTGACGCTCGAGCAGGATTCTTCAGCCTTCAGTATTTTTTTGTAGGCCTGAAAATGCTGGAAGTGTGCTTTCGACGCTCGAGCGTTCGTTCTCACGCTCGAGCGGGAGTCTGTGTCTGACGCTCGAGCGGGGCGTTCCACGCTCGAGCGGACTGTGTGTATTTCAATCTGGGAAGAAGCTTTTTGAATCATTTTTTTCGGCCCTCTCTCTCTCTAAAGCACCCCAAAACCCTAATTTGAGAGCTTCTCTCTCTAGAATACTCTCTCTCTCTCTCTACATTTTGATCTTGATTTAGTGAGACCCAACCCTTGTGTCTTCATTAAAGTGTTGGAGCTTCTCAAGACCTCTATTTTGATCCGAAAAGTTGTGGGTTTGGAGCACTTTCGAGTTTGTTCATCATCTTCTTTGGGTCTCTTCATTTGAGGTAGAGATAACTACTCATATTTATGGCCTTTGACATAAACATGTGGTCTTTTTGATTTAATGTTGAAATTGGGAAATTTTAGGTGTTAGGGTTTCAAAACTTGAAATGTATAAAGAGGGGATTTGGTCCTTTTGAACTATACATGTGTATATGGGTCTTAAAATGAAGTTATTGATGTTTATTGATGATATTTGGACCTTTGGGTCAATGTTGAGAAAATGGGGGGAAATTCCTTAGTTGGGTTAAATTGGGTCATTGGAGTGATTAATGAAATTAATTATGGGAATGTGAAATTGGTTTAGAAATAATGAAATTGGGCAATTATGAGATGGAATGGGGGAGTTGGATTGATTAATCACTCACCTTTGAAATTGTAGATAATTTATCTGTTTGATAATTTATTATCTGTTTAGAAATAATTGTGTTGGGCTATCGGTGGAGGATAGTCTTGAGTGTTGTAGACACTGCATGATGATTAGGTGAATTAAAACTAATCAATTGAGTATGTCATTGAATATGACGGATGGAATAACACATTGAATATGTGCTTTGCTTGATTATTGTATATGATAAGTGTTTAAATACATTGCATATGTATGTTGTTTGGGAGGAGATAGGGGATGTACTCTCAAACCTGTTTGGGAGTAGATAGGGGATGGACTCCAATGATAATTAAGTTGGCCAGAGCATCCAGGGTGAAAGTCCCGAAATCTTGATTGCGTTTGCATAATGTGGATGAATTGAAGTGTTGAAGTATTATTGATATGAGTTGTAGTCTCCTTTTGAATTGAAGTATGGAAATGTTAATGATGTGAGTTATAGTCTCGTTATAAACTGTCTGGATGAATTCAGAACCATATCTATGAATTGGTTTGGATAATGAAATGGAAAAAGGATATGTATATATATATATCTGTGAATATAGATTGGTTATGAAAGAGATGTACGTCGGTTTATTTGAGTTAAACATTTATCAAAAGCTAATGTTTTAGTTATCGCTCATATTATATTTAGCATATCTCTACTGGGCATTGGCTCACCCTATATGGGACACCATTTTCAGGTACAGGTGATATGCCGCCTCCAAGGTCTTAGCTTGGAAGGTTTTGGGAGTTGAAGACTCTTTTGGTTGTTTTGCTATCTTGGTGATACATGTAAATTCAAGCCAAGGGCTTATCTTGTATAGAGAGTTAGAACTCCTCTCTTGTTGTAACCAAGTGTTGACTTGGAAAGTTGTAAGCCTATAGGGCATTTACTTTTGTTGTCAACATGTATTACTTTTTGTCAGAATACCCTGATGTATGGAACATGATATCTCTCTCTTGTATCATGCATGTATGATTTATGGGTTTATTTTGAAGGCATTACAATAAATAAAAACTCTTCAAACTTGTAGCATAACAAATTTTATTGCTTTTAGTGAAAGTGTGGATTGCATAAAGGAAAAGCAATTCAATCACATTATGTAAAGTGTCACAAGATATACAGGGCTTCTTCATATTATCTAAATAGACATTAATGTACCTTTTTGACACTTCATGTGTGGTAAATAAAATTATTTTATCATTTTTATAAATGAATTTTCACTTCATGATTTTGTTTATTCATTGCATAAAAGATCTCTAGTAAATTGATATCATTGAGGTATACATTATCAAGGAAGAAAGACAATTAAACAAAAATGTGAAAATCATAAAGATAGTGTAAAACACAAGTCTATTTGCTAAACTCTATGAAAGACATAATATTTGTGAATGCCTCAGTAGAATGATGTAGCTGAGAAATATTATTATGCTCTATTGAATATGACTAAGAGTATGTTAAATAGTTTTTAAATACCCATAACATTGTGGATATATGTCGTTTATCTATTGTTTTCATATAAAATTGGGTTCCTAGTAAGGTAGTTCCAAACAATCATTCTGAACTGTGAACATGAAGCAAACTGAACTTAAGACACTTGCATGATTGTGGTTGTCTACGAAAATTAAAATTATTGATCCACATGAAAAGAAATTAGATTTCAGAATAATCAGTGGTTATTTTGTTAATTATCTTAAAAATTCAAAGGGTATTAGTTTTACTATCTTGGCCATAGTACAAGAATTATAGAAACCAATAACATCAAATTTAATAAGAATGGTGAAATCAGTGGGAGTGATAAATCATAAAATGTGATCATTCAATAAGTTTGGGTACAAGTATCATTATCCATAATTTGAAGGAAATTGTTGTTCCTATAATTGTTAAACAATTTAATGTCTTGGAACAACAAATGAATAATCAATTACTCTATAATGTAATTATCACCAATGAAGAGTTGTAGAAGAACCACAAGAAATAATATGAAGAAGATATCATAAGGTAAAGAGATTTATCATTTCGAATGATTATGTGATATATCTATAACAATCTTATTACAATTTTGGGATAAGTAAAGACTCAGTTTTATTGTCACAAGCCATAGAAAGTATTGATTCAACTAAAGGAATTGATGTGATGAATGATGAGTTGAAATCAATGGACTAGAATGAAATTTGGGATTTCATTTAAATCCCTAAGGATACAAAAAAAAATTTTGTTCTAAGGGCAATATAAAATGATATAATGCTAGATATGTGGCCAAAGATTTTACTCATAAAGTAGACATTGATTACAATGAGATATTCTTTTTCCACTTGTATCTTAAATGGTTGATTTAGAATCATTATGGCATTAGTAACTCATTATGATATTGAGTTGAATATATGTGAAAATTAATTTTCTAAAAGAGAGTTTAGATGAAGAATTTTGTGTAGATCAGCTTAAAGGTTTCTTTATTGACGAAAATGAAAATGTGACTTGCAAACTTAAGAAATCAATTTGTGGACTTAAACAAGCTTTCTAAAAATTGTATCTTAAGTTTTATGATACTATTTTTTCTTTTGATTTAAAGAAAATATTTTTTAATTAGTGTACATATCCAAAGATCAGTAAGAGCAAGTTTATATTTATAATTTTGTATATTGATGATATTTTGCCTATCAATAATGTACGTGATTTATTGCACGAGTTAAGAAATTTCTCTATAAGAACTTTGAAATGAAATATATTAGTAAGACAACCTATGTGATAGAAATTGAAATATTTCTAAATCAATCACATACAGAGATTGTCTTAGAAGGTATATATTAAAAGTTCTATAGAGATTTAGAATGAGAGAATATTCACATAAAGTTATCCATATTCCGAAAGGAAATAAATCCAGTCCAATGCAAATTTTTATAAAATCAATTAGAATAGAAACATTTTTTTTTATAGATTTATTGTATGAAATTTAATGCTCAAATAAGGAAGTGATAAAGTAATCATAAGGAATAAAAGATTCCTTGCTCACATTTATGAAATCTGATAATCATGAATTGATTGGCTACTTAGATTCATACTTTAGATGATATATTGATAGTAGAAAAATTCACTTTTGGTTCTTTGTTTCTTTTATGTGGAGGGACAATATTAAGAAAAGTGTAAAACGAACTATCAGAAGTATCCTATGTGAAAGTTGAATTTGTGGTGTGCTTTGAGACCACAATTCATGAATTGTTATTATGAAACTTTATCTCAGGACTTGGGATTGTCGACTTTTATTGCCAAGTCGTTGAGAATTTATTGTGATAATTTCGCAATTGTTTTATTTTCTTAAAATGACAAGTATTCTAATGATGCTAAACACATAGAATTGAAATACTTTGTCGTTAAAGAAGAATTTCAGAAGCAGAAAGTGTCAATAAAACACATAAGTATATAACTTTTAAGTGCAGATCTATTGATAAATGGATTACTCTTAAAGACAATTAAGAAACTTGCCAATTGGGTCTTGAATGTAATCCATAACAGTTGTTTATGATTAATTGTGTTATTTGACACATTGAGATCTCATTAATTGTGTTTCTAATATATTTCTTGTTATGAAATGAGTACATACATATATGAGAATGAATGAATGACAACAGGAATAATCTTTCGTAAAAGACATTATCATTGAACCTCTTTATACTCTTAACTTAAACGGCTATGTTAAACTAGTTACCAGTGTTGTAGTACATGGAAGGGACTATATTGCATTATTGGTGTAGAACCGCTAGGACTCATATTAGTGAACCATTTAATTATAGCATTATGATGATGACCAAATTAAAGATAATATTGAATATGGTTTATTGCGCGCCTAATGTTAACCTTGTTAAATCTTGACGTAAGTTCTTATAGCGATCCCGGTTTTTTCCCCATTTGGTTGTTGTATTCCGGACATAGGTTCCGTGGTGTTGGTTGTTGTATATATCTTGTTGTCATCCTTTAATTCTTTATATTCGAGTTTTGGGATGTGTTGGGCAAGTTTGTTTCAGGTTGGTAATGAGTTTAAACCAATAGTTGCTGCCCAGAATTTTGTTTCTTTGCTCGAGTGAGGCTTTTGTCGCTCGAGCGAGCTCTGTGTTTTAGATCCTTCGCTCGAGCCAGGGTTCCTTCGCTCGAGCGAGAGTTGGGTGTTGTGTCTGGTGGCTCGAGCGAGAAGTCTTGCACTCGAACTTGCGTCTGCATCTGGTTCTGGACCTGAAGGTTGGAATTCTTGGCTCGAGCGAGCTTTCCTTCGTTCGAGCGAGTGAGGACTATGTTTTGAGTTTATTCGCTCGAGCGAGCTTTTCTTCGCTCAAGCGTGCTTCTGGGTTGCAGACCTGAAACTTCGAATTGTTGGCTCGAACGAGGCTTTCTACGCTCGAGTGAGGTTTCTTTGTGTCTGGTCGATCGAGCGACCACTCCTTCACTCGAGCGAGTCTCAAATATAACAGTTCGCAGCAGCAGCTTCTTCTTCACTTTTTCTACATCTCTTTTCTTCTCAAACCCTAGATCGGCTGCCTCTCTCTCTCTACATTTAACTTCTCTCTAAAAATACACCTAGTTCTAGTGTGTTTCTAGCCTAGTCCCTTTGTAAGAAAGGTTGTGCTTGGTGTGGGCTTCACTTTCATTCGAAAATCTTTTGGTTTTGAGCATCTTGGGTTTTCTCCATCTTCTCCATTTGGTCTCTTCATTTCGAGGTAGAGATAACCTACTCTATTCTATGAGTTTTAACATAAATTTTGGTCATTTTGATTAGATGGTGTTGTTGGTAAATTTTGGGAAAAGTTAGGGTTTGATGTGTAATTTATAAAAGAAGGGTTTTGTGTTTTAAAGCTCCATATGCATATAAGGCTTTGGGAATATGAGTTTGTGAGTTAAATTGGTGGAATTTGGTCTTTGGATCAATAATTGGAAAAAGGGGAAAATGCCCTAATTATGTTGAATAATTAATTTGAATAATTAATTTGGGGAAATGTGAAATTGAAATGAAATTCATGAAATTGGAAAATTGTGGGAGCAAATGGTGTAGTTGGATAATTTCATCACTCACCTATGAAAATGTCGATATTTTATCCGTTGATAAATTTATTATCTGTTTAAAGATAACTGCTTTGGGCTATCGGTGGAGGATAGTCTTGATTGTTGTAGACATTGTATGATGATTAGGGAAAACTGAAATTAATCACATTGATTATGTCATTGAATATGACGGTTGGAATAATACAGCAAATGTGTGTATTGATTGATCATTGTATATGATAAGTGTTTAAATACATTGTCTATGTATATTGTTTGGGAGAAGATAGGGGATGTACTCCATGGTTTGAGAGGAGATAGGGGATAGACTCTCAAACCTGTTTGGGTGGAGATAGGGGATGGATTCCATTGATACAGCAAATCTGTGTATCACTTGAAATATGGAAGTGTTGAAGCATGGAAGTGTTTTAATATGTGTCATAGTCTCATCGAATTGTGTGGCCAGATTCTGAGCCATAATTATGAATTGAAACTGTATAAGTGAAGGAAACTGAAATGAAAAATGGATGTACTTGATATGGAATTGAAAGGTGTTGTAAATTGGTTTATAAGTGTCAACCATGTATCAAATGCTATTGTTTTAGTTATTTCTCATACTTGGTTTAATATATCTCTACTGGGCATTGGCTCACCCTATATGGGACATCATTTTCAGGTTCAGGTGATATGCCACCTCCAAGGACGTAACTTGGGAGGCTTAGAGGCTTGAAGATCTTTTTGTTGTTTACCTTTTTGTGTATTACATGTAAATTCAAGCTGAGGGCTTAATGTGTTTGAGTTAGTACTCTCCTTTTTGTAACCAAGTGTTAGCTTGGAAAGTTGTAAGCCCGTGGGGCATTTACTTTTATTGTCAACATGTAATACTTTTGTGATAAATACTATGATAAATAGATGTACACTTTATTCTCTTGAATATATTGTCAATTTCTTGTATCTTGAATGTATGAATTATGGGTTTATTTTGAGGGCGTTACAACTTGGTATCAAAGCATACCGGGTTTGAATACTTTGGGTACATGGGAAGTGGTTAGTACCACAATGGGTTTGTCTCGCTTGTTTGAGACTTAGATGTAGTGTTATGTACTTAGGTGATAACATGCTTATGTGACTATATGGGTATGGGATTTAATTTCTAGAATGTTGATTGGATCCTTGGGTTTCTGGGAGTCCTGTTGGAAAAGCACTTGATCAATGCTGTTTCTAATTGGAACTCTAGCAACGCCTTGGGACTGTCATTATCCAGAAATGAAATTCGTAAGTGCTTATGTGATTATGTGCTTACGTGGAATGAATTACTGTTGTCCAATGCATTAGGACGCGAGTGTTATAGCTTCGGCACATTTATGAATGTGTTAATGATCTTCGTTACCTTTATTAGGATGTTAGGACGAGGACGTGGTGGTAGGTGAGGTAGGCCTAGGAGGCAGGAGATGCCTATAATGGATGAGATACCGGCACAGCAGGAGGGTGTTGGTCAGGCCAATGTGGCCGAGCTAGTAGGTCAACAGGCCATGGGCGCCTTAGCCCGCGAGATGGCAGGAGCACTGAGGGAATCCATGGACATTCTCAGAGCTGAGAATCAAGTCCAGGCCCATATTACTGAGGTAGGGCCTTCCTTTCTAAAGAGAGTTTTTCCGGTCTGATCCGGATGAGTTTCTGGGGGATCCTAAAGAGCCACTGAAGGCTGATGAGTGGTTTGAGCAGATGACAAAGATGTCTGAGATGCTTGGCATCGAAGATGGGGCTTTGAAGGTGACCTTGGCGTCCTTCCAGCTGAAGGGAGACGCGGGTCAGTGATGGAAGTTTGTTCGGGGCCATATTGGTGGGACTTGGGAGGCTTTCGTTGATGTCTTCCAGGAGAAGTTTTTGTCTCCCGCTATCAGGGAGAAGTTGAGAGATTAGTTCTGTGAGCTCAAGCAGCTGAGTTCATCGGTGGCCGAGTTTAAGGCCGCATTTACCAGTTTATCTAGGTTTGCACCTGAGCTAGTGGCGTCTGAGGAACGCCGTTGTCTGGAGTTCGAAAGGAAGTTAAGGCACGGACTCAAGGTTAAGGTTGCAGGGTCCATGACTCGAGAGTATGGACGCCTTGCGGATGATGCGGCCTATATGGAGATTATTATGCACGAGGAGGAGGAGAGGTTGAGGGGCTCCAAGAGGAGTCAGGATGGCTAGGAGGATGGCAGGAGGCAGAGGGGTTCTAACCCTCAGCAGTCACAGGGTGCTTTTGTGAGATCTACATTTCCAGTGCCGAGTTCAGGTTTTGGGAGAGGCAGTCAGGGAAACGTTACTTGTTACAAATGTGGTCAGCTGGGCCACAAGTCTCCAACTTGCCCGCAGAGGGGAGGAGGGCAGAGAGCAGCTTCATCTTCGGCTCGTCCTCAGAGCTAGAGTCAGGGCAGAGGTCAGCCAATTTCTTGTTACCAGTGTGGTCAGGCGGGGCACCTGAAGAGGTTTTGCCGGCAATTGAGTGGCACATCTGGTGCATCTGGTTTGAGGCAGATTCAGAGCCATCAGCCAGCTCAGTCAGTTCAGGCCTCGAGGGCCAATCAGGGAGCCTCATCGTCTTAGTTTGTACATCAGACTTATGTTCCGAGAGGTGAGCAGGTAGATCAGAGACCTTCAGGGCGTGTGTATGCTGTTACCGCGCAGGATCTTGTACCCGCTCCATCTGTTGTGAGAGGTACCTTTTTGTTTTGCAACTCGGTTGCTAATGTGTTGATTGATACGGGTGCATCCCATTCCTTTATGTCTGTTGCATTCGCATCTGTTTTGGGGTTAGAGTTGGCGCAGTTAGCATCTCTTATTTGTGTTTTATCACCTGTTAGGGATGAGTTGATTTTGAAGCAGGGGTGTAGAGGCTGTGATATTGAGGTCACCGACCGCTGGCTTCCATTTTCTTTTGTAGTTATGGCTATGTCGGGTTTTGATGTGATTTTGGGTATGGATTGGCTATCGTCATACCGGGCTGTTATTGATTGCTACCGCTAGCAGGTCACTGTGTGTACCTTGAGCGGGGATTGTTTCCACTTCTTGGGAGACCGAGTTGGTAGTGTTTTGCCACCAGTGTATGATCTGCGAGGGCGGAGTGACCTTAGTTGTCTTCTCGCTAGCTGTATGAGTAGTGAGTGTGATGAGACCCAGACTATATTACCGAGAGTGGTTTGTGAGTACTCGGACGTCTTTCCCAAGGATCTTGTTAGTTTGCCACCCTATCGAGAGGTGGAGTTTTCTATTGATTTAGTGCCCGGCACAACGCCAATTTCCATGGCACCTTACCGTTTTGCCCCAGCCGAGTTAAGTGAGTTGAAGATTCAACTCCAGGAATTACTGGATAAGGGCTTTATTCGCCCTAGTACTTTGCTGTGGGGAGCACCGACCCTCTTGCTAAGAAGAAAGATGGGGCTTTGAGACTTTGCATTGATTATCGAAAATTGAATCAGGCTACGGTTAAGAACAAGTACCTATGCCCCGTATAGATGATTTGTTTGACCAGTTGAAAGGGTCCCGTTGTTTCTCTAAGATAGATTTGAGATCGGGTTACCATCAGTTGAGGGTCAGAGAGGAAGATGTTCCGAAGACGGCATTCCGTACGCGGTATGGCCATTACGAGTTTCTGGTGATGCCTTTTGGGCTCACCAATGCACCGGCAGTGTTTATGGATTTGATGAACCGGATATTCCGGGAATTCTTAGATCGTTTTGTAATCGTTTTTGTGGACGACATCTTGATTTATTCACCTTCTGAGAAGGAGCACGAGGAACACTTGAGAGTGGTGCTTGAGTTGCTTAGAGCCCATAGGCTGTATGCCAAGTTTGGGAAGTGTGAGTTTTGGATAACAGAGGTTAAGTTCTTAGGCCATGTAGTTTCCGGGGAAGGGGTATCTGTTGATACATACAAGATAGAGGCAGTGCAAGATTGGGCACAGCCTAAGAGTGTTTTTGAGATCCGCAGTTTTCTGGGATTAGCTGGGTATTACCGCCGGTTTGTGAAAGATTTCTCCAGGCTAGCTTCACCATTGACTAGATTGACGCAGAAAGGGGTCAAGTTTGTATGGAGTGAGACTTGTGAAAAGTCGTTCCAAAAGCTGAAAGTTAGACTTACCACCGCTCCGGTTTTGATTATTCCGGAGAGAGGCTTGGGCTATACGGTTTACTGTGATGCCTCACGAGAGGGTTTGGGTTGTGTGTTGATGCAAGAGGGGAAAGTGGTCGCCTATGGCTTGCGGCAGTTGAAAATACGAGAGGAATTACCCTACACATGACCTAGAGTTAGCAGCTGTGATTTTTGCCTTGAAGATTTGGAGGCATTACCTGTATGGTGAGAGGTTCGAGGTGTTCTCGGATCATAAGAGTCTGAAGTATCTGTTTACACAGAAAGACTTGAACTTGAGGCAGAGGAGGTGGATGGAATTTATTGAGGATTACGACTTCAAGTTGCATTATCATCCGGGGAAGGCCAATGTTGTGGTCGATGCCCTTAGCAGGAAATCCATTAGTGATGTAGCTTGTATAGCCATCTGGGAGTGGGAGATGTTGGGTGCACTTTGCGAGTTTGATTTGCTTCTGGGTGAATCTGTTGAGTCTGCGGCTTTGTTTTCAGTAGTTGCGCAGCCTACACTTATGAATCGAGTGTTAGAGGCACAGAGAGGTGATCTTGAGGTAGAATCCCTTCGGGAGAAGATCTCCAGTGGGAAGGTTGAGAAGGGTTTGACTGTGTATCCTGACCTAAGTGTGAGTTACCGAGAACGTTTGTTTGTGCCAGAGTCTTGCCGAGAGGAGGTACTCCGAGAGTTTCACCATTCACGCCTTGCGGTGCATCCGGGAGGCACTAAGATGTATCGTGATTTGGGTCGTCAGTTTTGGTGGCGGGGTATGAAGAAAGATATGGCGGTTTTTGTGTCTAAGTGCCTTACTTGTCAACAAGTGAAGGCCGAACATCATAGGCCAGCGGGTTTGTTGCAACCCTTGCCTATAGCCGAGTGGAAGTGGGAGCATGTCACTATGGACTTCGTTGTAGGTCTTCCGAGGACTCAGCGGGGTAGTGATGCTATTTGGGTGGTTGTAGACCTGTTGACTAAGTCGGCGCACTTCATTCCTATGCGCGTGAGAGATTCGGCAGATCATCTTGCCGACTTGTATATTCGGGACATAGTGAGGTTGCACGGGGTCCCAGTGTCGATCGTCTCAGATAGAGATCCCCATTTTACTGCTAGGTTGTGGCAGAGTTTGCAGAGTGCCTTGGGCACTAAGTTGACCTTTAGCACGGCTTATCATCCTCAGATTGACGGGCAGTCTAAGCGTACTATATAGATCCTTGAGGATATGCTTCGAGGTTGTGTCCTTGACTTTAGTGGGTCGTGGAAGAGGCACTTGCCCTTAGTGGAGTTTGCCTACAACAACAGTTTCTAATCGAATATTGGTATGGCACCGTTTGAGGCCTTGTATGGCCGACCGTGTAGGTCTCCAGTTTGTTGGGTCGAGGTGGGTGATGCACCTTTGTTGGGCCCGGAGTTGGTTCGAGAGACGATAGAGAAAGCTGAGCTTATCCGTAAGAGACTTGTTACAGCCCAGAGTCGTCAAAAGAGTTATGCCGACCGTAGGAGGAGGCCTTTGGTATTTGAGGTGAGTGATCACGTCTTTCTAAAAATATCACCTAGGCAGGGTTTGATGAGGTTTGGTAAAAGTGGGAAGTTGTCCCCTCGGTTTATTGGCCCTTTCGAGATCCTTGAGAGGATTGGTGAGATTGCCTACCGTTTAACTTTGCTGCCGCAGTTGTCCGGAGTGCATGACGTGTTTCATGTTAGTATGCTTCCGAAGTACGAGCCGGATCCATCGCATGTATTGGATTGGACTGACTTAGAGGTAGAAGAGGATGCCTCTTATGAGGAGAGACCGGTTCGGGTCTTGGATAAACGGGATCAAGTCTTGCGAGGCACGACGATACCCTTGGTAAAGGTTTTGTGGAAACATCACGGAGTGGAAGAAGCCACTTGGGAACGTGAGTTGGATGTCCGTGAGAAATATCTGGACTTGTTTGTTAATGTTTAACCATGTATTGAGAATTTTGTTGTATTGATAAACTTTAAGAGCATTGAATATGTCTTAAGTTGTAAAACATTATATATGTTTTGGTTTATGGAAATGTTGTAATGGTTGAGCATGTCTTGAGAATGGAAGTTTAATTTAGCATTGTATATGTTAAATATGTTGTAGGAATGAAAATATGTCATTAACATTGAATATGTTACGAAATGGTGGAATATGATATTGGAATTTGTTGAATTTCAAGGAAAGGCATGTTGTTAATGCATATTGAATTATATTGTGAATTGCTTCTTGAATAGAAATGGGATGACCGGTAATGGGTCAAGATGTTGAATATTTAATGGTAATATTGTTGAGAATTGCGAAATCATGTTTTTGAAACTTATATCCAATTTCAGGACGAAATTCTTTAAGGGGGAGAGGTTATAGCGATCCCGATTTTTTCCCCATTTGGTTGTTGTATTCCGAACTTAGGTTCCGTGGTGTTGGTTGTTGTATATATCTTGTTCTCATCCTTTAATTCTTTATATTTGAGTTTTGGGATGTGTTGGGCAGGTTTGTTTCGGGTTGGTAATGAGTTTAAACCAATAGTTGATGTCCAGAATTTTGTTTCTTCGCTCGAGCGAGGCTTTTGTCGCTTGAACGAGCTCTGTGTTTTAGATCCTTCGCTCGAGCTAGAGTTGGGTTTTGTGTCTGGTGGCTCGAGCGAGAAGTCTTGCACTCGAGCTTGCGTCTGCATCTGTTTTGGACCTGAAGGTTGCAATTCTTGGCTCGAGCGAGCGAGCTTTCCTTCGCTCGAGCGATAGCGAGGACTATGTTTTGAATTTCTTCACTTGAGCGAGCATTTCTTCGCTCGAGCGTGCTTCTAGGTTGCAGACCTGAAGCTTCAAATTGTTGGCTCGAACGAGGCTTTCTACGCTCGAGTGAGGTTTTTTGTGTCTGGTCGCTCGAGCGAGCACTCTTTCGCTCGAGCGAGCCTCGAATATATCAGTTCGTAGCAGCAGCTTCTTATTCACTTTTTCTACATCTCTTTTCTTCTCAAACCCTAGATCGGCTGCCTCTCTCTCTACATTTAACTTCTCTCTAAAAATACACCTAGTTCTAGTGTGTTTCTAGCCTAGTCCCTTTGCAAGAAAGGTTGTGCTTGGTGTGGGCTTCACTTTGATCCGAAAATCTTTTGGTTTGGAGCATCTTGGGTTTTCTCCATATTCTCCATTTGGTCTCTTCATTTCGAGGTAGAGATAACCTACTCTATTCTATGAGTTTTAACATAAATTTTGGTCATTTTGATTAGATGGTGTTATTGGTAAATTTTGGGAAAAGTTAGGGTTTGATGTGTAATTTATAAAAGAGGGGTTTTGTGTTTTAAAGCTCCATGTGCATATAAGGCCTTGGGAATATGAGTTTGTGAGTTAAATTGGTGGAATTTGGTCTTTGGATCAATAATTGGAAAAAGGGGAAAATGCCCTAATTATATTGAATAATTAATTTGGGGAAATGTGAAATTGAAGTGAAATTCATGAAATTGGAAAATTGTGGGAGTAAATGGTCTAGTTGGATAATTTAATCACTCACCTATGAAAATGTCGATATTTTATCCGTTGATAAATTTATTATCTGTTTAGAGATAATTGGTTTGGGCTATCGGTGGAAGATAGTCTTGATTGTTGTAGACATTGTATGATGATTAGGGAAAACTGAAACTAATCACATTGATTATGTCATTGAATATGACGGATTGAATAATACAGCAAATGTATGATAATTGTATATGATAAGTGTTTAAATACATTGTCTATGTATATTGTTTGGGAGAAGATAGGGGATGTACTCCATGGTTTGAGAGGAGATAGGGGATGGACTCTCAAACCTGTTTGGGAGGAGATAGGGGATGGACTCCATTGATACAACAAATCGGTGTATCACTTCAAATATGAAAGTGTTGAAGTATAGAAGTGTTTTAATATGTGTCATAGTCTCATTGAATTGTTTGGCTAGATTCTGAGCCATAATTATGAATTGAAACTGTATAAGTGAAGGAAACTGAAATGAAAAATAGATGTACTTGATGTGGAATTGAAAGGTGTTGTAAGTTGGTTTATAACTGTCAACCATATATCAAATGCTATTGTTTTAGTTATTTCTCATACTTGGTTTAGTATATCTCTACTAGGCATTGGCTCACCCTATATGGGACATCATTTTCAGGTTCAGGTGATATGCCACCTCCAAGGACGTAGCTTGGGAGGCTTAGAGGCTTGAAGATCTTTTTGTTGTTTACCTTTTTGTGTATTACATGTAAATTCAAGCCGATGGCTTAATCTGTTTGAGTTAGTACTCTCCTTTTTGTAACCAAGTGTTCGCTTGGAAAGTTGTAAGCCCGCGGAGCATTTACTTTTCTTGTCAACATGTAATACTTTTGTGATAAATACTCTGATAAATAGATGTACACTTTATTCTCTTAAATATATTGTCAATTTCTTGTATCTTGAATGAATGAATTATGGTTTTATTTTGAGGGCGTTACAGTTCTTACATGGGTCAAGTGGAAGAATGTAAGACGAAATTATTTATTTAGTCATTATATTGACCCACGTGATATGATAATATGAATTAGAGATTTGGTAGTATTATAATTCCATATTTTTTGCTACAATTAATTGGTAAATAAAGAAGAGTGTTTTCCAAGTATCCTACTTTGATAGGAAAGTGGAATCATTGTTTAATAAGGAAACTGGTCCTCTCTCAGACTGCCCTTCAAAATAATTCTGAATTTAATGTATTCTAAAGAGGGTCAAGAGAGAGAAATCATTTAGATTTATGTTCAATCATGTGATAACCCAAAATATTTTTTTTAAATAGTCAGCACATAAATTAATTGAGTAATATTTGGATTGGAGTGTTGTGAAAAGTTATGTGTGAAAATGGTTCAATTTTGTATGAAGTTTTTTTTTTTTTTTAATATAATTTTTTATCTCAGAATTTTTGAAATTTTTATTATGTTGTTCTTACAAGAGTCTAGCATGTTGGATAAAAAATTTTGAAACTTAATGGTGTTCAGTTTAATTTATAGCAGAATTTGAAAATTGAGTTTTGGGTGTTTGGACCATGATTTGAGATAAAATTGTTGGGTCTATTTTGGTATATAATTGGACCATATTTGGCTTATGGGTGAGACTCATGACTTAGATTTAATTTAAATTGAGTTTGTTTAATAACTCATATTTAACTGTTTGGTCTTTTTTAATTAGGTGACTGGTAGTAGTCACCTTGGGAGTTATTATTATTTATTATATAGAATTATAATAAATATTTGATAGTTGATTTTATGGTGTGTACCATATAGTGAAAAATTATATATTTTTATAGTGAATAAAATGGGTGTATATTTCGTGGTAAGCAAAATATTATATTTTGTGGTATACAAAAATATTATATTTTGTGATGAGAAAAATTATATCATTTTATAATTTATATTATAAAGTTTGGAGGTATTATTACAAAAAATTATATTTTTGAAGAAATTAATTTATTTTTGGAAAGGCAACCCACGTGGGCTACCCCCTCTCCCTCTTTCCTTGACCTTTCTTTCTTTTCCCTTTCTTTTCTTTTCATTTCTTTTGTTAGGTTTGGCAGAGGCTCCCCCATGTGCGTCTCTCTCTCTCTTTCCCAAAGTCTCTCTCTCTCTCTCTCTCTCTCTCTCTCTATTCTCCATTGTTGCTCAATCTTTGAGTTTCAAATAGGAGTCCTTAGAGTGAGATTTTACAAAAGTGTTATAAATGAAAGTCGGAGACCTCGTCATGATCTTTGCAATGGTGGTCTCAGATCCATGATCGGGCGATATTTGCATTTTCGGATTTGCATTTCTTCATATTTGAGGTAGGGACTTTCTTCATATCATTACATTAAAGCTATGTTAGGGTTATTTTGAGAAAATATGTCATTTTAAGAGGTATTACATATATATATATTCAAATTTTTGTTTGGTAATTTTTGAAAAAAAATTTATGTTGAAATGTTAAGAATGTTGGCATTTTGAGATTGATTTGGGAAAATCATTTTGTGTTGATAATTTTGTAAAAAAAAAAAAATCCGAGAATAAAATTTATAATTGTATGGGTTGTATCTACCTGATATTATGGTTAGATAATTTATTTTGAGAAAATAATGTTGAAATATTTATCTCATCCTTGAGTTTTGAATTTATTTTTGAGAAAAACAAATTGGTATTGAGGAATATTGTGTAAATTGTTGAGTTGGGATTATAGAGTTGTTTTGGGATTAAAAACTCTAAAGGTGTTATAGTCATAATATTTTATGCAAGATAACATGTTGATGATTAGGTTGTGTTTATTTTTGTGAAAATGAAAATGTGAAATGTGAAATGTGGACTTTTGAACTCACAACCTTGAAAATGTTACTCTTGGGCATATTTTATAATTTTTGAGATAAATATCATGTTGATTGGGTAATTTTAGAAAAAGTTGTGAAATTGTTATTTTTAGAGATTTGGGGAAAATTGGCTAGGCATGAAATGTGGGTGTATTTGAGAGTGAGGTTAAGTTGGGTGTTATTAATTTAGAAGATTGTGAAAATAATAAACTTACTAACTTGATGAATTAAATTAGTTTGGTTAATATTTTAAATCCTTCGTAATTAAAGGGGTGTTATTGGGTTTTAATTCCAAACTTTAATATTATGAGATTAAAAGTGATGAAGCTGACCAAGTATGAGATTTGGAGAAATAAGCATGATTGAGTTGATGTGGTACGATATTGGGTTCTTAATTTTACTAGTTGAGTAATGTTACAATAATAATTTTATACTTCAAAATTTTTATGAGATATTTTATAGTGATCCCGGGTTTTACCCCTTTATGTACAGTGTCCCGGACTTATGTTCCATCGTATTGGCTGTTGTTATATCTTGTTGTTATCCTTTAATTCCTTATTTTTGAGTTATAGGATGTGTTGGGCAGGTTTGTTACAGGTTGGGAGTGATTGGGAGCAAATGGTTGCTGCTCAGAATTTTGGTCCTTCGCTCGAGCGAGCCTTTTGTCGCTCGAGCGAGCTCTTTGTTTTTGATCCTTCGCTCGAGCTAGGGTTTGTTCGCTTGAGCGAGAGTTGAGTTTGGTATCTGGTCGCTCGAGCGAGAAGTCCTTCGCTAGAGCTTGTGTCTGCGTCTGGTTCTGGACCTGAGAGTTGCATTTCTTGGCTCGAGCGAGCTTTCCTTCGCTCAAGCGAGCGAGGTGTATGTTTTGAGTTTCTTCGCTCGAGCGAGAATTATGTCGCTCGAGCGTGCTTCTGGGTTACAGACCTGAAGCTTCGTATTGTTGGCTCGAGCGAGACTTTCTTCGCTCGAGCGAGGGTTCTTTGTGTCTGGTCACTCGAGCGACCAATCCTTCGCTCGAGCGAGCCTGTGTTATATCAGATCGCAGCAGCGGATTAAACATCACTTTTTCATTTCTCTTTTTCTATCAAACCCTAGAACTGACTCTCTCTCTCTCTACATATCTTCTCTCTAGGGTTTCATCTCTTTCTTGTGTATTTCTACCCTAAGTCCTTTGTATAAAAGATAGAGGGTGTTGAGGCTTTGTTTTAATCTGAAAATTATTGAATTTGGAGCACGTTGGATTTTGGTCTTCATCTCCGTTTGAGCTCTAACTTCGAGGTAGGGATATCCTACTCCATCTTATGAGCTTTGTCTTTAAATTTTGGCATTTTGATATGTTGGGGGTTGTTGGGTAATTTTGAAAAAGTTTGGGGTCTTTGTGTAATTTACAAAAGAGGGGGTTTTATATATATAAACCCATATGTATGTAATACATTGAGAAAAGGAGCTAATGTTGGAATATTGATGAAAATGGAACCTTAGGGTTGTTATGTGAATTATGGGATAATGCCCTAATTAGTTTGGTAAAATTAATTTGTATAATTAATTTTGAGATATGAGAACTTGAATTAAGAATATTGGAATTGGGAAATTATGGGATTAAAGGGTGTAGTTGGATTAATTTATCACTCACCTAGACAAAATGTTGATATTTTATCCAGTTTGTGCATTTATTTTCTGTATAGAAATAACTGCTTTGGGCTATCGGTAGAGGATAGTCTTGATTGTTGTAGACAATGCATGATGATTTGGCAAACTAGAACTAATCAATTGAGTATGCTATCAAATATAGCGGTTGGTATAATACATCAAATTTTGTATTGATTGATTGAACTTGTATATGATAATTGCTTATATACATTGTTTTGTGTGTGGGAGGAGATGGGGGATGTACTCCACGGTTTATTGGAAGATGGGGGATGGACCTCTAAACCGGATTTTTGTTTGATATTGATACAACACTACAATGTGTATCATTTGTAAAGTATAGAAGTGTTTCTATGATTTATTGATACAGTACCAAAATGTGTATCATTTGTGAAGTATGGAAGTGATTTTATGTGTGATTGATACAGCACCAAAATGTGTATCCATCATCAATTTCGAAAGTATTTTTCGTGATGAGTTATAATCTGATTAAATTGTTTGGCCAAGTTTTGAGCCTTGTTTTCAAACTTAGAGTTGAATAAGAAATGGAAAATGAATTGTAACATGGACATGACTGTCATGAAACTGTAATATGATATAAGTTGGAATATAAGTGTGGACCATCTATCGAATGCTATTATTTTAGTCATTGTTTATAGTTGGCTTAGTATATTTCTATTGGGTTGTGGCTCACCCTATATGGGACATCATTTCCAGATACAGATGGTATGCCACCTCCAATGACGTAGCTTGGGAGGCTAGAGGCTGAAAGACTTTTTGTTGTTCGGTTATATTTTGATGTATTACATGTAAATTCAGGCCAAGGGCTTAATATGTAATTGAGTTAGTACTCTTTTCTTTATGACCAAGTGTTGGCTTGGAAAGTTGTAAGCCCATAGGGCATTTACTTTTGTTTTCAACGTGTAATACCTTTGTACGAACTACTCTGATGAATAGAAAGATGTTTACTTCTTTATACCAATGCATGTTAAGAATGTTGGGTTTGTTGTATTATTTTGAGGGCGTTACATATTTGAATTGTTTGGCGGTTTTTGACAAGAAAAGAATAGAATGTGATTTTTAGCTCGCTTGGAGCAAATGGATGAATTGGATTAAAACAAAAATGAGTTATCAAAACTTTTATTTATTTATTATTTTTCCTTGGTTTAATTCAATGGGGTGGATGTTGATAATTGAAAAGTGAACACTCGTGTTATATTTTATAATTATAGTCAAGAGAAGATTTTGGTATAATTGATTTAAGTGTTGGGATATTCACTTATACTTATTGAGAATTATGATTGAACTTGATGATCCCGAGATTTCACTTGTATGAGAAAATGGGAATTTGATTTTATTAAATGTTTGGGATGGAGATGAGTTTTGGAAAGATTGTAATTACCTTTCATTGATAAAGTATGTGAGTTAGAAATTGATGAAACCTTGAACCTGCCTTGGTGTTATATGTTATTTCTAATGATGAACGTATTGTTAAAAGTTTTGATTTTAGTAACCGGTAGAGGATTTTCATGTTGGTATTTCAATGAGATTCTTGGAAAGATAAGAAAATGTTTGATTTTGGAAGTTTGTTGTGTATAAAAAAATATTGTTAAATTGTCTTGAAAAGACTAAGTTAGAAGTTGTTGACTTACATGTGGTAAATACATGAACATTGACAGTATTATATTATCTCTTGGGATTGTATCATGGTATTACATTGATAGAGAAATGGAAATTGATCACAATGGAACATTGTGTAGTGGAATTGAAATTGGAACTATTCTAATGCATTGTTACATATTGCATTACCATTTCATTTCATTGTTATCATGGATTTCGAACTGTAATTGAAAACTATTATTTTGATAAAGGAATTATTTTTTGTGAAACAAGATCATTTGGATTTATTTTGGGTAAATACGTTGGTAAGTCCGGATAGGGAGTGTAGTTTGATGTTGGTTAAATTGGCCGAGTGTCTAGGGTGAAAGATCGAAAACACGCACGGAAAATGTACCACTGCCCTTCCGGTGAGAGACCGGTAAATTGGGGATTTGGTAGTGCTCGATATGCTTACCTGAGTCGTATTTGCCACCTTAAAATTTTATTGAAATGGTTGGATTAATGTGTTTTCAAATTGGCATTGTGCATGAGATTTTCAAAAGATGAGAAAAATATTTTGAGCATGACATGGCATATGCATTCATCTCATAAGACCGTATAAAAATGTATTTGATGCTTTGTTAGATGTCATTTTGAATTATTTAATTATTTGATTCAATTGGCAATGGGATAATTGAACGAATTGGAAAAGGATGTCCTATTACGATTGAAACATGTTTATTTATTTAAGTTAACTAGCTGTGGTTAATTAAATAAATTGGATTTAGGAGATTATGTAATAAAATCTTATGATTTGACATGATATGATTTCACGTATATGTACGAGTATTTTTGTACCCACATATCTTCTAATGTTATAATATGAGATTGTTTGGTAAGCAAGTGGTTGCTCACCTTTTACCTGTACATGTGTACAGGGAATGCTTTTTGGATTTGAAGATCAAACAATGGGTTTTACCATTTCATAAGTGTAATGTAGTGATGTATTGCACTACTTCATTTGTTTGTTTGGCTGAGTGCTATTTTTTTGTAAAGAATAGTATCATCTCTTTTATTGTAAGCCTCGAGGCATTTCTTTTATTCGTATGTAAATGTTTTTATTTTATCACGAGAGAGAACATATATATTTAATTATTTATCATTTCATCAAAGGATGAATTATCACACCCCACTTTTTATTCCAACAGCCACCATTACCAAATCCCTTATTATAATACAATTTCAGAGATCATGTGCGGAAACCTAATACAATAATGAATACTTCTATTAAAGGTTCTCTCATTCGAATATGAAATGAATGCAACATGAGATAAAAATAAATAAATTGTCCGTAGGCTTACATCTTTTAAATTAAAAGAAATGGTTTAACCCTTTTACATCAACGGCATTCTGCCTACAAAGAAAAGGCCTCGTGGCCAACACATAAGGAAGATTCTCAATCTTGAAATCCTTCTCGACGTTCACCTAAAAAAGGATTAGCAACGTGGGATGAACATAAAGTCCAGTAGGGATCCTAATATGATCCTAAACAATAACGATATATAGATAACTATGATCATGAATGCTTTAAATCATATCATACACATATAGTGACGGTTTATACAAAAATACACTTATATAGGAACTTTTCTCAAAATCATTTATTTCGTTCAACAACATAAGCATTTTACTTTTCTTTCTTCATGTTACCTTTTTTCAAAATTTATATGACAATAACAAGTTCCTGAAAACAATCTCACAGAGCCCATCACGTTTTTTCACACTTTCCGGACGTACACCTGATTTTGCCTTTTTGAAACATGTTCACAAGTATTCGATGTCCTTCACATTATTCATAATCTCAATACAGTACTTACGTCCATTTCCAACACATTCATGTCTTTACATATATACATTCAGTACAAAGGGGAAACAACAAGAAACCAACAACTATCTACTCAACAAATGAGGCAACTCGGCCTTCCAGAACCATAACCATCATAACCCATAATATACACAGATATACTGAAACATTAATGATAAACAAGTTCTGCTCTACCTGCCTTAAGCACGATAAACCAAGGATACATCTTTCCATAACAAAATGCCAAGCCAAGGATACACCTTTCCATAATGAAATGCCAATTTACCAGACACCAGCTGAAAGATAATGGTACCTCTGCCAAGTTCTCCAAGCGCTAGTTGGAAGGTATTGGTACCTCTCATTCTAAGCGCGGCCAATTCTCTAGGCGCTAGCTGAAAGGTAATGGTACCTCTCATTCGAATCGCAATCACATTCCCAACCATCTCAACATACTAGAATGCATAACAACGTAAGTGTAATACATACACAATGTATATAAACACATAATCACATATGGAGTACATCCCCTTTACATTCCCAAATAACCATACATATCCAATGTATATAATTATAGTCATATTCAATGACAAGCACAAGTGATTAATTTCAATTCACCTAGTCCACATGCAATTTCTACAACAGTCATAGCTATCCTCCACCGATAGCCTAAAACATATATACAATCTCCAAAATAGATAAACTATCCATAGGTGAAATATTTCAAATATCCAACCCCACCATTTACATTCATATCTATCCATTTCTGCATCTAATACGGAAAGAAAACAAAAATCCAATTCTCGCAAGACTTTCAGTCCAATAACAATGATAATATGTGAAGGTTCCAAGATCGGACCTCAAGTTCATTATTCGTTTACAAAGGGTGATGATTTCATTTTCTTTCAAAAAGACCACTTTTGTTTATTTTCCAATCCACATAACTCCAACCATTTTCTAAGAATCCATTCTCGTCATTTTACAAAACCAAAACCAAATCCATCCTCTTTATTTTACAAACCAATTCCATTGGTATCAAAACCATAACTGAACTCAACTTCACATGATTAGTCTAAAACAATACCAACATCGTGGTTACTTCTATTTTTATTTCCTTTTTGTATAAACATAATTATACAACTCATATTAGCAAAATACAAAGATTATTCAATTTCCTCCATTTTAAATCCATTAACTCAATAACCTTAAAGTAGGGCTTTCCTCTATCTCTTCATAAACATAATAAATCATTTTTCCCAAACAACCTAACAACAAATAATTTAACAACTCCAATCACAAATATCAAACCCTAGATCCCCTTTCATGGCTTTCAAGAAAATCCATAATGAATATGGTTTTTATGCAATAAAATCTACCACATGTCTATCTATAGACGAAGTATTGGAAAGGAGCAAAGAAATCCCTACCTCTTGAAGCGAAAAGAAAACAACCCAAAAATCACCGGCGACAAAACCACAAACCACTTGAATCAATAGAAAGCCTTTGACAAAGTCTACAACCTTTCCCAAAGGACCAAGGTGAAAAGATGGATCTATGTGAGTAGATCTGAAGATCTAAGTGCGAAAAGTTAAGTTTTAGAGAGCGAAGAGAGAAATCACGGGTTGAGAGGAAAAGAGAAGAAAAAGTAATGAGAGGAAAGTGGTTTGGGTCTATTTATACTAGTAGTAAATAGCTCCAAGGTCAAATAAAATAATAGGCCAAAACCCCCCCAAAGGTAGGGCCTATTCGAACTCCAAAAAAAAAAAAAAAACACGCAGGGGTCGACCATTCGGGCGGGGGGGTCGACCCTTTAGGTAGAAAAGACAACCTGACACAAGCAAGGGGGGTCAACCCTTAGACAAGAGAGGGTTGACCCTATTTTCCAGCAACTAACACAAATTCTGCAACATAAGAGAGTCGACCATCCCCAGACTAGTGTTTATCCTATTTTCTAACAACATTTCTAGAAACTTCACCAACAAGTAAGGGTTGACCCTTAGGAAGGTTGGTGTCGACCCCAGAATGTAATTTTCTAAGTCTCCAAGGAACTTTTGACAAGAACAAGCACGAACAACCGAACCCAACAAGTTTAAATTGATTTTCACTCATCCAAAACCAAAATACAATAACAACAAAAATCTCCAAAATAAAATAAAGGATTCAAGTACACTTCTCAACAGTTTTAAAAGGATACAAGTGCTACATGAATTGTTATTTGTAAATGAACTTAATTAATGAATATTAGTAATGTTATCCGAGTAATAAAATTTGGGGCGTGACAAATCAATTTTGGGTCACTCGAAGGTTTCACATAACTGATTAGGATATGTTAGTTATTTTCTGCATTATGTTATTATTTGTGAAAATCATGATAATTCACGATTTTGGATTATAAAGGTTATTATATACATAACACCATAAAATTATTTATAAATACAACTTTCTGCTCCGTCTGATTAAATAAAATTAATTTATTTGTTTGGTTCATATTTTTTTATTGTGTAAATATTTAAAATATCTTAAAAAATTGTAGATGTGGTTTTTATTTTTAAAAAAATAAAAAATAAAAAATAATCACGCATGGATGGTGGCCTGCCGTTTGAATTTTTTACGTGCAAAGAAATTTCGTTGCACGATCACATCTGCCTTTGGCCAATCAACATGTAATTTCATGTAGTTGGGATAAAGCAATGAGAATTTCATGTGGGTTTGTTTCAGTTTTTTAAATTTAATTTTTTAAAAATTCATTTTTTTGTTTTTCGAATTTTTTTTAATGAATATTTTTAAATTTTTAAATATATTTTTTATTTTTTTAGATATACCTTATTTAGATGTATTTAAATAGTAAAATATTTGTAAAACAATATTTTAAAAAATTAATAAATACGCAAAAATATGAAAAATGTACTGAATTTTTATATATTTTAAAAAAAATTTGGTATTTGGTGTTTTTTTTAAAATTTTTTTTTACAAATATTATATTTTTAAATATATTTATATTAGGTGTGTCTAAAAATTTAAAAAAAATTACATAAAATATTTAAAAAACTTAGATATATCTAAATAGTAAAATATTTGTGAAAAAATATTTTAAAAAATTAATAAATATGCAAAAATATGAAAAATGTACTGAATTTTTGTATTTTTTTTGGTATTTGGTGTATTTTTTTTAATTTTTTTTATAAATATTATCTTTTTTAAATATATTTATATTATGTGTGTTTAAAAATTAAAATAAAAAATTTACATAAAATATAAAAAAATTCATTAAAAACAATAAAATAGGAAAAATAAAAAAAAGTAAAAGTTTCTAAAAATTATTTTCTGAAAATTGGAAACAAACGAGTTTTATTTTTTTTTATTAGTACAAAATTCATTTGATCAGAATTAAGTATCTTACATGGGTAGAATTCACGTAAGAATGAATGACAACTATCATATGACAGTTGTGTCAATTTTTATGATTGAATCATGTGCGTTTATAATTTTATTTATTTGTTTTTAAAATTTTAATTGAACGAAATGCATAAGCAAGATAAATAGGTTCATTTTGCATTGGCTCCATGAAGATAAAATTTATGATAGAATGAATCACAACAAGTATAATTAAATAAAAGTCTCGAGTTCGAGTCACCCCTTGGGGCTACTGGAGGTTTGTCCGGTCGTTAATTTCAGGACCCTCAGGATTAGTCCTGGCTTCCCTTAAAATCAGCGGATTGGGGATACCTGAGTTATCAAAAAAAAAAAAAAAATATAATTAAATAAAAGTATCATATGAATAATAAAATTATCTAAAATTAAAGAGTAAATTATGTAAATGGTTCCTATAATTTACACGATGTATCAATTTGGTTCCTATTGTTTTAATTTATTCATTTTATCCCTTAATTTAACAGATCGTGTCATATTGGTTTCTGAAAAATCAAAATTTCTCTGAGTCGATTTTCTTTGTAAAAATGTTGAGAGATTTCAACTATTATGAAAATATTATATTTTTTTTATCTTATAAATCTTAATATTAAGAATCTTAAAAAAAAATTATCCTAATTTTTACTTGTGCCCAATAAAATTTGCAACTGTAATATCAAACTTTTCTTTTGGCTACCATGATATATTGTTTTAAATTTTTTTATGATTATAACAATAACCATGGCTCTTAAGGCCCCATTTGTTTTCAGAGGTAGAATGGAATGGATTGATAATGAGGGGATTAATAGTGAAGGGATTGATAGTGAGAGGGTTAAATAAAATTGTGTTTATTTTGATGATAGTTGTTAGTGTGGAGATTATTAAATTATTTTTATAAAAAATAAATATAAAATAATAAAACAAATACAAAAATACAAAAACATTAAACATTAATGTTTTAAAAAAAATGCCCAACATGTAAAAAATTTTAAAAAAATAAAAATAAAATAAAAAAATTTCAGAAAAAAATAAAACAAATAAAATAATGATTTTTACTTAACAAAAATATAAAAAATTAAACATTAATGTTACAAAAAAAATCCCCGACATATAAAAAATAAAATAATAAATAAATGAAAATAAAAAATTTCTAGCCCGCCGGACTATTTTTCTAATACTAAGTCCGGAAGGCTCATCCGAATCCCCTTGGGGAGGCCCATCTTAATCCGGAGCTCACTATCAATCTCCTCCCCATCTCTCAAAACAAACAAAATATTAATGGGTCCCACCTCACTACCAATCCCAATCCCTCTTCTAACTCTCCAAACAAACGGGGCCTAAGAGATACCGGAATAATCCCCAACACCTTTCATTACATGATCCCAGTGTTTATACAAAATAATCCCACATGCGATTATACATTCAAGGAATTCTAACACATGAATCTATAGCATATAGAATATTCAATCAAAAATAAATAAATGCCCTTGAGGGCTTACAAGTTCCAAAGCTTAAGTCCGGTTACACAAAAGATGGTTCCTCGGACCCACACATATATATCCCTTGGCTTACAAAATATAATCACCACAAAATAGAGCCTCGTGCTCTCAATACATACATCTACGCCCTAATTTGGCGGGTTCACCACATTTTTTTCTTGCACCAAAATTCCATAGGATAAGCAAAACCCAGTAGAGAATTCTTAACAAAATATATACATTTTATACAAGTCCAAAAGAATGAAATGCATATGTCATGTTATGTTCTTTTGAAAGAAAATCACATTCCTCTCGTCTTTTGAAAACCATTATGCTCAATGATATTATAATATCTTCAACAAATTTAAAGTTTATCAATTTAATTCAAGGGGCGGTAAATATGACTCAGGTAATCCCTAGGTTGGTGTCTGCAAGTAGGCATAACTAGCACTACCAATACCCCACTTTACGGGTTGCTAATCGGAAAGGAAGTGGTACCTCCTCCGCGCGTGTTTTTGGTCTTTCATCCTGGACACTCAAGCCAACTTAACCAATTTCATCTACACCTCCTATTTGGACTTACCAACGTATTTTCCCCAAAGCAATTCCATAAAAAGATTCTTTCACAAACTTCTTTTCTCAATGCAAAAATTTCCAAACTCAAGGCAAAATGTGTAATAACCAATTGAATGAATATGCTATGCAATAATTTTCAATGCCATATAACATCTCTTCATTTTCAAATACTTCAATGATAAGTCTATGACAATCAAAATTCCCATTTCTTCCTTTCAACGCTATTTCACAAAATAGCCACATATTCAATGAATTCTATCAATTAAAAAAAAAAAAAAAAAAGAACAACATTTCCATACTTCGTATTTTTCTCAATAATTTAGTTCTTACAAGACTACATTACCAACCATGCACAACAACCTCCAAAATCACCACTTCTCATATTCCACGAAACTCATCATTTACATATATGTATAAACAAGAAATTTTCCCATCTTTTATTCATTTTGGCACACAAAATAATGTATTAACAATGTCAACCAAGTGTTCTCAATATTCTTTTAAAACCCCCAATTTCTAGGTTTTTCCCAACCACACTACACACACACAAATCTCTTGAAAGAATTTCTTCAAAAACATTTCTCCTTAGCCAATGTAATTCAAAAACCCTCAAGAAAATTATTTCATGAGAAACAAGGAGCAAATCCCCTCCTAAACTACCCACATTGTTGTGCCAACCATCAATATTCAACATTTACAAGAGAAATTCAAAAATCAACAATAAATCTTGCAAAAATATATATATACTCTAAGAAAGTCCCTACCTCAAGTTTTGAAAAAGAAAATAAGATGAAACCATCGAAATCAACAGTGCCAAAACCCAATCTCCACCACACACAATGTAGCCCTTAAGGAGTTCTTCAACTTTGATCAAGGAACAAGGGTCAAAATGTTTATGGATTTGGAGAAATCAAAGATCTAGTAAGTTTTGATGTAGGAAATGTAGAGAGATGAAAGAGAAAAGGGTTTTTAGAGAGAGAGAGAGAGATGTATATAATGATATACACTAAGCCCAAGAAAAGAAGAAAAGAAGAAATTCGGACTCAGCATCTCCCGCACGTGCGGTGCCCATTCCCGCACGTGCGGAGCGTGCCTCCCACACGTACGGCCTTCATCCTCGCACGTTCGGCCCTCTCCTTCTTGCACCTGCTGCTTCACGTGCATTTATTTCAGTATGCACCCAAGTCTTTCCCTATTTTCCGTACGTGCGGCCTTACCTCCTGCGCGTGCGGCCCATTTCCCGCAGGTGCGGCCCTGGTCCTCCAACTCAGAAATTTCTCGGCTTCCAGACATTCCGGACCCGACCTCGCACCCTCCGAAACAAGTGAAATTCAACACCGGAATAAACAAGAATAAGAATTTTGAGAAAAACTTCCGAACACAACAAACCCAAATGGTTAACAGGGTTCCAAGTCAAACATGTCACTCTAACAAGGACAAACCCAATGTAAACAATAAGGGAAGGGACACACAACGTAACTGGTCATCACATATTTTCAGTAGTACTAATTTTATAAAAATTAAATATATATTTTATCAAAATAAAAATAATAATAAAGAAAGATGAGACAAAAGAAATAGTCAAAAAGAGAAGAGAGACTTTAGAGGAGTTGACTAATAGATATTAATGTTGTGTTTTTGTTAGAAATTTGAGAAAGAATTTAGAAAAGGAAAGGGAAAAGGTAGGTGAAATGTGAATAAAATATAATTATATTTTACATAATTTTACACACCTTTTCTTTTTTTATTTCTAAATCCTTTTCTAAATTCTCCAACCAAATAGATATAATAAAAAAAAGAAAAAAAAAAGAGAAATAATTGGGAAAAAATGTCTATGTAATTTCAAAATAGTACATACTAATATGCAAACAATTGGAAAAGGGCTTAAGTGCATAGAAAATTTTAAACACGAAATGTATATACGTGACATATATGTAAATATATTTATAATTATAAATATAAATATTTTTTATTTCACATTTATATATATAGCATTGTTGAAACAATTCCCCCAAAAGGGCACCTTTTATTTTCTCAAACAATAGCTAATAGTCACATGAATGAACAATGAAGGTTCATCAAATTCTAGGTACAAAATTCCACGCCGTTGGATTTAAGGAGGTAAGAAAAATTGAAAAAATCGACTTAATTGATCGAACCGGATCGAATCGGTCATATTTGATCGGTTGTTTAATATGAATCAGCCTATTCGATTTTGAAAATTAATTTTTTTCAGTTTTCGGTTCGGTGCCAGTTTTGATATACTATATACCGATTTGCACCGAAACCGACCGAATATTTTTACATATAATATATTAAATATATAATGAATATTTTGACTCTATTTGATATATTGACTCTATTTGATAGACTTGTGGTTTAGACTTATAGGATGATTGTTTTTAGTTTTCGTTTTGTTTTAATGTCAAGATTTTGGTTCTGAGATTATATTTTGTTTCTAATTCTAATTCAGTAAAAGTTTCAAGCCTTAGTATTTATTAATTTTTTTTGTTTGTATTTTTATGAATGGTTGGATTAGATATGGTTAAAATTGTGTACAAATGGCTAATTTAATATTTTTATATAAATCATTTATTATACTACAAATTTAAGAAATGACTCAATTTTGAAAATATTTAAACCGATTAAACCGCATTAAGCCGAACCGTTTGAATCGGTGCGGTTTGATAAAAAATTTGGTCTGTATTAATTTTCAATATAATAAAACCCACACTATCAGTTCGGTGCAAAATTTCATCTAAATACCGACCGTCCCGAACCAATTACATCCCTAATTAGATCAATAACACATGTACATTTCCACTTCTACAAGCAAATGAAATTTGGCGGAAATAACACACATGTCCTCCGAACCAACTTGGACTTAAAATAATATCGAGATTAATTAATTTTATATTTTATTTATTTTTTAAATTTATAAATGAATAATTAAAATTTATTAATTTGCTTTCTAAAAATACATATTAAGAAGTTTAAAAGTATAAAAATTACAGGCATCTTAAAAAAAAAAAACAGTATAAAAAGTAAAAAATATACAAAATATATAATTATTGTAAGAGCATCTGTATCAGTCTCAACAAATTTTGAATTAAATTACAACAAAAAATTTATTTTATTATTTTAACTAGTATTGTTTTATGTACACGCTTCATCAGCCCCTATTATAAAATTTAATTTTATAAAATATTTATTTTTATTCATTTTATTTTATATTTAAATAATTAAAAAAAATTCAACGAACAACCTGGTCGATCAAGTGGTTGATCACTTGGTGAAAATTGTCCAGTTTTATCATATTAAGATAGTCGATCGGGTGTATAAACAGGTGATCAACCACTTAGTGAAAATTGCTAAACCTTTAGAATAAATAATAAAATAATATATAACCTGTGAATAATACCTCGTTTGATGAAGTAAGGTACTGTAACAATGGTAAATTTTATTTTGTAATAGCTAATTTGACTGATTTAGAATGTTAATTTACTAATATAATCCTAAAATCATAATAAAGAGTAGATGCTCTAAGCTATCTTATCAAGTGATTTAAGGACACACATTAATACAACTCTAATTATTATAATAAGATAAAATATTTATAGAATTTTGTTAATAAATATTATACCTATTCTCATAATTCTGTAAGTACCAATTTTGCAATAACTTACCCATACTATTACAAATTAAAATGTTAGAAAATTTACTATTAAAAAAAAAAATAGAAAATTTGATGTGTGACCATTTCATTCATGTAAAAATTTATTTATTTTTTAATTAAAAAAAGTATTATAATGAAATTGTTAGATATATATATTATTATTTTATATTTATCTATCTGTATTGTAGATGTATCTCATCTCATTTTCCATACTTATCTCTGATGTATCTCTATCTTCTTTTCTACACTTATCTAGGTTTTTTCTCAGCCTATAAATACAGGCTTCTTGTATTTCATTATATAATTCAATATACAGTCTCTCTACTTTCATAACATGATGTCAGAACCTAGGGTTCTCTCCTAGCATTTTTTTTTTTCCTTACGTTTTTTTTGGTAGATTGCTTTTGTCCTCTATTAGTTTCTACGTATCTAGTCCATTCCTGTTTCAACGTTCGGACTATACCCACCTCTTCGTCTCTTCAAGATGAAGCCAACGCCACCAGATTCACCTCCATCGGAATGCGCATGCGCCCTCACGCGTCGCCCAAAGACCAGCGCGCCGGTTGACGCCGCCTCCACTCTCAACATGCTCTCGCACACATCGTCTCAGTCGGCTTGCCCATCGGCTTTCGCATCAGTCGTCCTTCCGCACCAGCGCCTCAGCCGAATCGGCATCGACTTACCCATCGGTTTCTGCATCAATCGCCATCGGTTTCTGCCTTAGTGCCTCAGCTGATCTGACGTCAGCTTGCCCATCGGCTTCCGCATCAGCTGATTCCCCTTGGCTTCCAGTCGACTTCTCTCAACCGTTTTTCCTGTTCCTCAACCGCTGACGTCAGCCCTTCTCAGCCGCTAATGTCAGCCTTACTCCGCAACTGCCTCACTGTTGACATCATCGCAGCCACAGTGCTGACATCAGCCCTACCTCTCTCTAAGGTTTTTTGGCCTTCTAAATCTGTTGGTGACCTCCATTTTGGCATTTATGGATCATACAAAGAACATCCAATATGTTTCTGTTATCCTTGATGGGTCCAATTATGTTAGTTGGGCTCAAGCTCTCTCTAGTTTCATCAAAGGTAAACATCTTTGGCGGATCATTACTTGTGCTCTTCCTAAACCCAAATAGAAGGAGGATGAGACAGACTCTGCATTCGATAACCGTCTTGACGAATGGGAAAGTAACAATTATCAAATTATCACATGGTTCCGGGCTACCTCAGTTCCTTTCATCAATCTTCAATTTGGACGCTTTTAAGATGATGACTCTCTTGCCTCTCTTGCCAAAGCAATTTGGGATTTCTTGAAGGAACGTTATCAGACCACTAGACATGCTCATCAGTATCAACTGTTGCAGATTCTTCATCACATGCGCCAAGCACCCAGTCAGTCTCTCAATGACTTTCTATCCCAAATGTCGTCTGTTTGGGACCAGCTCACTCTTTCTGAACCTCCATGGGCTTATTATGATGATGCATAGCTATATATTACTTATTGGAATCATCAGCGACTATTACAGTTTCTTATGGCTCTTTATAGCACTTTTGAGCCCGTGCGTGCTTCTTTGCTCCATCGTTTGCCCTTGCCTACTTTAAAGCAAGCTATTACTGAGCTCCTATCAGAGGAGACTCATTTTGGGAGTCTCAGATCTCAAGACATGGATTCTGTTCTTGCTACGCCATCGTCTCAAAGTTCCTTATCTTCACAGCCAATCATATGCAATTATTGTCACAACCGTGGCCTGCCAACCAATCATTCTCTTGTTCACTGCTAGGTTCGCGAATGCTTGACTTGTCACAAGACTGCTCCGAGCCATCTCCAAAGCAATTGTCTTTGAGCTCCCTCCACTACTTCATCTAAGAAATGGCCTTCTTGTTCTGGGTCTCAGTTCAAATTTGGCCACGGTTCTCGCTCTGCTGTTGTTGCCTCTGAGGGTTTTTCTGCTCCTTCCTTCTCTATGGATGATGTTGAGTCCATTATCCACCAGGTGCTCAACAAATCTAGTACTCCTCCCTCTACTGCTCTTTCAGTAACCTCAGGTAACTCTTCATGGTATTTTGATTTCGCATGCTGTAATCACATGACTTTTGACTCCACTCTATTTTCTTCTTTGTCATCATCCTCTTCTGCTCCCACTATACACACTGCTGATGGTTCTCATATGCCTATTAGTCATATTGGCCAAATCTCTACTTCAACTATGTCTCTTTTTGATGCTTACCATATTCATTCTCTTAAAATGAACCTTATCTCTGTTGGTCAGTTATGTGAACTTGGTCTAACTATTACCTTCTCTGCTAATGGTTGTTTGGTACAGGACCCTCAGACGAGACAGATCCTTGGGTTAGGCTGTAAGCATGGACGTCTATTCGAGCTTCTCTATCTTCACAGTCCACAAAAATCATCTACTGTTGCTGCTGCATCTACTATGTCTTCTTTTCATCTTCGGCATTGTCGCTCAGGACATGTCTCTTTTAGCCGTTTGAAAATTTTAGTTTTATAGCGGTCCTGGTTTT
Organism: Camellia granthamiana; assembly: GCA_036172215.1. Classification (NCBI taxonomy): domain Eukaryota; kingdom Viridiplantae; phylum Streptophyta; class Magnoliopsida; order Ericales; family Theaceae; genus Camellia; species Camellia granthamiana. The sequence goes on from CM069903.1 coordinate 102,161,072, forward strand.
GACCCGTCTCGTGTTGTATTCTGGGCTCGAATTAGTATGGTTTCGAATAGTGATTCATATCTTGTTTCCCTTGTCTCCCCTTTATTTTCGCTATCGGGTTGTGGTTGTGCGTTTGGAATAGGTTGGTTGCTCAGTTTTCAAACTTTGTGCTACCTAATATTTTGGTCGCTCCACTCAAGCGAGCCTTTTTGCGCTCAAACAGATGTTACAAACTCTCAGTGCTTTGCGCGTTTGCAAAAGTACTAGAGGAGGGTTTTTTACAATCGAGCGGTATTTCCTACGCTCGAGTGGGTGGGCGCTCGAGCGGTATTCCTTCCGCTCGAGTGGTTTGTCTATTGTCTACAGAAGTTCTAGATGTGTGTATTCTGCGCTCGAGCGGGCCACTATTGCGCTCGAGTGAAACAAAATGTTGTATCTAACGCTCGAGCGTCAATTTTTTCGCTCAAGCGGACCGCGCGTATATCAGATCGCGAAATTCACTTTTTACATCACTTTTTCATATCTTTTCATCCTAAACCCTAAAGTTGAGAGCCTCTCTCTGTAAAACTGACCTTTTGTCTACTTTTCCACCTAGATCTAGTGATCTATCCACCCTACTTGACAAAAAGATTGAGCTTCTTAAGATCTTCATTTTGATCTGACAAACTTGGATTTCGATGTCTTTGGAGTTTCTTGGTCTTCTCTTCTTGAGGTAGGGATTTTCTACACTTTGTTATGATTTTTAACTTAGTTATTTGTGGTTGTGTAACAATGGTGGGTTTTGGGAGCATTTTGAAACAAACCTAGGGTTTGGGTGTAAATGGAAAAGAGGGGGTTTTGATGAAAATGAAATAAATGAACTTGGGGTTTGAAAATGAAGTCTTGTTGTGTCAAAATGGGTGTTTTTGGTACTTGGATTGATATTTCGAAAAGGGGGATTTTTGCCCTAAAATGACTGTCATATCTATTTTGTATAAATAGTTGAAATTGGTGTTGTAAACATGGAATTGAGCGAGTGTTGGAATGGATGGTGGAATTGAATATGAAATGCTTCATATCCTTGGAAATTTTGATTAAATTATCTGTCTTCAGATTGTATTTCTGTTTGGAAATATCTGTATTGGGCTATCGGTGAAGGATAGCTTTGATTGTTGTAGAAATTGCATGTGGATTAGGTAAATTGAAACTAGTTCATGGTTAATTATCATTGAATATGATCATGTTATGAATACATTGTATATGTAGGATTATTTAGGAGGAGAAAGGGGATGTACTCCATATATGTGATTATGTGTTTAAATACATGGTATATGTATGATTGTTTGGGAGGAGAAAGGGGATGGACTCCATTGCAATTTAGTTAGCTGGAGTGTCCTAGGTGAAAGTCCCAAAAGTATACATGGGTGCCGATCTCGCGGATGAAATATCCATAAAATTGAAAATTGAAATTATACATGGGTGTCGATCTCGCTGATGAAATATCTGTAAAATGGCAGCTGGAAGTGTTTGTATGTAAATTGTGGAATTGATGAACCTTTGAGTTGTAGTCTCATTTGGGTTATTAAGAAATAATGAAATTGACTTATATATTTTGAAATGAATTGGAGGAAAGTATAATGGAATATGAAATTGGTGTTCTATGGCAATACAAAAGTATGAATGTTTTATCCCCGAGCATTGTATATGCACATTTCACCTATGTCTTTGTTAAATCTCATATATTGTGTTAGATTATTCCTACTGAGTTGTGGCTCACCCTATTTGGGAAAAACATTTTTAGGTAATGATGGCATGCTTCCACCAAGGCAATAGCATTGGAGGGATCTTTGGGAAGCAAGAGCTTCTCATTTTGTTTTATATTTTTTGTATAGTCTAGGGCTAAATTTGTATGAGCTAGTCTCCTTTTGTTGTAACCAAGCCAAGACTTGGAAAGGTGTAAGCCCGAAGGGCATTTATTTATGTTGGACTCTTTTATATTATTAATTTCATATAATGAAAGGATTAATTACTCTGATTTATGTAACTATTAACAAACGTTTTAGGTTGTATTTACTATATTATTTTGGGGACATGACAACTTGGTATTAGAGCGTACCGAGTTTGAATACTTTGGGTATGTGGGAAGTGGTTAGTACCACAATGGGTTTGTCTCGCTTGTTTGAGACGTTTGCATGTATTGTATACTTATGTGATAACATACTTATATGATTATATGGGTATGGGATTTAGGTCCTAAGATGTTGATTGGGTCTACGGGTTTCTGGAAGTCCTATTAGAAGAGCACTTAATCACTGCTATTTCTAATTGGAACTGTAGCAACGCTGCGGAATGGACATTATCTAAGAACAAAATTCGTATTGTTTACGTGATTTTGTGCTTATGTGAAGTGATTTATTGTTGTCCATCGTATTAGGATGCCAGTGAGTTAGCTTTGGCGCATTTGTGAATGTGCTAATCTTTTGTTACCTTTATTAGGATGTCAAGATGCGGTCGTGGTGGTAGGCGTGGTAGGCCTAGGAGGCACGAGATGCCTATCCTAGATGAAATTCCGGCACAGGAGGAGGGAGTCGATTAGGCCAATGTGGCCGAACCGGTTGGTCAGCATGGACGTCTTAGCCTCAGAAATGGCCGGAGCGTTGCGGGAATCCATAGATATTCTCAAGGTTGAGAATCAAGTTCAGGCCCAAGTAGCTGAGGCAGAGCCTTCGTTTCTGAAAATGGAGTTTTTTCTGGTCGAACCTGGATGAGTTTCTAGGGGATCCTAAGGAGCCACTAAAGGCAGATGAGTGCCTTGAACAAACAGTGAAGATGTTCGAGATGCTTGGCATCGAGGATGACCAGTTGAGGGTGACCTTGGCGTCTTTCCAGATGAAGGGGGATGCGGGTCAGTGGTGGAAACATACGCGTAGGCGCATTTGAGGGACTTGGGAGGCTTTTGTCCGCGCCTTCCAGGACAAGTTTCTACCTCCTACCATTAGGGAGAAGCTGAGGGACCAGTTTCTAAGATGGTGCAGTTGAATACATTAGTGGCTGAGTTTGAGGCCACACACTAGCCTCTCTAGATTTTCACCAGAGTTGGTGGCGACTGAGGAGCGCCGCTGTTTGGAGTTTGAGAAAAGGTTAAGGACCAGACTCATGTTCTGAGTGGCCGGGTCCATGATTAGAGACTATGGGCACCTTGTGGAGGCGACGACCCATCTTGAGACCATTATACAGGCTGAGAAGGAGAGGATGAGGGGCTCCAGGAGGAGTCAGGATAGTTCAGGGGACGGTAAGAGACCGAGGGGTTCTAACCCTCAATCGTCCCAAGGAGCTTAGTCGAGGTCCACTTTTCTAGTGCCGAGTTCAGGTTCTGGGAGAGGTGGACAAGGGATGTAACTTGTTTCAAATGTGGTCAGTTGGGCCACAAGTCTCCGGCTTTCTTGCAGAGAGGAGGAGGGCAGCGAGCAGCTTCATCTTCGGCTCGTTCTCAGGGCCAGAGTCAAGGTAGAGGGCAGCCGCCCACTTGTTATCAGTGAGGTCAGGTGGGGCACCTGAAGAGGTTTTGCCCATAGTTGGGTGGTACATCTGGTGTGTCTGGTTCGAGACAGACACAGAGTCAGCAGCTAACGCAGTCAACACAGGCCTCGAGGGCCAATCAAGGAGCCTCTTCGGCTCAATCCGTGTAACAGGCTTATGCTCCGAGGGGTGACCAGGTAGATCAGAGGCCAATAGGGCGTGTGTATGCTGTTACCACGCTAGATTTTATACCGGCTCCATCTGTAGTGAGAGGTACCTTTTTGTTTTGCAATTTAGTTGCTAATGTGTTGATTGATACGGGTGCATTCCATTTTTTTTTTATCTCATCTACATTTGTATCGATTTTGGGGTTACAGTTGGCACAGTTAGCATCTCCCATTTGTGTAGAGTCACCTATTGGTGGTGAGGTCATCTTGAAACAGGGGTGTCGAGGTTGTGACATAGAAGTTGCCGGTCGTCGACTTCCATTTGCATTTGCTTTGCTTGATATGACTAGTTTTGATGTTATTTTGGGTATGGACTGGTTATCGTCATACAGGGTTGTTATAGATTGCTAGCGTCAAAGGGTTACTATATGTACCTTGAGCAGTGACTGTTTTCATTTCTTGGGGGAGCGCGTGGATAGAGTCTTATCACCGGTATATAATCCGTGTGGGCGGAGTGAACTTAGCTGTCTCCTTGCTAGCTTGCAGAGTAGTGAGTGTGATAAAGGTCAGGTTGAGTTGCCAAGGGTGGTTTGTGAATACCTCGATGTCTTTCCCAAAGACCTTACCAGTTTACCACCTCACAGAGAGATTGAGTTCTCTATTAACGTAATGCCTGGCACGACACCGATTTCTATGGCACCGTATCGGTTGCACCTACTGAGTTGAGCGAGTTAAAGATTCAACTGCAGGAGTTGTTAGATAAGGGTTTTATCCGCCCTAGTACATCACCTTGGAGAGCACCGACTCTCTTTGCTAAAAAAAAAGATGGAGCGTTGCGACTTTGTATAGATTACCAGAAGTTGAACTGGGTATCCGTTAAGAACAAATACCCTATGCCTCGTATAGATGATCTGTTTGATCAGTTAAAAGGGTCTTGCTGTTTTTCTAAGATAGACCTGAGATCGGGTTATCATCAGTTGAGGTTAAGGGAGGAGGATATCTCGAAGACAGCATTTCGTACGTGGTATGGCCATTATGAGTTCCTAGTGATACCTTTTGGGCTGACCAATGCTCCAGCGGTATTTATGGATTTGATTAATCGAATTTTCCGCGAGTTCCTAGATCGTTGTGTGGTCGTCTTTGTGGACGACATTTTGATTTACTCACCTTTTGAGGAGGAACACGAGGAACACTTGTGAGTGGTGCTTGAACTGCTTAGAGCCCATAAGCTGTATGCTAAATTTGGGAAGTGTGAGTTCTGGCTAAAAGAGGTTAAATTCCTAGGTCATGTAGTGTCCGGGAAATGGGTGACTGTAGATTCATCCAAGATAGAGGCAGTGCAAGATTAGGCACAACCTAAGAATGCTTTTGAGATCCGTAGCTTCTTGGGGTTAGCCAGGTATTATCGGAGATTTGTAAAGGATTTCTCTAGACTAGCTTTACCTTTAACTAAACTGACGAGAAATGGAGTTAAATTTGTGTAGGATGAGACTTGTGAGAAGTCCTGCCAGGAACTTAAGGTTAGCCTTACCACTGCTCCAGTCTTGATTACTCCGAAAAGGGGTTTGGGTTATTCAGTATATTGTGATGCTTCACGGGAATGTTTGGGTTGTGTTTTGATGCAAGAGGGGAAGGTAGTAGCCTATGGCTCACAGTAGTTGAAAACACATGAGAGGAACCGCCCTATTTATGACCTAGAAGTAGCAACGGTGATATTTGCCTTGAAGATTTGGAAGCACTATCTACATGGCGAGAAATTTGAGGTGTTTTCCGATCACAAGAGGCTGAAATATCTGTTCACACAGAAAGACTTGAATTTGAGGCACAGGAGGTGGATGAAATTCATAGAGGATTATGATTTTGAATTGCATTATCATCCCGGAAAGGCCATGTTGTGGCCGACGCCTTGAGTACGAAATCAATTAGCTGTGTGGCTTGTATTGCCATCCGAGAATGGGAGATGTTGGGTGCTCTTGGGGAGTTTGACCTGCTTCTTGGTGAGTCCATTGAATCTACAGCCTTGTTTATGGTAGTTGCCCAACCTACACTTGTGAACCAAGTGTTAGAAGCGTAGAAGAGTGACCTTGAGGTAAAATCCCTCCGGGAGAAGATTTTCAATAGGAAAGTAGAAAGAGGCTTGAATGTGTATTCCGACCAGAGTGTGAGATACCGTGATCGTTTGTTCGTGCTAGAGTCTTGCCTAGAGGAAGTACTCCGAGAGTTTCACCATTCACACCTGGCAGTGCATTCGAGAGGCACAAAGATGTATCATGATCTGAGTTGCCAGTTTTGGTGGAGAGGTATGAAGAAGGATGTAGTCGTATTTGTATCGAAATGCCTTACTTGTCAACAAGTGATGGCCAAGCATCAGAGGCCAGCAAGTTTGTTGCAACCCTTGCTTATAGCCGAGTGGAAATGGGAGCATGTCACGATGGATTTTATTGTGGGCCTTCCAAGGACTCAATAGGGTAGTGATGCCATTTGGGTAGTAGTTGACTGGTTAACCAAGTCTGCGTACTTCTTACCCTTGCACGTGAGTGATTCGGTAGACTATCTTGCCGACTTGTATATCAGGGACATAGTGAGGTTGAACGAGGTCTCTGTGACGATTATTTCAGATAGAGATCCGTATTTCACAGCTCGGCTGTGGCAGAGTTTGCAGAGTGCCTTGGGCACTAGATTGACCTTTAGTACTGTGTATCATCCTCAGACTGACGGGCAATTCGAGCATATTATTCAAATCCTTGAGGATATGCTTTGAGGCTGTGTCCTTGATTTTAAGGGTTCATGGGAGAGACACTTACCCTTAGTGGAGTTTGCCTATAACAATAGCTTTCAATCGAGTATTGGCATGGCACCGTTTGAGGCCTTTTATAGTCGGCCGTGTAGATCTCCAATGTGTTAGGCCGAGGTGGGTGATGCACCTTTGTTGGGCCCAAAGTTGGTTCAGGAAACGATAGAGAAGGTGGCACTTATTCGTAAGAGGTTGGTTACGGCTCAGAGTCACTAGAAAAGTTTTGTCGACCGTAGGAGAAGACCCTTGTCTTTTGAGGTGGGATACCATGTCTTTTTGAAAATATCACCTAGGCGGGGTTTGATGAGATTTGGGAAGAGTGGGAAGTTATCCCCTCGGTTTATTGGCCCTTTTGAGATCCTTGAGTTGATCGGGGAGGTTGCTTACCGTTTGGCATTGTCGCCACAACTTTCCGAAGTGCATGACGTGTTTCATATTAGTATGCTTCGAAAGTATGAGCCGGATCCATCGCACGTATTGGATTGGACTGACTTGGAGGTAGATGAGGATGCCTCGTACGAGGAGAGACCGGTGAGAGTCTTGGATAGACGGGTGCAAGTCTTGCGAGGCAAGACAATTCCCTTAGTAAAAGTATTGTGGAAACATCACGGGGTCGAGGAAGCGACTTGGGAACGTGAATTAGAAGTCCGAAAGAAATATCCGAACTTATTTGTTGATGTTTGAACATGTATTGCATTGTGATTGTGATTGGTAGCATGTGAAAACATTATATATGTTGTTTACACTTTGGAAACATGAATTTAATATAAACATTGCATGTGTTTTGAGAATATGAAATATTGTGTGTTGTACTACTTTTGGAGGCATTGTATATGCTAGGCAAATTTTGAGAATGTGGACTTGAATTAACATTGTAAATGTTTTGGGAAATTGTAAATTTCATGTTAATATGAGACTTGTGTATCGAGTCGATGAGAATGGATGATCGGAGAATGGGTCATGGTTTTGAATTTGTGAGAATAACATCATTATGAATGGTCCAATGTTGATTTTGAACTTGATTTGAAATTTCGGGAAAGAAATTCTTTAAGGGGGGGAGGGGAGGTTATAGCGATCCCAGTTTTGACCCGTCTCATGTTGTATTCCAGGCTCGGGTTAGTATGGTTTCGAATAGTGATTCATATTTTGTTTCCCTTGTCTCCTCTTTATTTTGGTTATCAAGTTGTGGTTATGCATTTGGAACATGTTGGTTTCTCAGTTTTCAAACTTTGTCCTGCCCAGTATTTTGATCCTCCGCTCGAGCGGGTGTTGGAAACTCTCAGTGCTTTGCGCGTCTGCAAAAGTACTGGAGGAGTGTTTTTCACGCTCGAGCGGGTGGGCACTCGAGCGGTATTCCTTGCGCTCGAGTGGTTTGTCTGTTGTCTGTAGAAGTTTTGGATGTGCGTATTCTACACTCAAGTGGGCCACTTTTGCACTCAAGCGGAACAAAATGTTGTGTTTGACGCTCGGGCATCAACTCTTCCGCTTAAGCAAACTGCGCGTATATCAGATCGCGAAATTTACTTTTTATATCACTTTTTCATATCTTTTCATCCTAAACCCTAAAGTTAAGAGCCTCTCTCTCTAAAATTCACATTCTCTCTACTTTTCTACCTAGATCTAGTGATCTATCCACCCTACTTCCTTTGATAAAAAGATTGAGCGTCTAAAGATCTTCATTTTGATCCGACAAACTTGGATTTCGGTGTCTTTGGAGTTTCAACCTTTCTTTACTTGGCCTTCTCTTCTTGAGGTAGGGATTTTCTATACTTTGTTATGATTTTTAACTTAGTTATTTGTGGTTGTGTAACAATGGTGGGTTTTGGGAGCATTTTGAAACAAACATAGTGTTTGGGTGTAAAAAGAAAAGATGGGGTTTTGATGGAAATGAAATAAATGAACTTGGGGTTTGAAAATGAAGTCTTGTTGTGTCAAAATGGGTGTTTTTGGTACTTGGATTGATATTTCGAAAAAAGGGAATTTTTTCCCTAAAATGATTGTCATATCTATTTTGTATAAATAGTTGAAATTGGTGTTGTAAACATGGAATTGAGCGAGTATTGGAATGGATGGTGGAATTGAATATGAAATGCTTCATATCCTTGGAAATTTTGATTAAATTATCTGTCTTCAGATTGTATATCTGTTTAGAAATATCTATATTGGACTATCGGTGAAGAATAGCTTTGATTATTGTAGAAATTGCTTGTGGATTAGGTGAATTGAAGCTAGTCCATGGTTGATTATCATTGAATATGACCACGTTATGAATACATTTGTATATGTATGATTCTTTGGGAGGAGAAATGGGATGTACTCCATATGTGTGATTATGTGTTTAAATACATGGCATATGTATGATTGTTTGGGAGAAGAAAGGGGATGGACTCTATTGTTTGGGAGGAGAAAGGGGATGGACTCCATTACAATTTAGTTGGCTGGAGTGTCCTAGGTGAAAGTCCCAAAAGTATACATGGATGCCCATCCCACGGACGAAATATCTGTAAAATGGCAAATTGAAATTATACATGGATACCGATCCCGTGGACGAAATATTCATAAAATGGCAGCTGGAAGTGTTTGTATGTAAATTGTGGAATTGATAAACCTTTGAGTTGTAGTCTCATCTAGGTTATTGAGAAATAATGAAATTGACCTATATATTTTGAAATGAATTGGAGGAAAGTATAATGGAATATGAAATTGGTATTCTATGGCAATACAAAAGTATGAATGTTTTACCCCCGGGCATTGTATATGCTCATTTCACCTATATCTTTGTTAAATCTCATATATTGTGTTAGATTATTCTTACTGGGTTGTGGCTCACCCTATTTGAGAAAAACATTTTCAGGTAATGATGGCATGCCTCCACGAAGGCAATAGCATTGGACGGATCTTCGGGAAGCAAGAGCTTCTTGTTTTGTTTTATATTTTTTTTATAGCCTAGGGCTAAATTTGTATAAGCTAGTCTCCTTTTGTTGTAACCAAGCCAAGACTTGGAAAGGTGTAAGCCCGAAGGGCATTTATTTATGTTGAACTCTTTTGTATTATTAATTTCATGTAATGAAAGGACTAATTACTCTGATTTATGTAGATATTAACAAACTTTTTAGGTTGTATTTACTGTATTATTTTGGGGATGTGACAAGTTTCTAGTGGTCAGTTAGGTCGTGTTCGTCTTGAAGATGTCGATTGTTTATCTTGGCAAATTGCTAAACAACCTGTCTTACCTTTTAATAAAAGTAATTCTATTTCTACTACTCCTTTTGATTTTGTGCATTCGGATATTTGGGGACCTTCCCCCACACCTACCATGGGGGAGTTCAGATATTTTGTGATTTTTGTTGATGGATTTTCTCGCTATACTTGGCTGTTTCTTCTCAAAAATCGCTCTAAACTAAACAGATTTACTATGATTTCTCTGCTATGGTCTGCACTCAGTTTTCTTGTACTATTAAGCTTTTTCGTTCTGTTAATGCTATGGAGTACTTGGATTTTGATTTTCTTTCTTTTCTTTGGGCTCATGGTACTCTCTCTCATCGATCTTGTGCAGGCACTTCCCAACAAAATGGACGAGCCAAAAGAAAGCACCATCAAATTCTAGACACTACTCGGGCTCTTCTCCTATCTTCTTCTTGTCTTGAAAAATTTTAGGGGAAAGCTGCCCTCACTACGATCCACACTATCAATCGAGTCCCTACCTCTGTAATAGCTAACACTTCTCGTTACGAGCGCTTGTATGGTTCTCTTGCTAATTATACCACTCTTAAAGTTTTTGGTTCTGCTTGTTTTGTTCTACTTTAGCCTCACGAACACACTAAACTATAACCTTGTTCTCGTCTTTGTTGTTTTCGGGGGTATGGTATAGAACATAAAGGGTATCATTGTTGGGATCCTATCTCCAAGCATCTTCGTATTTCCCGTCATGTGGTCTTCTGGGAACACAAAATGTTCTCCACTCTTTCCATGTTTCACCTCCCACAGTCCACCCAGTCACTGGTCTTCACTGATATTTCTATAAATCTGTTTTTTGATGACTTTGATGCAGATTCTAGCCCCATGCTTCCACAGTCGCCTACACCTATCGTCCATCCTGAGGATCCTGTGTCTGCTGATGGCCCTCCGCCTTCTCCAGATTCAATGGAGGTTCCTTCGGAACCTACTTTTATTGAGGTTCCTATAGCTCAACTTTTTTGCTCTCCCTTTCGAAAGTTCGAAATAAGCCCTACAGTTCGGACTCCCATCGTTCTGAATCTAATCTCACAAGTGCAATGTGAAATTGATAAACACCAAAGAGTCCAAATCTGGCAAATCTTTTGGAAAATCGATTTTGAATCAAATTGCCAAAAATTGACTTTTTTGCTAGATACAGAGTTGCCACCTAAATATTTTATTTTGGAAAAAATTTGGAAACCCATGACTCGTGCCAAAGGCCACATGTCTGTCATCCCCAAGATTGGCTCGGCTTGGGAACTTAGGTTCGAGAGGGGAAGAACATGAATGAATTGAGCACCCCCGCTCGCTCGATCAAAGATCAGCCTCTACTAATCATGATATGAATCTTATTTACACTATATGTTCTTGTTCCAGTTTATCGAAAGGTGCAATTTTTAACAAAATGCGAGCCTCAGAACATCGTAGAAACATTTTTCAAAAATATTTTGAAAAAGAGGGTTTTAAGGTCTGAAATAGTTTTGGTCAAAATAGTTTTGGTCCAAAATGGGGTGTAAGGTTGGGATTTTGAAGCTCTTCTTGCTGAAGAAATTGAACATTTGCACAGCATAACTTTCATCATCGAGTGATCAATCAGTGGCGCCCAAGTCTTAAGGGCGGTCAAATATGGGGTGTTTACAGTTGCCCTTCTTTGACAGAGCTCGAAGTCATGAAGTGACGTGAGTGAATGTCAAAGCTCAAAGACAACCCATTTTGACAAGGTCGTAAGACTTGGGCAAACAAACAAAATGCAGATGCAGTTGGTTGAACCTGAAGGTTGCCTACGTATCCCGTTGTAAAGAATCAAACCAGCGTAGTTCAGGGGCATAATGCAAAATGATACACAATGTAAAACAAACAGTGTAAATGATATACAATGTAACGAAATAATCAAACCATAAGCAGTGCATAACACAAATACCATAAATGGATGGAAATGCAAAATCAAACTACGTTTTATATAGAAAAGAAGTGGGCATAGCCAAACAACGTCTAACACAAGCTAAGTGCCTACATCCTCAATACTGGCCTCAGTGCAGCATGGATGCTTACATATAACAGAACCATGTTTTAACGTGAAAGGGATGCGAGCACATGCAAAACTATGTTTTTTGTAGAACGAGATCAAGTAATTGGGTGGGATGATATAAATGAGGAATGATCTGTTGGAGAAAGATAATGATCCTAAATGCTGAATACAACAAAACAAAGTACGATGCAGTAGATGCAATGGATGAAGCGAATAAGGCGCAGGCCGAACCACATCTTACTTAGAAAAGGTATGGACACAAAACAAACCATGTCTAACACAGAAAAGGTGCCGACACCCTCAATACTGGCCTCAGCGCAACATGGGTACTTACACATGACAGAACCATGTTTCAACGAGGGAAAGGTATGAGCACATGCCAAGCTAAGCTTAACATGGAAAGGATACAGGTGATAAAATGGATAATTTAGTAAATGAATGTAATGGATAGTGTAGTAAATGCATGCAATAAATTCTATATGTAATGTGATAGAAGTGCTAGATAATAAATGCGATGTAGTAGCTAGGAAGTGAAAGTACCTTACAAGGGCAATTGGCGATGACTCACCTTATGCTGCCATGGATCTTCCTCTTCTTCTTGGTTGCGCTTCCAAACCACAGGTACTACTTTTCTCCCTAGCTATGTTTACAACTTTCCTTATTCTCCAATAGGGTGACAGACTAGCTTGGTTTAGTATCCAGAATTGAGGCGCATACAATCTACCTCAACCTGTGGGGCTGCCATACAAATTTCAAGCCGAGGATACACCCCTGGGTATTTAAACAAGACTTTAGTCTCAGAAATTCCGAACCTTTGCATTCTAGGCCTTGGCCACTCAAACTCTAGTTTCCACCGTCTCAGTTGATCTCCTAAGAACTCACTGCAAACACAGGCAGGTGGCTATACCAAACCACCAAAAGTCGTTCGGGCACGACAAACACCAAAGGAATTGCACCTTTAGAGGATTTAAGATCTCTTAGACCAGTGAGTGCACAAGATAGTGCGATGCGGATGAATGCGCAAGATAGCACAATGCAAGTGCACAAGATAGTGCGATGTAAGATGAAATGCACAAGATAGTGCGATGTAAGATAAAATGCACAAGATAGTGCGATGTAGGGTGAAATACACAAGACAGTGTGATGTAGGTGCACAAGATAGTGCGAAGTAAGTTGAAATGCACAAGATAGTGTGAAGGTGAAATGCATAAGATAATGCAATGTAAGGGTGCGCAAGATAGAACGATTAAGTTGAAATGCACAAAATAGTACGATGCACAAGATAGCGCAATTGAGTTGAAATGCCCAAGATAGTGCGATGCGCAATATAGTGCGATTGAGTTGAAATGCACAAGATAGTGTGATATACAAGACAGTGTGATTGAGTTGAAATTCATAAGATAGTGCGATGTGCAAGATAACATGATGCACAAGATAGCACGATTGAGTTGAAATGCATAAGATAGTGTGTAGACACCCCATTTTTGACCGTCCTCAAGACTTGGACATCGTCGTTTGAACACTTGATGATTTTGTATGCTCGTGCTTGTGTTGAGTGCCCGAAGATCTTGGCCGAGCGCCTCGTTTTTGAGCCTTTGAACCTTGTCTATTTTGTGCTTGGTAGTGGACCAAAAGATTGTTGTTTCAATTCTGGAGGAGAGGGTGGCCTGTCGGCCAGCCCCACAGCCTATCGGCCATGGCTTGTGCCTGCTGGCCATCAGCAGTGGCTGGTCAGCCATATGTGGTGGCCGACGGCCATTTTTCTCCTTTTTCAGATATTTGTTTGCCAACTATACCGGCTGTTGTTCACTGAAGTGCATCGCCATACACGTGTATGGTAGGATGATTTCAAGCATTAATCTTGTTTTTCTATATATAGGGGGTGCTCTCCCCCATTTGGAGGGGTTAGAAAATTTGGATCAAATTTCTCTCTCTCTCTCTCTCTCTCTCTCTCTCTCTCTCTCTCTCTCTCTCTTCTTGTTTTGTGCCTTAAACTCTAGTTTCTCTATACCTTTGTACATAGAGCCTTAACCAAACTTGACCACCTTGGAGCTGAGGTCCCTTGGAGCCTAGTTTGAGCTTTGGAAGGAGGTTTGAGCCTAAAATTGTGGCTGTTTTGTGCTGTACTTCAAATGAAGAGAACTTACCTCATTTAAGCTTATTGTGCACACTTGTTTTGCCATCCTTTTATACTATTTTTAAGCTGGTTTTCAACTACAAAAAACTCTAGTTTTTTAGGCTTAACATGATGGTTTGAGGCTATTTTGTGTTAAGGGGTGAGCCACCCTTTCTTGTTGCTTAATTATGTGAGCTTTTGTGCCATCTTTCAAGGCTTTCAAGTCAAACATTTTGGGCCTTTAAGCCACTGAAATTCAGAGTTATTTCAGTGGTAAAACCCTCATTTTGAAGTCCAAAATTGGAGGGGGTAGCCTCTACTCCTTGTGTCTTGTTTTCATGCCTAGATAGCTTAACATGTGAGCATGTTTTTCTAGCATTCTGTACCTTAATCTCAGCATGTTTTTGCTACTATTTTGACAAGTTTCAGCTCTATTTTGAGTCGGTTTGGTCCTTTGAGGCTTGTATTGTGTGGTTGTAGTGTAAAGGGGCTTCACTAGTTTAATGTTTTAGGCTTTTTAGAATGAATTGCATGAGTTGCTTACATGTTTTAGTGTCACTTTGCACTCCATTTCAGCACTGAAATCTATGCAGTCTCCCTCTATTCTTCACTCTTTCATTTATTTTGAAAGTGGCTTTGAACCCCTTATTGGCTTGAGTGTGAAATTGAGACACTCATGCTTAATGGTTTCAATCCTCTTTTAAGGGTTTCTACTAATCAATGGCATGAGGTCTCTTTCATGCTCAAGACACTTGTGGTTTAAGCCTACTTTCAATTATAGGACACTCACCTTGGACTTAATCAATTAAAGAATGGATTGGTAAGCTAAAACGAGTAAACAAAAATGGACAAATAAAAGAGGCAAGATAAAGCATCTTTCATGTTGCATTGCATGTGTTTGGATCGAACATTAATTCAAACATGAGGCAAATGGGACATTTCATACTCAAAAGTGATGAAATGTGCCATTTTCTTTTGGTCACCATTACCCTTGATCATGCATGATAGGGTGATGGTTTTGTTGAGTCTTGTTTTGCACTCATTAAGCTTGTACAAGCTTGGTTCTTCGGTCATCATGCATGAAAATTGCTTGGTTGATGGCTTGAGAGCCAAGAACTACACTCCTTTGAGCTTATGTGATGATAAGGAGGGTAGCAGTACATACACTCCTTGAGAATACGCTGCTTTGCCGTTGTTTGCTCTCTGTTGCAGCAAAAAAAAAAAAAAAAAAGTTCAAGAAAGGAGTGGTCGACGGGCCACCAGAAGTAGCCGACCAACCACCAATGGTAGCCGACAGCCACCATTGGTAGCCGACCGGCCATCCATGAAGGAAGTTGTTCAGTGTGCTCCTAAAGGGGATCGGAAGTGTTTTGGAAGTTGGTGCAATTTTCAGTGTTCAAACAAGTACAAACAGAGGTGTCCTATGGCAAGGTGATGGATTTTTGGGAGGAAGCCAACTGAGCATACATGCGTCCCTTGCCCTCGAGGCCATTTAATTGCTTTATTTAGTTAGCGTAGCTAATTATTCAATTTAAGTGTTGTACTTAACTAGTTAGTGTAACTAGTTATTCAATTCCTATTTGTTGTAATTAATTAGCTTAGAATAAGTTAGTTAATTAGTTTCAATTGTGTTGTAATAGTTAGCTTAATTAGCGTAGCTACTTAGTTAGCTTTATTCATTCGAACACTCCTTCACGAGGGCGTAATGTTGTAATAAGTGTGCGTGCGTGTGTGTATGTCTTCTAACTCCACGTCTTTCTCCCTTTTATTTAACTTCTTTTGATGGTTAGATTAGGGACATATTTCGATTAGCATACTTTATGCTTGCATGTTTGCATCCATTCATTTGTCTTGCATACACCGAGGCTCGGCGCATCATTCAAACTACGTTGCAATTTCAATACTTCCTTGAATACGTGTTTCAAAGTATGCTATCAAAGTGCTACAAATACCATGATTAAGTAGCCGAGCCTATTTAGTTACATCATTGCATGCGTTGCATTAGTCATTTAACATAGTTAGGATCATGCATCTTTCTAACTAGCTTTTGTTTTAGCTTGGAGTAGTCGGTGAGTTTTATGCTTTAGCATACTTGCATGAATGTGTTTCCCATATTGCCATGATTCACATGCTTGCCATGAGGCTATGTGCTTAAATGCTTAACTGCATGAATGCTTGTGGATAAAGGTTTTGTTGTTTGAATTGGAACGATTCAACAAATGTAAGTTTTAAGCCCACTTTGTGAAGTGGCAAAATCATGTTTGAAACCCACTTGAGGTGGCAAATTCAAACTATTTTCGAAAGAAAACATGAGTTGAGTTGTTCCAATTCTTGCGATTTTAGTCTATACTTGCTTATGCGTATCACATAGTAAAGTTAGCTAATAACCGGAATAAGAACACATAAGGTTTATAAAACATCATATCATAATTAGTAGAGGTCGATCTTTGATCGGGCAAGCGTGGGTGCTCATTTCAGGACCTTCCCCTCTCGTACCCAAGTTCCTGAGCCGAGGCAACTTTGGTGATGACGGACACGTGGCCTTTGGCACGAATCGGGGTTTCCTAAATTTCTCCAAAATAAAATATTTAGGTGGCAACTCTGTAATCTGGCAAAGCAGTCCAATTTTGACATTATTTGATTTAAAATCTGATTTTCCAAAAAGATTTGTCGGATTTGGACTCTTTGGTGCTTATCAGTTTCACATTGCACTTGTGAGACTAGATTCAAAACCGCGGGAGTCCGAACTGTGAGGCCTTCTTTTCAAACCCTTTCTGAAAGGCGGGGGCGCGAAAAAAGGTGAGCCCACAGTTTCTGGCGACTCTGCTGGGGATTTAGAGAACTTGACTCGAACTCATGATATGTTGTTTTATCTACATTTATGTGTTTCTTTACATTGCCTTTGCATCGGTGCGCTTAAGTCACAGTGTTTGCCCTCTGCTATTCCTGAGTGGTTTGCCGAAGGCCTATTTGGAAAAGCGTGCCATAAGGCTGACCAGTTGCGGGCTCTGCCATGATGGGAACACAAGATGTTGTACTGTTTGATCCTCATTTCACTTCTTGATGTTAGGAGTGAGAGGTATATTAGGTGGTTTTGCTGAGGTACCTTTTTGACCAATCGGCCTAGTTGCATATCGGAAGCCATAGAGACTGTTCTAAACTAGGACATGTTGCTCACCCGAATGCAGGAAATGTTTGAAACCGCTTGTTTGCGTAGTGAACCCCTAGCTCCTGACGAGATTAGGACAGGGTAACCCTACCCGATCATAGGGGTGTTTTGGCTCTCATTTGCTTGATACGTGCTTTTAGAGTGAAACTCTATAGGAATGTATATATCAGTTGCAAGTCTGGGTATCAGTTTTGAGGCAGAGATTTGGGGCAGAAATCAGTGTTTGAGTACAGTCGTCCGGCTTATGATTTCAATTGTGTGTTGTTTCTGTCTGAACCGAGGTGTTGTGTGTTTTCTGATTTTTGTTTCTTTTGTTTTATTTTTCTTTTTGCAAGGTAATGTTTCACAATTGCTTCAGACGAGGTTGTTACCCCCCGAGCACTCTAGACCCGAGTTAGGAGGATTTACTGATCTGAGGATCTTATTGGAGGACAGCCAGTGTTTGCTTCACTACCCCCAGTTACAAGATGGAAAAGAGTCAGGCATAACTCACCGGTTCAGCAATTGCCAATTCAGCAGTTACTGACTACTTCACATGTGCTCAATCGAACCCAGTTATCTACTTCTACTTCAGAAAGGGAGTACACACCAGTTCCGATAGATCAGCATCATGTGGTCAACATGGAGGATATGTTGCGTCAACTCCAGCAAACTATTGAGACAATGCAGCTAGACGCTACTCGCCAATTAGAGGTCACCGCCTGCCAAGCGGAAATTGCAACCCAACAGGTCAAATTGATCGCTAGGCTTCAACAGCAACAACAAGCACAACAATTAACAGCTTCTGCTTCGCATCCACCCCCAGTCAGGGTTCCAATGCCTGGGGTTACAACTAATGTCCAGGAAAATGCAGACATTCCGGTAGAGCCAGTTCCACCCCAGACTTCCAAAACACCAGTTTACCCAACAAAGACACCGTTTGAGTTTGAGGTCGACCGTACTGCACTGAAAGTGAGCAAGCTTGAAAAGCTCTTCAAAAGAGCTCAGGGTGTCAATTAGATCTCGGATATAGAGGATGGCTATACCGATGTAGCGATGATCTTGCCAGATAGGTTTAAAATGTCGCATATAGATAGCTTTGATGGCTTAGGTGATCCTATGGTCCACCTGCGACTATTTTCAGATATTCTACGACCGATGGGCCTATCTAGATTGCAGAAGTTATCCCTCTTCGACCGGACCCTGTCAGGTATCGCGGCCATTTGGTATGCTAAACTTGAAGATTCTGTAAAAAGGAGTTGGGAAGAGATAGCTGAGGCCTTTATTGCTCAATACTCTTATAACACTCAAATCGAGGTCATAACTCGTGACCTCTGATGTTGGTATGGTCACCACTACACTAAAAACTGCCACCCCCTTTGCCGGTACATCCAAAACCACCTCACAACCTGCAAAGCACCAACCCCGAGGCCAGAGGGTCTTCACCCCACTCTACATGTTTCTATCTGCGGCCTTGAGGATCCTGATTAAAAAAGGGCATCTGAAGCCCCTAGAGCAGCACTCATTGCCTAATCCCCTCCCTCCTATACACAACCCGGCCAAGTACTCCGCTTTCCACCAACAGCATGGTCATGACACCGACCTATGCTTCAGATTGCGTCATGAGATTCAGGATCTCATTGATAACAAAGTGATACCGCCTCCTCAAAAGCCTAACGTCACTACAAATCCCCTCCCACCACATAACCAAGCCCCTCTACCCCAGCAAATAAACCTTATCCAAACACTGGCCGTCTCTTACATCACCCCCTCCCACCTACCTAAGCCAGCACTGTTCATCCTGAAAAGCACAGACTTGTGCATGATGAGTGCGTCTATATCCCAACCCCAACCTATGCTAGTAGCTGTGGTAGAAGAAGGCATGCCTGAGGGCTCGTGAGCTTAACTGAAGAGGAATACAACCTATGCCGCTACATTGTGCCAACCAGTGAGGCCAGACCAGGGGGTGGAATTGCCGACAGGAATGGAGGTTAATGTAGTCCGGGAGGACAGAGCAAGCCAGTGATTGGATGACTTAGCCGATCTTGAGGAGGACATCAGTAACCTATAGTTCTTCGATGAACAAGATCTGGGGAGTGTACAGATTGACTGGTTTGATATGAACGGCTCAACGGATAATACAGGGTGGCTCAGTGATGAACCGGATGTTAATGAGGGGTCTCAACCAAAACAAGAACAGCTGGAAACAGGGACTGCTACAACGGCCGGAACGGTCGATGACAAGGGAAAGTTGCCGGAGAGCACCGGTACTAAGAATTATGCTCAGGAATTGAGCAGCGTTAGTATAGCTGATATAGAGCAGGAGGCCGCACTGAAGCAGTTTGAACACGAAAGTGATGAGAATGATCAGAAGGCTAGAAAGGCCAGAGGCCCTGCGAGGACTGACTGTGATGTGGATACGGGAATGCTTATAATGGAACCGAACAGTTGCTTGTCGGTTGTCGGGAGAATGTGGTGGGAAGATGATGATTTGCATCTTGCCCATACGGATGAAGATTGGGGACAGAATCTACCAAATGATACATGGTATTCTGATGAAGTCGATCACATGACTCAGAGCGGGCGATATTTTAAGCCCCCACACCTGGACCAACCAGAAGCATCTAGAAAAGATAAGGAGGCCAAAAAATAAAAGGAGATATTTCTAGAAGAAGAAGCTGTACTGAAGCAGCTGAAAAAGATTTAAGTGGACATATCCATCTGGAGGTTGCTCATGGCTTCACAGGTACACAGGCAAGCCATCCTATCAGCAATAGATAAGGCTAAGCTCTTTATCGAGACAACTCTCGAGCAATTAGTGGGACTGGTTTTCCCAGGAGGCGCTTCACCGACTTTGACCTTCATAGATAAGGAATTTTCGCCTGAGGGCTCTGAGCATAACAAACCACTATACATCTCTGTTGAATGTAAAGAGAAGTGGATACCGGTTGTCATGGTTGATACTGGGTCTGCAATTAATGTGTGTCCGTCACGCATGGCCTATGTTATTGGCTTGAAGCCAGCAGACTTTGTACCAACAACCTAGGTGATTCGAGCTTATGACAATACAAGTCGGGAAGTGATGGGGACAATTCGGATTAGAACGCAGGTTGGCCCAGCACAACAAGATATTGAGTTTCACATCCTGCATGTTCCAGCTACGTTTAACTTGCTACTTGGGCGACCGTGGCTACACCAAGTAAAAGCTATTTCTTCTACTTTGCATCAGATGCTGAAGTATCCTCTTGGAAAAACGGTGGCCACTGTTTTTGGGAATTCCTCTATACATCTCCTGCCAGGGGTCACTACACCAGCACTGGAGATTGTACACGGCGACGAGGATGTTTTCCTGTCTAGATTTACCTTGGTTAAGGCCCAGATGGTGCAAGATATTTTAGCTATTGATGAGGGGTTGTACGTTAGTGCTCAATCAGTCTACCTCATGAATAAGCTACAGCATGTACCCGGAATGGGATTGGGAAGGAGCGGCCGGAAGGGCGTTGCTGCATTGGCCGAAGTGCCACATAACCCTCATACCTTTAGTCTAGGTTACACGCCTACCAAAGAAGACTAGGTAAGAAAATGGAAGGAAATGACAGGAAGAGCCAAAGCTAAGCAAAGTAGGAAGCACTATGAGCTGGTGCATAGACCCATTCAAGGAACCCTAAACGGCCGTTTTGTCCGGAAGGGGGATGATTTCCCATTTTGCGCCTTTCCTAAGCCATGGTTGAACTCTGAGAAGTGGCATTTGCCGGGCTTCGAGATTTTCTTCGATCTACAGCTGCAAGAGGATGAATCCACAGAGGAACAGACTGACCTACTAGCTGAGGCTGAACAGAGTACAGAGGATGAGTCCAATGGCAGTGAACTTGAGATAGGAGCAGTGTTGGCTTGTCTCCTTTCGGATCCTCAGATCAAACTGGAGAGCTTGGGGGATGACTTCACCGTTTCCATGATCGGAGATCAATTGGGTGTGGACCCTTCCGGTAGTATTTTGGATGCATCTATTGCACCCTCCCTCGTTTGGCAGTTAGAGGAGAGCTTTTTGTGCAGCAGCTCTGAATAAGGTAGTGAATCGGAATCTGATTCCATAGAGTCTGTGGAGTCGAAATCAGATTCCAGTTCTTCTGAGTTGGAGTCTGGTATTCCTGGGGTTGATAGCTCGGATGCCGTTGTTTTGTCCAGGTCATCTTTTTCCTTTCCTTTTGAGTCGGTTGCAACCGAGAAATTGGACGAGCTGGAAGCTTTGAATGAGAATGGTACCACTGCTGTTTCTGAGTACTTTTTTGTGCCACTTGTATATTGCATTGATCATGACTTTCAAAATTTTCATAAAAACGACGAGGAAGGAATTCCTCTGGTTTTGAAACATTTGATTGATCGAGAGGAGGAGAGGTTTGTAAAACCCCTTGTTGATAAGATCGTTACAATTAATGTGGGTACTGAGAAGGATCCGCGTCTGGTCCAGATCGGGTCCATGTTGTCTTCAAAGAAATGCGAGCGCTTAGTCGCTTTATTAAAAGATTTCAAAGATGTTTTCACATGGTCCTATGAAGACATGCCTGGAATCGATCCTGAGATTATACAGCATCGGATCCGTTTTAGAGAATACACCCGAATTGGGCTTTGAAAATCAAGGAAGAGGTCACCAAGCAGATAGATGCAGGGTTATTGCTAGTATCTGAGTATCCTACTTGGTTGGCCAATATTGTTCCGGTGCCGAAGAAAGATGGTAGAATTCGGGTGTGTGTGGATTTCAGAGATCTAAACAAAGCTAGTCCGAATGATGACTTTCCTTTACCGCACATCGACGAATTTGTGGACTTCACCACAGGCCATGCGTTGCTATCCTTCATGGATGGGTTTTCTGGGTAAAACCAGATCTTGATGGCACCCAAGGATAGGGAGAAGACTGCCTTTACCACGCCATGAGGAACCTACTGCTAGAGGGTGATGTCGTTCGGTCTGAAAAATGCTGGGGCTACTTATCAACGGGCTGCAACCACGATCTTTCATGATATGATCCACAAAGAGGTTGAGGTGTACGTGGATGACATGATTGTCAAGTCCAAAGAAAGAGAGGGCCACTATACCGCCCTGAAGAAATTCTTCCAACGGATCAAAGAATATCGGTTGAGGCTGAATCCACAAAAATGCACTTTTGGCGTCACAACGGGGAAAATACTGGGTTTCTTGATCACACAGAGGGGCATTGAGGTTGATCCTTCCAAAATGAAGGCCATCTTAGAAATGCCACCACCAAGGACTAAAAAAGAGGTGCACGGCTTTCAGGGTAAAGTGCAATTCATAAGACAGTTTATTGCAAAATTGACCTTGACTTGTGAACCACTATTTGGTCTCCTGAAAAAAGGAAAGAAATTCCAATGGGATGACCAATGCGAGGTTGCTTTTGAGCAGATCAAACAGTACCTTTAGAACCCGCCCGTGTTGTCACCGCCAAAGCCGGGGAAGCTATTGATTTTGTACCTGTCAATAACCGACACGACAATGGGCTACATGCTTACGCAGGAATCTAAGGATAGGGTGGAGAAGACCATCTATTACCTAAGCAAGAAGATGTTGGAATATGAGACTCATTACACCCTGCTAGAGAAGGCTTGCTTGGCCTTGGTATGGGCTACCAGGAAGTTGAGGCACTACCTATTAGCTCACTTCGTAATTCTGATTTCGAGATTAGATCCCATCAAATGTCTCTTCGAGAAACCAGAGCTTACGGGTAGGCTAGCCTGTTGGTTGCTTCTTCTCTCCGAATTTGATTTGAAGTATATGACTCGCAAGTCTGTCAAGGGGAGAGCGGTAGCTAAGTTCTTGGCAAATCACCTAGTGGAGGGGGATGAAACAGTAGAGTATTTGTTTCTAGATGAGGCCATTCTGCAGGTTGAGGAAGAGATTTGGGCCATGTACTTTGACAGAGCGTCTAATTAGTACGGTTATGGGATAGGGGTGTTGCTGATAGCACCTGACAATTCCCACATACCTTTAGCCTTCAAACTCTGGTTTAAGGTATCGAACAATGAAGCAGAATATGAGGCATGTATTGCTGGTTTTGAAGCCGCCCTAGAACTAAGGGCAAAAAGGTTGGACGTCATTGGGGACTCGAACCTCGTTGTGTCTCAAGCAAAAGGAGACTGGAAGGTTAAAGAGGAAATGATGAAAATCTATCACCAAACCTTGGACGTTCTGATTTCTAGGTTTGAGAAGCTAACCTTCACGCATCTGTTAAGAGAGAACAACAGGTGTGCTGACGCTTTATCAACTCTATCTTCCATGATAGCATCCATTTGGGAGTCCGGATGTGTCCGATCATTATTGAACAAAGGTATGTGCTGGCCTACGAGTTGATCACCACAATAGAAGAAGTACAAGATCAAAACCGCTGGTATCATGATATCTGAAACTTCTTAGAAAATGAGGCTTATCCACTAGAGGCAAATGCCAAAGATAAAAGGGCGATACGGCAAATGGCTACTCAGTTTATCATTTGCGGGGGTAAATTGTATAAAAGGGGACATCTGGGAATGCACAAGCTGTGTGTTGATGCAGAAGAGTCGAAGCACCTAATGGAGGCCAACCATGGGGGAGAGTGTGGAGCACACATGAGCGGAGTAATGCTAGCTCGGAAGATTCTCAGGCAGGGTTATTACTGGTCAACTATAGAAGAGGATTGTATTGGTTTCGTTCGGCGATGCCACAAATGCCAAATTCATGCAAATCACATGAACATCCGGCCGTCAATGCTGTACAACATGACTTCACCATGGCCATTTTCAGTCTGGGGAATTGATGTTATTGGGGCAGTTACGCCGAAGGGCTCGAACGGGCATGAGTATATCCTGGTGGCAATAGACTACCTTACAAAGTGGGTTGAGGCCCAATCCTTTGCAGTGCTGAAAGCGTCGCACGTAGCCAAGTTCATCAAGAATAACATCATTTGTCGTTATGGGGTCCCGAATGAGATCATTTCAGACAATGCTTCCCACTTCAAGGGAGAAGTGATCGACTTGTTGGAAAAATACAACGTGGCTTTTCATAAGTCATCACATACCGACCGCAAACCAACAGAGCTGTTGAGGCCGCCAACAAGAACATCAAGCACATTCTATAAAAGATGGTGGAAACTTACAGGGACTGGCTAGACAAATTGCCATTTGCTCTTTGGGGCCACATGTAGACACCCCATTTTTGACCGCCCTCAAGACTTGGGCATTACTAATGGTTTGCTCGGTGTTGAGAGATGTGCAGGCCAAAGATTCAATTCCTTCGGCAAGGAGAGAGGCAAACCCTTCAAAACACTTTGTTTAGGGGTTTGGAGTTGAAGAAAAGAGGAGAGGAGGGGAGAAAATAGGTTGGAGAAGAAGTTCGCCGTGAATCCGGGTAGAAGAAAGTCGAGCGGCTCTCGCTGAATCAGGCTTATTCAATTGCATACTTGGAATTTAGCTATGAGGCCACTACCGTTGGAAAGAAGACTTCCGGGGCTTCATTTTTGGTTCAAGAATCTCCTAGAGCCAAGTCAGGGTGGAGGAGATATGATTGATTGAAGCTGGGCATCATCCCGGTTGGATCGAGTCTGCGCGGATTTACGGAAAAGGGCATAACTTTTTGCACAGGAGGAATTTTGATGCAAGGTTTGTGTCATTGGAAAGCTAACTTCCGGGGCTTCAATTTGCATACCCACCGGCCTTTTTTTGACCTAGGAATCACCTATCGGCACTCTATTTATCCGACCGGCAGAAAATAGTGCCGACCGGCACTTTATTTTGGCCGATGATCAAATTTTCTGGCCGACCTGACCCCTTTGCACCCCCCAGGCCTGGTGCATACTAGCTGTGCCAGCTGGGATGCACAGAACCAGATCCACGTGCATACATGTGCCTATTTTGCACCCATTTGAACCTTTGAACCCCCCTTTCCTTCTAGAACCTTGAACCCTTTGGCGGGAAGCTTGGCCAGCTGTTTTAGCTTCTCCTAGAAGCCTTGGACCATTTGCACCCTTTGCCCCTTTTCATTTAGCTTCCTTGGGAAGCTTAGAGCCTTTATTTTGTCTATATAAGAGCTCTTCTTCTCCTTGGCTTAGGGTTAGAGATTTTGAGCAAGAAAACCAGAGGATATATATGCATATCTGATATATACATATATATCTCACATCTCTCTCTATATCTATCCCATCCAAGCCTCCAAACACCCTTGTTCTTGGGCCATTCCTTCACCAACTCATAGCACAAGGCATCCTTGCTCCTTTCCAGCAACTTGGGGCTGTTTTGCAGAGGCTAGAAGCTCATTTCCTTGGATCAAAACCTGCTGGTTTGCTACTCTACAAGGGTGAGTCATTTTCTTCCCCTTTCTAGCCTTTTCTTGCTTCATATCTAATCCATATTTGCTCGCATCTTTGGGCTCCGACCTAAACTTCAAATCATCATATTTTGAGGTCCTCTTCATGTTTGATTGAGGACCTCTTGCTGTTTGAGGACAGTAGCTAGCACTTCCTTCATTAGCCCTCTTTATGCCATAATCTTGCATTGAATATTTGGCCCATGTGTGATCTGTTTCCGAGCATAATGTAAACTGTAAGAGGGCCTATTTTGAGCCCCTCTTCAACATTGAAGAAGGGCTCAACCCTGTTTGGGTCCTCTATCTTGCACTTGCTTCATAATCTCTCCTATTTACCGTAAACTTGCATGGCTTGTTA